>CM055116.1:261042058-261651224 GCA_029206835.1 Rana muscosa | reverse complement strand
ACTGGTCCCCAGTGTCTGGAGCAAACTATGCCCTCAACGGCTGTGGTGGAGATTTTGAACATTTCATATACTAAATAAAGCACCATGCCCCAATGGATGTATATGTAGGGGGATGGGTGTAACCGTATATAATGTTACAGGAATATATATATATATTTTGTGATATAATGCCAAGTTATGTTCCTAAAGGACAGTTTTTACTGCCTACTGAGAATATAAGGGAGGTTTCAGGTGATACTCAGATATCTTTTGTCTACACCGCAGGGGCCCTTAGCATGCTAATGCGGGAACTGGTTACATTGCTGATAAAGCAACCAGTATTTCAGCTTTAGAGAGAGAGGCAGGCTAGGTAAAGAGACTTGAGATTTCAACCAATCAGGTGGTCAGCTTTGAACCAATGAGACCACCGGATTTTGGATTCTGGCATGGAAGGGGTATAAATTAGTCAGCCAGAGCCATGATGAGGCCCTTGCGAATGAAGATCTGACGCAGACGACATGGTCACGTAATAAGCTCTCTCTCTCTCTCTCTCTCCCTCTCTCCCTCTGCCTCTCCCTCTGTCTCTCTCTCTCTGTCTCTCTCCCTCTCTCTCCCTCTCTCTCTCTCTCTCTCTCTCTCTCTCCCTCTCGCTCGGCCTCTCTGCCTCTCTCCCTCTCCCTCTCTCTCTCTCTCTCTCTCTCCCATGTTTAAGATCAATATTACTTCACGTTTGCTCTCTTAATCCTATTATCATGTAACATTGGTATCATGTTTGTCATAGCAATATTCCTATTATGTATCGTGTAACATTGGTATCACCTTGCTATTAGGGGGTACCAGTTCTGTATAAATAAATGTCATTGTTTTCTCTTTTCCCGACGCTATCGTTTGATTTCATTTTATATAGACAAAAGGTTTTTTTAATCACTTATAGTATGCATTTAAGCAAGGTTATGACTATCTCCGTAACAGATGGTGCCCCGTGTCTAGGCGAATATTTTGATGAGACTGATTTTTGAATAATGTATGTATATAGAATGAAATTGCAGCAGGGTATCGGTATGAATGATAAGGGCTCTGTGTGGAATCAATTTCAGTTGACCCTTTGATTAAGATTAGGCCAATCTTTGGGAATGAAACAAACCTGTGCGTATAGGGCTGCGTTTCCACTGGCGCAACTCCAATGTCATGTGACGTTGAAATGCAGCTTTAGTGCGACTGTGGTGTGGTGTTGAATGCGATTTTGATAGAGTCACTGCAGCTTTGAGTCACATAGATTGGAATGGGTGCTATTGAAATCAATGGGAAGCGATTTGTAATGTGACTTTGTGCCCAAAGTCGCATGGCGAATTGCACCAGTGGAAACGGAGACTAAACCACACTGAATTATCTGGATGTATGGGAATCTATCTTTCTGTGTAAACTACTAACGGGGGGATTGTAAGCTGTTGGGGCAGATTTTGATGTTTGGTGCGAATGGAGTAGTGCGTTTTTTTTTTCGTGTTGCAATCTGATGGAGACTATTATGGTATGTCCCATGCTGGTTTTGGCGGGAAAAATCGGGCATCATCCACCATTTTGTCGTTGTCCATGAGATGTGCTGTGGGCATATATTGTAACTGCTAAAAAATCATGTTGCAATTAGGTGGACATCAGTTAAACTGCCTCCTGCATTACAAGCAATCATAGGGTCTAATCAAGCTCAACGCTTGGGAAGCCCTGTAATACAGTCATTTTTTTTGAATACTTTGGAGAAGTCCACGGGGAGATTAAACTATTTATTTAGTTGGGAAGTATTTCCAGGCTTACTTTTTGAAGGACTATAGTCAGAGCAGTGGTTGTTCTGGCAGAGTAGTGAAAAAAGGTTCGCAACGGCGACAGGGGCGGTACCTGTCGACCCAATCATTGGTCAGAGAGTAGCTAACTCTGGGAAACAGTTCAAGGTCTTTCGTCCGTAAAGGATGGGTAATAAAATCGCTTCAAAGAGGGAGTCTAACCGTGGGGAACCTTACCACTTGACCCCGAAGGAAGAAAGGATTGATACAGGGGCCTTGAGTTGGGAAATATGCAATGTTGGGAATGGTGGACTGGGAAATTGTATTTTGAAAAAAAAATGGTACGGTCAAGCCAAATGCTTGGGAAAGAGATGCTTATTGTGCAGGGATGGTAGAATAATGATGAACAGGGGGACAAGGAGGAACCTGACCAAACAGATGTTATGGGTTTAAGAAGTACAGGTTATGATAGAAAAGATTCTGATTTGTGTGATGTCTAGAGGTCATCTTTGACCAAGTGTGTGAATGTGTGTGTGTGGAGACTATGCGAGAGGTGTAGTGCGGATCTGTGACATTATGTTCTCAGCTGCTGACAGCCCGAAATGACCCCCCTTTCTTTCCAACCAGATCTGTGAGAATGTAAAACGAATTGTATTGACATGCAAATGACCTGAGCCAGGCTGTAATAGTTTTTTGTGAAAGTGCTTTTACTAAAATGTGTTTGTGTTACAGAAGACGATTCAGCAAGGGATTTTGTGGTGAAGTATTATGATTGGTTGATAAATGGTACCGTTAAAAAAAGTTTAGGACATTTCGTTCCAGTTTTGTGAAGTTTTGTACTGTAATACAGTTTTGGGTGGAGAGCAAACAGGGGCCATCACCATTATTGTAACATCTAGATGCAGGTAGAAAGAAGCCATAATATTGTTTTGAATAGTGGAGGATTTCATGGTGCTTTGCAGCTCGTCTGACAAACACGTTTATCGTGAGACAGGTCAGGCCGTGTAAAATAATCGGAATTCCTGTGATTAACATAAACGTGAGGAGTAGTACGCTAACAGCCCCGGTCAGGCCGTGTAAAATAACCGGGATTCCGGGCGTCGATTATGGTAATAAAGTCGTAAACCATAATCGCTCCGAAAATAAAGCGCAAGGGTGTCCTGGACGCGGGACACTTCATAAGCGATTCGAATCATCATGGGTAATGTGCCGTCCATGCTTGGGAGGAAAAAATTAGGCTCCCCACCAGTCAGACAGCTGCACCGCACATGAGATCTGGGTTTGGGGCTCCGGACATGAGACCCCTTAAAGGATGACATATCTGGTCAGAGGGTACAGTAAGTTGTACTCCTTTGGAAGGTACTTTTGCTGGAGGACCAAAACCTCAGAATAAAGGTACCTTGGATGTAGTTGAGCTGTGGCTTCAGAAATCTGGAATGATGAGTGTTGATGGAGGTGTAGTACACGCTTTCGTGATTCACAGAGGCGGAACGGTGGTTTGTATCTGAATGTTTGTATGTAGTAACGTGAATATGTTCGAACTTACCGCGGCGATCCTCCGATGCGTCGCGGCTGTTTTATGTTTGTAGGAACGGGAAAAGTAAGGGTTACAGAGGGTTTTGTTTGAATTGGTTTTGAAAGAATGTCATTGACAAATTGCCAATGTACAGGAATGTCATTATTGTTTACCATTCTTTGCAGGTTAAATATGAAGGATAGAGTAATGATTTTGCTTGTAAGTATTTTTCAGGTCCAAGGAGTTTGTACTCAGAGAACAGGTGGATGTAGACAGCGGTACATATGGATAAATACGAGTCTAAGGCGGTAAAAGTATCATAGGCTATTTCATTGTTTCTTTTTTTTCCTGCACCACACATTTCTTCCGTCAGTCTGTAATGAGGAAGAAAATGGGAGGAGAATGATAAATGTAAGAGTGACAGTTTTTTTCCACCGCAGTACAAGTTGCTAAATTTTTTCTCACCATGGTGAATAATTTTTTTGGGGGAAACAAAAACCCACGTGGTATTAATGTGTATTATGTAATACATATTATTTAAAAGTTGAGCTCAACAATTTTTGGTATTTTAAAAAAAGTGCACGGGTTATGTAATGTAAAGTAATGTAATGTATATTTGTGTTTCATATGCTAATGTCTTGTTACTGGAATTGTTTTTTGTAAATTGCGAAAAATGGAATGTTTATCACTAACTGTTATTGGAATTTTATCCCTCAGAGTCGATAATTGGGTTTTCTGGCTTTCAGAACAAGAGGAAATCGTAGCCTCCAGAGAACAACGTGATAAAAAAGTGTTTTTTCCTGGTTGGTCGGGTTTCACATGTAAAATGTTTTAGGTTGTCGCCACCATTATCTAGTTGGAATGTCTAGTTGTCAGTCCATTCGGTTGTGTTTTGGACCACCCAGTGTGTGTTGTATGTTCTGATCTACTGAGTAGCAGAACCAATTAACTGAAGTCTGCATAAAAGTTGAGTAAGACTGCCGGGGATAATTGGCACTCTAACACATATGTGAGGCTAAGGAGCATTATAAATCTCTGCCAGGGGTGCTGCACTTCGTGGTAAAAGGGTAATGGTCTGATGTTACTTTGGGCGAACTTGTGTTCAGGAATAGGACTGCTTACACCCCCCCCTCGCTGTCATTGTAATTAGGTACACGCCCAACCATACCTGGCTGTACGAGTTTGGCTCATTGCCTGAAGCTAAGGTATGCTAATGTCCCTAGCTATCTGTGTGTCCCCAAATGTAGTTCAAACCTGTTTTCCTACCGTGTCACCAAGCAATCCCATCTCTCTGAAATAGGGGAAACCAACACTTCTCATAGTTTCCTGCTGGGACTGTTTATGTGGCTATTTGTTACCAATTGCCTAATAAATATCTGTGTGTTTCAAGGCACACCGGTCGGCTCGGGTACCTCCTACTGTTCAGTGGTCTCAGTGCTGCAAGGGATTTGTCTTAGTCTGCTGGTCAGGTGTGTCTGGTAGCAGCAGTTTCTCAAGCTGGATACACATTATGCGATTTTGTTTTTCCATTTATTTTAGATTTACCTGCAGATGTGTGGTATGAGGGCCTGCCTGCTTGCATACAAGTTGAGAGGGTATAGGTCTGGCCTCATATTGTATAGTTTTGGTTGAGTCTGGGAAAACAAAAAATGTGCAGGAAGGTTGTATGGGGTGTTACCAGCGATTGACTGTTCCAAGAGCCCTCACGTCCGAGGTATTATCAGATAGAGGTGTGGGCATGCCGTATTCTCCTCAGTTTACACCCATAGGTGTCCTTCCTGTCCTAGAGTCCTTGTGTACCTTAACTAGTTGTCTGTGTCTTGCAGGCCAAGAAGACCAGTGCCCCAGTGTGGCGCTAGGCTCCTGTCATTCATGTGAGTCCTGTCTGAAAAGTGTAGGCAGCTTGTGTTGTAGGGGTGAAGTATAACATTGTCTGAATACCGAATTGAAAGAGGAGGGAGAAGGTGTGCAGTCTATATGAGGGATTGGGTGTACCTGGTGGCAGGTGGTTTTCAATCCGGGTATCCAGACCATATCCCATAACTTAGAAAAAAAAAAAAAAAAAGAGGCTTGATGGCGACTGTCTTCGGAACGGGAGGCGGGTCACTGGGTACCATAAACACCATGGAGCTGGAGATAATCAGGAACACATTGGGAGGTCCTGGGCTACATATCAGGGAAAGGGTAGGACATTCAACTTGCACTGGCCAGAATTAAAAACCTCGGAGAGTTGACTGACTCTTACTCAGTGTGACAAGTTCCACCATATAAAGACAGGCAGGTGGGGTAGTATCTGAATTGACTATGAGTCCTATGGAGTGGTGGATGACTCAGTTCAGGGTTGTCAAAATGTAACTAGTACTAGTCTCATCCCTAATGGCAGGGACGGAACATTGTGCCTATATTACGGTCAATTTGGGTACTATCCTATCACTCTACTGGGTTACACACTGGAGTCCATCTGGTTCTGAGGGGTTTGAGTCCGGACAGGGATGGAAAGGAGGAAATGTTTTTTTTTGTTTTGTTTTTTTTGGGGGACAGGTGGGACACTGAATATGGTGCAGGTATCTACAGTATTCCATCACCACATGGCGCTCCAGCATCTTATAATGGTTGATGAAAACCTATTATCCTATATGTACTGAATACACACTGAATCAAGCGCGGTCATGGTACCAGTGGCTTGCTCCCAGAGATGTGCGGACACAGAGTACAGGACGCTTATCTCGGAGGAATAACCAGGAGAGGAGGGATGTGTTCAGCACTATATGGGGGGGAAAGAGAACCACAGTGTAAAGTGGCTCAAGATTTCATCAACCATGGTGAGAGGTTGGTAGAGAGTGTGAGATGGTACAGGGCAGATATATGTCATTGGCTCTGGTGTGCACACATGGGCAGGTGGAGTTGTCAACCAGCATCAAGCTGATTGTACAAATCTCTCTATGAGGGGCAGTGGCCTGATGAGTTAGCATCACCACTCAGTGAGACTGTGCCAAAACACGTCGCCTACACTAATCCAAAGTGGTAGTCGAATGCCTGGATGGGCTGTACTGGTTTGGATTGTGAAAGGTGTTACAGAAATGCAGACTCGGTCTGTAGAGTTGAGGGCACCAGTGGCTTACTGACTGGGGATTCTATCTTGTTGCATTTGTGGCTAAGGAACCCACCTGTGATCAGAGGGTACGGAAGCTGGGGGCAGGTTGATACACAGTGGTGAATGTATTTCACGCTGTGTTCTGGATGGGGAGATCATTGCTGGGAAGGAAGCACCTGGGTATTATTTGGGATATAGGCGAGTTTGGTTATTTGACCTAGAGGATACTGATGTGGCGTTAGGCATAGAACAAGGGTGTTTCTTGAACCTAACAGTAGGTAGGGGTGCATGATATACCCTGGGCATGGTCACTGGGATAGAATTTTGTGGGTTTTTGTCATTGCTTCGATGGTGTAGGTGTTAGACTCAATACCGGATGCTGGGGTACTGATGCTGACATCACATGGCTAATGATACACTGTTTTCAGCATCAGGTTGAATTGTACTCAGCAGGGTACACTACCTCGGGGAGTCTATTGTACCTACACTCTTGTCCTTGGGAGGGATATAGAAGGAACCCCGGGTTTCACCCCTATAGCCCCGAAAGAAAGTTTTTTTATAAAACCTGACATCCCCTTACACTTAGTGAAACTTCCGTTGGGAGTCGGGGAGGAGTTAAAAGATGGGTAGTTAAACTTTGGGCAACAGGATTTAATGGGTGCCAACAGTTAGGGCAAGGCGTGAATAAAAAGGCCCTTCTCTAGGGGTTGATAATCTAAGAGGAGGGGGTGGAACAAAAATAATAGCCGCTGGGATGGAGCGGGCTGGGGTAACATTTTAGGTGGAGGCGGGGTAGGCTTCCTGGAATGAAAGAGTATTTAGGTGTGGAAAGGGGAGCGCCTGGCTGGGCGTATGGTTTTAAAGGTGGGGAGGTCCAGAGGTTCTGGAGCAGTCCTGAGGTGGAGCATGGGAGGAGATAACAAGGGAGATGGAAATCAGGATGTTCTGGGGCCAAAAACTTTAGTAAATTCCACCCTGTTGCGGTCCCAATGCGGGTCACTATTAAGAGACCGATTTAGAGTAGCTTGCGCATTTAAGAGAGGACCCTAGAACTATATTTTTCTTGTTTTTGTTCTAGGGATAAGCCTGTTCAATCTGTAATATTAGAGGACAGTCGGGGTGACTGAATTCTAAAAAAGTTTTTTTGGCAACCATTGGTTTAGCCTCTCCTTTTTAAAATATTTTTATTTTTTGTTTTTCTACCCGACTTGTAAATGGTTAGTGACAGTGATCCTGTTCACCTGTTGATCACTAATAGGATAGAGGAGTTATCTATTTTTATTTTTTTCCTCCTTTATTTTATTTTTATTTTTAGTTATTTTTTATTTTTTTCTGCCAAGCTGCTGCTGCAACAACCACAATATATTATTTTTCGAGGCACTGTTTCAGGACAGTTATATATTGTTTGTTTGTTTTTTTTTTGAATGCAGAGTCAGTGCTCTTTGACATAAAGGGAAATGGGTGACAAATGGTCTGGGTCGAAGCAGCATTGAACCTGTATGTTTTGTTGCTTATTGTATTATTTTTTCTCTTTTCTCTTTCCTACTTTCTTTGGTTCATATTCTGCTTTATCTTGGAAAATAAATGTATTCATCTTCTGGAACTTTTGTTTGAATATCAGAGATGAGTTGTGAATTGTAAGGGTTTACCGTCTCTGCCTGACTCCATTTTTTTAAGAGTCCAGTGGGTTCCATAGAATGGGTTCCTGAAACATACAAATACCATATTTCACAAAGTATCCCTGGACATCCAGGTCCCATGTCTTAATGTAATTTTACCTCCCCTAATCTGCCCACTGCTTTAACCTGAGCCCCGTGAGCAGGTGTGGTGAACCCAGGGACCTAACAATAGCAGGCAGTGTTGACTATCCCTACCATCAAGGGCAATGGATGATACTGGCCGTGGCTCGGTCTCGGTACCCTGTGGGGATCCCACCTTACTCGTCCACATTGCACCCCTCATAAGATATTCAGTCTTAGTAGCCACGCCACTACTCTTGTCTGACATTCCGCCAATAACTCCTGTCTGACATTCTCCTTTTTGTTCTTTTTTTTTTTTGTATTCATGCACGACTGTCCGGAGGCCCGCCCAACCACCACCTGAAGAAGCAACGCATCTCTTAAGAAAAACGTGCCACGAATAAGACTCTTCTGAAACTTTCCTTCACCATGCTAAAAAGTGCTGTCTCGCGGTCCGATCCAATCGTGACAATCATAACACCATATTTCCAAGCTACAGGACTAAATATGCAAGGATCCCACCAGTAATGTTTGAATTCCGCTCCTTCAATGCAGCGGGGCGATGAAGCATTGCAGTACAGACTCTCATGGGTCGGATGTGAAGTCTCAAAGGCACCAGAACTGTCTCAAGTCTACCTTGATGGGTTACGGTGGGTTCAAGAAAGGAAGAGGCCGCAGTGGTGGTGGGGGAAGGGTCAGGGCTTCTGGGCCGTTGTGGGTGGGTACAAAATCATTAAGGGACTTCATAAGTTCAAGAATGAACTTCAGGGGGGACTGTGGTGGAGATTTTGAACATTTCATATACTAAATAAAGCACCATGCCCCAATGGATGTATATGTAGGGGGATGGGTGTAACCGTATATAATGTTACAGGAATATATATATATATTTTGTGATATAATGCCAAGTTATGTTCCTAAAGGACAGTTTTTACTGCCTACTGAGAATATAAGGGAGGTTTCAGGTGATACTCAGATATCTTTTGTCTACACCGCAGGGGCCCTTAGCATGCTAATGCGGGAACTGGTTACACTGCTGATAAAGCAACCAGTATTTCAGCTTTAGAGAGAGAGGCAGGCTAGGTAAAGAGACTTGAGATTTCAACCAATCAGGTGGTCAGCTTTGAACCAATGAGACCACCGGATTTTGGATTCTGGCATGGAAGGGGTATAAATTAGTCAGCCAGAGCCATGATGAGGCCCTTGCGAATGAAGATCTGACGCAGACGACATGGTCACGTAATAAGCTCTCTCTCTCTCTCTCTCTCTCTCCCTCTCTCCCTCTGCCTCTCCCTCTGTCTCTCTCTCTCTGTCTCTCTCCCTCTCTCTCCCTCTCTCTCTCTCTCTCTCCCTCTCACTCGGCCTCTCTGCCTCTCTCCCTCTCCCTCTCTCTCTCTCTCTCTCCCATGTTTAAGATTAATATTACTTCACGTTTGCTCTCTTAATCCTATTATCATGTAACATTGGTATCATGTTTGTCATAGCAATATTCCTATTATGTATCGTGTAACATTGGTATCACCTTGCTATTAGGGGGTACCAGTTCTGTATAAATAAATGTCATTGTTTTCTCTTTTCCCGACGCTATCGTTTGATTTCATTTTATATAGACAAAAGGTTTTTTTAATCACTTATAGTATGCATTTAAGCGAGGTTATGACTATCTCCGTAACACGGCTGACATAGTCCAGTCCAGAACCCAACTACAAATGGTACAAAATAGAACTTTTGAAAAAACTTGGTCACTGAAGCAATTGTGTCTGAGCCTTACATGAAAGGGAAGGGAAACAACAACATTTTAACAATAACTTTAGAATCACATATTCACATTATACTTTTTCCCCACCCATCCTGACTAAGACCCACCCCATACTCAGTGGTCTTGATGGGATGCTCTCCTGCAGAGGGAAAAAGAAAATTAACACACATAAACCCTTACACATATATTTGTGTGAGAGGAAAGAAACTTCTTCGTAAAGAAATCCCTTTTCTCCATAGAGTGAGTGTGTGAAAAGTGTTAACGATGCGCAACACTGCCACCTGGTGACAGCATCGCGGTAACTGCACTCGTGGAACTTTCCTTCTTCTCCTGAGCCCTATCTACCCCAGAGTCCATGATCTCTTGCTGAAAAAGTGAAGATCAAACCAGGAACAGTCCTTCATTCCTCTGGGTAACAGGGACAACAGGCCCCAGAAAGTTCAGCAGCATAAAGAACAAGAACGGAGTCTTTTCTCTCCTACAGATAGAAGCGGGGATGCGGCAGAACAAGTGGTTTCAAGTGCTGATCCATGGTTTCCAGATGGTACTCAACATCCTCCCCTTCCTTGCGCCGGATCAACACCTTGTCCACATGGATGTGCTGTCCCAACATCCATTCTGCCTTGCAGTCTTTAAAACGCTGAGAGGCCTTGGGGGAACATGCCAGAAACCTGCGGGCGTGTGGAACCTGAAGGTGGGTCCACACAAAGTCATTGTACCAGCGTTCCCGGCACACTTCCACCTCATACAGCAACTCCTTAGACAAGTATGGATACTCCCATCCGTACTCAGCAGCAACCTTCTAGCCAAATAGGCGTTATAGTCTCGCCAGAGGAGGCATGGTGGCTTTGTCCCTTTCGCCAGGCAAAACTATCGAGTCCGGGTGGCGAGGGACCTTGATCACATCTGATCTGGGCATAGGTGCCCGCAACAACAGTCTCTTTTCCCCGGTCTTGGGTGTAGGTGATACCAGGGATGTAAGGGCAGGTTGGGAACGGGACCCCTCTTCAGGCGCCAGTGCCTCCACCCGGGGTGTACTATCCCCCGTAGACATGGGTGGGTCCCTGGTTCTGCGGGACGAAGCGAGAGGTACTTTGTCCCAGCCCTTTTCTGCAAACAGTTCATCAATAGCAACATCGTCTCCCACATCCGAGAGCGACTCCAGGTCAGAGGTGTCACACTCCTCCGAGGGCAAGTAGCCTGTAGTGGAGACTGAATTGCCACCTCTTCCCACACACCAAATCTCTTTGCCTGGCTTACCTCGGCCTTTACTTGAAGCGGGACGTCTAGAACTCTTACTGGCGGATCCATCCGGGCCGGGCGTAAGCGGGCGAGATGGTCCACCACAACCGCTGGTCGGGGCTACCATACCGGTGTTTCTCTTCGGTGGTGGACGCTGCGAGACAGTGGTGACCGAGTCAGCATCCTCGGATTTCTCCCGTTGAGTATTCACGACCTCCTCCACGGTCGCTGCAGTGTGCGCAGGGATGGCTGTCAAAGCAGTGATTCCTCCTCTTTGAGTGGTGTTGCCTGCAGCACGGCCGGGGTAAATGTTTCTCGGCTTCTCAACCGCTGAATCCACTTCAAAAAGGAACTCCCCACAGGCCTCGCATCGCCCGAACGGCTTCAGTTGGCACACCAGTCCCGAACAACTGGGACAAATCACACCCAGGGCCTCAACGTCCATGCACGAATACAGGGCGAATCGACCCCTTGGCTTTAGCCGGATCCCCGTATCCGTAACCGGATCAGCAGCAGTCAGTGTCGTGGTAGAAGGGTGAACCGGAATCCACGATGTATGTCCAAACATGGTGACCTGTTGCTTATCCATCGCACACTGCAAGGTTTTTGCGCCATGTCCCACGTGTAGTGCCTCACACGTATTGGACTCCTCTCCTTTGCTCCAGTTCGCTGGCTTTTCTTCTTTTCTGAGTCACACCCACGAACTAAGCGGTGGGGGTGTGCCTGGTGGCGCAGTGCAATAGAAGCCCCCACGTGTACTACTTCACACGGCTGAGCTTCCCCCTTTCCTCGCTCTTCTGCGCGGGCCTTTCCCTTCACTGGGTCATGTCCACGACTTCGAGCAGGGATGCACTTCGGCCACTGATGGCCCGCCTACTCGTAACTCTTCCAAGCAGACACGTTCAATTCCATAGTAACACGAACACTACACCGGACCCAAGCCCCCATGTGTAGCGGCCTCCTCTCTCCCCTCTTATTCTCTCAGCTCGTCTGTCTCTTGTCTAGGGGTACCTTAGAGGAGAGAGAGCGAGGTCACCACGCCAGGCCTTCACCACAGTTAGTTGTGTGGTGTAAGCAAAAGTTCTTTCTTTACCTTCGGGTTAGTGTTCTGCACCTGGAGTCTCCGAAGAGAATTACCTTGAACAATGTCCGCCAGAAAATGAGCCCCACACCATACAAAGTTCAACACTCCTTTATTCTTCTCAAGTGAACACAATCAGTTGAACTCCTTTAGAGAACAGAACAGACAAGGAGGTGTGGATGCGAGTAGGCCCAGACACAATGAACTCTCCACTTTCCTTCCTGAAAGTGGGCTGAGGTCTCCGAGCGGGGGGGATTTCCTTCCAGGCGGTCTCTGATGGGAGGCTCACCTGTCACTGGCAATATGCTGCACCGGGTCTTCAAGCAAGTATCTCCCACCGGTCCATTACGCCTTCTGGATTCGGGTACCCAATCCCTAGGCTTCCTAGGACCTCCTTCCCTCATGGAATTCAGTGATGGGCACTGAGCTCCAAAACCTCCTCCCAAGTACCTCAGCCCAGGCTAAAGGTGCCTGGGATAGAACACGACCTCCGAATGTCCCCTGGGCTTAGGCCGCCTAGGGCACCGACACGAACCACTGTCCTCAGGCTGAAGGTGCCCGGGACTCCACTCCCTTCACCAAAAATGGCCGCCCCCTTTATACTCCCTCCCAGCAAGCACGGCGGGTTCCCCGCCCCACCATACAACTGCTGAGAGAGGCCAAAAGAGGTACGACACCACAATGATGGCTCAACCCCGGGCCCAAAGTGACAACGCCACCTAGTGGGCCCCAGGGAACCACCCATCACAGTTTCCCCACCAGATTCAAAAAATATATAGAAAGCATATACCCGCTACAATTATATTAGTCATAGATGGTGTTTATTACTCCAAATCGATCATCACTTACACTGAGCATGTAGAGGATGTTATGATGTAAGGCACTATATACACATATTTATTTTTACATATTTGGCAGCGCCTCCATACCCCTCCCCCCTCATTTTATACTTTATACAAACTTACTTGTCTGTGTCATTGGTGGAGACCATTCAAAAGGGGGATGTAGCCCACATGGCAAAACTATTTGAACCATTGTTTTTTGCAAAATGTTACAGGTACAGTATAATTTATTTAAAATACTACTACAAACATGAGGTTATGCATTTTAGGTAGTGAGAAAGTCTGGTTTAGTTTATGAAAACTATTCATACTTTTCACATTCCAAGAAAGGCATTTAAAAAAAAAAAAAAAAAAGATATGCCGCTGCTCCCGGCGGGTCCGCTAGTGCAATCCTCTCTACCTCTCATATCGTTGGGTGCCAGCTCCGCTCATACAGCGATACGTAGTGAAAGACAAATGGGATCCAATTGACTGCACTCCAAAAAAAAAACATCCACTTATTAAAATGATAAAAATGCCAGAAAACAGCAGACAAAACACTGTGGGGGCAGAGAACCAAGTCAAAGTGGTTCACACTGACTAGTACTTACTTATGACTTTCATGAGTAAGAGCTAGTCAGCGTTAAACATGTGGACTTAAAGTTACACAAATCTTTACAAATAAATGATCTCACTTGAAAAAATCCAAAGACAGTAGTGTGAACCAATGTTAAAAGTATCAATGTATCAATATTAAAAACCCAGTGTATATATTAACCACTTAAGCCCCGGACCATTTTGTAGATAAAGGACCAGGCCCCTTTTTGCGATTCGCCACTGCGTCGCTTTAACTGACAATTGCGCGGTCGTGCGACGTGGCTTCCAAACAAAATTGACATCCTTTTTTTCCCACAAATAGAGCTTTCGTTTGGTGGTATTTGATCACCTCTGCGGTTTTTATTTTTTTGTGCTATAAACAAAAGTAGAGTGACAATTTTGAAAAAAATGCAATATTTTTTACTTTTTGCTATAATAAATATCCCCCAAAAATATATAAAAAATTTTTTTCCTCAGTTTAGGCCGATACATATTCTTCTATATATTTTTGGTAAAAAAAAATCGCAATAAGCGCTTATTGATTGGTTTGCGCAAAAGTTATAGCGTCTACAAAACAGGGGATAGTTTTATGACATTTTTATTAATATTTTTTTTTTTTACTAGTAATGGAGGTGATCAGCGATTTTTATCGTGACTGCGACATTATGGCAGACACATCGGACACTTTTGACACTATTTTGGGGCCATTGTCATTTTTTACAGCGATCAGTGCTATAAAAATGCACTGATTACTGTGAAAATGACACTGGCAGTGAAGGGGTTAACCTCTAGGGGGCGCTGAAGGAGTTAAGTGTTTCCTTGGGAGGGATTAATACTGTGGTGGGGCGCGGCTTAGCGTGTGATGTCACTGATCGTCGTTCCCTATGACAGGGAACAGACGATCAGTGACACTCACACTAGGAAGAACGGGGAAAGGTTTGTTTACACTTACCTCTCCCCGTTCTTCAGCTCTGTGACCCGATCGCGGGACACCCGCAGCAATCGGATCCACGGGTCCCGGAGCTCGCGCGACCCCTGGGCTCTCAAAGGTCAACGTACCTGTACGTGCTTGTGCCCAGCCCTGCCATTCTGCCGACGTATATCGAAGGTGTCCTTAAGTGGTTAATAAATACCAATTGAAATAAATACAAAATCCCAATAGTTTATCATGAATAAAACTAAATTCATGAATAAAAGTCCAATATTTCGTAAAACAGTCACCCTCTCACTCGCTCCTGAGATAGACTGGGGACTATGGACTATGGAAATTGTAATTTACATAGAGCAGTACACATGACTGCAACTAATGTACGCTGATCATTCTAAACAAATGGAAGTGAGCGGGAAAAGGAGAGGTTTGCAAGCTTATGAAAGATCTTACAAGGAGGCACAAAAACACATTAAGAAATTATTTAATAAAAAATAGATTACAGGGTCCATAATTAGTGGATGTGTATGGGAAGGAATAAGAATAATGTTTAGCATACTTTGACAAGGAAGAATAATGTTTAGTGTCACATTAAAGTAAGCAACAGTACTGTGAAATTATATGTGAAAAATATAAACAAAACCTGTAGACATTTTTTTTTAAATAGAACAGGTGTCTATATAGCACCCTCTAGTAGTGTGCTAAAGAGCATAGGTCAATTTAAGCAGGCCTGGCTGGTAGCTAGGCCTGTTTGCTTCCATTCTGGGCTGGGAGTGGCTCAGGGTAGTGCTGGGTGACTCACAGGTGGTGTCATTTGGACCTCCCACTTCTTTCCAGAATCTTCTGATGCTTTCTGGAAAGAGAGGTCGGAGGGGAGGTGGAACCACCTGGGGTGTTTGAGGAGCCCTGACAAATCCCCAATCTGGATTGGCAGGGGGCAGGACTCCTTAAATACCCAGGGTCAGCCCAGCTGGGGGGAGTTGTCGGGTGGAAGAGCTGGAGTGAGTTTGGAGGCTGTCGGGCCATTGGGGAAGCTCCCCAGTATGTGGGGGATGACCTTGGGCCTGGGCTTGGATGCAGTCGGAAACCACCTTCAGGAACACATGAAGAAGTTCTGTACCCGAGGCAAAAGAGAGAGCAAGGAGAGGACAGCGGGAGAGAGCACTGCTAAGAGACTCCAGGGAGGACAACTGGTCACAACCAGGAGGGCAGGTGAGTAAGGCCCAGTCGGGAGGACTGGGGAGGCATGCCTGAGAGGACTGGGAGCTTGCAGTCTGAGATGGGTGCAGACCCAGAAGAGTGGGCAGTGGTGGAAGGGGCAGTGGAGAGGCAGCTGCAGCCAGGAGGGCTGGCAGGGTCTGAAGAGGGCTTCCCGAGATCAGTAGCCATAGTTAGGGCAGCTAACACAAGGATTTTTTGGTACACCATTGGGGCCTGTGGTCCCAGCCTGCAAAGGGCATCTGCTGAGACCTGGCTGAGTCAGTGTCAGGCCTAACCAACAAATAGTGCTAGCTATTCCTGGGGAACCAAGCGATGTGCTGAAGGTGACTTGGAGTAACAGTCTGCAGCAAGTGATGTGCTGGTGGAGGGAGGAGTATGAGCTTCAAGCAAGTTTGTTCAGGAGGAAGCGGAAGGAGCATGTAAAGGGAGTGTACATAGTTGTCCCAAAACCAACTGCCGTTTCTATTTATCCACGCTGGGCATCACATATCTCCCATCCCCATCCAAATGATACGCCTCAATAAAATAAAAAAAAACTGCTTTATGTCTCGGAGTGCCTGAGAGTGAATGCAGGGCTGGGCAGGGTGACAGACAAACCATAATTCTCAGCAGCCCCTACGGGGGGTACCGCTACATTTATAAATGTAATGATAGTGTAATTTATATTCTGATAGCAGCCTTTGACAAGGGAGGGACTATCATCTCAAAGGAAGAACATTTTGCTCTTTGCTTCACCAAGTAGTTTGTTATGCTTTTAACAGTAACCTAGAAGATAAATGTAGCAAAGTGAACACACGTTGAGCTGCACTTTATCCCATACATTTATTGGGGAAAATCATATATTTGTAATGACTTTCTGAATGAACACATATGTAATAACACATATGGTTTAATGGATAAAGAGACAATGGACTTTACATCCTGGATGTCTTATTTGGTTATGAAATATGGATCAGCTGAGAATTCTTTCCTGGCTGTGTGGGTAACAAGACAGAGGAACAGATGTGGGGGCTTATTATAAATAATGCTTCCTTTGCAGGCAGGTTATCTTTCATTCCTACAGGATATTTCCTCACATGATCCCTTTGTCTTACAGGCATTGGGATGGGAATGATGGCCCACTGCTGTCTGACAGGTTGCCTGAATGAACAAGCTACGGCTTATACCACAAGACTCTGAAAGTTTAATGGCAATATATTTCCTACCACTTTACTTGAATAACAAATGTAGTATATAAAATAGCATATTATATATAATATCATATAAGAGAACTAACATTATCTCACATATAATTGCAAAATTATATCCTAAAATGATGTTAAAAAAAAAAAAAGGAACCCTATTAACCACTTAACGACCGCCCACGGCATATATACGTCGGCAGAATGGCTCGTACAGGCACAATTACGTACTTGTACGTTGCCCTTTAACTGCCTGCCGTGTGGTCGCGCGCGTGCCGCCCCCGGCACGCTCGCGACCCTGACGCCATCCCCGTGAGTCCGTCCGCGGGTCCCACGGACTCGATCGCCGCGGGGATCCCCGCGATCGTCTCACGGAGGGATGGAGCAGGGAGATGTTAGTGTAAACACATCTCCCTGCTCGCCTACTGACACTGTCACCGATCTCCGCTCTGTGTAATCAGAGCGGAGATCAGTGACGTGTCACTCGTAGCCACGCCCCCTAACAGTGAGAATCACTCCCTTAGGCACACTTACCCCCTTCAGCGCCCCTAATGGTTAACCCCTTCACTGCCAGTGTCATTTTTACAGTAACCAGTGCATTTTTATACCGCAGAGGTGATCAAATACCACCAAAAGAAAGCTCTATTTGTGGGGAAAAAAGGACGTAAATTTTGTTTGGGAGCCACGTCGCACGACCGTGCAATTGTCAGTTAAAGCGACGCAGTGCCGAATCACAAAAAGGGGCCAGGTCTTTATGCTGCATATTGGTCTGGGGCTTAAGTGGTTAAGTAAAATGGGGAAAACCTGTTGCTATAGGGATTTCAGGTATCGTTAGATGCTGGCGAACTAACAATCATGTAACTTAAAAAGTGAGATATTTCCTCTGGGATTCCCCGTGGGCCCCATGAATACTGTTACAGAGGGGAAAGTCACATGCTCCAAAGAAGTGCTGAGTATTGTGGTAGGAGGGGTATTGGATCTCTGGGAGTATAGGGATGTTGGGGGGATCCTTTGAAGGGACACGCTCACTAATGCCCTGTATGGGCAAAGTGACAGCATTTCTGTATAATAGATTGTTGGAAATTTATTCAGGTGTAAAGATTGCAGTATGCAAAAAACATTAAAGTTTGGTGGTTGAAGCAATCTGCCATCAACCCAAATATGCAATATCTCTTGTCCCTGATTTCCTATAGAATTACTTAAACAGTGAAACATGGTTAAATTGGTGAAAAGCCAACTGTGAGTCCTTCTCTGTATCTCACCCACTTTCATCTATGACAATGACTGTGGCATGCATTTTAGCTACAGAAATAAAGATAAATGGCCCCCTGCACATATCATGCAGATCAATGGAATTGTGAAAACCCATCTGTGACATAGACTACATGGCTAAACCAAATGCCAAAAACATCTTGAAACAAATCATGTTTTTTCTTCGGTCTCCCCAAGTTGTGTGCATGTATTTACAAGCTATTGCGCACATATATATATATATATATATATATATATATATATATATATATATATATATATACATACATATACATATACACACACACACACAATATATATATATATATATATATATATATATATATATAGCGCACCCACCCCAGACTTTACCTGCTTTTCTTAACTTGGTTCCTCTGCAGGAAAGACTGAGGCACACCGCACTACATGCCCGTACCCTCCTGGATGGGGAGGTTGAGCGGTGTTAGTTTTCTCGGGGCTGCCTGCGGCTGGTGTTTGAATCCTCCCGAGCTGATCTCACTTCTGGCTTTGCCAGAAACAAGTCCTTAATTCTCCCCAGTAAAGCCACTGTCCACACCAACTGGAAGTCCAACTTCTGTATTTATTTCACAGGGATAATAAATAGTCCCTTTAAGAGCAGACAGGTTGAGACGAGACACAGGTCAGATAAGGTGGGAGAGAGGTCCAGGCACAAACTCAAATCTTGGTTCTCTTACTGTTCTGATATGCACAAACAGGTTTGGCGTGCGATCTTTATCACAGACCTAATGAATATGAAAGTCACTGCCACTGACTTGTTGAAGATGGTCACTGCCACTGACCGGGTGAATAGGGCCTTGCCCTATTTGGTCACTGCCACTGACCTAGTGTGCGTAGAGTCACTGCCACTATGACCTACAGAACATGCACCCCCTTTTGGAGAAACTTGGCCCATGTCAAAGAGAAAAACGTCCCTCCGGAGAGTTACCAGAGGCCCTCACTGTCACCACGACTCTGCGCTGGAGCTTCAGAAAGGGTCACCTCCCTGGCCTCCTCGATCCAAGATACAGGTCCCCTCGCAAGGTGGTACCCTGGGAGCTCTAGATCCTTAGCAGACCCCATCCGAAGGTTGCTGGGCCCCGGGCCTCCTATTTAGTACCTCACCCCAGACTGAAGGTGTCTGGGATGGAACAGCAACTCCGCCTCCGGGCCTAGGGCACCCGGAGGCGACACACACACCCAGGCCTAAGGAACCTGGGTGCGGAACGACGATGACCTTCTGGAAGATGGCCGCCCCTTTTTATACCCTCTCCCGACAGGCACAGCAGGTTCCCCGCCCCGCTGCACTGCTGTCAAGAGGGGACAAGAAAAGGCACAACCCTGTACTGCGGTTCAACCCGGGCCCATGGCAACAGCGCCACCTATAGGCCCCAGGAAACTGCACATCAGTACTATCTCCCAGGGACAAAAATGGTCCATGAACCCTAACAATTTGTGTATCTGAGCCTTATTACCACTCAGATACTTCCCTTAAATATAGAACCCTGCTACATATATATATATATATATATATATATATATATATATATACACACAGTATATATACTGTATATATATAAGAAGGCCAGTATGGTGGCCTGAATTTATGGGAGGAGTCCAAGGGGGCATTTACGCAGCCCACTCATCTGTGGTCTTTGCCGGTTCCTGTGCGTGATTCGTTATGTCAATAGGCCGACTCTTCCAACTCATTCGGTGTTCATGAATTGCGTGTCCGAAACTTTGAGAGACTTTCGGTTCTCTGTTTGTGGTTTTCGTAGATCGTGTCTTGCTCAACTGTCGCAGGTAGGATTCGTATGTAATTTCTTCATTTCACACATCGTTGTTAGCTAGATACCCTGTGTCCCCAAAACCTCACCACGGAACTTGTAGCCTTATTTTGCCTCGTGCAATCCCCTCGCTTTGATTCGAACCCAGTCGCATCTGCGTCGTATCAGCTTGTTTTAGTCATTTTTATCTAATTTCATTCCATACTCCGATTCGTTGTCAGTCGCAATCGCGGCACTACGATTAGTGCCTCTGTCATGGCAAATCATTTCATTTTCTTTCATTTCACGTACCAGTCACTACGTTTCAAACCCAATCGCATCTGCGACGTATCAGCTTGTTTTAGTAATTTTTATCTAATTTCATTCCATGCTCCGATTCATTGTCAGACACAATTGCGGCACACCGAGTCGCGCCTCTGTCATGGCATTTTTTTCGTTTCACGCACCCGTCACTCCGATTCGAATCCAGTCGCATCTGCGACGCACCGATTCGTAGAGGCTTGTTTTAGTCATTTCATCTAATTTCATTCCATGCTCCACAGTCCGGGTCGTTGTCAGTTGCAATCGCGGCACACCGATTCGTGCCTCTGTCATGGCAAATCATTTCAATTGTTTCATTTCACGTACCAGTCACTCCGATTCGAATACAGTCGCATCTGCGACGCACGATTTGTACCATCTCGTTCTAGTAATTTCATCTCATTTCATTCCATGCTCCACAGTCCGGATCATTGTGAGTCACAATCGCGGCACTACGATTAGTGCCTCTGTCATGGCAAATCATTTCATTTTCTTTCATTTCACGTACCAGTCACTCCGTTTCGAATGCAGTCGCATCTGCGATGCACCGATTTGTACCGGCTCATTCTAATCATATCACCTCATTTCATTCCATGCTCCACAGTCCAGTTCATTGTCAGTCACAATCGCGGCACACCAATTCGTGCCTCTGTCATGGCAAATCATTTCACTTGTTTCATTTCATGTATCCGTCACTCCGATTACCAAACCGATCGAATCCGCGATGCACCGGCGCGTTTTATTCATTTCATTTCAGGCTTCACAATCCGGTTCGTTGTCAGTAACAACCGCGGCACACCGATTCGTGCCACTGTCACGACAAACGTTTCATTCGTTCATTTCATATACCCTTTGCACAAACCGTACTCAGTCGCATCTGTGATCCTCTACATCAGGGTTTCTCAACTCCAGTCCTCAAGGCGCCCCAACAGGTCATGTTTTCAGGCTTTCCATTATTTTGCACAGGGGATGTAATCAGTTTCACTGCCTTAGTAATTACCACAGCTGTTTCATCTGAGGGAAATCCTGAAAACATGACCTGTTGGTGCGCCTTGAGGACTGGAGTTGAGAAACACTGCTCTACATACACCGCTGTCAGTCGCTGTCGCGACACACCGATTCGTGCCTCTGTCATAGCAACCATTTCGCTCAATTTGTGTCATTTGTGCCTTCTCTGTTATCTCATCGTAAATCTGCTACTGATCAGTGACGTTACGATTCACCTTAAATTTTGATCACTGTTTGATTTGCCACGTCATTAAACGGACACCCCTCGACCCACATAGCTCCAGACCAACTGTTCTCAAAACCGTTTTCCTTCGAAGTCCAGTCGTGGTTTGAGTTGTTCGTTCAAACCTTCATTCACCTCACGTTAAGGTTCCCCTTGTAGTCGCACAAACGCGCTTTGAAGTTATACGACTTGGCTATTCAGTCACCTCCTAAATCGCATGTAATTAAAGCCACTCACCATTGTCCGTCTGTCATTTCTCCTCTAGGCGAGTCGAGTTCAGGTAGTTCCATCCTGCACCAAGTTGGACGTTATTCCCCCAGGTAAAAAAAAATAAAAGAAGAACAGAAATAGTATTTATAGATTAAAAAAAAAAAAGGACTTTCATGTCACCCCTATACAGGTTTCGGTCGACTGAGCTTCGACCCCAAAGACTAGGACTTTTCGTCTAGGGCACAAGTCAGCCAGAGCCATGTCACAGGCCGGCAGCGAAGACCTCACACCTGCCCCTCTGTTACCCTCTCCAGTTTCAGTGAGCGGCAGCGTGAAGTCCCTCAGGGGATGGACCATCCCCAAGTTAACAGCGGAACTAAGGCACAGGGGCGTCCCCTTCCCTGCTATAGCCAGGAAAGCCAAGCTCTTCAGGCTCCTCTTTCCCTCCGCCAGCATGCAGCAGACGTCTCTTCAATCCATATTCTCAGTCATTTCTCAGCTGCACATCATGGTTTCGTCATTGTCCTCCACAGTCACTGACATCCAAGCCAAAGTCACACTCCTGGAGGGACGCTCGGCAATGGCCATCCCTGACTCGGTCGCAGTCCTGGTCCCGACACCCCCTCCTGCAAGTACGACAGGGAAGAGTTCCACTATCTTCCAAGTCCACTTGGTCCCAGCCTCGGTATATGAAGGCTACATCAGAAGAGAGGGCAGCACCTAAGGTGGTCGAAACAATGTCCCTTTTCCCCCCTCCCCCCTCCTTTTTCCTTTTTCCCTTTTTTTTTTTTTTTTATTTTTATTGGGGAGTTGGATAGATGTAAACGATAATTATGCCTTCTTACAAACAAATAAATCACATTCCACGGTAGTTAATAAGAGGGGAGGGGGAGGCAAGAGGTAGGGGAGGGGAAGGGGAGAAGGAGGACACGAGGCACCTCTAAGTTAAAATATGAGAGGGAGGGAGGGCCTGTGTAGCTCTCACAGATGCAATTTAATTTATTCACTTTTTTTTTTTTTTTTGGAGGCAGAGAGAGGTATTTATGCCTCCTCTTAAACCAATGAAAACACAGAGGACACTATTAGGCACCTAAAACTAAAAGGAGGTGGATTTGCGGGACAGTGAAGGGAAGGGGGGAAGGAATGGTGTTTTTTTTTGTATTGGGGAGTTGGAGTGTTGTAAACGATAATTATGCCTCCTTATAAACAAACAAAACACTAATGCCACGGTAGTTAACAAGGGGGGAGGAAGATGAAAGAGGGAGGGAGGGGAAGGGAGTAGGAGGGCACGTTGCACTTTTAAGTTTAAAATATGAGAGGAAGGGGGGGCCTGTGTGGCCTGCAGGGTTTTCACAGATATAATTAAATGTATTCACCCTTTTTTTTTTTTTTTTGAGGCAGAGGAAGGTATCCATGTCTCCTTAAAAATCAATGAAAACACAGAGGACACGAATATTAATTCAAGGGGGAAAAGGGAGGGTAAGGGTAGAATAGGAAAGGGGAAAGAGGGCACTAGGCACTTAAAGTTAAAAGGAGGATTTGAGAGATGGTGGAGGGAAGGAGGGGAAGGGAGGAAGGGGAAGGAAGAGGATGTTTTTTTTTTTTTCCTCTTGGAAATGGGGGTAGAGAGGGACAGCTGCGACCTCCCATAAACAAGGGGAGGGAGGAAGGAGAGGGGAGGGAGGAAGGAGAAGGAAAAGGGAAGGAGAAGAGAGAGAAAGAAAAAGGAAAGGAGAGAGATAACATAGAGGCCATGTAAGTTAATTAAAAAGGATTAAAGAGAGGGGAGAAGAGTAAATGATGTTTCAGGACAGACCCATTTTGTTGAAAGTGTATGTATTGTCTAAGTTTTTGTAATGTATATGTGTTTATTGGTAATGAAATGAAAGATATATGTATGTATGAATAAGATAACTTGAATAAAAATAAATTAAAACACTTGGTCCCAGCCAGCATCAGGAAGGACATTTTGGACGGCAAGGATGTCAACCTTGCTTCCCTCCCCATTTCGGTTCACGATCTGGCAGAGAATAAATCATATGCCTGGGGGGACGTGTCAGTGGTCCTCAAGGCCAAAGACCCCAGGCTCAATCGCAAATTAACCATTGCGAGTTTGCATTGACCTTTGTGATTCTGAGGGATGTCCTGTGCTCAGCCAGTCCCAGCAGGAGGGAGGAACTGGACCTATATCTCCACACCGTGGTAGACCTGGGCTATAAATACGGGGGGTTCTCATTTTATGATTACCACCATTCATTCTCAGCCAAAGCGGCAGCCAGGCTCACACAGTTCCAAACAGGCACGGATTGGAGCCTCATGGACACAGAGTTATTCTGCCGCCACTTTGACGGTCTATGCGCACCACGCGCCATCTGCCAATCCTCCACCCACACTGCTATCTGGTGCGCCAACGTAGCAGTTAGATGCCCCCTCGATCTTCCCTCCACCTCCGGTACAGCTCAGGGCTTGTCAGCCCCAGTTCAGACGCCCCAGGTGGACAAGTTCGGATGTCCCGTCCATTCAGTAGGGGGAGCAGCCATCTGCAATAACTTTAATTTTTGATCGTCCAACTACAGACAATGCAGGCTGCTCCATGTCTGTGTCATATGTCATAGAGCACATCCCAAAGCCCTATGGCAGGTCAAGCAGCAGAAAACGTCCTGACTAGGCCGAGTGGATGTCCGATGGCTGGGGTTTTACCTTACCTCACACCCCACACCCTCAATAGCCACCTTCCTTATCCAAGGGTATACAGTGGGATTCCATACCGGCCTCATCACACTGCCCCACACAACTCATGAGTGTAGGAACCTTGGTCTCAGCTGACATTGGATTAAGGCAGCACCTCCACAGCGCGACCCAGCTCATCAATCAATTCTTATCCCGCAACATGCTCAAGGCCTACCACACAGCGTGGAATGCCTTTTGCAAGTTTCTCGCATCCTGCCCCGTGACAACGTCAACAGACACTAAGCACATACTAGCTTTCATTGCATATTGCCATAAGGAATTGCCTCTGTCTCACACAACACCATCCGACTATACTAAGCCGGCATCCAACACTTCCTAGCCTTACAAGATCCCGCAAAGCCATCCTTGTTCGCAAACCATGCGATACGAGCTATCCTGCGTGACATTCAGAAACAACAGTCCACAACCAATGCCAAGCGCTTGCCCATCACGAGTACCATTTTCAGAGATATGTCGACCATTCTCTCTCGTTCCCCATTTGGCCTTCTTCCTAGTCTGGTCATACAAGCGGCCATCTACCTGACCTACTATGATTTTTTGCAGCCTAGCGAGTATAACGACACCCCAAATATGAAATACCATCAGAGACATTTGCTCCATGCGGTCCCTGAGTTCCAGAACATAGGGCACTATGGGGGTCCCTCCCTGCTCTGTCTCTCCCTCCCAGTGTCCTCTAATGAGATCGAGGGGTCCGCGGACCCTTCTCTCATAGAGTAACTCGAAGGGAGAGAACCCCGTAGATTCCCGGGGTACCTCTTTGTACGCAAATAACAGGTGAGGCAGGAATCTCTCCCAATCTCTGCAACCGTCCGAAAAGGTCCTCAGCATTTGCTTGCGAGTCCCGTTAAAGCGCTCGCAGAGACCATTAGTCTGGGGGTGGTAAGGTGAGCCCAGCAAGGGCTTAATATTGCACACCTTCCACAACTGCTGGGTGAGCGCTGAGGTAAACTGGGTTCCCTGGTCAGAGAGAATCCCCTTAGGGAACCCCACTCTAGTAAATATCTTAACCAGGGCATCAGCTACTGTCTCTGCTTCAATGTTGGACATAGCTACTGCCTCTGGGTAACGGGTGGCGTAGTCTACCACCACGGTGAGAATATACTTCTTCCCGGATGGACTAGGCCTGGCCAAGGGACCCACAATGTCAACGGCTATGCGGTAAAAGGGCTCCCCAATAATAGGCATGGACATAAGTCTAGCCTTAGGGTGGCCCCCCCCCGCTTACCTACTCGTTGACATGTGTCACACGTTTTGCAGTATTGTCACACATCCTGGTTAAAATTGGGCCAGAAGAAATTCTGTGTAATCCTATGGGCTGTGCGACGGGACCCTAGATGTCCTGCTAGTGGTACATAATGCCCGATTCGCAGAATCTCCAGCTGGTATTTCTTAGGTACCACCAGCTGTCGTTTCTGCGAAGGGGCCTTACTTCTCTGGGATGGCTTAGGGATCCTATACAGTCTATCCCCCACCCATTCATAAAGCTCCCCATGTACTCCCCTTTCCTTATACTTCTGTACGGTCGGGTCCTTCCGGGTTTCCCTCCCGAATGCCTCTGGGGTATCCCAGCCTAGGGGCGCCTGATCTATGGTACATGTCAGGGAAGATAATCTCATCTGGGTCTCAGCAGCAAGCGGGCCGGTTCCAGCATCACGGGTCTGGGCACGGGTAGTCACTGGGTTGGCTTCAGCGGGGCCCATCAGGGCGTAAGAAGAAACGAGGGGGGCCAAATCATTCCCCAGTAGTATATGCACTGGCAATCCTTCATCATCCCCACATTCATGTTTCCCGAACCAACCCCCCAATCCAGGCGAACACGGGCAACGGGTAGCCGCAAGACGGTGCCTCCCGCTACTCTTACGGCTACAGTGTCTCCGGTGTGTTAGCTCTCTGGGATGAAGTTTCTTCTGTAGTAGGGTCATGGTGGCACCAGTATCACATAGGCCATTGGCTACCTTTCCATTAACCCGGACAGTGTGTTGCTGCCTGTTGTCCCAATTAGCTGCTTGTACTGGATCAGCCTCGTGCAGGACGCTCCCAATGTTCTTACTCCTCAACACAGTGAGCCGCAAGCATGGATGTGCGGGGGTTCCCCCCTGCTGGCTTTCTCCACGACTGGGACTGCCTGGCTGGATTCAATGGACAGTCTGGCTTTTTGTGCCCTAGCTGTTTACACCCGAAACACCTGATGGGTTGTGAGTAGTCCTGGGAGTTGAACCTGGGCTGCTGAGGATAAGTGGCCGCTGGAGGTGGTGCTGTAGGGCGGTACGACTGTGGTTGGGGGGCGGCAGCTGAAGAGGGTGAAGCTGATCGATAATCCACCCGAGCTGTTGTCTTGACCACAGGGTTATCCAGTTTGTGGGCGTCTGTGTATTCGTCCGCCAGGCAAGCTGCTTCAGGCAAGGTGAAAGGTTTTTGGTCCCGGACCCACTCTCTAACGTCCGGGGACAGCTTGTCAAAGAAGTGCTCCAACAGGAACACCTGCAGCACCTCTTTCCCGGATACTGCTTGGCATCCAGCGACCCAGTGGGATGCCGTGCGGTGTAGGCGGAATGCCCACTCGGTATATGAGTCTCCAGTTTGCTTGCTCGTCTCTCTGAACCGCCTCCGGGATGGCCCTGAACACTTCACTGGCCTGGCCGGACAATTTCCCAGACAAAATGGTAACCCATTCCTCTGTGGGCACCTGGTGTAGGGCAGATTGCTGTTCAAAATCAGCAAGGTACCCATCAATCTCCCCTTCTGTTTTGCTGAAATTTTTAAAAGCAGCAAAATGTACCTTTCTCCTTTCAGTTGGTGCTGCTGTGACTTCTGCTACCGCAGCACCTCTTTCCTGTATCAAATTTTCCTCCACAGCCGCTATAACTTGGCCTATGATCTCCGCTGGAGGGTTAGGACCATAATGTGCCAGTCTTATGTTAACAGCCCGATCAAAACTTGCCTCTTCGGGTGTCCTGTCTGTTACGCTGGGCCTTTTGGTTATGTTGGGTCTTTCGGCTCCATCCATTTCGACAAGTTCTGCGATAATGTCCCTCTTCTTACGGTTGTTGGTCGGTCTGCCCCAGTTCTCCAGTAAGTCCTTGAGGGTAGAGCGCTTTAGCCGTTCATACTGTGCTTCCATTGTCCTGTGTCCTCTTGTAGCTGTCCTTCTAGGCTGTGGGAATCATCCTGCTGCTTGCCACCAATGTAACGACACCCCAAGTATGAAAGGGGCCAACGCCGTTTAGGATATTCCCTTTCCGAACACCAAGGCAGCTACCAACACTCCAGTCAGGCGAACAAGACCCATAAGAATAATTCTCCCCCAATAACGAGACAAAGCTCTGTCTTGAGGTTCAAACAGGACTGACAATCTTTATTGAAAAGACCACAAGTTTTATACACAGTCAAAAGAGGAGGTGCATCCATATTCTGCTCATATTACTCTGAAAATACACCTGTGACCAGCCTAATTAACATGAGCTAATTAACTAACTCCTTTTAGCAGACTGGCTGTCTCCTGAACTTCAATACACATTATCACAGGAATCCTTTCATACAATACAGGGTCCATTAGCCCAAGCCCCCATGAAAAGATTCTTAGAAGTTAGTCTGTAGTCATTAACATTACAACAGGCAGACAGGTGGCTGGGGGTGATGACGTTAGCATCTTTCAGTTAACCTGTTGAGTTCAGAATCTAACAACCAGTAAATAGTCTTTTACAGATATCCTGGGGAATATTGTGGATAAATATGACTGTCCAATTTTAAAGTAATCCAAGACATATTCTTAATGTCCATTATTTTCTTGCTCACCCTGTGCCCAAAAGTGACTCCCATTACAGTGAGTTTACCTGTAACAGCCCTGCTGGCCAGGTACTGTGTAATGTCACCTGTCTCGCTACCAAGATGATTTTGTTCTTCACCTCACAGTATCCAGAACCCAGCAATCAGGCGCCGGGGTCGACATCCATCTTTTCAAGACGAACAACATCTGGTGTCCAGTAGCGATACTCGACCGCCTACTGTCACTCCTACCAAAGCAATCAAACTCTAGTCCCCTACTACCTTTCCCGACCAAACCCTTGAGTGACTTCCAGTTCATCAAGCATGTCAGGATCCTCCTGCGCAACCTAGACCTCAACCCCAGCCAGTACTCCGGTCACTCGTTCCGAATTGGAGCAGCCAACCAGATCACATCATCAAGAGAGCAGGCAGGTGGAAATCTGCCTGCTTTGCCCAGGAAAATCCCGAATCCTCAGATAGAAATGTCACATGAATTCACCAAGCTTGCTCAGTGAATAACACTAAACTAATAAAGATCTACACCCAGTGCTGTATTATGGCCTAGGCCGAACCCCCCCTCCTCCCGCACGGAGAGCCGCACAGCTGAATCCTGGAGCTCAGTGCCATGACAAGTTTCGGCACTGAGCTCCGGTAATTGGTTACTCTAGCTGGATGCGCTGCCGCGGTCACCCGGGACATCTGCCGCCCGGGGTCCCGCAGTGTCGATCAGCTGTACAGAGCAGCCGTCCCTCCCTCTCTCTCCACATCGCACAGTCAGTCTCCGGCTCCTCCCCCCTCTCGGCTCAATGTTCCTGTGTACACAGCCAGGAGGAGGAGCCGAGGAGAGACACAACTTCAGTCAGTGAGAGAGCCGAGAGCCGTGCTGCTGGTATGTGAGACAACTTGTGAGAGATGACACAGGCAGGGGGGAAGATAAGAGGTGAACTGAAGTGATGGGGGGGAGAGGGGGGTATTGGGGATATGTGCTGGGGAGTGATTTGAGAGGAAAGAAGATATGTGCTAGTGGGGGGGTCTGATCCCACCCCCCACTAGCACATATCTTCTTTCCTCTCAAATCACTCCCCAGCACATATCCCCAATACCCCCCTCTCCCCCCAAATTAAAAGATGCTCTGCCCCTCCCCACCCTGTCCTCATCCCACCCTGTCCCTCTGTCCTCATCCCACTCTGTCCCTCTGTCCTCATCCCACCCTGTCCCTCTGTCCTCATCCCACCCTGTCCCTCTGTCCTCATCCCACTCTGTCCCTCTGTCCTCATCCCACCCTGTCCCTCTGTCCTCATCCCACCCTGTCCCTCTGTCCCCATCCCACCCTGTCCCTCTGTCCTCATCCCACTCTGTCCCTCTGTCCCTATCCCACTCTGTCCCTCTGTCCTCATCCCACCCTGTCCCTCTGTCCTCATCCCACTCTGTCCCTCTGTCCCTATCCCACTCTGTCCCTCTGTCCTCATCCCACCCTGTCCCTCTGTCCTCATCCCACCCTGTCCCTCTGTCCTCATCCCACTCTGTCCCTATCCCACTCTGTCCCTCTGTCCTCATCCCACCCTGTCCCTCTGTCCTCATCCCACCCTGTCCCTCTGTCCTCATCCCACTCTGTCCCTCTGTTCTCATCCCACCCTGTCCCTCTGTCCCCATCCCACCCTGTCCCTCTGTTCTCATCCCACCCTGTCCCTCTGTTCTCATCCCACCCTGTCCCTCTGTCCTCATCCCACCCTGTCCCTCTGTCCTCATCCCACCCTGTCCCTTTCTCCTCCTCCCATGAAAACGACAGGGCGGGTCTTAAAAGGGAAGGGGTGCGTCATATATAAAGTAGGGGGTGCGCGAGTTCCATCAGGCCTAGGGCAGCACAAAACCTAAATACACCACTGGCTACACCCCTACCTGAATGTTTTTGCCCCCTTATTTGATATACCGACCAACAGGCCAGGGCACACTTAAGATCCATTTCATGTTGTAAATCTTATGGCAAGTTTTGATGTTCACTCCCATCCCAGCCAGAGGGCTTCGACCATAAAGAAGGCCAGTATGGTGGCCTGAATTTATGGGAGGAGTCCGGGGGGTATTTAAGCAGCCCACTCATCTGTGGTCTTTGTTGGTTCCTGTGCGTGACACCCACCCTCCCATCCCCTTTTTCTCCATAAACATCTATTACTTATCTTGGGTATGCCCCCTTATTTGGTATACCGACCAGCAGGCCAGGGCACACTTCAGGTCCATTTCATGTTGTAAATCTTATGACAAGTTTTGTTGTTCACTCCCATCCCGGCCAGAGGGCTTCGAGCATAAATATATATATAAAAAACAAAGGTATGCAGCGCTGAAATAAGATCTCCAAAATAAAATTAGGAGAACATAAAATAGGTTGATAATCAAGTAAATGATTAAACACAAAATATAAAGTGAATTATAAATAAGTGCAGTAGTGAACCACAAAAAATTATTAAATAAGTAAATGTTGACAATATAAATAATGTTAATAACTAATCCGTGAAGAAGTTCATAAACAAAGTCCATCAAAAGAAACCTCCTTGGTGCAAAAATAAACAACAATCCAATGTGAAGTGAAGTGTTCCAAAAAAAAGAAGAAAGCTTGCTCCCAAACGTGAAGTAATGGATACAATGGTGACACCCGGGTGAGAAAGATATATATCCTGCTTACCAGATGCTCATGACTGCATCCAACAGTCTCACCCAGCACAGGGAAATTAGGCTTCCCCACAGCCTTTAAATTTCAATGGTGTAGATTCCTCGTCCAACCTTAAACTCAGGCATAAAAAAAGAATTCCATAGGGTAGTATGTCAAACCAGCTTAGTTTATTAAAAAGTATTGCACTTACAATGTCGAAGATCGTTGAAAGCAGTGATCACAATACAACGATATGGCAGTAACAGCTCCGGCGTTCGTCTGTGTCTCTCGTTCCTGTATGTTCCGCGGCACTTCCTCGTATTCAAAAAATGCGTGATGACGTCACTGGCCCCCTACGCGTTTCGTCATGATAGGACTTCAACTGGGGATTGGCCAAGGTGAACGTCAGCACGCTGAAGATATATATACATAACAGCGCCATTTTGAAAATTGGCAAACCGTTAAAATGCAGCGGAGAAAAAGGGCAAACCATTGAATGGCTAATAATACACAGGAAACAAAAGATTATAGACAGGAATTAATAGCGCCATCTTGTGGCTAATTAGAAAAGTGCAGCAGTGCCTAACAGAAATAGGAGATGAACACAGACCCACGCTCACAGCTAACATGACATATAAAATAAATAAACTAAATAGTTAAAACGCTGGTGATCAAATATAGGATAAATATAAATCAAAATACATAAATCCTACATAAATCCTACAAACATCCAATATTGGACTAAAAAATTTATGTTTAATGGTTAAAAGCGAATAAAAAAAAATATATAAAAAAATATAAAAAAATGTTAAGAATTATTAATTAGACCCTTTGGCCTCAATGTGGATTGGGATATTAATTGTTTTATTAATAATTCTTAACATTTTTTTATATATTTTTTTATTCGCTTTTAACCATTAAACATAATTTTTTTAGTTCAATATTGGATGTTTGTAGGATTTATGTATTTTGATTTATATTTATCCTATATTTGATCACCAGCGTTTTAACTATTTAGTTTATTTATTTTATATGTCATGTTAGCTGTGAGCGTGGGTCTGTGTTCATCTCCTATTTCTGTTATGCACTGCTGCACTTTTCTAATTAGCCACAAGATGGCGCTATTAATTCCTGTCTATAATCTTTCGTTTCCTGTGTATTATTAGCCATTCAATGGTTTGCCCTTTTTCTCCGCTGCATTTTAACGGTTTGCCAATTTTCAAAATGGCGCTGTTATGTATATATATCTTCAGCGTGCTGACGTTCACCTTGGCCAATCCCCAGTTGAAGTCCTATCGTGACGAAGCGCGTAGGGGGCCAGTGACGTCATCACACATTTTTTGAATACGAGGAAGTGCCGCGGAACATACAGGAACGAGAGACACAGACGAACGCCGGAGCTGTTACTGCCATATCGTTGTATTGTGATCACTGCTTTCAACGATCTTCGACATTGTAAGTGCAATACTTTTTAATAAACTAAGCTGGTTTGACATACTACCCTATGGAATTCTTTTTTTATGCCTGAGTTTAAGGTTGGACGAGGAATCTACACCATTGAAATTTAAAGGCTGTGGGGGAAGCCTAATTTCCCTGTGCTGGGTGAGACTGTTGGATGCAGTCATGAGCATCTGGTAAGCAGGATATATATCTTTCTCACCCGGGTGTCACCATTGTATCCATTACTTCACGTTTGGGAGCAAGCTTTCTTCTTTTTTTTGGAACACTTCACTTCACATTGGATTGTTGTTTATTTTTGCACCAAGGAGGTTTCTTTTGATGGACTTTGTTTATGAACTTCTTCACGGATTAGTTATTAACATTATTTATATTGTCAACATTTACTTATTTAATAATTTTTTGTGGTTCACTACTGCACTTATTTATAATTCACTTTATATTTTGTGTTTAATCATTTACTTGATTATCAACCTATTTTATGTTCTCCTAATTTTATTTTGGAGATCTTATTTCAGCGCTGCATACCTTTGTTTTTTATGTTTTGTAGAGTTTTAGTATTTAGCTATTTATGCTAGCTGCTGTCTTTGGATCACTGATCACTTTACCAATTTCAATTGCTTCTCCAGCGCAACGTTAGCCCTAGGGCTTTTTTTCTTTCTATAAATATATATATATATATATATTATAAAATATTTTTTTCTGTTATCAGAGAAATTATTTAAAATGATTCAGAACCTATTAAGTATAGCTCCTAAGTAAACAGCACTGTGTATGCAAATTCTATTTTAAGTCACATGCATGTCTAAGTGATCTGTTAGGGTATTATTTTGCTGAAGCAGGCTGCCATCATTGTGTAAACATAATTTTTTCTCCATTACCTATTAATAAGTAAAGTACATGTTTCCAAGTCTGTGGATTATAGCTGACTGTATTCTATGACGGTTTACTTAACAGTTGGAAAGTAAGAGTAATCATCTCTAAAGAGGTCTAAAATACTTTTCACATATCTGCTCAATTAATCTTATATCTGTTTGCCTTTACTCTGATCTTTAATATCTAACCACCAGTCTAAGCTGGCCAAAATCATTAGAGGAATGCACAAATGGACCACTTGTATTTTTTTCTCCACATATTTTTGTATAAAAAAATGCACGTGTCACTCATGTCTGCAAAGACTAAAAAGGGAGCAGGGTCAGATATCTATAGCACTATATGGCACCAAATGATCAATTATGGTTAATAGTTATCTTCCCCAGAGACTGATTAGATAGAAGTGAGTTATAAAGTCCTTAGGTGCCTATAGATATGATATTGTTTTCTTCCTAGTACTAACATGTATTGGAATAACCAAGAATCGCTAGGAACCAAGTGAATTTCGATCCATGTATAGCTGGTCCTGTTCTAATCTCTAACCGGACTGTTAGTATATTTTTGCTTGATCAGCACTTGCAGCCTATCAGCTGCAGCGCTAATCAGTGTATTCTGACAGTGGAGGAGTCCCACTGCCTGAATACAATAGTGCAGCAGGGGGATTCCCCATGCACCTCAAATTTGTGGGTGGGGGAATTGGTTCGTTTATTGTATTTTTTTGATCAGCCAGCATTACTCTTTTTATACTTTTTCCATAGATCAGGTTGCTTACGTGATGCACAAGGTCCTCTTTGTCTTTGCTTCATCTCAAGAACTAGGTGGTCCCCAGTGAGGCAGAGAGCATCTTTCTCAGCATGATTGTACCGTGAGAGAAGGGCACTGTGATAATGCCCCCCCCATCCCCTCCCCCAGAGGAAAGGCAATAGTGATGAGCTGAACATACCCAGTTTAGGTTTGGGATAGGTTCAGAGAGCTTTACCGAAGATGCATTGCCGACATCAATAGGAAACAAATCTTAGATCTCAGTAATAGCCTTTTTCTAGGCTAAGATGCAGGGGATTGTCAAAAAAGATCATGGGGAGCTGAGCAGTGCCCTGGAAGATACACTGATCAGCCATAGCATTATGACCACCCACTTAATATTGAGTAGGTCCCCTTTTGCCACCAAAACAATCCTGACCCGTCAACGCATAAACACCATGAGACCTCTGAAGATATACAGTGGTATCTGGCACCAAGCAATGAGTAGTAGAGCCTTTAAATCCTGTAAGTTGCATTGTGGGGCCTCCATGGATCGGACTTGTTTTTCCTACACATCCGTTGGATGCAAGATTGGAATGAGATCTGGATAATTTGGAGGCCAAGTCAACATCTTAAACTCGTTGCCCTGTTCCACACACCATTCTGCAGGGTGGCAGGGTGCATTATCCTGCTGAAAGAGGCCACTGCCATTAGGGAATACCATTTTCATGAAGGGATGTACTTGGCCAGCAACAGTGTTTAGGTAGGTGGTACATGTCAGGTAACATCCACATAAATGGCAAGACCAAGGTTTCTGTAACGCCGAGCGCTCCGGGTGTCCCATCCATCCCGGAGCGCCCGCGGCGTCTGTCCCCCTGCAGCGCTCCGGTCGGCTCCTCTGACCGTGAGCGCTGCTCTGATGCTGGCGGGGATGCGATCCATGCGGCGGCACCTGTCCGCCCGCGGATCGCATCCCATCCTGCTTACCGGCCTCCTCCCCCTGCTCCGTCCCGGCGCGCGCGGTCCCGCTGCTCTCTAGGGCGCGCGCGCGCCGGCCTTCTTAAATTTAAAGGGCCAGTGCACCATTGATTGGTGCCTGGTCCAATTACTGTGTCACACTCAAAAACACTAAAAAACCCACTCCCCCTTCCTGTCCTTGCCGGATCTTGTTGCCTTAGTGCCCTGAGAAAGCGTTTTGTAGTTGCCTTGCCAGTGTATCTGACCTTCTGCCGTTGCCCCTGACTACGTACCATTGCCGCCTGCCCTGACCTTCCGCTACGTCTGACCTTGCCTCTGCCTAGTCCCAGTGTACCGTGCCTATCTCAGCTGCCAGAGAAGTCGAGCCGCTACTGGGGGACACGACCTGGTTGCTACCGCCGCAGCAAGTCCATCCCGCCTTGCGGCGGGCTCTGGTGAAAACCGGTAGCTGCTTAGAACCGGTCCTCCAGTGCGACCCGTGCCTTCGCTGGAAAGGCCTTGGCCTGGGCCACGCCACTCTGGGACCGTAACGACCCTGCTACAGCCACAGTTCAGTCCTTCTTTGCTGAGGTTCGCAGCGTTTTTGAGGAACCAGCCCGAGCCTCATCCGCTGAAACCGCCCTGCTTAACCTTGTCCAAGGAAACTCTTCTGTGGGCGAATATGCCATACAGTTCCGCACACTGGCCTCAGAGTTAGCCTGGAATAATGAGGCTCTCTGCGCGACCTTCAAGAAGGGTTTATCCGGCCACATCAAGGATTGTCTGGCCGCACGGGAGATACCCTCTTCCTTGACGGAACTCATCCATTTAGCTACCCGCATCGATATGCGTTACGTCGAAAGACGCCAAGAGCTTCGTCAGGAGAAAGATCTCATTCGCACCAGGCGTTATCCGCGCCTGGCTCCTCTCTTTCTGAATCCAATGCATCCTGTTACCGTGCCTCCCGCCGAGGAGGCCATGCAAGTGGACCGGTCTCGCCTGACCCTACAAGAGAGATCTCGCCGTAGGAACGAGAACTTATGCCTTTATTGTGCGAGCTCTGATCACTTCCTAAAAGACTGCCCTATTCGTCCTCCGCGTCAGGGAAACGCCCGCACCTAGTGAACGTGGGAGAGGCGTTACTGGGTGTGAATTCTTCCTCTCCACGTCTGACTATTCCTGTGCGGATTTCTCCTTCTGCTGGCTCCCTCTTCCCTGCGGTGGCCTTCCTGGACTCTGGTTCTGCAGGAAACTTTATTGAAGCCTCTTTCATCAACAGGTTCAACATTCCTGTTACCCGTCTCATCAAACCCTTCTTCATTTCCTCTGTAAATGGAGAGAATTTGGATTGTACCGTGCGTTACCGCACCGAACCCCTGCTCATGTCCGTTGGTGTTCTTCACCAAGAAAAGATTGAATTCTTTGTTTTGCCGAACTGTACTTCTGACATCCTTCTTGGCCTACCCTGGCTCCAGCGTCACACTCCTACCCTCGACTGGACCACTGGGGACATCAAATCCTGGGGTGACTCCTGTCACAAGCATTGCCTTAAGTCTGTACCGACCTGTCAAGTCCCCATCACTACTCCTTTGCCTGGCCTTCCAAAGGCCTATCAGGACTTTTCTGATGTCTTTTGCAAAAAACAGGCGGAGGTCTTACCACCACATAGACCCTACGACTGCCCCATTGACTTGCTCCCAGGTACTACACCACCCCGTGGCAGAATTTACCCTCTCTCCTCTCCTGAAACCAAGGCCATGACTGAATACATTCAGGAGAACCTCAAGAGAGGTTTTATTAGGAAATCATCTTCTCCAGCCGGAGCGGGCTTCTTCTTCGTGGCCAAGAAGGACGGATCTCTACGCCCTTGCATAGACTATCGTGGTCTCACTAAAATCACTATTAAAAACCGCTACCCTCTGCCTCTCATCTCGGAGCTCTTTGACCGTCTGCGCGGAGCAAAAGTTTTTTCTAAATTGGACCTCAGGGGCGGTTATAACCTCATCAGAATCCGTAAAGGAGATGAATGGAAAACCGCATTTAACACCAGAGACGGTCACTTTGAATATCTCGTCATGCCGTTCGGACTTTGCAACGCCCCTGCAGTCTTTCAAGATTTTGTCAACGAAATATTCCGGGACCTACTGTATACCTGTGTGGTTGTCTATCTTGACGACATCCTAATCTTCTCTGCCAACCTTAAGGAACATCGGCTCCATGTCCGTCAAGTGCTCCAGCGCCTCCGCGTAAATCATCTTTACGCTAAATTTGAAAAATGCCTTTTTGAGCGCAGCAGTCTTCCTTTCCTAGGTTATCTGGTCTCTGGACAAGGTCTTCAAATGGACCCTGACAAACTCTCCGCAGTCTTGGGTTGGCCACGCCCCTCTGGACTTCGTGCTATCCAACGCTTCCTTGGTTTCGCCAACTACTATCGTCAGTTCATACCCCACTTCTCCACCATCGTTGCTCCTATAGGGGCACTGACCAAAAAAGACGCGAATCCTAGGTCCTGGCCGCCTCAAGCGGAGGAAGCCTTTACTCGCCTTAAGACCGCCTTCTCCTCTGCACCTGTCCTGTCTCGGCCAGATCCTCTAAAGCCGTTCTTCCTTGAAGTCGACGCCTCCTCGGTAGGAGCCGGAGCTGTGCTTCTTAAAAAAACGCTAAAGGGAAAAACGTCACTTGTGGTTTTTTCTCTAAAACTTTCTCCCCTCCGGAAAAAAACTATTCCATAGGTGACCGTGAACTCTTGGCCATCAAGTTGGCATTAGAAGAGTGGAGACATCTCCTGGAAGGATCCCTTCACCCTATCTCCATCTACACTGACCATAAAAATTTGTCCTACCTTCAGTTCGCTCAGCGCCTAAATCCTCGCCAGGCCAGGTGGTCATTGTTCTTTGCCCGCTTCAACTTCCAGATCCATTTTCGGCCCGCAGACAAAAATGTCAGGGCTGATGCTTTGTCCCGTTTCTCCGATACCTCTGAAACCGAGACTCCTCCTCAACACATCATACCCCCTGAGTGTCTGATTTCCTCTGCTCCCGCTTCTCTCGTGCCAATTTCTCCAGGAAAAACTTTCGTTCCTCCACGCCTTCGGCTTCAGATACTCAAGTGGGGCCATTCCTCCCATCTAGCCGGTCACGCTGGGATCAAAAAATCCATACAATTGATTGCCAGACACTATTGGTTGCTTACCCAGGAGGAAGATGTGACTGACTTTGTACGGGCCTGCACTATCTGTGCACGTGACAAGACTCCTCGCCAGAAGCCTGCAGGTCTTCTTCTTCCCCTACCTGTGCCTGAACAACCATGGTCCCACATTGCCATGGATTTCATCACGGACCTCCCTTTGTCTCGTAGTAACACTGTCATCTGGGTGGTCGTTGACCGCTTTTCTAAAATGGCTCATTTTGTCCCGCTCCCTGGTCTGCCTACTGCACCTCAGGTGGCGAAGCATTTTTTTCTTCAAATTTTCCGCCTCCATGGACTGCCCTCACATATCGTCTCGGATAGAGGTGTTCAATTCATCTCAAAATTTTGGAGAGCTCTCTGTACTCAACTAAAAATTAAGTTGAATTTTTCTTCCGCTTATCACCCGCAGTCCAATGGACAGGTGGAGAGAGTTAACCAGGTCCTTGGCGACTACCTACGACATTTTGTCTCCGCCCGTCAAGACGATTGGGTCGACCTATTGCCCTGGGCAGAATTCTCATACAATTTCAAGAACTCTGAATCTTCCTCCAAGTCGCCTTTCTTTGTGGTCTACGGCCGTCACCCATTGCCCCCCCTCCCCATTCCCACGTCTTCTGGAGTTCCGGCCGTGGATGAATTAACTCAGGACTTTGCCTCTATCTGGAAAGAGACTCAAAAGTCGCTCTCACTGGCCTCTGCCCGCATGAAGAGACATGCAGATAAAAAAAGAAGAATCCCTCCTGTCTATGCCCCTGGTGACAAAGTGTGGCTCTCCACCAAATCGGTTTCGGGTACCTAGCTACAAGCTGGGCCCTCGTTACCTCGGGCCATTTAAAATCAAAAACCAAATCAATTCTGTTTCTTACAAGCTCCACCTTCCTCCTTCTCTTCGTATTCCCAACTCTTTTCATGTGTCTCTTCTTAAACCCCTCATTCTTAACCGATTTTCCCCTAAGGTCACTGCTCCTGTCTCTGGTTCTTCTGATGTCTTCTCGGTGAAAGAGATCCTCGCCTCCAAGGTCATCCGAGGTAAAAAATGTTTTTTAGTGGATTGGGAGAACTGTGGTCCTGAGGAAAGGTCCTGGGAACCTGAGGCCAACATTTTAGATAAAGAGCTCATCCGAAGATTCTTGGGTTCCAAGAAGAGGGGGAGACCTAAGGGGGGGTACTGTAACGGCGAGCGCTCCGGGTGTCCCATCCATCCCGGAGCGCCCGCGGCGTCTGTCCCCCTGCAGCGCTCCGGTCGGCTCCTCTGACCGTGAGCGCTGCTCTGATGCTGGCGGGGATGCGATCCATGCGGCGGCACCTGTCCGCCCGCGGATCGCATCCCATCCTGCTCACCGGCCTCCTCCCCTGCTCCGTCCCGGCGCGCGCAGTCCCGCTGCTCTCTAGGGCGCGCGCGCGCCGGCCTTCTTAAATTTAAAGGGCCAGTGCACCATTGATTGGTGCCTGGTCCAATTACTGTGTCACACTCAAAAACACTAAAAAACCCACTCCCCCTTACTGTCCTTGCCGGATCTTGTTGCCTTAGTGCCCTGAGAAAGCGTTTTGTAGTTGCCTTGCCAGTGTATCTGACCTTCTGCCGTTGCCCCTGACTACGTACCATTGCCGCCTGCCCTGACCTTCCGCTACGTCTGACCTTGCCTCTGCCTAGTCCCAGTGTACCGTGCCTATCTCAGCTGCCAGAGAAGTCGAGCCGCTACTGGGGGACACGACCTGGTTGCTACCGCCGCAGCAAGTCCATCCCGCCTTGCGGCGGGCTCTGGTGAAAACCGGTAGCTGCTTAGAACCGGTCCTCCAGTGCGACCCGTGCCTTCGCCTCTCTGGCACAGAGGATCCACCTCCTGTGTCCTCACTAGCCGCCAGTCCGGGCCCTGACAGTTTCCCAGTAGAACATTGCCCAAACCATCACATTGCCCCCACCGGCATGTCTTCTTCCCATGCTGCATTCAGGTGCCATCTCTTCTCCAGGTAAGGCGAAGCACAGGCACTCAGCCATCCACATGATGCAAAAGTAAACATGGTTCATCAGACCAGGTCACTTTCTCCTATTACTCCAAGTGTTCTATTGCTAATGTACCAATTGTTGGCTCTTTTGGTCGTGGACAAAGGTCAACATGGGAACACTGACTGGTCTGGGACTACACAGCCTCATACAACAAGCTGTGATGCCCATGTTTCTGCTTTCAACAGATTAACTTTAGGGACAACATGTTTATTTGCTGCCTAATATATCCCACCTACTTTCATGTGCCAATATACCAAGAAAATCAATGTTATTCACTTTACCCGTCAGTGGTCATAAGGGTAAGGCTGTTTGGTGTATGTTTTAAACTATTGTTCAATGGGTACAGTGTTTGATTTAGGCAGCTTAACCACTTGTCTACTAGGGTATTTTTTTTTGTTTGCACATGTTAAAATCACATGTTACTGAAATCAGTGACCTCGGAGAATAAAATATTTTTCATGTATAAAGATATTTTTGCAGCTATTTTCAGGAAAAAGTACACTAAAGTAAATTTTAGGACAAACAAACACAATATTATGTTCGGTTTTTGGTTAAATCTAAAAGACGGGGTTGTGTCAAATTACGGGAAATTGTTGACCATACTGTAATTTTCCTTACCTGGAACCTCCGCCCACTACGTGTCAGCTCTGCCCCCTCTGATCCCTCCAGGACAACCTCTTCCTAGCCTATAAAGGACCACTGTCTCCCCCCGACAGCGACGGCAGTTTTGGGTGGGAGATTCTTGGCTGAAATGAGGAGGTTCTAGGAAAGGAAAATTATGGTAAGTATGGTCAACAATTTTTCGTATTCCTAGAACCTTCCCATGTCAGCCCACCATAGGACGTAACAAGCAATTAATGGAAGGGAAAAAACCAAGGAGACAACGGCATAAATACTGCCAAACAAAATTTAATGAGCTACAGCTGCCGCAATGACGGTAGACCAAAACGCCTGCGAAGGTAGAAGGGTGACATCCACGTTATATTGACGAAAAACGTATTAGCTGCGCTCCAGCTTGCTGCCCTGTAAACAAATTCCGCTGAGAACTTTTCAGAAGATGCCATACCCCTAGTCTAGTGTGTAGACATGTGCACTGCTGAAAAAAATCGCTTTTTTCGTTTTCGTTTCATGAAATTTTTTGCTTTTTTCGGAAATTCGAAAAAAAATATATCGTTTTCGTTTCATTCGGTTTTTGCTTTTTTCGGAAATTCGGGAAATTCGAAAATTCGGAATTCGGAAATAATTCCGAATCTCCGAATTTCCGAATTCTAAATTTCAGAAATTAAAAAATAAAAAAAATTCAGAAAACCGGAATAAATTACGAAAATTTCCGAATTTCTGAATTTTTCAATTTCCGAATTTTCGGATTTCTGAAATATCGAATTTCCAAATTTCCGAATTTACAATTTTCGAAATTTTCGAATTTTCGAATTTTAGAATTTCCGAAATTTCGAATTTCCGAAATTCCGAATGTCCGAATTTCCGAAATTCCGAAATTCAGAATTTCCGAAATTCCGAAATTCAGAATTTCCGAAATTCCGAAATTCGAAAATTCGGAGATTCGACAATTATGAATTTTGGAAATTCTGAAATTCAAAATTTCAGAAATTCAAAATTTCGGAAATCCGAAAATTCGGAAATTGAAAAATTCAGAAATTCAGAAATTTCAGAATTAACTAATTTGTCAAAAAAATGTAAAAACAAATTCGGAAATAAACGAATTGCACATATCTACTAGGCTAGTGTGCCTTCAATTCTGCTGGAGGAGGAAGCCCGTGTGATCTGTAAGCATTTTGAATAGTTTAAAAAAAAACAGGCTGACATAATTCGTTAGGCAAGATGAACAAATTCTCCTCTTTACGGAACTCGCTAGTTCGTTCCATGTACATTTTGCGTGCCTTAAACTATTCTCTGCACCTGGAAGATGCAAGGCTTTCTGCCCATTGGAATACCTGGCATGCAATTCTTAGCAGAGGAAGGCTCTTTGGACTGCCCTCCTGGTTCACATAGGTCACCACGGTGCAATTGTCCGAAAGAATCTGGACCGGGGTCTGGAATGCCACCAGGGCCCAATGAACTGCCTTCAGCTCCAGAAAATTTGAACTGTAAGCTTCCATGTTCTTCTACCTGTCCTGGGCTTGATGACCCAAGCAATGGGCTCCCCAACTCTGCAGGTTGGCATCTGTTGTTGCTACAATTGGTTCTGATAGCACCAGAGGGACTCCGACCTTCAAGTTCTGGACAACTAACTCAAGCACTGGGTCACTGCCAAAGGAAGCAATATCTTCTGAGCCAAAGCAATAGTGATTACATTGGTGAAGGAAATTGAACTGGAATGTCCTTCACCACCTGGCCCAGGGCACCACTGGGATAGTTGCAGGTAGGAAGCCCAGAAACGGCATACATTATTTTGCCAAAAGAAATGATCATGACATCACTATTCTCGTCCGGAACTGCACATTTTGTACCTTCCTCTGGGGGGGAAATACTGGACATAGGCCTATATTGAATTGAACCCCCAAATACTCCAGAATTTGAGTCAGGTGCATCTGGCTTTTTTGGAAGTTTACCAGCCAACCGAACAAACATCTCGCAGACTTGGACTACCTGATAGTGTAGAGTGTAATTCGATGTTGTTGAGATAGCGAGATAGCGACATCAAGATGTTGTTGAGATAGTGAAAAGTCTTGCTCCCACCTGAGGTGACTGGGGAGACATCTTCATAAAGACTTGTCTGTGTTTTGTCTGTGGTTTTAGAAGCCTGATTGGCTTTACACTTTGAACTTTTGTAAAGTTGGAGGGGGTTGATCTCCACTGAGGGATGCCCTGGTCTATATGCACTGGCTTCCTTGAAGCCCTCCTTTGCTCTCCTGGACTGACAAAAAGCTTGACGTTGCCTTCTTTTTTCTTGCTGAACCAGGCCCGAGTTCCCTCCTGAGACTTTCTGTATAGCAGCCTCAAGAGTCTTACCAAAAAGAAGCTTGCCATCAGATGGCACTGAGCATAGGCCATACTTCGAGGAATTGTCTGCTGACCAATGTTTTAGCCATAAGGCCCTTCTAGCCATCATCCTGACCTAACTTGTATAGCGCTACAAATGCGGACTAAATCGCCTCAAGGCGCTTTTGCATCCAGTGTCGTCCTGTGTCTTCAAAAGAGGTGGGTCTTAAGTTTTTATTCCTGAAGGCCCAATGGTTTTCTTCCATGCGGATGTCTGTGGGTAGCGCGTTCCATAGCCGTGGTCCTTGGACTGTGAATCTTCGTTCTCCTTTAGATTTGTAGCAGGTTTTGGGGATGTGGAGTAGGTTTTGGTTCGTTGACCGGAGGGCGCGACTAGGGGTGTAGTGTTTTATTTTCTCGCATAGGTACTGAGGAGCGTTTTCTTGTGTGCATTTGTGAGTGAGGCAGAGGGTCTTGAATGAAACCTGATCCTTCACGGCTAGCCAATAGAGGGTCCTCAGGGACGGGGCGATTGATTCCCAGGTTTTTTCTCCCTTTACCAGTCTAACTGCTGTGTTCTGGACGACTTGCAGACGCAAAATTTGGTATTTCGGAAGTCCGAGGTAGAGGGAGTTTGCATAGTCGAGTCGGGAATTGATGATTGTTCCAACTACTACTGCTGTATCCTCTTCCGGTATGAAGGGGATGAGTCTACGCAGCAGGCAGAGAAGGTAGTGAGATCCGCTGACTACTGATCCTATTTGTGCGTCCATAGTCATGTCTGAATTAAAGATGACTCAGAGGCTTTTGACTTTGGTGATTGGGGTGATGGTTTGTCCAAGGATGGTGGGTGGTGTGTATGTTGTCCTAGAGTTTTTCTTTCGGTTTGCGTGGAGAAAGAGAAGTTCTGTTTTGGATCCATTGAGTATGAGGGAGCTCTCTGTCATCTAATCATCGATCAATGAGAGGAAATTTTCTAGTGCGTGGTATTGGTCTTTTTTGTTGGTGATGCGAAGGTAAAGTTGAGTGTCATCAGCGTAGGAGTGATAGAGTAGGTCCTGTTTGTTGATGATTTTGATGAGCGGGCGGAGGTAGATGTTGAAGAGCACGGGCGACAGGGGTGATCCTTAAGGGACTCTGCATGTAATTGTATGTGCTTCCGAAGCAAAAGCGCCTAGTTTCACTGTCTGTGATTGATTCTCTAGAAAGGATTCGAACCAGGGTAGATCTGAGTCTGCGACTCCGGCTACTTCTGTGAGACGAGTGAGCAGAGTTTTGCGGTCTACTGTGTCGAAAGGAGACATGATTCTCCGTCATCTGCTGCTTCGAGGGCGTCATCCCATATTTTGAGAAGTGCAGTTTCTGTCCCGTGGCGTGGGCGGAAACCAGATTGTAGTGGGTCCAAGAGTTTGTAGGTGTCCAAATGGAGTTGTAGCTGTTGTACTACAGCTTTCTCAATGATCTTGGAGATGGTGTTAAGGCTTGTTACTGGTCTGCGGTAGTTTGGGTCTTTGGGGTCGAAGTTGGTATTCTTTAGGAGGGGTTTGATTATGCCTTGCTTGAGGGAGATCGGAACAATACCTTCTTTGAATGATTGATTTATGAGGTGTGTTATGGTGGGTGCCAAGATGTCGGTACATTCTTTCAGAAGTTTTGTAGAAATAATGTCATTTGGTGATGTGCTGTCTCTGAGGCTTCTGATGATGATTTTGGTGATGTCGATGGTGATTGGGACCAGAGTAAATTTAGTAGATTGTAGAGTATTTATATGGCTTTTTTCTTCTTGCTCTGGCCGATTGCGGTTGATTGTTTTTTTCTGCTGAATTATTTCCCGAATGTTTGTGATTTTGTCAATAAAAAAATCAGATAGCGCATTGCAGAATTCTTGTGTGTCCTTTGCTGGAGGCTCTAGACAGGTGGGGTTCATAGTCTGAGCGACTAGTTTGGAAAGTTTACAGGGACGGTTTATGGCTTTTGAGATGGTGTTTGAGAAGTGTTCTTTTTTTGCTTTGAAGAATGCTTTGTGGTATTTCTTGGTAAGTAATTTGTAGTTTGTGTGGTTTTCCTTTGTTGTATTCCTTCTCCAGGCTCCTTCAGCTCTTCTGCGTTCTTGTTTCAGTAATGTAAGAACGTCATTGAACCAGCCCGAATTGTTTTTGCGGATGAGTGCTCTGCGTCTTGGTGCGACTGTGTCTGCTGTCTGTAGTAATGCTTTGTTAAGGGAGTGTCAGAAACCATGAATCAGACCGAGACAGAAGTACAGTTAAATCACACTTGTTTAATAATAAAAATAAAAAGGTAAACAGAGTAAGCGTAGTCAAAACATAGCCAGAGTTCAGTAACCGGATCGAGTAGTCGGCCAAGCCAATGTCCAAGAACCAGCGACAAAGGTAAAGGTACAGCAAGCAGGATCTGTAGCCAGAGGGTACATCAGTCAAGCAGGTCTTCAAACAGGAACGCAGGAGAAAGTCTCTGTGATGTTAGTACAGGCGAAGGCGGAGAGCAAATGAACTGGAAGGCTTTAAGTAGGCAGAGCTGACGAGCAAGATCATCAACAGGTGGATCACTGTGGAGAGATGGGAGCTGGCAATTAGCCGACAGCTGAGCTGCCAGCACAGAGAAGGAAGGGCTGAGCCCAGCCCTGACATGGAGATGAGTGTTTCTTCAGTTGAGTGTTTTTGACTTAGCATCGCTATTTTGTTGAATAGTGTGGTTTTGAAGAGTTGCGAGTGTAGTTTCTTCTGTTATCTTGTTCTGTGTGTTGTTGTTGAGTGTGTTGGTTTTTGGTAGATGGTGTTGGTAGTTATTTTAAATTTGATGGCGTGGTGGTCCGTCCATGGTAATGGCGTGTTGTCCAGTGTGTTGATGTCCATATTTTGTTTGAAGATGAGGTCAAGGGTGTGACCCGAAACATGCGTGGGAGCATTTATCAGTTGCTGCAAACCTAGTTCTTTCAGTTGGTTGATGCAGGCAGTGGCGATGGGGTCCTGGGAGGAGTTAGCCCAGAGGTTGAAGTCCCCGAGTAACAGGAGGTTTTTGGTTTTCAAGGTGTACGTAGAGATGAATTCGGTGAAAAGTGTGAGGAGGTGTGTCTTTGGTCCCGGTGGTCTGTAGCATAGCAGTATGTGGATGGTGTCCTTGGGTGTTGTTTGAAGTTGCAGAGTGAGTGTTTCCATGAAAGGCAATGAGCTCTGTAGAGTTGGTTTGGTGAGAGAGAGGTGAGATTTGTAGATCACTGCTAGGCTGCCTCCTCTTTGCCCTACTCTATGCTCAGTTAGGATGCAGTAGTTCGCCGGCACTAATTCTGCTAGGATGGTGTTACAGTCAGGTGTTAGCCAGCTTTCCGTGATAAAGAGGCAGTCTGTGTTGTGTTGAGTGATGAAGTCGTGAATTTCCTGTTTGTGCTTGACTGCTGATCTGGTGTTGATCAGGGCGCATGATAGGTGTTGTACTTGAAGTGGCGCAGTCCTGTTTTTGGTGGTCGATTGGCGATTGATTCTTAGAAGTTGTTCTTTTCGTAGTATTTTTTGGATGGTGGTTGGTAGGGGGGAGGAGGAGGAGGAGAAGGAGGAGCGATGAACCCCTGCTCCTCTACCCTTCTCCCAATCCACGGGATTCCATATCTGAAACCCAAACCCTGAGAGCTGCAGCCAAGGAGGTAAGGGCTACAGCAGTCCTATATGCCACCCCTGCTACTGAAAAAATTCTCTTCATATCTGTATCAATTTTACCTATCCATGGGAAATTTGAAGGAGACTGAATCATCTCACGACAGTGTACAGTGATGAGTTAACCTTTGCAAGGAAGCATCCACCCTAGGAATGGTATCCCACAGAGCTGCATCTTTAGTACAACTTTGCACCTCTGTTGTGGATGTTTAAACGCCTATCTGGCTTTGCCCACTCTTCCTCCACAATCTCTTGGACTTCAAAAATAAGGAGAAATAAAGGAATTGACTTTTTGAGGCCAGGATATGATCTTCATTGCTTCTTAGGTGGAGAAGCATCCTCCTGCCACCTCATCATGTCTTTCACCGATTCCACCAAGATCGCTATTTAACCACTTCCCTACTGCGCACGAAAACCTCCTAACTGCCCAAGCCATTTTTCAGCTTTCAGCGCTGTCACACTTTGAATGACAATTGCGCGGTCGTGCGACGTGGCTCCCAAACAAAATTTGCGTCCTTTGTTTCCCACAAATAGAGCTTTCTTTTGGTGGTATTTGATCACCTCTGCGGTTTTTATTTTTTGCGCTATAAACAAAAGAAGAGCGTCCAGTTTGGAAAAAAAAACACTATTTTTTACTTTTTGCTATAATAAATACCCATTTTTTTTCCCAAATAAAATTTTCCTCAGTTTAGGCCGATACGTATTCTTCTACATATTTTTGGTAAAAAAAAAAATCGCAATAAGCGCGTATTGATTGGGTTGCGCAAAAGTTATAGCGTCTACAAAATAGGGGATAGATTTATAGCATTTTTTTAAATTTTTTTATTAGTAATGGCGGCGATCTGCGATTTTTATTGTGACTGCGATATTGCGGAGGACACATCGGACACTTTTGACACATTTTTGGGACCATTCACATTTATACAGCGATCCCTGCTATAAAAATGCATTGATTACTGTATAAATGTGATTGGCAGGGAAGGGGTTAACCACTAGGGGGCGGGAAGGGGTTAAATATGTTCCCTCAATGTGTTCTAACTGTGGGGGGAGGTGACTGACTGGGGAAGGTGACCGATGGTTGTCCCGATGTACAAGGGACACACCATCGGTCCCCTCTCCCTCACAGGACATGGATCTCTGTGTTTACACACAGAGATCCACTTTCCTGCTCATTTCCCGGGCAATCGCGGGTGCCCGGCGGCAATCGCGGCCGCCGGGCACGCGCATCGGGGCCTTTGGAACGCAGCGGACGCGCGCCGCCACCGGCGTGCACGCGCCCCCTAGCTCGTTTTAAAGGGAGGACGTCATATGACGTCCTCCCAGAACGAGAGTGTCTTCTGCCCGCCGTCAATTGACAGTGGGCGGGGGACAAGTGGTTAAGAGAAATCAAAGGTGTGCGATTCCAGATCATCATCTGATTCAGATGTAACTTTATCACTATCTGAAGAGTGAAAAAAAGTTGAAGCAGCCGCTGCGTCCGATGAAGAGTCCTTCGGCTCCCTGCAGGCTGACTTTCTTGACATGGCCTTCAAACCCTCCTTAACTGTGGATCTAATATACTCCTTAACCTTTCGTGCATCTGTTGCTGAATCACAAGCCCTATTCTTAAAACAGGATGCACACAATTGTTTCCTAGGCAATGCCCTTTCTGAGCTTGCCCAACAAGCCAGCTCAAAATTAAAAATAAAAAGCGTGGGGGTCCCCCCAAATCCCATTACCAGGCCCTTCAGGTCTGGTATGGATATTAAGGGGAACCCTGCACCAATTTTTTTTTTAAATGGTGTAGGGGTCCCCCTAAAAATCCATACCAGACCCTTTAGGTCTGGTATTGATTTTAAGGGGAACCCCGCACCAAAATGAAAAGAAAAATTGCGTGGGGTTCCCCCCAAAAATCCATACCAGACCCTTATCTGAGCACGCAGCCTTGCAGGCCACAGGAAAAGAGGGGGGGCGAGAGAGCGCCCCCCCTCCTGAACCATACCAGGCCACATGCCCTCAACATGGGGAGGATGTTGATGGGGACAAGGGCCTCATCCCCACAACCTAAAGGGTCTGGTATGGATTTTTATGGGAACCCTACACCATTTAAAAAAAATAATTTGGTGCAGAGTTCCCCTGAATATCCATACCAGACCTGAAGGGCCTGGTAATGGGACTTGGGGGGACCCCCACGCATTAAAAAAAAAATTGGTTCGGAGTTCCCCTTAATATTCATACCAGACCCAAAGGACCTGGTAATGGACTGGGGGAGGGGGGGCCCATGCCGTTTTTTTCAATGACTTTTATCTGTATTGCCAGGACCCGACAATTCATTAATAGCCGCGAGTAGTTTTAAATGAATTTTTTTCCTTCAGAAATGACATTTTGTGCAGGGACAGTTCTAAACACGGGAAACATGCGCTACTTTACAGGCATACTATAGACACCCCCCCCAGGTACGAAATTTAAAGGAATATTTCACTTTTATTGTTTCACTTTAAGCATTATTAAAATCACTGCTCCCGAAAAAACAGCCATTTTTAAAACTTTTTTTTGCATTGATACATGTCCCCTGGGGCAGGACCCAGGTCCCCAAACTTTTTTTATGACAATAACTTGCATATTAACCTTTAAAAATTAGATTTCTCCCATAGACTTTTAAAGGGTGTTCCGCGGCTTTCGAATTTGCCGCGAACACCCCAAATTGTTCGCTATTCGGCGAATGGGCGAACAGCCAATGTTCGAGTCTAACTCATGTCCGACCCGAACATAAAGCTCATCCCTAATTACCAAGAACTGGACGTCCCTCCAAAATTGATGAAAAGACAAAATGAAAACTGGTCAGGGAGGCTGCCAAGAGGCCTACAGCAAGATTAAAGGAGCTGCAGTAATATCTGGCAAGTACTGGCTGTGTGGTACATGTGACAACAGTCTCCCGTATTCTTCATATGTCTGGGCTTTGGGGTAGAGTGGCAGGACAAAAGCCTTTTCTTACAATGAAAAACATCCAAGGCCGGCTAAATTTTGCAAAAACACATCTGAAGTCTCCCAAAAACATGTGGGAAAATGTGTTATGGTCTGATGAAACCAAGGTTGAACCTTTTTGGCCATATTTCCCAAAAGATATGTTTGGCGCAAAAACAACACTGCACATCACTAAAAGAACACCATACCCACAGTGAAGCATGGTGGTGGTAGCATCATGCTTTGGGGCTGTTTTTCTTCAGCTGGAACAGGGGCCTTAAATAAGGTAGAGGGAATTATGAACAGTTACAAATACCAGTCAATATTGGCACAAAGCCTTCAGGCTTGTGCTAGAAAGCTGACCATGTAGAGGAACTTCATCTTTCAGCATGACAATGACCTAAAGCATACATCCAAATCAACAAAGGAATGGCTTCGCCAGAAGAAGATTAATGTTTTGGAATGGCCCAGCCAGAGCCCAGACCTGATTCCGATTGAAAATCTGAGGGGTGATCTGAAGAGGGCTGTGCATAGGAGATGCCCTCACAATCTGACAGATTTTGAGTGTTTTTGCAAAGAAAAGTGGGCAAATATTGCCAAGTCAAGATGTGTCATGCTGATAGATTCAAACCCTTAAAGACTGAATGCTGTAATAAAATCAAAAAGTGCTTCAACAAAGTATTAGTTAAAGGGGTTGTAAACTCTCGTGTTTTTCCACCTTAATTTGACAATGACAAAACTTCTGACACTGACCAGCCCCCCCAGCCCACCGTTTTACTCACCTGAGCCCATTTGTTCCCTCGGCGGAGACATGCTCTATGTCTCTGCCCATTGTCTCGGCTCTTGATTGGATAGATTGATAGCAGTGCAGCCATTGGCTCCCGTTGCTGTCACATCAAATCCAATGACGTGGGCGCCGGGGGGGCAGGGCCGAGTCCTGCATTCTCTGTGAATGTACACAGAAGCAGGACTCGGGAGCGTGCCCACGCAGGTGTCCACCTTAGGAGAGCCTTCTCCAACGTGGGCACTCTATGCAGGGAGGAGCTACCAGGTCCACCGGGGGACCCCAGAAGTCGAGGATTGGGGCCACTCTGTGCAAAACGGACGGCACAGGGGAGGTAAGTATGACATGTTTGTTATCTAAAAAAAAAAATTGGGTTTACAACCCCTTTAAGGGTGTGCACACTTATGCAACCATATTATTTATTTACTTCCCTCCAACTAAAAGATTTCAGTTTGTTGTTCAAGGTGTTGTTCAAGGTGGAAAAAGTTATGAAAATATTTATCTTTGTCTAATTTTTTTACATCACAAAAACCTGACATTTTAACAGGAGTGTGTAGACTTTTTATATCAATTGTGTGTGTATATATATATATATATATATATATAAATACACATACACACACACTGTATATATAAGTTGTGTTGTGAACAAGCACAAATTGCTCGTGTGAAAAGCGTCAACAGTGTTCCTGTGAGACCTGCCTGGCAATGCGACAATAAAGGAATCTGAACAGCAATTATTTTGTTTGGTGTGCGGCCATCCTTTTCGTGTATTTGCTGCTGATGGTGGTGAGGCGGGGCGAGCACCTTCAAGGTTTTGCTGAAGGAAGGGCTGTTCCCAGCCCTGACACGCAGTCATGTTGGAACAGGAAAGGGGGCATCCCCAAACTGTTCCCACAATGTTGGGAGCATAAAATTGTCCAAAATGTCTTAAAATGCTGTCGCCTTAAGAGTTCCCTTCACTGGAACTAAGTAGCCAGGCCCAACCCCTGAAAAAAAAAAACCCACACCATAATCCCCCCTCCACCAAATGATTTGGACCAGTGTACAAAGCAAGGACCATAAAGACATAGATGAGCGAGTTTGGGGTGGAGGAACTTGACTGGCCTGCACAGAGTCCTGACCTCAACCCAATAGAAAACCGTTGGGGTGGCCTTCTCATCCAACATCAGTGCCTGACCTCACAAATGCGCTTCTGGAAGAATGGTCAAACATTCCGATAGACACACTCCTAAACCTTGTGGACAGCCTTCCCAGAAGAGTTGAAGCTGTTATAGCTGCAAAGGGTGAACCCTATGGACTAGGACTGGGATGCCATTAAATTTCATGTGCGTGTAAAGGCAGGAGTCCCAATACTTTTGGTAATATAGTGTATATATACATTGTGATATAGGGATATCAAGGGATATCTTAGGTCATCAGTGGTGAGCGTTTTCAATGAGTTCCAGTCCAATTGTGGTTGGGGGTTGGTGGCCCACTTTTATTTAGGAAAAGGAAAAAAATAGTCCAACACACTGGTTGCTGACGCCGGGGATTTTCAAAAATGAAGCAACAACAGAAAATTCCAAGCCACCTGGCTCTCTTGACAGCAGCACCGCTGTTCTTGGCACTGGTCCCTCAGACTGTATCTCAGGTTCTCTTGGTTCTCTCCTGGCTCATTCAGCCTTATAGAGTGCAGCTCCCTGCTGCATGGGCCCACTCCTGGGCTTTCAATTGGGCTTCTCCTGACATGCCAGGCTCTCTCACTCTTCTGAGATTTACAGACTCCCTCCAGTCATCCTGGTCTCACTAGTTGCCTCAGCTCTCTCATTCCTGCAGACTCATTCAGCTGTCCCAAATCTCTCAGTCCTACAGGCAAGAAACGTTTCCAACATGGAGTCCTCTCTCCGGATTGGATCACCTCTCCTGGCTGGAACACCAAACAAGGTACCCAAGCTATGGCCAGCTCCTGGCTTATAATGAACCTGTGCACTCAAATGACCTACAGCTCTCCAGTAAGACCTGAACACTGGAATAAAGGCTTCGTCCCACCCAAGACGCTTTGAAGACTTCAAGCTCCAGGCCCCAATTCAGGATTAAAAAACCTGGAGAAAGCTGTAAAACACTTTTCTCCACTCATAACAAATACCCTGGAGCCCCATCACTTTGCATAAGTGGGAAAATTGTGTGCCTTTTTCCTACCATGGCAGGCCCTCACACTGTCAATATACAGTACATACAGTGCCATACAGTGCCTTGAAAAAGTATTCATACCCCAACTAAAAATGTAAATGTATTTTATTGGGACTTTATGTGATAAGCCAACACAAAGTGGCACATAATTGTGAAGTGGAAAGAAAATGATAAATTGTTTTCAATTTTTTTTACAAATAAATATCTGAAAAGTGTGATGTGCATTTGTATTCACCCCCTTTACTCTTATACCCCTAACTAAAATCTAGTGGAACCAATTGCCTTCAGAAGTCACCTAATTAGTAAATACAGTCCACATGCGTGTAATGTAATCTCTGTAAAAATAAAGCTGTTCTGTGAAGCCCACAGAGGTTTGTTAGAGAACCTTAGTGACCAAACAGCATCATGAAGGCCAAGGAACACACCAGACAGGTCAGGGATAACGTTGTGGAGAAGTTTAAAGCAGGGTTAGGTTATAAAAAAATATCCCAAGCTTTGAACAATGAACATCTCACAGAGCAGTGTTTAATCCATCATACGAAAATGGAAAGAGTATGGCACAACTGCAAACCTACCAAGACATGGCCATCCACCTAAACTGACAGGCTGGGCAAGGAGAGCATTAATTAGAGAAGCAGCCAAGAGGCCCATGGTAACTCTGGAGGAGCTTCAGAGATCTACAGCTCAGGTGGGAGAATCTGTCCACAGGACAACTATTAGTCATGCACTCCACAAATCTGGCCTTTATGGAAGAGTGGTCATAAGAAGTCCTGTTTGCAGTTTGCGACAAGCCATGTGGGGAACACAGCAAACATGTGGAAGAAGGTGCTCTGGTCAGATAAGAACAAAATTTTACTTTTTGGCCAAAAAGCAAAACGCTATTTGTGGTGGAAAACTAACACTGCACATCACCCTGAACACACCATCCCTACTGTGAAACATGGTGATGGCAGCATCATGTTGTGGGGATGTTTTTTTTCAGCAGTGACAGGGAAGCTGGTCAGAGTTGATGGGAAGGTGGATGGAGCCAAATACAGGGCAATCTTAGAAGAAAACCTGTTAGAGTCTTCAAAAGACTTGAGTAGGGATGAGCTTCAAGTTCGAGTCGAACTCATGTTCGACTCGAACATTGCCTGTTCGCCCGTTCGCCGAACAGCGAACAAATTGGGGTGTTTGCGGCAAATTCGAAAAATCTATGGGAGAAATCTAAAGTGCTAATTATAAAGGCTTATATGCAAGTTATTGTCCTAAAAAGTGTTTGGGGACCGGGGTCCTGCCCCAGGGGACATGTATCAATGCAAAAAGAAGTTTTAAAAACGGCCGTTTTTTCGGGAGCAGTGATTTTAATAATGCTTAAAATGAAAAAATAAAAGTGAAATATTCCTTTAAATTTTGTACCTGGGGGGTGTGTATGATATGCATGTAAAGTGGCGCATGTTTCCCGTGCTTAGAACTGTCCCTGCAAAAAATGTCATTTTTGAAAGAAAAAAAGGCATTTAAAACTCACTCGCGGCTATTAATGAATTGTCGGCTTTTATCAATACATAGAAAAGTCATTGATAAAAAAAAATAAAAAAGCGTGGGGGTTCCCCAGAATTCAATTACCAGGCCCTTCAGGTCTGGAATGGATATTAAGGGGAACCCCGCCGCAAATTTAAAAAAAAATTGACGTGGGGTTCCCCCAAATATCCATTCCAGGCCCTTCAGATCTGGCATGGATTTTAAGGGGAACTCCACCCCAAATGTAAAAAAAATGGCGTGGAGTCCCCCTAAAAATCCATACCAGACCCCTTATCCGAGCACGCAACCTGGCCGGCCGCAGGGGAAAAGGGGGGGACGAGAGAGCGGCCCCCCCTCCCTCCTGAACCATACCAGGCCACATGCCCTCAACATGGGGAGGATGTCCCCATGTTGATGGGGACAAGGGCCTCATCCCCACAACCCTTGCCCGGTGGTTGTGGGGGTCTGCGGGCGGGGGGCTTATCGGAATCTGGAAGACCCCTTTAACAAAGGGGACCCCCAGATCCCGGCCCCCCCTATGTGAATTGGTAAGGGGTACATTGTACCTACCGCTGGATTTTTAGGGGGACTCCACGCCATTTTTTTTTTAATTTGGGGTGGAGTTCCCCTTAAAATCCATGCCAGATCTGAAGGGCCTGGAATGGATATTTGGGGGAACCCCACGTCAATTTTTTTTTAAATTTGCGGCGGGGTTCCCCTTAATATCCATTCCAGACCTGAAGGGCCTGGTAATTGAATTCTGGGGAACCCCCACGCTTTTTTTTTTTTTTTATCAATGACTTTTGAATGTATTGCCTGGAGCCGACAATTCATTAATAGCCACGAGTGAGTTTTAAGTGACTTTTTTTCTTTCAAAAATGACACTTTGTGCAGGGACAGTTCTAAGCACGGGAAACATGCGCCACTTCACATGCATATCATACACACCCCCCAGGTACGAAATTTAAAGGAATATTTCACTTTTATTTTTTCATTTTAAGCATTATTAAAATCACTGCTCCCGAAAAAACGGCCGTTTTTAAAACTTTTTTTTGCATTGATACATGTCCCCTGGGGCAGGACCCAGGTCCCCAAACACTTTTTAGGACAATAACTAGCATATTAGCCTTTATAATTAACACTTTAGATTTCGAACGTTCGAGTCCATTGTATTTAATAGGGTTCTAAAGTTCACACGAACATTTTGTCTGTTCGCAGGTTCTGGTGCGAACCGAACAGGGGGGTGTTCGGGTCATCCCTGGACTTGAGACTGAGGCGGAGTTTCACCTTCCAGCAGGACATTGACCCTAAACTTACAGCCAGAGCTACAATGGAATGGTTTTGATCAAATCATATTCATGTGTTAGAATGGCTCAGTCAAAGTCCAGACCTAAATCCAATTAAGAATCTGTGGCAAGACTTGAAATTTGCTGTTCACAGACACTCTCCATCCACTCTGACAGAGCTTGAGCTATCCTGCAAAGAAGAATGGGCAAAGATTTATCTCTCTAGATGTGCAAAGCTGGTAGAGACATCCCCAAAAAGATTTGCTGCTGTAATTGCAGCAAAAGGCAGTTCTACACAGTATTGACTCAGGGGGGCTGAATACAAATACACGCCACACGTATTTGTAAAAAAAATTGAAAACCATTTTTCATTTTTCCTCCACTTCACAATTATGTGCCACTTTATGTTGGTCTATCACAGTGATGGCGAACTTAGGCACCCCAGATGTTTTGGAACTACATTTCCCATGATGCTCAGCTACACTGCAGAGTGCATGCACACCATGGGAAATGTAGTTACAAAACATCTGGGGTGCCAAGGTGTGCCATCACTGGTCTATCACATAAAATCCCAATAAAATACATTTACGTATTTGGTTGGAACATGACCAAATGTGGAAAATTTCAAGGGGTATGGATACTTTTTAAGGCTCTGTACTGTGTATGTATATATGTATATATATATATATATATATTTTATATATATATATATATATATATATATATATATATATATATACATATATGCATGTATATATATATATATATATATATATATATACAGTGGGGAAAAAAGTATTTAGTCAGCCACCAATTGTGCAAGTTCTCCCACTTAAAAAGATGAGAGAGGCCTGTAATTGTCATCATAGGTATACCTCAACTATGAGAGACAAAATGTGGAAACAAATCCAGACAATCACATTGTCTGATTTGGAAATATTTTTTTTTTTGCAAATTATGGTGGAAAATAAGTATTTGGTCAATATCAAAAGTTCATCTCAATACTTTGTTATATATCCTTTGTTGGCAATGACAGAGGTCAAGCGTTTTCTGTAAGTCTTCACAAGGTTGTCACACACTGTTGCTGGTATGTTGGCCCATTCCTCCATGCAGATCTCCTCTAGAGCAGTGATGTTTTGGGGCTGTCGCTGGACAACACGGACTTTTAACTCCCTCCAAAGGTTTTCTTTGGGGTTGAGATCTTGAGACTGGCTAGGCCACTCCAGGACCTTGAAATGCTTCTTACGAAGCCCCTCCTTCGTTGCCCGGGCAGTATGTTTGGGATCATTGTCATGCTGAAAGACCCAGCCACGTTTCATCTTCAATGCCCTTGATGATGGGAGGAGGTTTGCACTCAAAATCTCACGATACATGGCCCCATTCATTATTTCATGTACACGGATCAGTCGTCCTGTTCCCTTTGCAGAGAAACAGCCCCAAAGCATGATGTTGCCACCCCCATGCTTCACAGTAGGTATGGTGTTCTTTGGTTGCAACTCAGCATTCTCTCTCCTCCAAACACGACAAGTTATATTCCTACCAAACAGTTCTACTTTGGTTTCATCTGACCATCGACATTCTCCCAATCCTCTTCTGGATCATCCAAATGCTCTCTAGCAAACCTCAGATGGGCCTGGACATGTACTGGCTTAAGCAGGGGGACACGTCTGGCACTGCAGGATCTGAGTCCCTGGCGGCGTAGTGTGTTACTGATGGTAGCCTTTGTTACGTTGGTCCCAGCTCTCTGCAGGTCATTCACTAGGTCCCCCCGTGTGGTTCTGGGATTTTTGCTCACTGTTCTTGTGATCATTTTGACCCCACGGTGTGAGATCTTGCGTGGAGCCCCAGATCGAGGGAGATTATCAGTGGTCTTGTATGTCTTCCATTTTCTAATTATTGCTCCCACAGGTGATTTCTTCACACCAAGCTGCTTGCCTATTGCAGATTCAGTCTTCTCAGCCTGGTGCAGGTCTACAATTTTGTTTTCTGGTGTCCTTCGACAGCTCTTTGGTCTTCACCATAGTGGAGTTTGGAGTGTGACTGTTTGAGGTTGTGGAAAGGTGTCTTTTATACTGATAACAAGTTCAAACAGGTGCCATTAATACAGGTAATGAGTGGATGACAGAGGAGCCTCTTAAAGAAGAAGATACAGGTATGTGAGAGCCAGAAATCTTGCTTGTTTGTAGGTGACCAAATACTTATTTTCCACCATAATTTGCAAAAAAATATCTTTCCAAATCAGACAATGGGATTGTCTGGATTTGTTTCCACATTTTGTCTCTCATAGTTGGTTTACCTATGATGACAATTACAGGCCTCTCTCATCTTTTTAAGTGGCAGAACTTGCACAATTGGTGGCTGACTAAATACTTTTTTGCCCCACTGTATATATATATATATATATATATATATATATATATATATATAAAAAAATATAAATATATACAGTACTGTGCAAAAGTTTTAGGCAGGTGTGAAAAATGCTGTTAATTATCAATGCTCTCAGAAATAGAAGTGTTAATAGTTTATTTTTATCAATGAACAAAATGGAAAGTAAATGAACAGAAGACAAATCCAAATCGAATCAATATTTGGTGTGACCACCCTTTGCCTTCAAACCAACATGAATTTTTCGATTCTTCTAGGTACACTTGCACACAGTTTTTGAAGGAACTTGGCAGGTAGGTTGTTCAAACATCCCGGAGAATTAACCACAGATTTTCTGTGGATGTAGGCTGCCTTAAATCCTTCTGCCTCTTCATGCAATTCCAGACAGACTCGATGATTTTGAGATCAGAGCTCTGTGGGGGCCAAACCGTCACTTCCAGGACTCCTTGTACTTCTTTACACTGAAGATAGTTCTTAATGACATTGGCTGCATGTTTAGGGTTGTTGTCCTGCTGCAGAATAAATTTGAGGCCAATCACATGCCTCCCTGATAGTATGGCATGATGGATAAGCATCTGCCTGTATTTCTCAGCATTAATGGACACCATTGATCCTGACCAAATCTCCAACTCCATTTGCAGAAATGCAGCCCCAAACTTGCAAAGAACCTGCTTCACTGTTGCCCTTAGACATTGATTATTGTAGAGCAATGCTGGAACCTCAGATTTTCTTTGTTCTCTGTTTTCCTATTGCAGTTTTTTCCTCACTTTCTGACTGTGAGGCCTCGTACACACGACCGAGTTTCTCGTCGTAAAAAACACGTCGTTTTTTTCGACGAGATTTTTGTTAAGCTTGTCGATTTTCTCGTCAAGCTTTCTATGCGTACACACTGACATTTCCCAATTTCCTCGTTGTTCTCTGCGCTCACGTCCAGCACGTACGACGGCACTATAAAGGGGAAGATCTTTTTTCTTGATGCCACCCCTTGGGCTGCTTTTGCTGATCTCGTGTTACCGCGTGTGAAGTAAAAGTTTGGGAAGAGACGATTCGCGCTTTTCAGTCTTCGTACTTTTCAGATCGTTTTCTGCGGTTCAGTTTGTGCTTGTGGGTTCGTATCTTGACTTTCAGGGCGTCTAGGCAGGTCGTATCTGTTTTACAGTTGCCTGTTCGTTTCTGATTTTCATTTCATTATTCATAGGCCTTGCTGTTCTAAAGTGCGTTCTGTTCTGTACGTTCTGATAAGACGACCGTTTCTTATTAGCCATGTCGCCTGGACGTTCTCGTCGTCGAGTTCGTGCTGTGCGTGCGCTTGGTGTTGGTCTGCTTGTTTTGGACCAAGACCAGTCCATGAATGGTGTGAGGAGGAGTTCATGGACCAAGAATTGGTTGCTCCAGCGGGACCAATTCTGCCATATGCCTCTGCTGCGGGAGATCGTCGAGAATAATCCTGAGGACTACAGGAATTTTCTGCGGATGTCTGACCCCGTTTTTCAGGAACTGTTGGCTTTGGTGTCCCCCTATATTACCAGGAAGGACACCGTTATGCGGGAAGCCATCTGTGCTGAGCAGAGGCTCATCGCCACGTTACGTTACCTGGCAACAGGGAGAAGTCTTCAGGACTTGAAGTTCACCACAGGCATCTCCCCCCAGGCTCTGGGCCTCATAATCCCAGACACCTGTTCTGCTATTATACAAGTCCTGCAGGAGGACTATATTAGGGTAAGTTTTCTCCATTAACATCACATTTTATGTATTACATGTATGCTAATGTATTGTATTTCTTTCATCCTTCCCTAATTACCATGATTGTAATATGCCGAGAATGTCCCCTTTGTCCCCATGCATGCTGGAAGCTTTAGATTGCCCCTTTTTTCTCCTCCATAAATATTTCCCTTCACTAACTTTTCCAGCAGGGGCGCCTGTTGCTCCAAATGTTTGGGGGTCCCACCCCAATTTATGAACTAAACTTCCTCCTTTTTTGCTCAGGTGCCTATTAAACGCCCCCAGTTGTCCCCTCTAATGCAGCCATTTTGTTCCCTCCAATGCAGCCATTTAGTCCCCTCTAATGCAGCCAGTTTCCCCCCAGCCCTGCACTTACCTTCTTGTGGTCAGCGCCATCCTTCTTCTGTCCTTGATGTCTTCTCCTTCCCTTGATGTTGCATCAGCCAATCATGTTACCATTAAACAGACTTGGTGAACATGATTGGCAGAGCAGCCTGCCAGTGTTTCCCCAAGGAATGCCCCCCCCCCTGCGTCCCCTATTTTACTTTTCGGAAGCCAATTACATCCCTCAGGTTGTAATGTGCAAGACTATTTTACTACCTGTTTCTGCTATGCAATTTGAACCCCCTAAATGCCGCAATTATTCATATGTCGGTCGCTTAACAAGAGGCCATCCACCTGAATAGTGGGCGGCATAGACAATACATAGGTTAATGCAACTAATGAACCTATGTATTGTTCTGAGTGATGGGCACAGGAGAGAGGGGGCAGTGCTCCAGCGCCCACTCTAGACGCACCGCCACTGCAATGCTATCCTGTGGCCAAACACATTTCCCCCCCCCAAAATAATTTAGTAATGGCCCATCAGAGGGGGTGATGAATATGATAAATGAGCCTTCCCTTATACTTATTTTAAACACCTTAATAAACGTAGAATTTGATTGATGTTGGCCTTTATTTTTTTATAATCAAATTTCCTTGTAATGTCTGACTTTGGTATTCTAATATTATTTCATCTTGTTTCACTCCACAGCTTCCTTCCACGCCACAGGAATGGCAGACTGTGGCATCAGAGTTTGCCACACGGTGGGACTTCCCCAACTGCGGTGGTGCCATAGACGGGAAGCACGTCCGCATCGTGCCGCCACCCCGTTCTGGGTCCTACTACTACAATTACAAGGGGTTTCATAGCATTGTGCTGATGGCGGTGGTGTCAGCACGGTATGAATTCCTCTATGTTGATGTAGGGAAGAATGGCCGGATGTCCGATGGGGGATCCTTCATCCAGACGGAGTTTGCCCTCCGTCTCCAGAGTGACGACCTTGCATTGCCACCGGATGCAGGGAATATTGAAGGACTCCCCTTTGTTTTCTTGGCTGATGAAGCCTTCGGACTCGGACGGCATCTTATGAGGCCATTTCCACAGAGGACCCTGACCCCAGAGAAGAGGGTGTTCAATTACCGGCTGGCCAGGGGCCGAAGAGTTGTCGAAAATGCCTTTGGCATAATGGCCAGCCGGTTCCGCCTTTTTATGACTTCAATACACTTGGCGGACTACAAAATAAACTATGTCGTATTATGCTGCTGTGTGCTACACAACTTTCTGAGCCAAAAATCGAATTCCTATATGGCCTCAGTTTTGCCAGAGGCTGGACTTTCCCCTGCAAATCCCCTGCCGGGCCTGGAATCTGCCCGTCCTGGCTTGCCCTCCCAAAATGCCCATGAGGTTCGGGACAAATACATGGAGTATTTCACGGGTAGGGGGGCAATTCCTATGCCAGCCTATGTCTAAGGATCCCAATAAAAAGCTTGTTTAAACCTTTAATTATTTGTTCTTTCCTGTCTCCTAGTTTGTCTTTGTGCATTTGTAGTGCCAAGTGTATTTTACTTTAGTAAATAACAACCATTTCACTATGTAACCTTACAAAATAACCAAATAAGCTTAGAGGGTATTATAAAAAGAAGCTACACGTTGTTTGTGGTCAAATATTTTACTCTGTGCACATTCTCACCATTTTTAGTTTTTTCTGTTTTTTTGGGTTGGCCTGGCCCCAACCCAGCAATTTTTTGCTTATGAAAATACAAAAATAACAGTTGCATTCCAAAAATTCCAACATTGGATACCTCTGAGCAATCTGAGACATTCACTTACACAAACTATGTCTCTATGTGCCCATCCTAATATGGGGTCCTGCCACCCCTTGCCCAGCCAAAAATTGAATATGCACACATTTGGGATTTTTTTCATCTAGGAAGTTTACAATCCTGATCCCTATTGTCAACATGTGCTATCTGCCATCAGGGGTGATCAATGGACGTGTTTTGGGGGTGCAACCCCTTCCTCAGTTCACCGACTTTAGATACGAGGAAGGGGTTGCACCCACAAAAGACGTACATGGATATCCCCTGATGGCAGATAGCACGTGTTGACACACTGTGTGCAGATTCAATTTTTGGCTGGTTTGATTGTCAAAAAAATTCGAAAAGTTGCAAAAACAAACATGTAAAAACAAATGTGTTTGGATGGCTTATTGAATTCTCCCCAAAACATCGAGAATGTCTTTAAATGTTTGTTCCATCACATGGATTCTTTGTTTAATAAGGTCCAGTTCCGTGCTACATTCCATCACTTGCTGGATGAGGCGGAGGGCACTGTCAGCAGAGAACGGTGTACTATCCTTCACAACATTTATATCCCCTAAAAACAAAAAACAAAAGGTATTATAACTCTGCAGGCCTACATCTCTTACCTGAAGCTGTGGTGACAGATACTGACCTGTTGTGGTGACCAGATCCACAACGTCATCCACCTCTCCTTCCTGCACTTCTCCTTCCTCCACCTCAACTTCCTGCACATGTTTCGGTTGTGGGTCTTTGGGAGTTTGGGGTTGCTTGGAAGTTGTGGGGTGCATGTGCTCCCTGGAGTGTCCTCCTCCCAGTCTTCTCTCCCCTATGAGAATCAAACAAAAGGTCTATTTATCACACTGTAAATCTCAATGGTAAAATAAAAACAGGCTAAATTGATTGGAAGTGTGGTACAGGTGTGTGTTTGGGCGGAATTTAAAGAAGAATGCATTATTTATGACCAAGAATATGCTTAGTATTCACCTTTGGATGTAATTTATTTGACATGGAGGCACCACAAAAATTCTCGGATGCATCTGTGTGGGACACCCAAAAAAGGCGGGTCTGGTGGCCCACACTATAGTGCTCCAAAGTACAGATGTGGAAGCAGCTGCTGAGTGTCCTCTCCTTTACACTGATAAAAGTTTGCATTTCATTCTCTTTACAAACACATCATCTAGACGAAAAAATATGCCACAATTTTGGAGCAAAAATGGCAGATGTATAATTACTTTGGTGGCTCTAAAATAAGCCAAAACCGCGGATAGTGGCCGAACGAAGTGTCGGTAACGTAACGAACGATTACTGTGCCCAACCAAGTTCAAAATATTACATTTTGGAAGCGAGTCCAATATGAGAAACCAAAATAAAGAGCAACATGTCAGTTTAGAAAAAGATTAATAGCATAAAAGTCTACTTTTTACTTACTTTTAGCGAGCATTCTCTTTATGCTCCTCAACTGCTCTGGCTCCCTCAGTTTGAGGTCTGACCACCTCTTTCTGAGCTGCTCATTTGAGCGTTTCACCCCGAAATTCGCCTTCAGACTCTTCACGACTTTAGTGAGGATTTTGGCCTTCCTTCTATTTGGTTTGCTATACGGCCCATGCTTGGCATCATAATCAGCCTTGAGCAAGATGTCCACCATCTCCGCCATCTCCGCAAAAGACATATTCGATGCCTTGAATCTCCTCCTTGATCGTGACGTTTCCTCGGTCTCCGGGCTTGTCTCCTCCTCGTTAGTTGCGGAATTATCAGACACCTGCTGTAACTCCGCCATATCTGTCTGCGCGCCGAAAGAGAAGGGGCGGCGAAAAGATGTTAGTTAGAACGTCATGGGCGGGCGACGTGTGCGGAGCGACGTGTTCGTATTTTGACGCATGCGTGGTGTGTATATAGCAAACACACATGTGACTATAGTACGTTCGGTGTGCGGAGAGAGGAGTTCAAGTGACGGACGTGCGAACGAAGGTATGTGATTTTGTGACTTGTACAAATTGTTGGCCTATACTGTCTTGAGAATGTTGGAGGATATATATGGTGACTAGCATGTTAAGGAGGTTAGACTGTTTGCCTCACATTAGTTATATATAATTTATTTAACTTGCAGATACAATATGAATGTCTTTATTAGCAACAAAGAGTTCCTGGCGGAATTTATTGACCGGGTAAGGGAGCTGCCGGCTCTGTGGGAGACGAAAAACCCCATCCACAAAAAATGAGGGGTGAGAAAAGCAGCGCTGGAGAAGCTGCTCCCATTTGTGCATACCAAGGTGCCCACAGCCACAGCAAAACAAGTGGACACTAAAATTGGGAGCTTGAGAGGTACCTACAGGACTGAACGCTCTAAGGTGCTGGCTTCTCAGAGGTCAGGAGCAGCAGCAGATGATGTGTATGTCCCGATTTTGTGGTACTACAACAGGATGTCCTTCCTGGATGACCACATTGAGACAAGGCCATCACTCTCCACTCTTCCCCCCAGACTTCCCTGCAGCCAACCTGAGCCTTCTCTGGAGCAAGAGGAGGCAGCCATCCTGGATGATCCTGATTTGGCCATCTGGAGCCAGGTATAGTATTTTTCGAAAATGTATTGGGATAAACCTAATGTTTGACAAATATGTCAAGATGACAAACATAAAATATTTTGGATTGCACAAGTGAAATCAAGATCTGTAGACATTATTCTGCACTTAATTGGGTGCTAAATAGTCAATCTGATGTAGTGGTAAATTTAAAGTAAGGATTTATGGATTTACATTATAATTGCTTCAATCAGGATTACAAAGTTTGATGCAAAGATTAAACTAACATATTAAACTATGTCCCTTTTTCATACACAGGATGAAATCAGCCAATCAGGGTCTGGAAACTGTCAGGCAGGAGGAGGAAGGGCCCAGTGGCAGCCAGGAGGTGGCAGGGCCCAGTGGCAGACAGGAGGTGGCAGGGCCCAGTGGCAGACAGGAGGTGGCAGGGCCCAGTGGCAGACAGGAGGTGGCAGGGCCCAGTGGCAGACAGGAGGCGGCAGGGCAAAGGAGAAGCATCAGATCCCAGGTGCCTCCCATCCGGCTTCACAAAAGAGGCAGGAGGGACAGGAGCACGAGTGAGGCAGCAATGGCCCTTATTCGTGAGGCCCATGCCACCCTCCAGGAGCCCACATCCCCTGAAGAGGCCATTGCCGGCCTAGTGGAGGCTAAGTTCAAGGTGATGAGCATGGAGCAACGCCTCCTATGCGAGCCCCTGCTCATCACCTTGCTCAACAAGGGGGTGATAGAGAAAATTACCCCCAATACCGCCATATGTGAGGTGGCACAACTGACCCAACCTCAACCTCCACCTCCCCCTTCTTCTTCTGCCCCACCCCCTTCTGCTACACCTCCCCCTTCTTCTTCTGCCCCACCCCCTTCTGCTACACCTCCCCCTTCTTCTTCTGCCCCACCCCCTTCTGCTACACCTCCACCTTCTTCTTCTGCCCCACCCCCTTCTGCTACACCTCCACCTTCTTCTTCTGCCCCACCCCCTTCTGCTACACCTCCACCTTCTTCTTCCGCCCCACCCCCTTCTGCTACACCTCCACCTTCTTCTTCTGCCCCACCCCCTTCTGCTACATCTCCTCCTCCTCCTCCTGACAGGAGTACCCCTCCAGTGGGCCAGCCTCCAGCCAAACGAAGAAGGAAGGCTGCAGGGAAGGCTGCAGGGAAGGCTTCAGGGAAGATTGCAGGGAAGGTTGCCAGGAAGAAGAGGAAGTGATGGCCTTGCTTCATTGTGGTCGGACAGAAGGCAGCCTGTTGTAGTACCACAGACTTGGGACATATATCTCACCTGCTGCTGTTCCTGACCTCTGGGAGGCCAGCATCAGATTGTGTTCAGAAATGTTGGCTTTCTCAAGCTCCCAATTTTAGTGTCCACACAGGGTTGCTTTGTGCTCTGGGGTCCCTGGGATGCACAAATGGCAGCAGGTTCTCCAGCGCTGCCTTCTCTTTATTTTATTTTTAAACATGAATAAATGTGATTTTTGTTTAAGTTCATACTTGACTATGTGTATTTGTAAAAATTAAAAATCTAGCTTTGGAGTAAGCAGATACATTTGACTGACAAAAAAAGGGACAGATAACAACCCCCCAAAAGAATAACTAAATCTGATTATCAAAAAAACATGGTGGGAAATTTAACTAATATAGATTCCAAAATTAAATGGGAGATCACTACCAAAACATTGCGAAATTATAATTAACATCATTTTTAAAAATATTACCATTTAAATTATCCCTAAAAACTTGCACGATATAATACACATAAATCTTCTTAAGAGCAGCATGAAAAAGGTTAAAAAAAAAGTCATAACTCTGTGTGAATATCAGCAGCAAAAGAAGGTCACTCGTTTTGATTAATGTAACATTCTAACGAAGATTTCAATGCAGAACATTTAAACGATGCAATATTTTTGAGCGTGACGAATGTGCTCTCTCCATTACGAAGGCTTGTTTTACCAGAAGATGCGCTCCCGTCTCATAGTTGCTTGTGAGCATGCGCGCTTTTGGAAGAGTCGTAAAAGCATACACACGAACCATTTTCTCGTCACAAAACAGCCCGACGAGAAACACGACGAGGAAATCTGGAATCCTGACGAGAAAATAGAGAGCAGGTTCTCTATTTTCTCGTCGAGATTCTCGGCAATTTTCTCGTCGTAAAACCATACACACGAACGTTTTTCTAGACAAAAAAGCTCTCGCGGCACATTTCTTGCCGGTTTTGGACGAGAAACTCGGTCGTGTGTACGAGGCTGTAGAAGGTTGTCCACAGATCAGAAAATGAAGAGAGATGTCTCTAACAAAGCCCCAGACAGCAGTAACAGATACCCATTCTATTCAAAACAAAAGTATTGGGTATAGACACTAAATTAGATAATCCCTAAAGCTGAACCTTGGACAAAGACCTAAATACACAGATGAAATGATAGATATATACTGTATATATATATATATATATATATATATATATATATATATATATATACATATCTATCTAGATATATATATTACCTATCTATCTATCTATCTATCTATCTATCTATCTATCTATCTATCTATCTATCTATCTATCTATCTATCTATCTATATAGGAAGGCCAGTATGCTGGCCTGAAATTATGGGAGGAGTTTGAGGGGTACTTAAGCAGACCATCCACGATGGTCAGTGTCGGCTCTAGTGCGCGGTATTACGATGTCATCAGCCCGACTCTGCTCAACTCACAGCGTCCGTGAAGTTGCGCTCGTGCGTTCGAGACCGCTCGCAGTCATTCGTTGATCGGGTCGTCGCTCGCTGTCGCAGGTAGGACTGGTTGTTACCGTTCGTACGAATCGTAGCGCCAGTTTACGTTCCCTCTTTTACAAATTATACGGCTCACAGGTTCACCTGTTCTCTCCGTTTGCATTTTAAGTTTACTGGCTAGGTCAGTTGTTTTTCGAACACAGTCGAGCTCAACGTTACGATTCGTAACGGCCCACCACGACTCATAGAGCTTACCCGTTCTACGAAACACTCATTCAGCTCACAAGCCACTTACTACAAATCGCTCATACGATCCATGGTCGCCAAACCAGCGTCCTACCCATCGTTACCTCATCCCTTCTACTGATGCCCTACACCTCCTACGATACTCTCCCTTCACCTAACTGATGCCCCACACCTCTTACTACACGCAACACACACCAAACAGCCGGTCCGAATCTAGTCGCAAAACATCGGCACTACAGTTCGGACCCTCGGCAATCACAAGCCCCTTCATCTTCAAAACACCATTTAGTCGATCCGAGTCCAGTCGTATCTCCGGCGCTACGATTCGGATCCGGTGTATCAAACCCCCTCCTTACCTCGCAGCCATAATCCGATCCGAATCTAGTCGTAGCATCGGCTCTAAGATCCGGTTCCTTGGCAAACACAACCGATCCGAGTCCAGTCGCACCACCGGCTCAATCGACTCGGATCTCTAGCTACAAACCTCTCTAACCGATCCGGATCCAGTCGTAGCATCGGCTCAAAGATTCGGATCCTTGGCAAACACAATCGATCCGAGTCCAGTCGCATCACCGGCTCAATCGACTCGGATCTCTCGCAACAAACCTCTCTAACTGTCCCGAATCCAGTCGTAGCATCGACTTCTCCAACTGGTCCGAATCCAGTCGTAGCATCGGCTCAAAGATTCAGGTCCTTGGCAAACACAATCGATCCGAGTCCAGTCGCACCACCGGCTGAAACGACTCGGATCTCTAGCAACAAACCTCTCTAGCCGATCCGAATCCAGTCGTAGCATCGGCTCAAAGATTCGGATCCTTGGCAAACATAATCGATCTGAGTCCAGTCGTACCACCGGCTCAAACAACTCGGATCTCTAACAACAAACCTCTCTAGCCGATCCGAATCCAGTCGTAGCATCGGCTCAAAGATTCGGATCCTTGTCAAACACAATCGATCTGAGTCCAGTCGCACCACAGGCTCAAACGACTCAGATCTCTAGCGTCAAACTCATTCCCCAAACCATGAAAAATAAAAAATATTTTTTTTTTAAATTAAATGTTGACCTTGCATCATAGTATTACATACACGCCTTACTTCAAATACTCCAGTTTCATCACGGTCGGTCATCCCTACATACTCACAATTCACAAACTTTCTTTCTTCTTGCCTTCTCAGCAAGGCTGCTTCCCTCGCAATCGCTGCGAGCATTCCATTCAACAAGTGGTTCTAAATCAGCCACTCATCATCTCCAGTAGCAACACGGCTACTCACCTTTTTCTCTGTCACTTTCCCAATGCAGGTCAGTTTGAGTTCCAGTCGGTCCACCCTGCACCAGGTTTGGACAATATTCCCCTCAGAAAACAAAAACAAAAAACGATGTAGTATCTTAGGGCTCACATCTTCACTAGGGAGCCAGCTACTGCTCCATAACAGCTCTCTGCATCCCCCTTTCAAAAAAAATAAAAAATAAAAATGAATAAAAAATAAATAAATAAATAAAATAATAATAAATAAATAAAGATAAAATATAGCTCTATGTCACCTTACTACAGGTTCCCGGTTGACCCATTTCTCGACCCCAACTGAGTCATCACTACTAGGGTTCAAGGCAGGTGCGTAAATTCAAGGCTTCCCCCTTGATTTCTCCTCGCACTCTTTCACAACACTTTTGTATTTCACATACACAATTCGACTTGCTCATGAGGCGTTAGTAACTGTCACATACCTCTGTGCACTTCACTTTATTTTCGAAGAGCGATCCGAGATCCTTCACAACGCAGACAAGGTTGCCTAACGTCCACCTTGCTGGCAGTGCAAGTGTTAGCAGACCGAAAACACGTCAAATAACTACAGATCGTAACATTCCTACTTAGAATACCAGACTTCAGCTACCTGCCCCAGCACGCCCTGGGGGTTCTGGTTTTAGTCTGTGCCGAGCACAGACAGCACCTGAGCTATCGGTTACCTAGCCAGTCACCTCCTGGCTCACCTCGGTTGCCACACATTCTTTTGAGTTTTCCAAATTACACTCAACATCGCTCGTACGCAAACTAGCTGTCATCTACGCCTATCGCTCCTTGTCCTGTCCACCCTGCTTTCCTTCTTCCTCCCCTTTTTCTAAACCCTGCCATCCCCTCGAACCTCGCAAACTTATTCTAAAACATATGCATTCCCCTCCTTCCAGCCGACGCCATGTCGCGGGTCGACAGCGAAGACTTTGCCTCCGCTCCACCGTCACCCCTCGCGGGTCCAGCGGACGGAACTACACAGTCCCCCAGAGCTTGGACCATCCCCAGGCTTATGGCCGTACTACGACGTAGGGGCATTCCCTACCCTGCCACAGCCAGGAAAGCCGAGCTGTTTAGGCTGCCGTTTCCACCACCAGCGGCAGCTCTACCAGACACAAAAGCTTCACTGCAGTCGATATCCTCTGCAATTACCCAGCTGCACGCCCTGGAAACACGACCAGCTGAGCCCCCTTCAGCTCCAGTCTCCACCGTCGTTACCGAACCCCCACTTTCAGATACACCCGACGTTTGCATCCTTTTCCTTTGCACCCTGTCCCAGCGGGCATCAGGAAGGACATCCTGGTCGGCAAGGACGTGTACCTAGCCTCCTTACTCATTTCTGTACAGGACATCACAGAGAACAAGTCATATTCCTGGGGGGAGTCTCAGTCATCCTAAAAGCCAAAGGACCCCAGGCTCTCAGGCAAACTCTCAGTGACAAAGTTCGTGGTAGCCTTTGGGATGCTTAGAGTTGTAACATGCTAGGTCAACCCCAGCTTCCCTTCCACCTCCAACGCACCTCGTAACTTATCAGCAGCCACACAGTTGTCCCAGTCAGACAAGCTAGGACATCCAAATCGAGCACTAGGGGGCGCAGCCATCTGCAACAACTTTACTTCAAGGGTTGCTTTACCCCCACTGCAAACTTCTGCACATCTGCCTCCTGTGCCAGAAGGCTCTCCCAAAAGTACCTGTGACTTCAAGCAGCAGAATCCATCATAACTAGGCCCTTGCGACCAAGCTGACCTTCGGCTCCAGAAGTAGTCTCTGGCTGTTTGTCACATTTGCTCAAACCCTATACTGGTTTCTCTCACACCACACACATTGTCAGAAGGTACTAAAAGTCTGAGAGAGTTCTTTGAAATAAAAAAAAAAAAAAAAAACTCAACGTGCCCATAGATGAGAAGAAAGTAGAAGGCCCGGCACAGCTCGTCACCTTCCTGGGAATCATTCTAGACACACGCACCATGCAGGCTAGCCCACCTCTCGATAAATTGACCCGCATCAGGACAGTCGTCCATTCGGTTACAGTCACGCAAGGCTGCACTAAGACACAGCTACAATCCCTACTGGGCATGCTCAGCTTCACGATGAGGATCATCCCTCAAGGGCAATCCTTTATCTCAGGCCTCTTAGTGTTCCTCTCCCAGGCACAAGACCCTGACCAAGTCGTTGAGCTAGATGCAGCCACTATAGCGGATCTGGCCATGGGGAGCAATTCCTTGAGAACTGGTTTGGTAAATCCAGGTTCGTCCCATCACCATCCCCTTCGTCACCACAGATAATCAAGCAATTTTTGGCCATCATTGGTTTGCGGGACCATGGCCGTCAGAGATACTCACAATTCCGGGTTTAGTCAGTCCTCCTCTCTATTTCGAGATCTACCCCATACTCGCAGTAGCTCAAGTATGGGGCAGCACCTGGGCAAGACAGACCGCCACGTTCGCCACAGACAACCAGGCCACAGCCATTAACAAAGGCAGGTCAAAATCGTTGGCCGTCATGTCCTTCCTACGCAGGCTGTTGCTACTTTCCCTACAACATCAGTTCAATATCCTCTGTGTCCGCATCCCTGGTGAATGCAATACCTCGGCCGACGCACTATCCCGCTTTAACTATGCCACATTCTTTCACAGGTGCCCGGAGCCGACCATGTCCGGTATCCCACTTTAGTCGCAACCATCTCTGGACTGAAATAGCACCTCCATGGTGCTACCTCCCTCATCAAAGCGTCCTGGATCTTCCAATACACTAAAGGCCTACCGTACTGCCTGGAAGACCGACAGGTTCCTAGCCGCTAACCCCGGGGCGGTTTCAGGAAATCTCAGCCATATCTGGCCTTCATTTCCTACTGTCACACTCAGCTCACATTGTCACACGATACCATCAGACTCTATTCAGCCGGCATCCAGCATTTTATCTCCCTACAAGACCCTACCAAACCTTCCGTGTTCGCCGCTCATGCGGTCAAAACCATACTACGTGGCATCCACAGGCAGCAACCACACACTAGTACCAAACGCTTACCAGTGACCAGCGCCATATTCCGGGACATGTCTGCTATCCTTTCACGTTCTCCCTTCGGTTTATGGCCCAGCCTGGTGATTCGAGCAGCCATTTACCTAGCCTTTTACGGTTTTCTACGGCCCGGCGAATTTACTGTTACCAGCCCTAAATGCCAAGTTCTACGCAGGAACCACCTGACTCGCCACCAGAGTCATTTCATCCTACACCTGACAGTATCGGAAAATGCTACAATCCGGTCCCGGAGTAGACATCAAACTTTTCCTGACTCACAACGCCTGGTGCCCCATGGCCATTCTAGAGCAATTGGTAAACTCTACTGTCCGACCTATCAGAGGACAGCCCTCTACTACCTTTCCCAACTGAAACCCTAAGTGGGAACCAGTTCGTCAGCCACGTCAGAACACTCCTGTGCATCTTAGGCCTTGTCCCAGGACATTCTTTCGCTTTGGAGCAGCCTCAGCAGCATCGGGAAACAGAGTTCCAGACCACGCATTCAGGATGTTGGGCAGGTGGAAATCCACGTGTTTTGCCCGTTACATCCCCAATCCTCAAACAGGAATATCACGAGTCTTTAACAGACTCGCTCTGTGGTTAATTATCTTACACAATAAAACAATTCCTTCCCTAACCAAGTGTAATATTTGGCCCCTTCTCTTGGCATACCGTCCAACAGGCCCGGCCACACTTCAGGTCTTATTTGTGTTGTTAGTCTTGTGACGTGTTTATGTGATCCATATCTCTTCAGACAGAGGGCTCCGACCATAAATAGGAAGGCCAGTATGCTGGTCTGAAATTATGGGAGGAGTTCGAGGGGTACTTAAGCAGACCATCCACGATGGTCAGTGTCGGCTCTAGTGCACGGTACCCACCCTCCCATATCCCCTTTTTAGGGCACTCCTCTCTAAACAATTCTCAACAGAATTATCCATTATTTCTATGTTAAGGTATGGCCCCTTCTCTTGGCATACCGTCCAACAGGCCAGGCCACACTTCAGGTCTTATTTGTGTTGTTAGTCTTGTGACGTGTTTATGTGATCCATATCTCTTCAGACAGAGGGCTCAGACCATAAATATATATATATATATATATATATATATATATATATATATACTTGTATTTATTGGCGTATAACACTCACTTTTTTACCCTGAAAATAGAGGGTAAACTGTGCCTGTGTGTTATACACAGGGTCTGTGGAAAGTTTTTTTTGCTGAAACTTCCCTCTTAAAGTTAGGGTGCGTGTTATACGCCGATAAATACGGTGTATATATATATATCTATCTATGTATATATATGTAGCGGGTATGTACTTTTGTGAGTGTTTAATTCGGGTGAAGATATCAGTGATGTCTAGTTCCCTGCGGCCCAGCAGGTGGCGCTGTCACTTTGGGCCGGGTTGAACCATCACTGCAGTGCCGTACCCTTTGTGACCTCTCGCAGCAGTTGTACAGCGGGGCGGGGAACCCGCTGTGCTTGCTGGGAGAGGGTATAAAGGGGGCGGACATCTTCGCCACGAGGTCCGAGCCCCAGGCACCTTCAGCCTGGGGGCTGCTGTCCGCGGTCGGTGTCCAGGCGGCCTAGGCCTGGACACGAGGAGTTCGGGAGTCACCCCAGACACCCTCAGTCTGGGGTGAGGTACATCATTCAGGCCTGGGGCCCAGCTTCTTCCACTGGGTCCCGCCCGGGAGGAATCGTCCTAAGGTGCCCACAGTATCGGGTACCTGAATCCAGGCGTAACGGACCGTGCAGGTGACCTTCCCGTAGATCTGGTGCAGCATATTGCCAGTGCCGGGACAGGGCCTCCGGAGACCGTCGGGATGGATGTCCTTTCCAAACAGGGGCTGTATTCACACGGAAAGTGGTCCACGTTCTAAAGTCGGTGGCAGAGACCGTTACATTCAGGCCTGTGGCAGGGGCTGCAACAGTTCACTCGGTAGGTGGCAGCTACCAACTTCACGGTCGGTGGCAGAGACCCTGCGCCAAGCCTATTCGCACGCAAAAGGAATAGGAGAGTTCATTTGTGCCTGGGCCTACTCGTATCCACACCCCTGTCGGTCTGTTACAAGAGTTCAACTGATTATGTTCATCCTGGCAAATGGAGAAATAAAAGAGTGTTGGACTTTTAATGGTGTGGGGCTCTATTACTGGTAGAAACATCTCCACGGAAGAAGCAGAGGCTCCGTATGCAACGAACAGACCCAAAGGTAATTCAAGTGACTTTGCTCAACCCTCATACACATACGAGGTGAGAGCTTGGCGTAGTGTTCCTGCACTCTCTCTCCCAGGTACCCCTAGACAACACCAGTATAACTGATAAAGATAGAGAGAGAGTGAGGCCGCTACACGTGGGGGCTCCAGGTCCGGGATGTGTTCGTGCTACGATGGAGCTGAAGTTGTCGGAGTTTGAACGTGTCTGCCAGGAGGAGTTCCGAGTAGGCCATATTAGACACTGCGCCACGAGGCACACCCTCCCTGCTCAGTTCGTGGGCGTGACCCAGGCAAGGAGAAAGCCCGCGAACTGGGGCGCAATAGGGGAGGAGTCCAATCGTGTGAAGGACTACACGTGGGGACTTTGGCGCCAACCATGCAGTGCACAATGGATCAGCAGAGAGTCACCATGTTCGGTAATGCATCGTGGATTCCACTTTATCCTCCTTCCACGAGTTTGACTACTGCTGCTCCGATAACCGATACGGGGATCCGGCTAATGACCCGGGGACGATTCGCCCTGTACTCATGCATGGACGTTGAGGCCCTGGGTTTGATTTGTCCCGGCTGTTCGGGACTGCTGTGTCAGCTGAAGCCATTCGGGCGCTGCGAGGCCTGCGGAGAGTTATTTTTTGAGGTGGAGCCACTTATTGAGAAACCCAGAACCATCCACCTCAACCGCAACAACAGGCAGCACCACTCAGGAAGGAGGAATCGCTGCTTTGACAGCCATCCCTGTGCGCACTGCAGTGACCGCAGGGGAGGTCGCGATCACTGAGATACGGGAGAAATCCGAGGATGCTGACTCGGTCGCCACTGTTTCCCAGCGTCCACCCCTGAAGAGGAAGACCGGTCTGGTTGTCCCGTCCAGCGGTCGCGGTGGATCATCTTGCCCGCCTACGCCCGGCCCGGATGGATCCGGTTGGAAGAGTCCCGGACATCCCTTCTCAACTTTGGGCCGAGGTAAGCCGGGCGGAGGGACTTGGTGTTGGGGCGGAGGTGTCGGGGATTCACGGCCCTGTGTGCCCGCGGGGGGTAGCAATTCAGTCTCCACTACAAACTACCTTCCCGCTGAGGAGTGTGACACCTCCGACCTGGAGTCGCTCTCCGATCCGGGAGACGACGTTGTCATAGACAAACTTTTTGCTAAGAAGGGCTGGGACAAGATGCCTCTCTCCTCGTCCCTCAGAGTCAGGGATCCACCCATGTCTACAGGGGATAGTACACCCGGATGGAGGCACCAGCGCCTGAGGAGGGATCTCGTCCCCAGTCTGCCCTTCTATCTCCGGTGCCTCCTGCATCTAGCACCGGGGAAAAGAGACTGTTGCTGCAGGCGCCTATGCCCAGAATGGAGGTGATCAAGGCACCTCGTCACCTGGACGCTATCGTCCTACCGGGTGAGGGAGACCGCACTACTTTGCCTCCGCTGGCGAGACTACAATGCCTCTTCGACCAAAAAGTTGCCAACGAGTACGGGTGGGAATACCCGTACTTACCCAAGGAATTTTTATATGAAGTGGAAGTCTGCCGGGAACGCTGGTACAACGATTTCGTGTGGACACATCTTCAGGTCCCACACGCCCGCAGGTACCTTGCGTGTTCCGCCAAAGCATCTCAACGGTTCAAGGACTGCAAGGCAGAATGGATGCTGGGTCAGCACATCCACGTAGACAAGGTATTGATTCGGCGCAAAGAAGGGGAGGACATCGAATACCATTTAGAGACAATGGACCAGCACTTGAAACCCCTTGTCCTGCCGCACCCAAAATTCTATCTGTAGGAGAAAAAGAAAAGACTCCGTTCTTGCTTTATTCTACTGCTGCTGAACTTTCCGGTGTGTTTGTTTTTCCGGAAACCCAGTGACTGTGCCCGAGTTTAACGGGTGTTTGTGCTCTTTGGAGGAATTGAAGGACTGTTACTGTTATTTGTTCTTTATTCTTCCATCCCGCAAAGTGATCATGGACTTTGGGGTAGTTTAGTTAGAGCCACAGAAGAAGTTGGGGAAAAGTCTTCAACAAGTGCAGTTACCGCGACGCTGTCACCAGGTGGCAGTGTTGCGCACCGATATTCACTGTTCACACACACACTTATAGAAGGAAGGGATTTCTCTGCGGAGAAGTTTTTTCGTTCTCACACGAACATATGTGTCAGGGATATGTGTGTTTAACGTTTCTTTTCCCCTCTGCAGGAGAGCGTCCCATCAAGACCACTGAGAATGGGGCGGGTCTTAGTCAGGATGGGTGGGGAAAAATGTTAATGTGAATATGTGATTTGCAAAAATGTTTTTTTGTGGTTGTTATGTGTTGTTTGTTTCCCTTCCCTCCCCTTTCATGTCAGGTTCAGGAACAACTGTTTTAGTTAGTTTTTTCAAAACTTTTAATATTTTTGGAATTTTTAGTCGGTTTCTGAACTGGGCTATGTCAGCCTCTTTTGGGTATAGTTTGCTCCAGACACTGGGGACCAGTGTCAAATAACCAGGGGGAGAGTGTAGCGGGTATGTACTTTTGTGAGTGTTTAATTCGGGTGAAGATATCAGTGATGTCTAGTTCCCTGCGGTCCAGCAGGTGGCGCTGTCACTTTGGGCCGGGGTTGAACCATCACTGCAGTGCCGTACCCTTTGTGACCTCTCGCAGCAGTTGTACGGCGGGGCGGGGAACCCGCTGTGCTTGCTGGGAGAGGGTATAAAGGGGGCGGACATCTTCACCTCGAGGTCCGAGCCCCAGGCACCTTCAGCCTGGGGGCTGCTGTCCGCGGTCGGTGTCCAGGCGGCCTAGGCCTGAACACGAGGAGTTCGGGAGTCACCCCAGACACCCTCAGTCTGGGGTGAGGTACATCATTCAGGCCTGGGGCCCAGCTTCTTCCACTGGGTCCCGCCCGGGAGGAATCGTCCTAAGGTGCCCACAGTATCGGTGTACCTGAAATCAGGCGTAACGGACCGTGCAGGTGACCTTCCCGTAGATCTGGTGCAGCATATTGCCAGTTCCGGGACAGGGCCTCCGAAAAACCGTCGGGATGGATGTCCTTTCCAAACAGGGGCTGTATTCACACGGAAGGTGGTCCATGTTCTAAGGTCGGTGGCAGAGACCGCTACATTCAGGCCTGTGGCAGGGGCTGCAACAGTTCACTCGGTAGGTGGCAGCTACCAACCTCACGGTCAGTGGCAGAGACCGTGCGCCAAGCCTATTCGCACGCAAAAGGAATAGGAGAGTTCATTTGTGCCTGGGCCTACTCGTATCCACACCCTTGTCTGTCTGTTACAAGAGTTCAACTGATTATGTTCATCCTGGCAAATAGAGAAATAAAAGAGTGTTGGACTTTTAATGGTCTGGGGCTCTATTACTGGTAGACACATCTCCACGGAAGAAGCAGAGGCTCCGTATGCAACGAACAGACCCGAAGGTAATTCAAGTGACTTTGCTCAACCCTCATACACATACGAGGTGAGAGCTTGGCCTAGTGTTCTCTCCCAGGTGCCCCTAGACAACACCAGTATAACTGATAAAGATAGAGAGAGAGTGAGGCCGCTACATATATATATATATATATATATATATATATATATATATATATACAGTGGGGCAAAAAAGTATTTAGTCAGCCACCAATTGTGCAAGTTCTGCCACTTAAAAAGATGAGAGAGGCCTGTAATTGTCAACATAGGTATAGCTCAACTATGAGAGACAAAATGTGGAAACAAATCCAGACAATCCCATTGTCTGATTTGGAAAGATTTTTTTTTGCAAATTATGGTGGAAAATAAGTATTTGGTCACCTACAAACAAGCAAGATTTCTGGCTCTCACATACCTGTATCTTCTTCTTTAAGAGGCTGCTCTGTCATCCACTCATTACCTGTATTAATGGCACCTGTTTGAACTTGTTATCAGTATAAAAGACACCTGTCCACAACCTCAAACAGTCACACTCCAAACTCCACTATGGTGAAGACCAAAGAGCTGTTGAAGGACACCAGAAAACAAAATTGTAGACCTGCACCAGGCTGAGAAGACTGAATCTGCAATAGGCAAGCAGCTTGGTGTGAAGAAATCACCTGTGGGAGCAATAATTAGAAAATGGAAGACATACAAGACCACTGATAATCTCCCTCGATCTGGGGCTCCACGCAAGATCTCACACAGTGGGGTCAAAATGATCACAAGAACAGTGAGCAAAAATCCCAGAACCACACGGGGGGACCTAGTGAATGACCTGCAGAGAGCTGGGACCAACGTAACAAAGGCTACCATCAGTAACACACTAAGCCGCCAGGGACTCAGATCCTGCAGTGCCAGACGTGTCCTCCTGCTTAAGCCATTACATGTCCAGGCCCATCTGAGGTTTGCTAGAGAGCGTTTGGATGATCCAGAAGAGGATTGGGAGAATGTCGATGGTCAGATGAAACCAAAGTAGAACTGTTTGGTAGGAATATAACTTGTCGTGTTTGGAGGAGAGAGAATGCTGAGTTGCAACCAAAGAACACCATACCTACTGTGAAGCATGGGGGTGGCAACATCATGCTTTGGGGCTGTTTCTCTGCAAAGGGAACAGGACGACTGATCCGTGTACATGAAATAATGAATGGGGCCATGTATCGTGAGATTTTGAGTGCAAACCTCCTCCCATCATCAAGGGCATTGAAGATGAAACGTGGCTGGGTCTTTCAGCATGACAATGATCCCAAACATACTGCCCGGGCAACGAAGGAGGGGCTTCGTAAGAAGCATTTCAAGGTCCTGGAGTGGCCTAGCCAGTCTCAAGATCTCAAAGAAAACCTTTGGAGGGAGTTAAAAGTCTGTGTTGTCCAGCGACAGCCCCAAAACATCACTGCTCTAGAGGAGATCTGCATGGAGGAATGGGCCAACATACCAGCAACAGTGTGTGACAACCTTGTGAAGACTTACAGAAAACACTTGACCTCTGTCATTGCCAACAAAGGATATATAACAAAGTATTGAGATGAACTTTTGATATTGACCAAATACTTATTTTCCACCATAATTTGCAAAAAAAAAATATTTCCAAATCAGACAATGTGATTGTCTGGATTTGTTTCCACATTTTGTCTCTCATAGTTAAGGTATACCTATGATGACAATTACAGGCCTCTCTCATCTTTTTAAGTGGGAGAACTTGCACAATTGGTGGCTGACTAAATACTTTTTTTCCCCACTGTATATATATATATATACACAGTGGGGGTTATTTACGAAAGGCAAATCCACTATGAACTACAAGTGCAAAGTGCACTTGAAATTGCACTGAACGTGCACTTGGAAGTGCAGTCCCTGTAAATCTGAGGGGTAGGTCTGAAATGAGGGGAAGCTCTGCTGATTTTATCATACAATCATTTGCAATCTAAAATGCTTTTTTTTTCTTTCTTGAATGTCCCCCCTCGGATCTACAGCGACTGCACTTTCAGCCCGGAGACCTGAATTTTCTCTATTGCAGCTAAGTAGTTTAGCTAGGTCTTGTCCCTGCCACCAGCCTGTGATTGTGTGAATGATCAGTGAAGGAGAAGCAGCAGATTGATAAGCACCTATTGCAGCCACTATGTTTTTTTTCCTTCTGTCAGCATTTTCCTTGTTAGCAAATGAGCGCTGCAGCACAACTGAGTGGTTACTAGTGCTGATTCTCCCTCTTATGGTCTGAGCTGTGCTTTACAGGAAACTGCAAGAGGCTAATTATGCCTTTGGAACTTTTTGCCTATGTAAAGAAGCAAAGAAAAGCATTATAGGTAAACACAGGAATCATCACATTATAAATCCGATTGGAGAAACCAGTGTGAGGATGACAGAAAGTTGATCTGAACATAAGAGCATTGCAAGTATTCTGTCTTCTGTTTGCCCCCTCTGTTATTGGCCTTGGGCTGAACTCTGCTTCTGGCACACCTAGGGGTCCCAGTACATGTCCTTCATTCCAGTGGTCTGTGCCAGATCCAGTCTGAGCATCTTCAGCATCTTGGCTAACCCCATACTGTTTTATTACCATCCACTGTGTCTGGATCCACTGCAGATACCCATGCCACTGCTTGTTCTACTGTTTCCATGAGAATAGGGATGAACTCATTGTTCAGTTCAAAAATGTATTAGTCCGAACGCCCAAACACTTAGCTGTTCAGCAGGAGATGAACATCATATATTGTAAGACTTTTTATACTGCTACTATGTAGGAAGCTTTCACTGTCAAGAGTTGTTAAGGAAGCAGTGGGTTCTTGGACCCACCATTTCCTTAGCAACCACTGGCCTTACCTAACTCTCTTAATTTTGTGGTTTGTAAACAAAGGAACAGGGATTGGGGCAAGGATAGCCATGGCCATACTTGGTTAGTGACTGGCTGTTATTCATCACTAGTAGTGTTGAGCGAACCCGAACTGTAAAGTTCGGGTCCGTACCGAACTTTAGCTTTTTCCCGAACCCGAACCCGGACTTTGCGCAAAAGTCCGGGTTCGGGTTCGGGTTCGGCAATCTAATTACGCAGTTAGAAATGCTTCAGGGGCCAGCCAATCACCTTTTGATTAGCTGGTGTGCCCTTAGAAGCCATCATAGCCATGCCTACTAATGGCATGGCTGTGATTGGTCAGTGCAACATGTGACCCAGCTTCTATATAAGCTAGAGGCACACAGCACACATGTCACTCTGCTTCAGAATAGATAGGGAGAGGATCTTGGCTGCTGCTGTTGCTAATAGGGAGAGATTGTAAAATACATGAGTTAGTCCTGATTCTGCAATCTGAGGGAAAAGATAGAGAGATAGTGTAGTGTAGGGCCAGGTTCCTGTTGGTGCTTTCAGGGAGAGAGATATATTATATAGGAGTCCAGATTCAGAGATTAAAATCAGCGATCTGCATAGGTTTACCTGTTTGTGTTGCAGTGCACAGTCTTTTTACACTGCCATGAGCCCAGTGTCAGAGAAAATCTAACTTTTATCTGCAAGCTCAGTGCACCAGCACTGCATATATTACGTTGCGAGATACACCGTTTCCATACTGTGGGTGTATTCTGCTCTTTGAAAAAGATCCATTAAGGGGAAAAAAAAAAGGCACTTTATTGTGCTCTTTTCCAAAAGACCCATAGGGCAAAAAAAATTAAAAATTTGCATTTTATTTTGCTCGTGCAAAAAAAGACCCGTTTAGGGCAAAAAAAAATAAAAAAATTTGCACTTTAATGTACGCTTGCAAAAAGAGCCATTCAGGGCCACAAAAATAGTTTTCAGTGTGTTATACATATTTGGAGGTGTGTGAAATAAACAATTTCTATATAGTTTTCTCCTACTGTGCTATACTAAAAAAACAACATATTTTTTGAATAGCATTTTCTGCAGTTCTGTAGCTGTGCGATTCAGCGGTTACGTACTGTGGGTGTGTTCTGCTCTTCCAAAAAACGCCATTTAGGGGCACAAAAAATAGTTTGCAGTGTGTTATACATATGTGGAGGTGTGTGAAATAAACAATTTCTATATAGTTTTCTCCTACTGTGCTATACTAAAAAAACAACATTTTTTTTGAATAGCATTTTCTGCAGTTCTGTAGCTGTGCGATTCAGCGGTTACGTACTGTGGGTGTGTTCTGCTCTTCCAAAAAACGCCATTTAGGGGCCCATACCCTCCTATGTAAAGAGGTTGAGCGGTGTGCTTGATGGGCCGTGTCCACAGCTGGAGTCAAAACTCCTCCAGAGGATGATTCTCACCTCTACTGTAGGTAGAGGCAAGTCCTTTAATTCCCAGTAAAGTCAATGTCCACACCAGCTGAAATTACAACTCTTATTCTCTCATGGCAAAATAAACTCTACTCGGATAGAAAAGGTTAGAGCAAAGAAACAGGACAGCTTAAGGTGTGGAGGAGGTCCAGGCACAAACGTAGCACATTCACTTCACTGCTTAGGTTTCTCAAACAGTTTTAGGTGCACGGTCTCTGCCACAGACCTTGAGGTTGGTCTCTGCCACAGACCGGGTGTACAAGGCCCCTGCCACGGACCTGGAGAACTTTGGTCTCTGCCACAGACCAGGGTGTATAAGGCCCCTGCCACGGGCCGGGTGAATAAGGCCTCTGATACAGTCAAGATGACCTTGACCTTGAGCTTCTCCTTCTACGAACCTAGCCCATATCAAGGGGAAGACATCTCTCCAGGGAGTCAACAGACCCTTCCTTCACCGTGACTCCCGCATTGGTCCATCAGAATGATCCTCCCTTCCCTGGAACATGGTCCCCTACACGAGGCGGCACCCTAAGACTCCTCGACCCTTAGCGGACTCCAGACGAAGGCTCTGGACTCCAGGCTTTACTCCCGCACCTAGGCCTCCATACCCAGGGCAGCAGGAACTCCAGGATAGTACCTCACCCCGGGCTAAAGGTACCCGAGATGGAACAGGAACACATGCACCCAGGCCGAAGGCACCTGGGCATGGACCCACTGGACATCAGCCCCCAGGCCAAAGGTCTGCCCCTTTTATATGCTCTCCCGGCATGCACAGCAGGTTCCCCGCTCCGCTGTACTACTGCCAAGAGGGGACACAAAAGGCACAGCACTGTATCGGCGGTTCAACCCTAGCCTACCATGGCAGCGCCACCTGTAGGCCGCAGGGAACTGCACACCAATACTGTCCCCCGAGGACAAAATGGTCCATGAATCCTACAGAATTAGGGTGTTTGAGCCTATTTACCACTCAAACACTTCCCTTAAATTTAGCACCCAGCTACATTTTTATTTCAAAGTATTTTATTTTCCCACTAGCTTATCCATTAAATTGAATAATTTATTCCAGAAAGGGCGTATTCTGGGGCATTCCCACCATATGTGTGGCATCGTGCCGTTGAGTTTCTGAGGTTCTTAATGACTTCCCGTACCTCTTCTGCTGAAAAGGGGGCCTCCAGCATATTTTTTTATTTTTTTATGTTATTTTAAGTTATTTCCCTATCCACATTTGTTTGCAGAGCACTTGCCATGCTCTTAACATCATTTTGCTGCCATTTGCAGCCCTCTAGCCCTTTCCATTACTTTTTTAGAGCCTTTTTAGTCCTTAGAAGTCCGGGTCCCCATTGACTTCAATGGGGTTCGGGTTAAAGTTCGGTCCCGAACCCAAACTTTTTTCCGAAGTTCGGCCGAACCCGTCGAACCCGAACATCCAGGTGTCCGCTCAACTCTAATCACTAGCAGTCATTGGGATCAGACGTGTTGCCAAGTTGGTGTTTTTTTTTTTTTTTTGGCAGTGTCATTCATTGTGTCATTTATTGTAATAGAATCTGCATTGCTGGACAATGTGACTGACAATGGATTTACTTTGTGGGGCATTTTCTGTTTTTCATTTTTTTTTTTTTATTATTTTAAAAAGGACTTGTCAAAAAGTGTGGTGACTTTACTTACTTTTATTTTTTTTTGTGAATGAGTAGAGGCTGGTATCTGAGGGTCCCCTTAATTCTAAAAGGAGCTTCCAGATTTTAATAAGCCCCTCACTTACAAACCCCCCACTCAGCCCAAGCAAGGACTGTGGGCAAGAGATCATTGTCTTTATCAACATAGGAACAAGGTGTTTTGCCACAAGGGTCATACGTGGCAAAATACCCCTCCGAGCTCCTATCCCACTTTCCTGGCCTGCCACGCAGGATGCTTAAATAAGGGTCTGGTATAGATTTTGGAGGAGACCACATGCTTTTTTTGTGAAGCGCCCCATGACATCCATTTTACACACTCATCAAGGCTAACATTCTGGCATGGATATTTATTCCCCTTTGACTTTAATAGGATTCAAATTCGGCATCTGAACCTTAGTATAGTTTGGTGGACCCATCTCAAACCATACCTAGGGCCGGACTGGGAATAACAACCAGCCCTGGAAATAATTTCATACTAGCCCCATAGCATTATTATACCAGCCCAACTGCAAAACGTCTTTATTTCCTTGTTCATAAATGGGAAAAGCATGCATTTTAAAGCACATTTGAAGAGTGTAATATATATATAGATAAGACAGATATGAAAGCAAATAGGGCTTTATATACATATAAGAGCAAATTCCGGTTAATAGTGGATCATCAAGGGCAACCCCAATAATTCTGGGAATGTGGGGGGGGGGCATTGGTGATCAGAGACCACCTTCTGCAGAAAGAATACACTAAGGTAAGGAGGGGAGGTTACTAATATAAGGGGGAAACCTTTACATCAGTGCACCCTTACATTATTGTACTCACTCCCCCAACTTACATCACTGACCCCCTTAGACTGGCCAGGCGGCACTGTCACTGACCTCCTCTCAGGTGCACCGTGCAGGGCTCAGTCAGACGGCTCCAGATTGGTGGCTTTGGTTTTATCGTTTAGTCTCCTCTCCACAGTCCACACACGTCTGACTCCTCCCATGACCCCCATCTTAGCGGCGCTTTCACTCTTGACTCCTCTCCAGACTCCCCCTCAGAGACTACAGACATGATAAAAGACAAGAGATGGTCAGAGGTTGTGGACATGATACATGAGATGGTTAGAGGCTGTGGTAATGGTACAGGAGATCTCAGAGGCTGCGGACATGGTACAGGAGATGGTCAGAGATTGCGGATATGATTCAAGAGATCAATGCATTAAAGCAGCCTCACCAGTGTCCATCAAATGCAGCCTCATCAGTGCCCATCAAATGCAGCCTACCAGTGCCCATCAAATGCAGCCATAGCAGTGCCCATCAAATGCAGCCTCATCAGTGTCCATCAAATGCAGCCTACCAGTGCCCATCAAATGCAGCCATAGCAGTGCCCATCAAATGCAGCCTCATCAGTGTCCATCAAATGCAGCATATCAGTGTCCATCAAAAGCAGCCTCACTGTGCCCATCAAAAGCAGCCTCACTGTGCCCATCAATTCACCCTCACTCTGCCCATCAATTCAGCCTCACTGTGCCCATCAATTCAGCCTCACTGTGCCCATCAATGCAGCCTCACTGTGCCCATCAATTCAGCCTCACTGTGCCCATCAATTCAGCCTCACTGTGTCCATCAATGCAGCCTTACTGTGTTCATCAATGTAGCCTCACTGTTCCCATCAATTCAGTCTCACTGTGCCTATGAATTCATCCTCACTGTGCCCATCAATTCAGTCTCACTGTGCCCATCAATGCAGCCTCACTGGGCCCATCAATTCAGCCTCACTGGGCCCATCAATTCAGCCTCACTGGGCCCATCAATTCAGCCTCACTGGGCCTATCAATTCAGCCTCACTGTGCCCATCAAATGCTCCTTATCAACAGATGCAGTAACATTCTGAAAGACGACAGATGACCTAAAGACTACAGGATTCACTTTGAATTAAAGATGTAAGGAATTCAAGAACAATGCAAATTCAGCACACCACACACACACCTGAAAATGTCATATATTTAACAAAATGATACCTGAACATTACATAGGAGATCTATAAATATACTCCTCCTTCAACAAGCTAATGGGAAAATTAACTCAACTGCCCATGGCAGTACCATGATTTTTTTTCAAAACTCATATCCTCGAATTAGAAATACATTTTATTGAGAATGAGTTCAAGGCCTGTAGGATACGTCTATAGGAATTAAGGTGGGACATTGATATCATCTTTTTTCAGAATGTAGAATGATTTCATATATAAAATTAGAAGAAATAGTGAACACACAGAAAAAAAACTCTCAGTTTGGGGAAAGTGAAAAATACTATATCTATATTATTTATAGTTTTCTGGTAGTATCTGTATATATCCACTAATACATTTCAGTGTCATCTAGCAAATCAAGATATCCAAGTGTCAGAAAAATCAAGAACAAAAACTGTGCACCAACTATCCACAGATTTGAAAATAATCTCTTTGTCCTTTTTTAGGGAAGTAATGTAATTTCTTAGCCATAGAGTAAGATGGTCTGTCATTCATAAATTGTATGCAATAAAAACAGGGGTTGTTATCCTTCCACACTTTATACAAAACTAACAAACACAATCTTTCCTTGCACAGTGGCTTGGTGGTTACCACTCCTCCAGTACAGTAGCAGGTTCAAATCTCAACCAGAATGCTACCTGCATGGAGTCTACATGGGTTTCCCCTGGGTACTTCGGTATCCTCCAATACTCCAAAGACATGCTGGTAGGTTAGTAGGTAGGTAGGTCTTGTCTAAATTTTCCCTAGCATGTGTGTGTTTGCATGTGAGGTATGACCTTAGATTGTAAGCTACTTGAGGGCAGGGGCTGATACTAATGCACAATAATGTAAAGTATTGTGCAAATTGCTGATAATATATAAATATCTGTAATAAATAAAATATACTTTATAACAAATAAAAAAAAAGTACAAATCCAGGTTTTTTTTTTTTTCTTAGGCAGATCACTTTTCAGTGAGAAAATGTCCACAACAGAAAATAAAGATTTTACCCTTTCATGTATCTTTTCCTTTTAAATTGTACGCTTTTTAGCCAATGTTTTTATTCCTAAAGTTTCACATATTCGTATTATTTTAGGTGCTTTAAAACAGCCCCTGTATTTATTCTATTTTACAGTGTTGCTAAAAGTGTTGGTGCATTATAAAACAATAATAATCATAACAACAATACACATGCAATAATAAGTTCTATTTGCCTGATATCATAAGATCAGTTATCACAATTCATCACAAGGTGGCAGTGTAGGACCACTGTAATACAAGAGAACTTTCAAAGAGTTTTTTGCTGATTAACACAGAGTAGCTGGTGAAATATTATCTTTAAATCTACCTGTTAAAGAAAGACTAAATAAAAAATAGAACGCATTAGAAATCTCTATGGCACGCAGGACAGGAAAGTTCATTGGTGTCCGATGTAGTCATACGCTCTGCTATTAATAACATTGATCTTAAGGAGTGTTGTTTTCTTGTACCCAGTACTATATAACAAGCTGTTCCTAACAATGTTTATTTAAAAATATTTACTTCAAAGATGATGTAAGTGACATTCTTTTTACAGGGACTATTGCTGATTGGTGGATTTCTCTGTCTCCATGTTATTGTTTGATGTCAGTGATTCTTCTGATCAGCGGCGGCCTGTCTATAAGGGGCACGGGGCCACCCGCCCCTACTAATCTCCATGCAGGGTGCATGGATTTCTATTGGTTTTTTTTTTTTAAAGCACATGATTAGAGCTTGAGAATCTATATGGCTTCAAAAAGGTTGAGCTTGGGGCACAGGGCACTGCGTCCCAAGCCTACACACTTGTGACCTTAGTGAATCAACATTCGCTATTGTCTTAGGGTGACCACATTTCCAAACTGCCATTCATTGACACCTCTCTCACCTTCCTCAAAAAAAAAAAATGAGGGGGGGGGGGGGCGCAGGGGGAAATGTAGTCTTGGGGTTGATGGGGAATTTGGCGGCGGATTTTTTATCAGGTGAATGTGCCACTTGCCACCAGATGCAGTGCCGCTTGCCACCCATAGCCTGCCACCAGATGCAGTGCTGCTGTCACTCCCTCTGCATGAGCCACGTGCGTGGAAGGAAAGGAGTGGCGTCACTATCTGGAAAGTGAAGATCACACCAGTCCCTGCTGCTTGCCGCTGGGTGCCGGAGAAGGAGGAGGTGCCGAGGTGGGTGGGGACAGCAGTGCTGCACTAGGCGCATGCCTCGCTCCCGGTCTCACTGTCTGAGAGTAAATTGTCACTGGTTGCAAGATGCCAGGCAGCGCTGGCCCTAGCAACCAGTTCTGGAAATGTAGTTATTAGTTAGTAAGGGGTGGCTGTGTCCTCTATTTCATTCCAGGACATTGTATTGTCCCAGAATGAAGGTGCCCGGGACCCAGGACAGACATGTCAATTGCGGGACAGTCCCGGGCAATCCGGGACATGTGGGCACCCTATATTGTCTTCCTGCATCTCCTCCTGGCCAAGCAGGACAGGAAGCGGGTCCTAAGACCGGATTGGCCAGGAGGAGAAGGGCCCGGATTGGCTGGGAGGAGAAGCCAGGGAAGCCGGGAAGTCTTTCTTGAACTGGATGGGATAAGTGTGGGTGGGCGAGTGAGTGGGTGGGGGGGGGTTTGTTTGCCACCCCCCCCCCAAAAAAAATGGAGCAACAGCCGCCACTGCTTTTGATTCTATCGGGAGAAAGAATAAAGTTCAGAATGACCATAATCGCATGAAAAGAAAGCCGAACAACCAGCAGGATGTCCCACGACGACAGTTTGTCACTTTTAAACCACAAACTCTTGTGTATTCTGAACCCGTTCTTCGTCCTGGAGTCTTGGGGAATTTTGAACCCAAAGAACCAGAACCCCAGGGTGTGGTTGGTGGTCCTGGAGAAGGAGGAAAGCCATTCATACTTGGCTCTGAATATAAGGAGTCCTTTCAAGCCAGCATTAAAGAATTTGGATTTAACATGCAAAACATACAAGCACAACCTGTATGACTGAAAATGTGATATATTACTATAGCCATAAGTAGGGCATCAGTTTTTATTATTATAATGTAAATATATTAGTATATATTGTGTACTCGGCTTTATTGGGGTCTATCATTTTTTGAGAGCCAATCAAAAACTCACATTTAGGGCCCCAACATAAAAAAGTTTAGGCACCTCTTCCCAATGTTGCCTTTTCACAAGTCTCGATTTTCACACATTGCTCATTAACCCTTTCCATACAGGGCTTTTTATACCATTTCCATACTGGGCCTTTTCTGGCACTTCTCTCCTACATGTACAAATCATCATTCTTTTGCTAGAAAATTACTCAGAACCCCCAAATATTATATATGTTTTTTTAGCAGACACCCTAGGGAATAAAATGACGGTCGTTGCAACTTTTTATCTTGCACGGTATTTGCGCAATCATTTTTCAAACGCATTTTTTTGGGAAAAAAAATAGTTTCATGAATTAAAAAATAACAAAACAGTAAAGTTAGCCCAATTTTTTTATAAAATATGAAAGATGATGTTACGCCGAGTAAATAGATACCTAACATGTCACGCTTTAAAATTGCGCACACTCATGGAATGGTGCCAAACTTCGGTACTTAAAAATCTGCACAGGCGACGCTTTGAAAATTTCTACAGGTTACCAGATTAGAATTACAGAGGAGGTCTAGTGCTAGAATTGTTGCACGCGCTCTAACGCACGTGGCGATACCTCACATATGTGGTTTGAACGGCGCTTACATATGTGGGTGGGACTTAAGTGTGCGTTCGCTTCTGAGCACGAGCTATTGGGGACAGGGGCGTTTTAACATTTTTTTTTAACATTTCTTTTTTTATTTTACTTAATTTTTTTTTTATTTTTACACTTTTTTTTTTTGTTGATCACTTTTATTCCTATTACAAGGAATGTAAACATCCCTTGTAATAGGAATGGTGTGTGACAGGTCCTCTTTATGGAGAGATGCGGGGTCAGTAAGACCCCACATCTCTCCTCCAGGCTGGAAAGCATGAGATTGTGAAAAAAATTTCACCGATCTCATGCTTACTAGCTACAATGGCGGCTTTGTTTACTTCTGAGGACCCGGGCGTGACGTCATCACATTGCGCCCGGGCCTCCGACGGTCATAGAGATGACTGGTGACCATCTCTATGCTCGTCATGTGACCCACCACCGGTGCCGGATAATTCTCTCCGGGTCCCCGATGGCACGGGAGAGCCCGGAGAAGCACCGGATGACGGTGGGAGGGGGGGATGTCCCCTCCCGCCGCCTATAAGAACGATCAAGCGGCGGAACCGCTGCTATGATCATTCTTATGGTGCACAGAATCGCCGGCAGAAGAGAAGGATATCTGAATGATGCCTCTAGCTGCAGGCATCATTCAGATATCCCCCCACAAACCCAGGACGTCATATGACGTCCACCCGGAGGGAGAGAGGGTTCCTGCCGGCGTCATTTTACAATGACCCGGTATGGAAGTGGTTGAAGCAGAGTTCCACCCACTTTTTTAAGTTTCCCCACCAGTGTTGGTGACCACAATTACGTTACTCATTGGAAGTTTTTTTTCCGTCAAAGCTGTTTACCTTATTAGTCCATTAGAACGGTCCTCTTCCGCTGTACCTCGCCACGGTGAGGTACGTCATATCCACCCATTGGCTCCTAGGATATGAGTCTCATCAATCCCAGGAGGCAATGGGCAGCCTCCAGTTCTATTTCCATAGCTGCGCTTTGTAGGCAATGCGCATGTGCAAGACTAGGAGGTGCATGCTGGGTAGCATAGGTGTGCGCAGCCTATTGCATTAGGGTGTGCACCCTAAATCTCAAACACACATCCATGTGTGTGTGTCTGTATATATAACACAGTAACTCACTGTGTCCATTCACAAGAGGAAGGGGCCAGTAAATGACATAGGGGCCCAGGTAGCAGGGGTAATCTACACCACATTGGTTGTTTAGGTTGTGCCCAGGCACATCTGGCACACCCTGTGCGCACGCCTATGCTGGGTAGCCAGCAGCATCGTATCCCGGAAGAAGCAACGAGTGGGCTTTAAATCCCCACACTGAAGATGGGAGCATGCTCACTGAGGAAAGCACAGTGAGTTTTTTACACAACAATCTAACATGAAAAACTACATTTAGCACAAATGCCAGAATGTAATAGAAAAGATGAGACCTTTGCGGGGGTGTTTTTTAATAAAAAAAACAGAAAAAGCTGGAACTCCGCTTTAACCAGTTTTATTGTCGTTACCAGCATCTTTTGTTCTTTCCTATTAAGCCTAGTGCACACTACTAGCTCAGGTCAGAGCAACTGTACTAACAATCCGATGTTAGCACAGCAATCTCCCCATTTGTGCTATTGTGTCACCCTGCCAGAACAGTCGGCAGACCGTTTTCGGTCATGACCCTTTGACAGAAGCCGGTCTGTCGGATCGGCTGCCATACACACAGGCCAAATGTCATCCGGTTTCTATAGAACTGGCTGATGTCGCCCGACATTCGGCCCGTGTGTACTAGACTTTAAAGCCATTTCACACCTAGACTGCCCTGCGGTCATAGTAAATCGCTTGTTTTATCGGCGCTTTATCGGCGCTGCAGAGCCGTTTTGCGGAAGAAGCGGGGAGCTTTTAACCCCAAAGAAGGGGTCAACAAGGGTTAAAAGCGCCCGTGTTGTGGCGCTGCCAAAGCACATTTCAGGCACTTTGGCAGCACTGCCCATTCATTTCAATGGGCAGGGCGGTTTACACCGCTCCCCAACCGCCCCAAAGATGCTGCTTGCAGGACTTTTTTTCCCGTCCCGCAAGCGCACCGCCCCAGTGTAAAGGCACTGGGGCTTTCACACTGGGGTGGCTTAAGAGGCGCCTTTCAGGTGCTATTTCTAATGCTAAAACGCCTGTAAAGAGCCATAGTGTGAAAGGGGCCATGGGTTTAAGGCTTCTTTCACACTGGGGCGGTGTCGTCGTTAGCGGTAAAACACTGATCGTTCTAACGGCGCTTTACCGCTGTTATAGTGGCGCTTTCGGCCGCTAGTGGGGCACTTTTAACCCCCAGCTCAGACTGCATGATAAACTCCCTGGGACTGCATGCGGCCCACGGGACACCCCTGATGTAGTGCAAGGGTCTGCTTGATTGGATACAGATTGATTGGATAGATGACGTGTCCTCCTACTATAAAGTTTTGGTAAATCTAAAGGAGATTGTACAGAGATTGTACCATAAGGTTGTATAGAGAGGCACGGAGCAGCGCCGAAGGTGTAGGTGGAGGGCCGGCATGATAGGGGTTAGGGGTTAACGGGGGCGGAGCCTGTAGGACGTAGAGGGCAGCATGAGGGGAGGAGGAGAGAGAGTAAGGAAAGGAAAAGGAAGGGTAGGGGTCAGTCGCCACGAGGAGCGCAGGGGGAAAGCAGCTTGTCTTCCCTGCTGCAGTGTGTGTGTTGCCTCGGCTGTTCTGCGTCCAGCTTAGCAATGGCGGATGTGGATCGGCTTTTCCAGCGGTTGCGGGCGGCGGCGGAGGTGCATGGCACCGATTGGCTGCACGCTCAGGTAGGGGGACTGCTGTTGGGAGCCGGGGAAGGGGGGGTTGTCACTTCTCCTCCTGCTGTACCTCGGGCTAGGAGGTCTAGGCTTCCTGAGCGGTTTAGCCCAGAAACCTCTCCCAGAGTCAGACGCCGCACTAGGAGCCCCACGGAGCATGCCTCCAGGGACCCTCTGGCGCCGGCACGAAAACGCCAGGCTCAGGCGGGGACGGCTGGGCCCGGGAGGAATCCTCTTCACAGGCGGGACTCGCGGGGTGGGTCAGGGGGGGCCTCCCGCGGCCCACTCCTCTTCGGGTGATCAGGTGGACGGTGCGGCACCTGGGTCTGGCTCTGCGCTCACCCGGGTGGCTTGGCGGGGGAAAGTGCAGGCATCGGGAGCCGGCCTGTGTCCCTCTTATCCAGGAGTCGGTTGGAGAACGATGAGTTAGCTGGGAGCATTCGGAGTCGGCCTGCGGGAGGCGCTGAGAGAATGGCGTCCCCCCTGTCGTTTGGGGCGGGCGGCCGTCGGGTCAGTGATGACGAACAGCCTGGCCCTTCCTGAAGACTGGCAGGGGGTGACGACACGGGCGTCCACAGTGGCGTTCAGCAGCGTTCTGGTGTGGTGGGCAGAGGCAGTGATGGAGTTCAGGAGGACGCTCTCTTGTCTAAAGGGGTGCTTGAAGAAGGAAGCGAGGACGAGTTCGTGGAGGTACCGGCATCGGTGGAGACCGTGATGACGGCTCGTGGAGGCCCTCTTCCGTGACAGCCTGGTATGCGGCCGGTTGGCCAACCTTCTTTGTCTTCCGTGTGTGTGCCTGTGGTTGGTGGTGTGAGTGCTGGGGTTGGGGTGAGTGCTGTATCGGTGTCAGGGATAGGGGGAGTGGGGGCCCCTGGGGTGTCCGGGTCCGGCACACAGGAGTTGGCTAGGTTGTTGGCAGGTTTGCGGGACGTTTTAGGTCGGTTGGCGCCAATGCAGGCTGCTGGGTTGCCCACGTTGGCTTGGGTTCCCCTAGCGGAGGGTGCTGGGGGACCGGGGGTGGTAGCCGGGTCCAGGACCACGTCAGCAGCGGGGTTACCCCCGGTGCCGGCGGCTGTTGGGTCACCCCCTGCCGCAAGTGTGGGGATGGCGCAGGGAACAGGAGTGAGTGCGGCAGACGGCGGTGCTGGTAAGACGCCGGAGAAGGAGGTGGATCGAGTTCGTTTGGCGGACGCGGCAAAATGTGAAGTCTACGTGTGTTTCGAGGGGCCGCTGGGGGCTCACCTCAAGCAGGAGGTCTGGGAAAAAATTTGGCGAGGTGAGTATGTAGAGATTTTTTCCCTTCTTCCGCTAGAGAAATTTAACCTGGACAGAGGTAAGTTGGATGAAAGCAAGAAAGAGGAGGAGGAAAAACTGAGGTATAGATTCATCCCCAGGACATTTGCGAACTGGCTGCAAGCATTCGCAATTTTAGCCAGTGTGGTGGGGGAAAGGGCGCCGGAGAATTGCTCCTCTCTCTTTTATTATCTGGATGCGATCGGGGAAGCTTACAGAGTTTATGGTGGCCTGGCCTGGCTGCGGTACGATGAGCAGTTCCGTTAGCGGAAGGCTGTTCGTCCGTCGTTGCGCTGGGACCACAAAGACATTAGCCTTTGGATGCGGATCATGACTTTGGTGCGGGCTGGTAATTCGTCTTTTCAGAAGGGGGCCGGCGGTGCTTCTTCCTCGGGACAGTCGGCCACAAGATGCAAGGGGTGTTGTTGGGCCTTCAATGAGGGGACTTGCAAGTTCGGCGCAACTTGCAAGTTTAAGCATGAGTGCTCCGGTTGCGGGGGCTCCCATCCCCTTAATAGATGCTCGCAGTGGGGAAGAGGCGGTAAGGGGGAGCTGGCAGGAAATGGGGAAGACTCCGGTGAGCGTAACAAGGATGCATCCGTTTCTAGATAGGTATCCGAGGTGGGAGGCAGGGGAAGTGATGGAGTCTGGTTTCGCCGAGGGTTTTCGGATTCCGTGTGGGCTTGCCCGTCCCCCACCGCATGCGGAGAATTTGAAGTCGGCGTTGGCTCATCCGGATGTGGTGTCTGCGAAGTTGGCGAAGGAAGCGGAGTTAGGCTGCATGGCTGGTCCCTTTGCTTCTCCGCCGCTGGTGAGTTATGTGGTTTCTTCCTTGGGGGTAGTTCCCAAGAGGGAACCCAACAAATTCCGGTTGATCCATCACTTGTCTTATCCCGGGGGGTTCGGTTAATGAGTTCATTGATCCGGCCTTGTGTTCGGTCTCGTACACTTCATTTGACGCAGCGGTGCGGTGGGTCCGTACTTATGGCCGGGGGGCTCTCTTGGCGAAAACGGATATTGAATCCGCTTTTCAGCTGTTGCCTGTACATCCTGATAGTTTTCACTTGTTGGGTTGCAGGTGGCAGGGGTCCTATTTCGTTGACAAGTGTTTGCCCATGGGGTGTTCAATCTCCTGCTCTTTGTTTGAAACGTTTAGTTCGTTCTTTGAGTGGGTGGTCCGGGAGGTGTCTGGCCTTCCGTCGGTCATCCACTACTTAGATGATTTTTTGTGTGTGGGGCCTGCTGAGTCGAGACAGTGTAGGATATTGTTGGCTACTGTTCAGCACATGGCGGAATGCTTTGGCATTCTGTTGGCACCTGACAAAACGGAAGGTCCGGTTGCGGCCTTGTGTTTTCTCGGGATTCTGATTGATACAGTGGCTATGGAATGCCGCCTCCCGGAGGACAAGTTGACGGACTTGCGGGCGGCGGTTGTTTCGGCGCGGGGGGCTGGTAATCTGATACTGCGGCGGCTTCAGTCGCTCCTGGGGAAGCTCAATTTTGCTTGTCGGATAATGCCGATGGGCAGGGTTTTTAACCGCCGGCTGGCGGCAGCGACAGCGGTGGTGGTGTCACTGGGGCACCACATTCGTTTGACAAAGGAGCATAGGGCTGACTTGGGTGTTTGGGAATCCTTTTTGGATTCTTATAATGGCAGGTCGGTGTGGATGTCGGAAGCCTTGTCTAGTTTCGACTTGGAATTGTTCACTGATGCGGCTGGGTCAGCAGGTTACGGGGCATATTTCGGGGGTCAGTGGAGTGCAGGCCCATGGCCTTTGGAATGGAGAGAGGCAGGGTTTTCTCGCAATTTGGCACTTTTGGAACTTTTTCCGATTGTGCTGGCAGTAGAGTTGTGGGGATCGCAGTTTTGTAACAAGAAGATTTGCTTTAATTGCAACAACATGGCTGTTGTTCAGGCTATTAATAGTGTGTCTGCCTCCTCTCCGCCAGTGGTGCGGTTGTTGAGGCATTTGGTGTTGACTTGTTTGGGTTGCAATGCATTTATTTATGCGGTTCATGTCCCAGGGTGTACTAATTCATTGGCCGATGCTCTTTCTCGGTTTCAGTGGGACAAGTTTCGTTTGTTGGCTCCGGGAGCGGCGAAACACGGTGTTCCTTGTCCAGCACGGCTGTGGCGGATTGCCTTGGAGTGATGGCGGTGCTGATTCGGCGGTCGGTGAGTGAGACGACCTGGTCGGCGTACTCCAAGGCTTGGGAGGAGTGGTTTGGTTTGGTCTGGTTAGGAGTCTGGGGGGGACGGTGGCTGTTGGGGAGGACGTATTCCTGGTGTTGTACTTTATAGGTCGGAATGTGGAGATGGATGTTTCAGTGTCGGCATTGAATAGAAAGTTGACGGGGTTGGCCTTTTTGTTTAAGCCGATGGGTCGCCCGGATTGCACCAATAATTTTTGGTGCGGCAAGCACTGAAGGGTTATCGCTGGGGCGGCGTCCGGCGGATGGCCGCTGCCCGGTGTCATTTGAGTTGTTGGGTTTGTTGTTTCGGGTGCTGTCGGGTGTGTGCTCGTCGGAATATGAGGCCCTTTTGTTTCAGACAGCGTTTTCCTTGGCATTTTTTGGGGCACTGCGGATCGGGGAATTGGTTTCTTCTTCGAAAAAAGGGTCGGATGGTTTACTGGTGGGTGACGTGGAGTTCAGTGGGGTTTCGGTAGTCTTTTGGATTAGAAAATCCAAGACGGATCAGGCGGGGCGAGGGTTCTGGGTTGAGTTGTTTGGGGTGGAGGGACCTTTGCTGTTACATGCCAACGGTGAAGCGTTGTCTATGTAGCAGTTCGCGGCTGTGTTTAGGAAGTGTTTGGGCGTGTTGGGGCTGCGTCCAGGGGACTTTGCGTCTCATTCCTTCCGGATTGGGGCCGCTACTGAAGCAGCACGCTGGGGCTTGAGTGAAGGGGTGTTGAAGCGCATTGGTAGGTGGGAATCTCGGCGTTACCGTTTGTATGTTCGTCCTCAGTTACTGTGAGTGTGTAGCACTGGGGGTGATGGTGGTATGGCTGTTGTCATTTGTGTCCCCTCTGTTATGATGTGAGGGGGGGGTGAGTGGTTTTGAGTGGTGGTTGATATGCAATTGGTGTGTTGTTTCCTTTTCAGATAGGGCCCCCTGTCTGATGTGGATAATGGGGCACTCTTTTGTCCATTGGGGAGCGAGGAGAGCTGACGTGCGGCCGGACGGACGTCAATTGGGCATACCCAGGGCTGAGGCAGTAGTCCGCTGGATCGGGATGCCGTGCTCTTGTGGAGCAAACTAATTCCAGAATTTGAGCACTTTGCTCGACTGGACAGGCCCCCTGATGTGTTGTTAGTACATGCTGGGGGGAATGATTTGGGGTTACGGTCCATGAGGGAGTTAGTCCGGGACATAAAGTTTGACCTTTTGCGGCTGCGGATGGATTACCCGGACTTGCTCATAGTCTGGTCTGACATGGTGGCCCGCATGCAATGGAGGTGGGCTAGGTCGGTGGCGGCTATGAACAGGGCCAGAACAAAAATTAATCGGGAGGTGGCCAAGTTTTTGATGCGTAATGGGGGTTTGGCTGTGCGACACCAAGAGCTTGAAGGGGAACCCTGGAGGTACTTGCGAGGGGATGGTGTGCACCTAAACGATGTCGGGATCGACATGTGGTGTCTTGGGTTGGAGGAGGGTTTGAGGAGGTCCCTGAGTGTGTGGAGGGCCACTCAAACCTAAGGTGTCAGGTTTGAGTGGTGGTGGCGGGGTGCAAGGTCCTTGCTAGGTCAGATGGGCAACTAGAAGGCATGGTTAGGGACCCGTCTGAGGGTACGGATCCCAGTTGGTATATGGGTACCTGCTAGTTGTCTCTGAGTCGGAGGTTTCAGTGGCTGGAGGCCTAGAAGTACTAGCAGGTACAGTGAGGGGTTATGCCGATTGGACCTTGTGCCCCCAGGGTGGTAAAAATACTGGAAGTTAGAAATAAAAGGTTAATGTGTTATGTTAATTATGGAGAGTTTTTTATATATATTTATTTATATATATATTTTGGGTTATATATATATTTTGGTTAATAAAAATGGCCTGTTGGTCAATTTACCCCATTTAAGTCTTGTGTGGTTATTAAGGGGAAGGGATGGGGTCATTGTTCAATAGTGGCAGCCGTAGTTAATACCATAGTCAAGAGAGGCACGGAGCAGCGCCGAAGGTGTAGGTGGAGGGCCGGTATGACAGGGGTTAATGGGGGCAGAGCCTGTAGGACGTAGGGGGCAGCGTGAGGTTGCAGAGGGGAGGAGGAGAGAGAGTAAGGAGAGGAAAAGGAAGGGGAGGGGTCAGTCGCCACGAGGAGCGCAGGGGGAAAGCAGCTTCCCACCCTCCCGCCCTGTTTTTAAGGGTCATTTGTTTTACGGGTATGGGGGTTGTGGTGGCCGCAAAATGGCAGACATTGTGGTGGCGGGGTGCAAGGTCCTTGCTAGGTCAGATGGGCACCTAGAAGGCATGGTTAGGGACCCGTCTGAGGGTACGGATCCCAGTTGGTATATGGGTACCTGCTAGTTGTCTCTGAGTCAGAGGTTTTAGCGACTGGAGGCCTAGAAGTACTAGCAGGTACAGTGAGGGGTTATGCCGATTGGACCTTGTGCTCCCAGGGTGGTAAAAATACTGGAAGTTAGAAATAAAAGGTTAATGTGTTATGTTAATTATGGAGATTTTTTTATATATATATTTATTTATATATATATTTTGGGTTATATATATATTTTGGTTAATAAAAATGGCCTGTTGGCCAATTTACCCCATTCAAGTCTTGTGTGGTTATTAAGGGGAAGGGATGGGGTCATTTGTCAATAATGGCAGCCGTAGTTAATACCATAGTCAAGTGTATGGCCACATTTATACACCTAAAATTACCTAGTTGCGCTTTCATTAATTGTTACCGGTACACCAAACACAGAAGCAAACACACAACATGTGCAAAACAAAAACAAAACATGCGTTCCCACTACTCTAAGCGTGAGTGGGGCCTGAAAGTGAAATTGGTGCATTTACACAAGAACAATAAGGCTCCATTCACATCTGTGCGTTTCCAAACGCATGGCAAACCACACAGAAAATGTGTGCTTTGCCATGCATTTTAGAAATGTTACACTTCAGAAAAATGACATGTTAAAGTGCGTTAAACGAACCAAGAATTACTCCAAAAAAAGTTCTGGATGTTCTCCGGGGTGATTGTTGCATGTGGGGCAGCTCATTCTATGCATGACGTGTGTATAGGAAGTGGGTGGAAGGTGGTATTGTAATGAGAGTGGTGTGGTCCAGAGTGGTGAACACCCTCTTCTGTGATGTAACAAGGAAGTGAAGGCTTCTGGGAGATGACCTAACAGGAAGTGAAAACTAAGAGAATCCACAGGAAGTGATGGAATATGAAAATCCTTTGAAAATTCAAATAAACTTATAAGATATTAAACCTCCTGTGGATAAGGTAAGTGAGAGGAAAGCACATTGGAATAGCTGGGGCAGAAATGGCATTGGAAAACACTTCTATTTATTATGAAAACTAAAATTCTGCCAGAAAAGGTGAACTTATCCTTTAAAGCCCAAATCAAACGAAAATGTTTCATTTTGTTCTGTATAGACTGGGGTTGGAACCTCTGTCAGATTTATATATACTTTATTGTTATATTAGTTTGAAGGACATACATCACTATATTGTTTCTATGTGATATTAGTGACATGTTTCTCTTTTTATTCTTATTTTGCATGTTAGCCCTGAAGAAAAGGGAAGACCTTCACTCAAAACGCATTGGATGTATTTGATACCCTTAACCAATAAATTCTTTGAAAAGACCATTAATCAGTTCAGGACTGCCCACCATACATATACAGTGGGAGGGTGGTCCGGCTGCGCGAAACAACAATAAGGTACGATGTGCGCGCCCGTGGGTAGGGGGTGTGCGCATGTGCGCATCCCCGCCGTGATCAGATTACAGACATACCAAGTCTCCCGCCACTCGCGGGAGTCTCCCGCATTTCACTGCAGGCTCCCGGACACCCGCAAGGATGGCACAATCTCCCGGCTGAGCCTGCAGTGTCACTCAGTCACAGCAGCCCGAGCCGTACCATTCACTTGGCGGGTGGTGGATCCAATCAGATCCCATCATGCGAGCGATTGCGGGTGGGGTGTGACAGAGAACATTGTCACTGAGACTGTGTGTAAGCTGGCAGACAGACTGTGCAACAGTCTGCAACTGCCATCAGTGTGAACCCGACATCTTGATGTCGATGATGACAGAGGTCCTCCCCCTCTCTAGTAAGACCAGTCTGTGTGAGGAGGAGTCTCACTGACTCTGGTACGCACAGGCTGGTCCTCCCCAGATTGTGTAAGTTCTGCAGAGTGTGGATAGAGTGACAAAGTGATGCTCAACCACATCTCACAGGTCACGCATCACTGACTCATCATGTATCACTCAGGATGATCCGATGATTCCATGGGCACCGATCAGGCTGCATTTAATTGGCACTGGTATAGCTGCATTTGGCACTGGTATAGCTGCATTTGGCACTGGTAAAGCTGCATTTGGCACTGGTAAAGCTGCATTTCATTGGGGGGGGGGGTCGGTGCCAGCTCAAAGTGACACCGTACTGAAATGACTTTGTCGCCTCCCTGAAATGAGCTTTTGCAGGTTGGGATGTCTGAGATTATTTTCAGAACCGATCAGTCTACAGGTCCAAGTCAATGATTTCTGGCTTGGACCTGCTGATCAGTTCTGGTGAATGACAGACTGTCCTCTGCCTGTGTATTGTAAACACAGGCAGAGGAAGTGATGTCATCTCCCCTCGTGGAGCCCTTTTCAGTCCCAGCGAGCGAGGAGAAGATATCTACTGTGAGTACACCAACACTACACTAACACCAGTACACATAGGCACACTTTTAACCCCCTGACTGCCCCCTCAGTTAACCCTATCACTCCCTGTCACAGTGTCACCAAGTGCAGTTTTCAGATGTTTCACTGATCACTATAGTGGTGTGTCACTTGTGACACTAAACAGCGTTAGGACAGTTTGTGACAGTTAGTGGTAGGCCTATGTAGGTTTAGGGTACCAACCCATGTATTTCCCAATAAGGGTTTAACCCCTTGATCACCCCCTGTTACAGTGTCACTAGTATAGTGTACAGATATTTTATCTGATCGCTGTATTAGTGTCATGTGTGACGCTAGTTAAATAGTTAGCTAGTTTGTATCATTATTAGTCTTGTACAGCATCAGAGTACCCGCCATATATTCCCTAATAAAGATTTACCCCTTGATCACCCACCAGTTAACCCTTTCACTCCTTGTCACTGTGATCTTTTTTCTAATCACTGTATTAGTGTCACGGGTGACATCAGTTAGGTGTTAGCATCAGTTAGTGGTAGTGTCAATCCCAGACAGCGTCAGATTTTAACCCTTTTATTGCCAGTAGGGCTAACACACACACACACACACCATATACCTCCCTTACTAGTATAGTGTCTGAACGGATCAATATCTTTGATCTGATCAGATCTATACTAGCGTCCTCAGTAGTCTGGCCCAGCCCAGACACCTGCGTTTAGCCCCTCCGCCCTGCCCAGCTCACCCAAAGTGCAGTATCAATAGATTACTGTCACTTTACAAAACACAACACACAAACTGCAGCGTACCTAGGGTTGCCACTTCTTCCCTTTAAAACTTAACACATATTAATTACACAGGTTCTATGACTTATTAGGTGGTAATTAAACTCACTTGGTGCCTTACTTGCATTTAATTAGCCTCATAACCTGTGTGATCAATATGTGTTTGGTTTTAAAGGGATGAGGTGGCAAGCCTAGGTGTAATCGTTCTTCTGTTGCTGAAGTTCTTGTACCGCATGGTTCTTGTATGCAGCAGAGAGCCAGTACTAGTGCCGCTCAACCTTCTGGTGAACTGGAAAGCACCAGCGGCCTAGTACATCCTGGTCGTAGACAAACTAGCACTGCTGTATCACTTGGTGATGTGGCGAGTCCCATAAGTGCAGTTCAAGCTGGTGCGGTGGCTAGCACAAGTAGTGCCCCGCAGCCAGCAAGAATTCAAACACAGGCCCTTAGAGCCCATGGTGCCCTTCCTGATGCATTTGCAAATCCTGATTGGCAGCCCATCACTTCTGCAGCGCCCGTCCTTCTCCTATTCATTGGCCATCCCAGAATTCAGGTAAAAACAGTGGATTTTACTTCCCTTGACTTTAACAAGCTATTTTTCATGGAATATCTGTACAGATCTATTGTGGACCAAAGCAATTTATATGCTGGTCAATTTATCGCCGCAAATCCAAATTTGACCCTTAACAGAGAATTTGGCTGGAAGCCTATAACAGTTGCCGAATTTAAGACCTTTCTGGGCCTATCCTTCCTCATGGGCATTACTAAAAAGAGTGAGTTGCGGTCATATTGGTCCACTAACCCAATTCACCATATGCCCATGTTCTCTACTGCTCATTAGCCGCTAGACTGCTTTTACAAGCAGTGGGAGGGAATGTCCCCCCCCTCCTGCTGTCTTCCATGGTTTTCTCAGGCTCTCTTGTCTCACTGGGGAACCTGAAAATGCAGCCGGTGGTTCTGCCAACTGACCATAGAGCTGACCGGAGACCAGAACGGCTCCAATCATCTCTATAGCCTAAGAAACCGTAAGCTATGAGCATTTCAGGACTTCGGTTTCGCCGAATATAAACACTGCCTTTGGGAAATTGGGAAAGCATCTTATCACACCGATCATGGTGTGGTCAGATGCTTTAAGGACCGAGGAGAGATCTAGAGTCTAACAGACCTCAATTTTTTTTTAAAAGAGTACATGTCACTACCTATTGCTATCATAGGGGATATTTACATCCCCTGTGATAAAGGGAAAGGGACATTGTAAAAATAAAAGAAAAAAGCAAAGTAAATAATTAAAAAATTAAATAAAAATTAAAGCACCCCTGTCCCCCCGTGCTCGTGTGCAAAGGCGAGCGCAAGCATCAGTCTTGTGCCATATGTAAACAGCAATTGCACCATGCATGTGAGGTATCGACGTGAACGTCAGATCGAGGGCAGTAATTCTAGCAGTAGACCTCCTCTGTAAATCTAAAGTGGTAACCTTTATTGGCTTAAAGGTTTTTAAAAATGTATGTAGTTTGTCACTGCTGCACGGGTGTGCGTAATTTTAAAGCATGTCGTGTTTGGTATCTATGTACTCGGCATAAGATCATCTTTTATTTTTTAACAAACATTTGGACAATATAGTGAGTTTTTGTGCATTACAATTCAAAAAAAGTGTTTTTCCCCCCCAAAAATGTGTTTGTCTTCAAGTGGTTAGATGAGTGGGTGATGTATGGCATAAGCTTCTAATGTTGGGCATAAAATGCCAGGACAGGACAGTTCAACCCCCCCCCCCCCCCCAAATGACACCTTTTTGGAAAGTAGACACCACAAGCTATTTGCTGAGAGGCATGTTGAGTCCATGGAATACTTTATATTTTGCCACAAGTTTCGGGAAAATTACAAACTTTGTGTAAAACAAAAAAGTTGTCACTAAATTATATATTGCTCACACATGGCATGGGTATATGTGAAATTACACCCCAAACTACATTCTGCTGCTTCTCCCGAGTATGGGCATACCACATGTTTGAGACTTTTTAGGAGCCTAGCCGCTTACAGGACCCTGAAAACCAATCACTGTCTGTATGACTGAAATCGCATCGCATGTGATTTGCACTGCAGTGCGGTGCGAATCACATGCGATCTCGCAGAGCGCAGTAGTGTGAACCGGCACTAAGTCACAACTTTGTATAAACAAAAATTTTAATTTTCCCGAAACTTGTGGTAAAATATAAAATATTCCATTGACTCAACATGCCTCTCAGCAAATATGCAAACAGAAAAAGTAAACCAAAGGTTTGAATAGAAGCTTCAAATGGAACACACTGCGGTATGAGTACAAAAAACGTTAATTGATGCAAAAAAAGACTCATGTAAACGTTACAGCTGGCTATTGTACCAAAATGAACAAAACCTTCACCAAAAGTGTAAAAACATTATAGCAACGTTGTCACAATATGAATAAAAACAGCCTGGGCAAACTTGCACACAGACATTGACTTCTCACATACACTGGGGTAACTAGATGTTTGACAGTCTGGGAATAGGCATCCGGTAATACTAAGTACTGGGGAACATGAAGTTCAAGGATCCCTTGAATCAACTGATGAAACAAAAATGTCACAAACTCAGAGCCAGAAATGCCACTCTGGAGCAACAGCCACAGTGAACCAACGGTATGGACAGTGCTGAGTTGAACTGTCTAATAGTTATTCATGTAGATGTAAGCAGACAGATCCCAAATGGAGATGGTGCAGACATGGAGACTGTCAGTGAAAGAGCATATAGGTGGAGATGGATTATCTCTGATGAGTGAAGCTGCAGCATTGTATTGGTGTGAGAGTCTATATAATCAAAACAAAATGTGAAGATATAAAGCAGGACAAACTGTCCTATGGATTGGTCTCACCCGTCATGCAGCCTGCTCAAATAGTCTGTCCGTGACCATGAAATGTTACCACCAAAAGGCTCACAAGGTCTCCCAATTAGTCTGTCTTACGTTCCATGACATCATTGGAATGAACCTCATCCAGGTATATATTGCTTGGAGCTCTTTCACACTGGGACTGTGCAGTGGGTCTGTATAGTAAACCTCTGTGGTCCCGTGATGCCTGACCAGTTCCGTGCTATGCAGGGTGAAGCAGGGAAAAAGACTGCATGTGTGCAGCAAGAGAGCCAGGCTGTAGGACACCGAGATGTAAATGCATTTTGCTCAACTCCGTGAGCTTCCTCAAAACAAGTAGCAAATAGCTTGGGGTGCCTACTTTTCAAAATGGGGTCATTTGGGGGGGTTTGTGCTATCTTGGCATTTAATGGCCTCCGAAACTGTGATAGGTAGTGAGGAGTGAAATTAAAAATTTCACATATACCGATGGCATATGTGAGCAATATATCATTTCAGTGACAACTTTGTGTCAGTTTTTAATCACTTGTGCCAAAAAAAAAAAAAAAAATATTCAATGGGCTCAATATGCCTCTCAGCAAATTCCTTGGGGTGTCTACTTTCCAAAAAGGGATACTGCCCTGTCCTTTTAGCACCTCAAGAAATGAGATAGGCAGTCATAAACTAAAAGTTGCATAAATTCCAGAAAATGTACCATAGTTTGTAGACGCTATAACTTTTGCGAAAACCAATAAATATATTGCTTATTGATTTTTTTTTTGTTACCCAAGACATGTGGCTGAATACATTTTGGCCTAAATGTATGACTAGAATTGAGTTTATTGAATTTTTTTTATAACAAAAAGTAGAAAATATAATTTTTACTCAAATTCTTGGACTTTTTTAGTTTATATCACAAAATATAAAAATCCCAGAGGTGATCAAATAGCACCAAAAGAAAGCACTATTTGTGGAAATAAAAGGACGCAAATTTTTTTTGGGTATAGCATTGCATGACCGCGCAATTACCAGTTAAAACAGCGTAGTGACAAATTGCAAAAAATGCTCTGGTCATGAAGGGGGTAAAACCTTCCAGGGCTTAAGTGGTTAAAGTGGATGTAAACCCTCACATATACCCAGTGAAGTGAACAGCCTCATATGATACACAGGGATGAAACAAATCTCCCTACATAAGTTTTACATGTAAATCTGCTGTCTTCAGCTTTATATATTCTTTAGAAAGTTCAGATGGTGTTGGGAGATTTTCTCTTCCTGTTCAACACTGCAGTGAAGCCTGGGCATACAGCCAAGACAGCTGATTTGAGGAAAGGCACACACCTCCTCTCCTCATAGGTAAAGACTTTCAGAGCTGATCGTTGAATAGTTCAGGGCTCTGCTAATCTATTTTCAGCATCCTCCCCAACACAAAACTCTGGCTGCTTTTATCTCAGTTGACGGAGAACTTGTCAGAAGTTGATAACAGAAGAACGGAGCAGGAGACAGCTAGAGGACATTGTGCTTTGAAGAGAGATAAGAAAACACTGCAGATATATGTGCCCAGCTCAAATTTCATGAATCAGGTTTACATCCACTTTAAATATTAGATTTTTACTAGGTGCTTTTCAATACCCATTCAAGAGTTCCTATCAGAACAGGAAGTGATGGGAAACCTTTCAGATGGGGACAAATACACATCTATAGTACAGGCAGGGGGGCTAATTTAAACTCTTTTGAACTTTGTCCAAAAAAATTATAATAAATAAATAGATGTCAGGAGTTAGGTTTTAAACCTAATAAGAAGGAAGATTTAGGTAATGTTTGTGTTAACTTGGGAGATATAATTCACCAGGCATGTTAGCAGATATTTTGCTGTCTCTTGCAATACAGACAAAATACATAGACACACTAAAATGTATTGTTTTCTATAGTAGTCATTCCTACTGGGAAAAAGCTACAAAACTGCAATGTACAGTATATGACTGCAGTGCATTTTGCCTTATGTAAGCCATTGTGAATGAGTTCTGTGTATAAAGTAACACACCCTATTTCATTATTCTGTGATACTAGTACTAAGTACATTCCACAGCATAGCTTTACTGCATAGCATATAAAAAGTTTATGAACCTTTACCAGATGTTTAACATCTGCAGGTCCCTAGGATGCCAAGCTCAGTAATGCCACTATTTCTCATTTCTAAAGATTCTCTGCTGACTAGTAAATTACTGCTTGGCTTAGTATCTGAAGGACAATGGTTTGAACATATACAAAGTGTGCAGTAGCTAATATAAGAAAGTTAAAAGTGCTAACAATTTTATTAAACATATTTTTGCCTTTTATGAGATAGCACAATGATTAATATTATTATACATGATTTATAAAGCCAACAGTTTTCTCAGCACTTTACAACATGAGGGCAGACAGTACAGTCACAATACAATTCAATACAGGAGGAATCAGAGGGCCCTGCTTGTTACAGCTTACGATCTAAAATGGAGGGTCAGGTGAAACAAAAAGGTAATAACTGTGGGGGATGGGCTGATGGAGAAGATAAAAGTTGTTAGGTGGAAGCAGGATAGGCTTCTCTGAAGAGAAGGGTTTTCATGGATTGCCTAAAAGAGTAGGAGATAGTCGGACAGATCCGGTTAGGAAGTTTCAGAGGATGGGGGGGGTGGCTTGGGAGAAGTCCTGGAGGGGAGCATGGAAGGAGGAGACAAGAGAGCTAGAGGGCAGGTGGTCTTGGGAGGAAAAAAGAGAACGATTTGGTTGATATTTTGAGACTAGCTGTGAGGTAGCTGGGGGCCAAGTTGTGGATGGCTTTGTAAGGTGTTGTTAGTATTTTGAATCACATTCAAAATGAGCGGAAGCCAGTGGAGGGATTGGCAGAGAGGGGAAGCAGACACTGAATGGTTAGTAAAGTGGACGAGTCTGGCAGCTGCATTTATGATGGACTGAAGGGGGGATAGCTTATGTAAAGGTAATACAATGAGGAGGGAGTTGCAGTAGTCGAGGCAAGAGATAATCAGGGAGTAAATTAGAAGTTTTGTGGTGTCATTGGTTAGGAAGGGCATATTTTGTAAATGTTGCAGAGGATGAGGAGGCAAGCTTTGGGCAATGATTGGATGTGGGGCCGAAGGGAGAGTTTAGAGTGCTGGATTACTGCTAGCACCCTGCCATGTGAGGATGGGTTGATAGTCGTGCCATTGAACTTGACAGAGAAGTCAGGGGAAGGGGCACATGGGGGGAATATGAGCTTGGTTTTGGATAGATTGAGTTTGAAGAAGTGGTGTGACATCCAGACTGATATGTTAGTTAGAAAATTTGTGATGCGTGAGGAGACTGAAGGAGTGAGCTGAGGGATAGAGAGATAGATTTAGGTGTTATCGGTGTAGAAATGCTATTGAAAGCCATTGGAGGCAACCAGCTGACCCAGGGTGGAGATGTACATTGAGAATAGGAGAGATCCAAGAACAGAACCTTGGGGGACCTGGATGGAAAAAAGGGAGAGAAGAGGTAGAATTATAAGTGACACTGAAGATGCATTGGGATAGGTAGAATGAAAACTAATGAAGAGTACAGTTATGGAGACCAAAGAAGTCCAGTTATTTGAGGAAGAGGAGGTGGTCAACTGTATCAAAGGCAGCAGAGAGGTCCAAGAGTAGGAGTGCAGAATAGTGACCATTGGTTTTAGCCATTAGTAAATATTCACACCCAGTGGCGGCCCATCCATTAGGGGCGCCCGGACGCTGCCCCCTCTCTCCAGGCCTCCCCCTATATGCAATGGATCCACGGCCGCTGCGGCCACCCCCATTTATGCGTCTGGCCCCTTTTAGGGCACCGGGCACATGAATTGCAGTGGCCAGGTTTTTTTTTAAGCACCTGATTAGAGCTAGAGGTTCTAATAGGCTTCAAAATAGGATGGGCTTGGGTCGTGACCAGAGCCTACCCAGGTATATACTGTTAAAACACTGATCCTCAAACCGGCCAATCAGTAGCGGGTGTAAGTCCGATTGGCCAAAACGAGAAGACTCCCGATTGGCCCCCGAGGAGGAGGGAGGAAGCCGCCGCCACTGTCGCTGTGATGACCCGTGGAGAGCAGGAGAATGGGAGGCCCGCCGAGCAGGGGAAGCCGCCGGTGATGGGGTAAGTGCTACCGACCGACTGGGGGGTGTCATACTGTTTGCCGCCCCCCCAAAAAAAATTAATTCCACCGGCCGCCACTGTTCACACCCCTGTTTTGTTTTTCCCCTTTCCTTCTTGCCTGGTTTGTTGGGTTATGCTCAGTAACCATACTCACACACCCAGTGATTACACCAGCATCCCATAATAATCTTCTGCAATTCTGCTTTCATCCAGTCCTGTTACTGTTTAATGTCTTTGGGAACTGGCTGTCTCTTCCCCTTACTTGCAGTTGGAGGCCTGCTGCAAGAACCAGGAAGATTTAGCCAGCTCTGCACCGGGGTAAATGTGTATTTTCGACTCCTGACCCAAAGCCTTCTGGGATGCGCAAACATCAGCAACCCAGGAGGCTGCAGGAGCTTGTGGGCTATCTCATTCTTGCCTAGGCAAGTGTAGCGGGGTGTTCCCCTTTAATGCAAAAGAGACTACATTACCCAGAACCCCATTCGGCAATGTTCCGCCGCAGAGACTCATGGGAGGGGTTATAAAAGGAGGAGGGGAGGCTGGGCTCGGCCTCTTTGGGACACGAGACTTCAGAGACTGATCCTCCTGTGCGGACGTGTCGGAGTGCAGGGCCTGAAGCCTGAGGCCTTGCGCACCACCAAAGGGCCTTCCACCCCTCTGCGAGCCTGGGTGGCATCTGACTTCGCTCGACTACAGCCTTGTTGGATCGGGGACCCGATCGCTGAAGAGACGGAGTGTGTGTGTGAGGACACAGCAGGTGGAAGTTCCCAGACTGGGACCGTAGTCCGGGCGGGTGAGAGGGCATATGCCCACGATATACTGTTACTGCATCTAGGCCTATAGACTGCCGTGGCCTATGAGTTGTTCTTAGTGCTCTTATTGAAGATTCCCCTTGTTAGAACTAAATCTACCGTTCGCATAGTCAAGTTCTACTCCATCTTTACCTACCCCATTGGATTACAAAGTTTGTACTCTATTAATGTGCACCACCGTTAAATACCTGCCGGTGAAGAAAAAAGAACTAAGTTGTAGATACTAAAACCAGGCCTGGTGGGGTTTCTAGGGTGGTTTGGTTACTGCGCCACAGGGCACTTAGCTAACGGTCGCCCGCGTGGCGCACTTGTTATGTGTTAACCCTATAGTGTGTTAGTGTGGCTGAATTTACATTACAAATGATTATTCTGTAAACTGTTATTGATGTTACCTTCTTTTCCTTTACCAAGAGCTTAAGTAAAATCTTACATTTATTTAAATTCAGTATGGTTTCAAGGCTCAGTTATTCATACAGTATAAGACATACAATTTACTGTCAGTACTAGCTGTGCCAGTAGGGGGTAGAGCATATTGCCGGGGGTTGGCGGAGCTGTATTCAGGGCCCAAACTAAATCAGCGGCCTTCTTAGTTGGAGGTATCGCTACACATGGGGGCTCGTCCGGGATTCTGATGCAGCAAGTGAACGCCAGAGGTGCCGGCATGGACCCCATGGATCCACGAGCGGTAGAAGAATGGTGCAAAGCCTCTAACGCAGAGCCAAACCAGTCGATAGTCATCAGCCTCCCTGGGGAGACATGGTCGACTGAAACGGTAGAGGAATTGATGAAGTCAGTGTCCCCAGATCACACACCGTGGGTGACGGAGATAAAGTCAGACCCAGACACCTCATATCAGTATGCATTAGTGGAGTACTGGAACGGGATGCCAGAGGCCTGTAAGCGCAAGTGTGTGCGGACGCCAGACAACAGAACTTATAGGTTGGCGCACGCAGTAACTGAAAGAAAGGAACCATCACCAACGGGATCACCGCAGGCTGCGGCCCGTACCCCACCGGGAGAAAGGGACAGGGCGACGCCCCCGGTGGCGCCTGCACCTGCCACTGTTATATCACCAGAACTGATAGGTGCGATAGGGGATCTGCTAACCAAGTGTCAGAAGGCAAACACGGTGCATGTAGAGACTAGCTACCGGAGACTAAAGACATTCTCAGGGAAGCTCCCTGTCCCCGCAGGGGAAGAAGACTTTGACACCTGGGTGGAGCAGGCATTGCAGGCAGTAGAGGCATGGGAGGTGCCTGAAGCGCAGAAGAGGCAAAGAGTGATGGAAAGCCTTAAAGGCGCAGCAGCAGAAGCAGTGAAAAGCTTTCGGTTTGGGAACGCAGATTGCACGGCTCAAGACTGTCTAGCCATGCTGCAAGAAGAGTTTGGTCAATTGGAAAAGGTGACTGAGATGGTCTACCAGTTTGAACACACTTTCCAACAACGGGAGGAGAAACTTTCCGAGTATGTTAGAAGACTGAACAGGTTGTTGTGTAAGATTGTGTTGAAGAAGGGGATGAGGCCCCAAGACACAGATGCGGCAAGAATGAAGCAAGTCTTAAAGGGAGCGCTGTGCTCGGATCCAGTCTGGTTGCACCTGAAAACCTCAGGAGGAGGAACATTGCTGACTTATGCTGACTTGATAAAAATCATCAGAGATGAGGAGGCACTGCAACAGGACCAGCAGTTGATTAGGACAAGTGTTGTACCCGCACAGGTGCTAGTCAATCCAGTAATGACCCCTGAAAGAGATTCGGAGATAGACACCCTGAAAGCTCAAATGTCCAAGGTGTTAGAGATGTTGACCTCTCTGATGGAAAAAAACACAGAGGGTCCCAAGAGAGAAGTACCAAGGAAGGAATTATTCCCAGTTGCCTCAGCACCCGCATCTTTACAAGAATGGGGAGATATCGTCTGCTTTAACTGTGGAGCAATTGGACATATTGCGGCTACATGCTCCAGTCCCAAAAAGAAGAAAATAGACAACTGCAAGCCGGCGGGAAACTTCAGAGGGGCCCGGTGAAGGAGTCAACCGGGTGCCCATCACCTTCAGTGAGCTCCAAACTGAAAGCAAAGCAGAAAATAACAGGAGATAAAACGCCTCGGGGGAAACACAACATTCCTAAACAGAGATACACCCCAGAGAAAGGGGGTAAGACCCCTCAGAAGAGGCACAGCACTCCCCAGAGGGGGTGCACACCTAAGAAAAACAATAGTATCCCTCAGCGGGTCCTTACACCCAGTAAAGGGGGGGGAGTCAATGCATACCAGGCTCAAGAAAGACTGAAGTCCAAAGGGGATTGGACGAGAGGAGGTTCAAAGAAAAAAAGTCTGAAGGAAGCGACCCCTGCCGGGCCTTACCCGGAGAAGCTGGTAGGCCCATCTCCTATAGTGTCCATTCAAGTTGAGGGAGTCTACACCAGAGCAATCTTGGATACTGGGGCGCAAGTAACCCTGCTATACAGAGACTTTTACGATAAGTACTTGAGTCACCTACCCATCCGGAAAATAGAGGGACTAGAGATATGTGGGATTGGAACCCAGAACTTCCCCTATGATGGCTATCTGCCTGTTAGGATGACCTTTGACCCATCTGTGGCTGGAAAAGCCGAAGTGTTTGACACTCTGGCAGTTGTGTGCCCTCGGCCACCAGGAGCCAACAAGAGCTCCCTGATAATAGGGACAAACACGGACCTGGTCCGAAGACTTCTGACCCCTCTAGTGAAAGAGAAAGGGGCAGCGGTCACCAAGATCCACCCCATGCTGAAGACAGCTTACCAAAGGCTGGTCTTAGAGCAGAAGACCCCATGAGAGGGGATAGGGAAGGTGTGGAGACTTGGAAGAGGAGGGATAGTGCTGCAGCCCGGTGAAGTAACCTGTTTTAGAGCCACTGTGAAGCTTACTTGGGAGCAGCCTGGACCCTTTGTCATGTTGGAATCTGATCCAAGAGAAGGGTCCCACGGTCTGGAAGTGATACCAGAAGTGATTCCGCTGAAGGCCCTAAAGAAGGCCCTTTGTAGAGTCCCAGTGAGTGTTAGGAACAATACGGATGGCCCCATGGAGGTCCCAGCCAGGATGCTGCTAGGCCAGGTGAGCCCTGCTGCCCCTGTCAACCTGTCAGAGGTGGGCGAAGGAGGAGATGCTTGGGAGAAGATATCCATGGAAAACCCGAATCTGCCCAGGGCTTGGAAAGAGAGAGCCAAGGCCCAGCTGAACAGATGGGAGAAGATCTTCTCTAAAGATGAGTTCGATGTGGGGTGTGCAAGGAGTGCCACCCATCGGATCCGCCTCCAGGAAGATAAGCCCTTCAGAGAGAGAGTCAGGCGGGTCCCCCTAGCAGATCTGGAGGATCTAAGGGAACAACTCTCAGAACTCAAAAGGACTGGAGTGATACGGGAATCTAGAAGCCCCTATGCATCCCCGATAGTGGTGGTCAGGAAGAAGAATGGGTCATTGAGGCTCTGTATCGACTACAGGACTCTCAACAGGAGAACCATACCCGACCAGTATACTACTCCAAGGATAGAGGATGCCCTACAGAGTTTGTCTGGAGCCAAGTGGTTCAGTGTTATGGATCTCAAGAGTGGGTACTATCAGATCCCCATGCACCCAGAAGACAAGGAGAAGACAGCTTTCATAACCCCAGTAGGGTTCTTTGAATTCGACCGGATGCCTCAAGGTCTGTCTGGAGCCCCAGCTACTTTCCAGCGTCTTATGGAGAAGACTGTAGGAGACATGAACCTTATTGAAGTCCTTGTGTACCTGGACGATGTCATAGTCTTTGGAAGAACCCTGGAGGAACATGAGGAGAGGCTGGAAAAAGTATTGAGGAGACTCAGTGAGGAGGGACTCAAACTTTCGCCTGAAAAGTGTCGGTTCTACCAGTCTTCTGTGAACTATCTGGGGCACATAGTGTCCGAAGAAGGGGTGGCCACAGACCCCGAGAAATTGGAGGCAGTTACCTCCTGGCCACGACCCACCACAGTAACAGAACTCAGATCCTTCTTGGGTTTCTGCTCCTACTATAGGAGGTTTGTGGAGGGATTCGCCCGAATTGCTAGACCATTGAATGAACTGCTCAAGACTGAGGGGGAAGAGGACGACTCAGGGCCCAGGAAGCCGGGAGAGTCAGTCAGAAATCAGTGGAACCAGAAGTGTGAAGAGGCCTTCCAGGCATTAAAGGAGAGCCTAACCACTGCCCCAGTCTTGGCCTACGCAGACCCAACCAAGCCCTATAAACTACACGTAGATGCTAGTCATGACGGTCTGGGAGGAGTACTTTATCAAGAACACGAAGGGCAACAACAGCCTGTTGCCTATGTGAGCAGGACCCTGACCCCCTCTGAGAAGAACTACCCCACTCACAAGCTGGAGTTCCTGGCCCTTAAGTGGGCAGTAGTAGACAAGCTCAAAGACTACCTGTATGGGGCGGAGTTCACTGTGAAGACCGACAACAACCCCCTTACCTACCTTTTCACCACAGCCAAGCTGGATGCCACTGGACACAGGTGGCTGGCCGCACTGTCTGGATTCAACTTCAGCCTAAAGTATAGGCCAGGGGCTGGGAATAGAGACGCAGACGCTCTGTCCAGGAGATCTCATGCCCCCACCAGTGATGTAGAAGATTGGACCCAAGTGGCACCGGACGGGGTGCGGGCCCTTTGTCAAGGAGCTGAATTCCAGGCCAGAGGAGGCTCCAGAGCAGAAGAAATAGAGTTACCATGGTGGGAGTCCCAAAACACTACTGTGGAGTGACTCAATTGGACGAAGACAACCTGCCGAGATTGTCCAAGAAGGATTTGAGGAGTGACCAATTGGAAGACCCCATTGGGAGATTGGTCCTGGAGGCCCTGGAGAATCAGGATCCAAACAAACTCCTGTGTCATCCCTCAAAGGAGGCTCGCCTGTTGAGGAAAGAATGGGACAGGTTGCAGGTACATCAGGGAGTGGTCTACCGAAGGGGCCCCTCTGATGACTCAGAAGATAAGTGGCAACTGTTCCTCCCAGAGAAACATCGAGAGACTGTTCTGATTGCCCTGCATGACAATCATGGCCATCTAGGGGCTGAAAGGACCTTTCAACTTGTCAGAAGTCGGTTCTATTGGCCCTGCATGAGGGCAGAGGTAGAAGAGTACTGCCACTCATGTGCACGATGCATCCAGAGGAAGACTTTACCCCATCAAGCTGCCCCAATGGGCCATCTACAAAGTCAAGGCCCAATGGATCTGGTGTGCATTGACTTTCTCTGCCTTGAACCTGACCTGAGTGGACTAGGAAATGTTCTGGTGATAACCGACCATTTCACCCGGTATGCCCAAGCTTTCCCAACCAAAGATCAGAAGGCCTCCACCGTAGCCAAGGTGCTTATGGAGAAGTACTTTGTCCATTATGGGCTGCCACAGCGACTTCATTCAGATCAAGGAAGGGACTTTGAGAGTAAACTGATCCGGAAACTCCTGGATTCGTTGGGAATCAAGAAGACTCGAACTACACCTTACCACCCACAAGGAGATGCTCAGCCGGAAAGGTTTAACCGAACCTTGCTCAACATGTTGGGGACTCTGGAAAGTGAGAAAAAGCAACATTGGAGCAAACATATAGCAGCTCTAGTACATGCTTACAACTGCACCATCAGTGATGCTACAGGCTCCTCCCCATATCGACTCATGTTTGGGATAGAAGCGAGACTACCTGTGGACTTGGCCTTTGGCACCTCTCTGGACCATTCCTCAGCCACATCCCACAAAGGATATGTGGACAGGCTCAGACACAGCCTGAAAGTGGCCTATAAACAAGCTCAAGCGGCCTCAGATCAAAGGGGAGCTCGAAACAAAAGAAACTTCTACTTGAAGGTCCGGGTACAAGACCTACAGCCCGGGGATCGAGTACTGTTACGCAATCTGGGGGTCCCTGGGAAGCACAAACTTGCAGATAGATGGAGATTTGAACCTTATGTCATCTGTAGGAAGTTGCCGGGCCTGCCTGTCTACAAGTTGAAGCCGGAAGGAAAGGTAGGCCCTCTGAAGACGTGGCATCGAAACCACGTGCTCCCTCTTGCTGAGGCAGTTAGAATACCTCCCGTGGGAGACTCCCCTGAACCGGCCTCTATCCTGGATACTCCTAGGCCGAACACTCGGTCGCAGGCTTCCCGAGATGAAGATGGAGAGGCCTCTCAACTTAGTGAAAATGAGGATGGAGAACTTAATTGGCTGTGGCCTTCCCCAACTCCAGGAACTTCTACCATAGACCTTCCAACCACTGAGGACACCACAGATGAAACACTGAACCCAGAAGCCACAGAGTTCATCCCCTCTAGTCCTTCAGCAGATTACTGGGAAGATGCCCATGATGGTTACTCAGAGGAAGAGGAGCCTGTGGCACCAGAGCCAGAAATCCCAAGAGAGCAAAGGGCTTGAAGAGTCATCCGGCCTCCTAAGAAGCTGACCTACCCACAAATGGGGAATAGCTCAGAGGATTCTGTAGTTAATGCTGAAAATCCGGATCCCTCCACTGTCCATTTAGTGGAGGGCAACCCCAGCCCACTCTCTGGCACAGCTAGGCAGGCCACCCATGATAATGTGACCTGTGGGCAAGGGAATTCTACTCCTCAGTTTTGGTGGGAATTCCCTATGCCAACATCGTTTGTAGAATTGTCTAGAGTTGTACATAGACTTTGTTAAGGTTTATCTTTGGGGACCAAATAGTTCAAGTGGGGGGAGTGTGTAGCGGGGTGTTCCCCTTTAATGCAAAAGAGACTACATTACCCAGAACCCCATTCGGCAATGTTCCGCCACAGAGACTCATGGGAGGGGTTATAAAAGGGGGAAGGGAGGCTGGGCTCGGCCTCTTTGGGACACGAGACTTCAGAGACTGATCCTCCTGTGCGGACGTGTCGGAGTGCAGGGCCTGAAGCCTGAGGCCTTGCGCAGCACCAAAGAGCCTTCCACCCCTCTGCGAGCCTGGGTGGCATCTGACTTCGCTCGACTACAGCCTTGTTGGATCGGGGACCCGATCGCTGAAGAGACGGAGTGTGTGTGTGAGGACACAGCAGGTTGGAAGTTCCCGGACTGGGACCGTAGTCCGGGCGGGTGAGAGGGCATATGCCCAACCGATATACTGTTACTGCATCTAGGCCTATAGACTGCCGTGGCCTATGAGTTGTTCTTAGTGCTCTTATTGAAGATTCCCCTTGTTAGAACTAAATCTACCATTCGCATAGTCAAGTTCTACTCCATCTTTACCTACCCCATTGGATTACAAAGTTTGTACTCTATTAATGTGCACCACCGTTAAAGACCTGCCGGTGAAGAAAAAAGAACTAAGTTGTAGATACTAAAACCAGGCCTGGTGGGGTTTCTAGGGTGGTTTGGTTACTGCGCCACAGGGCACTTAGCTAACGGTCGCCCGCATGGCGCACTTGTTATGTGTTAACCCTATAGTGTGTTAGTGTGGCTGAATTTACATTACAAATGATTATTCTGTAAACTGTTATTGATGTTACCTTCTTTTCCTTTACCAAGAGCTTAAGTAAAATCTTACATTTATTTAAATTCAGTATGGTTTGAAGGCTCAGTTATTCATACAGTATAAGACATACAATTTACTGTCAGTACTAGCTGTGCCAGTAGAGGGTAGAGCATATTGCCGGGGGTTGGCGGAGCTGTATTCAGGGCCCAAACTAAATCAGCGGCCTTCTTAGTTGGAGGTATCGCTACACAAGAAATATAGAAGTGGGGTAATTCTGTGAAAGGAGGGGCAATTATTCATTTTAGGGAAAGTAGGTGTGGAGAACGAAGGTCCTCTTTAAGCAGGTTTACTTAGACATTTGGATGTCTTGGATCAGGTCCTCTCACACAAGGAATCATGTCCCTCACCAAAAGAGCAGCATTGTTAATATTATTCCTATTTTTATATTGGAAGCATTTTAGACAAATTTGATAATAGATACTAAAAGCGCTAAAAAATGGTGCACAGTAAAGTGCAAAATATAAATAAACCACTGTGAAACCAATCAACTAAGGAAAACCAAATAATAAAAGCCGCAATCAATCAAAGTATTTCTAATACTAAATGTGAATAATATAAATAATATTGATGCGCTAAAATCAACCCTAAATAGACTATACAGATGATCCGTGATAGTTAAATAGCAATAAAACCAACTACAACACATATGCAAAATACAAGTGCAAATATGAGAAATACAAAAATCCACCAGTGAAAAAAACAAATTTGCAAAATGATTTCCAAGGCACCCAGATAGGTGCAATCTAGTGCAGTTTATAGTGACCTAAGACACTGCTAGTCCACAGCAGCTCTATGAGATATGACACACACTGATGCAGAAGGCAAAATAAAATAAAAACAACAGAGACTCCTTGGTATGTCCCTCCTATCTGGCTGATCCACGGGTGGGATGGCTGTTTTAATTTCTGATCCAAAAGCAGTCTGAACGGTGAGCTTATACCAATCGAATCATACAAAAAAGGAAAAAGAAGAAATCATTGCGCGATGCTATATAATTAATCAGCAATGATTTCAACACTAGGCGCTTTCACTCACGTGACCAAGGACTTAAAGTGCATGAGTACAGTTCAGCTCAGGCAGAGCGATCTTCCCTCACTGCTCCAGCTTCCAATGTCTCGCTGGTAGCGTGATTAGGCTCCTCCCCCTACGCGTTGCGTCACACGTCACGTGACTTAGTCATGGGTTAGCCATGTACCAGGAAGAACCGTGTATTTATACACTGTTGACGTACTAGTTGCCATAACGACAATTGGGGGATCACCAAGTCATCATCGCTGACAGACAGTATGCACATATACTTTACAATATACATGTAATACATAACATTAAAAGACAACTTTAATCGTCTCTTCAGGAGACTACATAATAATATTAATAATCCTCAATTAAAACAATTTAAAACCCAATACTTCACATCACTATTCTTAATCTAATGCTCCCTCCAGTGGTATTTCAATAGTATTACACCCAACTGATAATATACACATTGTAATACTAATATAATTCTTGAACCTAAACAGAACCAATAGTGTACAGTAATCACATAAAATATATAAAAAATACATAAATTGCAATATAAATATTCCTAAAAATATTTTGAATATTAAAATACCAATACTTAAAATTCAATAAAAATATATATAAATATTATATATTAAGGACAGTTTAATAATTGGATATAAAACAATTTAAATCAAAATCGATGTTAAGACCATTAGGCGCAAGAGTACGCATTTGATGTATCCATCTAGACTCACTTTGACTAAGGTCCCTTACTTTATGGCTCCCCCTCCAATGGGGTTTGAATTTTTCAATAGCCCAAAATTTCAGTTTTGTAGGGTCTTTTTAATGGCATAGTGCAAAATGTCGAGAAACGTTATGCTTCAGAAAACCGTTTTCAATATTTTGCACGTGCTCCCTTATTTGCTTCCACATGTTTTTTTTTGTACGCCCTATGTATTGGAGTGAACAAGAGCACTCCAACATATATACCACCCCCTCAGTCCTACACGTAATCAAATCTTTTATTTCATAACTTTGTTGTGTAACGGTGGATTTGAATTTTGAGCATTTTTGACCATTAAGGTTTGTCTTCCTGCAAGCAAAACACCTTCTGCAAGGAAAGAAACCCTTTCCCTGAAAAAAGTGAGCGCATTCAACTTGGTTGGTGGATCGGGTACATTTTTGGCCACTATATCTCTCAATGTTGGGGCTTTCCTGTAAATAATCCTAGGTACCATTGGCAGAATACTCTGTAATTGGCTATCTGCCTTGAGTATTGGCCAGTGCTTTTTGAATATGGATTCGATTTGTCTGTGTTGAACATTAAAATTCATTATTATAGGTAATTCTTGAAACGGTATGTTTGTCTTTTCCTTATCTTGCACAAGGGTAGCCCTCGGAATCTCAAAAACTTCTTGAATTTTATTATTGACAAATTCTTCATTATATCCCTTTGCAATAAACTTCTTTCCCATCATTTTGGCTTGTTCCAGGAATACTTGTTCATCCGTACAGTTTCTCCGCAGTCTGACCAACTGTCCCTTTGGTATATTTATAAGCCATGGTTCAAAATGACAGCTGTCTACTGGAATATAACTGTTACGTTCCACTGGTTTGAAATAAGTTCTTGTAGTTATTGCATTCCCTTCCAGTGATATTTCCAAATCCAGAAATTGTATAATTTTATTGCTCATTGTATATGATAATTGTATATTCTGTTCATTTTCATTTAATTTTTCAAAAAATTGGACTAAAGTTGTTTCATCCCCATCCCAAATTACTATGCAATCGTCAATGAATCTTCTGTATAGCACCAGTTGTTCAGGTATATTTTCATAGATGGCTAACTCCTCCCACTCAGACATAAAAATATTTGCCACACTTGGTGCATACTTTGCACCCATCCCAATTCCATTGAGCTGCCTATAGTAATTTGAGGAATGCCAGAAATAGTTATGCTGGAGTCCAAAAGCCAAACTTCTTAAAACAAACCGTTTTTGTTTAGAAATAAGATCACTGAATTTGTCCAAGGCCCATTTCGAGGCCCTGATCGCATCTTCATGGTCTATTACTGTATACAATGATGCGACATCCGCCGTAGCTATCAAATACTCATGTTCTGGGTTAATCACTACTTTATCCAAAATCTGGATTAGATGTTTCGTATCCCTCAGGTAGGATCGTGTTTTTGGGACCAGTGGCTGCATGAATTTGTCAACATATTCACCGATCCTTGAACTTATTGATTGGATTCCATTTATTATGGGCCTTCCCGGTGGTTTTTGCAGATTCTTGTGTATCTTGGGTATCGTATATATGATTGGAACCCTACACATATCCGGAACTAGATACTTTTCTTCCTTCTTAGACAAAATATCTCTAGTAAATCCCCTAAATACCAACTCAGACAATTCTTCTTTATATTCCCTTGTAGGGTTTCCCCTTAGTTTAATGTACGTGTTCGTATCATTTAATTGACCCAATAATTCCTCGTGGTAATAGTCTTTAGACATGACCACAATGGCGCCCCCTTTGTCAGCCGGCCTTATTACCACTTGTTTGTTATTTTCCAATTCTTTTATACCCTGATGTATAGCTATAGGATCAGCCATCCTTTTAATTTTTCTACATCTCTCAGAACCATTTTGTTAAACACCTCAATATGCTCATTATTATGTACTTGTGGGTTAAAAAGAGACTTATTCCTCAACTGACTGTGTACTACAGCCCGTATTGTATTTATAGTCTCCCTTTCCCTCACAAGTGGTTTATTCAACATGTATTTTTTTTGATATTGAGTCTTCTAGTGTATTTTTGGATGTCTACATATACATCAAATTTGTTAAGGTTTCTCTTCGGCGCATATTTTAAACCTTTATCCAATGTAATCATTTCTGTCCTTGTAAGTTCAATTCCACTGATGTTATAGATACCTTCGCCTAGTTCATTCTTCTTTTTTTGGACTTTGAATCCTCCTCGACATCCCCTTTTCCGTTTGGGCTTCGGGCGCTTGTCAATTGCTCGTATCGAGGGGGAGTTCTGTCTCTCCTGCGATACTCCAAAAAAGACCTTGTTTCATCTTCTTCCCTATAATTAGTTAATGAATCATATCTGTTTTGTATATGAACCGGGCTTTTTCTATTTTCATATTGGTACTGGTCCTTAATATATAATATTTATATATATTTTTATTGAATTTTAAGTATTGGTATTTTAATATTCAAAATATTTTTAGGAATATTTATATTGCAATTTATGTATTTTTTATATATTTTATGTGATTACTGTACACTATTGGTTCTGTTTAGGTTCAAGAATTATATTAGTATTACAATGTGTATATTATCAGTTGGGTGTAATACTATTGAAATACCACTGGAGGGAGCATTAGATTAAGAATAGTGATGTGAAGTATTGGGTTTTAAATTGTTTTAATTGAGGATTATTAATATTATTATGTAGTCTCCTGAAGAGACGATTAAAGTTGTCTTTTAATGTTATGTATTACATGTATATTGTAAAGTATATGTGCATACTGTCTGTCAGCGATGATGACTTGGTGATCCCCCAATTGTCGTTATGGCAACTAGTACGTCAACAGTGTATAAATACACGGTTCTTCCTGGTACATGGCTAACCCATGACTAAGTCACGTGACGTGTGACGCAACGCGTAGGGGGAGGAGCCTAATCACGCTACCAGCGAGACATTGGAAGCTGGAGCAGTGAGGGAAGATCGCTCTGCCTGAGCTGAACTGTACTCATGCACTTTAAGTCCTTGGTCACGTGAGTGAAAGCGCCTAGTGTTGAAATCATTGCTGATTAATTATATAGCATCGCGCAATGATTTCTTCTTTTTCCTTTTTTGTATGATTCGATTGGTATAAGCTCACTGTTCAGACTGCTTTTGGATCAGAAATTAAAACAGCCATCCCACCCGTGGATCAGCCAGATAGGAGGGACATACCAAGGAGTCTCTGTTGTTTTTATTTTATTTTGCCTTCTGCATCAGTGTGTGTCATATCTCATAGAGCTGCTGTGGACTAGCAGTGTCTTAGGTCACTATAAACTGCACTAGATTGCACCTATCTGGGTGCCTTGGAAATCATTTTGCAAATTTGTTTTTTTCACTGGTGGATTTTTGTATTTCTCATATTTGCACTTATATTTTGCATATGTGTTGTAGTTGGTTTTATTGCTATTTAACTATCACGGATCATCTGTATAGTCTATTTAGGGTTGATTTTAGCGCATCAATATTATTTATATTATTTTAGACAAATTGTAACTAGTACAATAGAGATGTTCCAAAATTAGACAAATCTTTTTTTCCCTGCAAATCTCCCATTCTCAATAGCTGAGTATGTGCATGCAGATTTGCACAGTCTGCAGAGAATCCAGTTCAAACGCTAGGTTTAAACTTGGAGCCATATGCTGGCTCTGTGCCTGAGCAAAGGCATCTGTTACTCCTTGACGGCACTTTGGAAGCCATCCATTGAATACTCTGATTTGCTACTTTGGATGTGACTCAGTTTGGTCTCTGGCATCTGTTCCAGTCTCCTACTTCTGGTTTTGACTCATCTTGCCTTTTGTTGCCTTAAGTTATAATTCCACTTGGAACCTGGTTACTGCTGTCTATCTGCAGGCTGCCTCAACTTTTTTCCTGATCTTCTGACTGCTGATCCTCCCTACCTCAAGCTTGAATTTGGCTATGAATTAGCCTCATGATTTGCCCCTTATTAGGGTTAATTTACTAAAGGTAAACAGGCTGTTCACTTTGCAAGGGAAGGTGTAGGGCATTGCAAGGGAATTTTCCCCAGAGCTTAGTGACAGCGATAAAATGTAATGTTGCTAAGAATACACAGTCAAGTGCAAGGTAAGATAAAAAACTTAATTTTTGCTTGCACGTGATTGGATGACGGAAGTCAGCAGAACTTTACCTTAGACTCTGGGGAAAATTTCACTTACACAGTGCTTGTAGTAAATCAACCCCATAGCATCCTACTTTCAACTATTATCTTTGATGCAACTGAGACCTTTAGTCCCCTATGTGATATAAATACAGTTTTAGTGAAAAAAGGAAAAAAGACCTGAAGGGCCTGGTATGAAATAAGGGGCGAACCCCATGTAATTTTCGAAGAAAATTACCATTATTATTCTTTAAACTTTGACTCCCATTGACTTAAACGGGGTTGGGATTTGGCAACTGAGCTTTAGTAACGTTAAAGTGGAGTTGCACCCAAAAGTGGAACTTCCGCTTATCTGCCCCCCCCCCTCTGGTGCCACATTTCCCACCTTTCAGGGGGGAGGGGGGAGCGGGCACCTGTTTTTGACAGGTACCCTGTCCCCACTTTCATTGGACCTCGCCATGGCAAGGTATGTCAGAAATCTGGCCCCCTCCTCCTCCCTTCTCCTTCACCAACAGTCGGGCCAGTAGAAGAGCGCAGCACACTTCGTGCATGTGCAGTAGGGACCTGGGCACGAAACCTGGTTACCTAATCGGCAATGGTGGCGGCAGCACCCGACAGCCGAAGCTGCGGTGCCTACATCGCTGGACTCCAGGACAGGTAAGTGTCCTAATATTAAAAGTAAGCAGCTACAGTATGTGTAGCTGCTGACTTAATTTTTTGAGAGGCAGGTGGAACTCCGCTTTAACCGAACCTTCCTCGAGCCAAATCCGGGCTCATCACTACCCAGGACAGAAAGTGTGTTATTGACAGTATAATTAGGTGAAAATAAAGGGAAAAAAAACTAAAAAAAAACAAAAAACTATTGTAGCCACCACATCTAAGGACTGAAAAGTTGCAATAAATCATTATGTACATGTTTGTCTTAAGGTTTAGATATGCTTTACGTTTTCAGAGCAGATTTATTTTGTTCTATTTAATTTTTGGGGCAACCTATTTTTGAGTTAATATGGCATTATTATTATTATTATTATTTGGTTAGGTTAAGGTTGAAGCGAGCTGAAATTAATGGTTATGTTCAGAGAAGAGATTATAGGTAAATCTCAACTAGCTAAAAAAAATTAGCTCTGGATTGCAAAGCAGAGAAGGTTGGAGACACTTTTAGGTTTCAGGTACACATGTATCGAAATTCTGTTGTTTCACCAGGAACCGTCTGACTTTCAGTATGTGTGTTCAACAGGTGTTCAACGTGTGTTCTCTCTGTTCAACAGAAGCCGTTCATTAGACCATCTTCTGTAGAATGGTCCTACTGGAAAACCAGCTTTCGATCAGCTCATGTGTTCTGATGCGGGGGGGGGGGGGGGGGGTTATGTCAAACCTTTATCCCAAAAAGAAAAAAAAACTATTTGATGTAACTACTTATGAAGTATTAGCTGGAGTTTGGTTTCAATTTGTTAGTGTATTTTAATCTGCTAGTCATTCTTACACTCCCCTCCCCCTAGACTAAAAATGCTGCTGTCCAATGGTGCCCCCTGTGATCACCAGGGGGAAACAGAGGGAAAAAAGCCTAAAAAAAAGAAAACAAATGCAGCCACCACATCAAATGATTGATAATCTGCAATATATTACATTTTTGGTTTTGGGTTTAATACCGCTTTAAGTCAGCATAATCCAGCCACAATAAAATGTTTCAAATCAGATGTTGATTGTCAAAGAACATTATGGGAGGTCATAATCATTTGTGAAAACGTCCTGTTCTAAATACAGCATTATATGTAGATAACAGAATGTGTCAAAGGCCTCCACCCATGTCTAGGGATGGCTGTTCAAGTTTGACATAGATGGCCTCTTATAAACCAGTTGTCCTATCTACCTCAAATGTGCACCTCAAAAGAATATCCCATCTCCATGAGGTGTTCTTTATTCTTTATTATACCAATTTTAATGGCATTTAACACTGACAATAGGCCTCACTGCCAGTGCATTTGCCAACAGAGAATCCTGGCAGCTTATATGCAAAGGTGTCCCTGATAATATGCAAAGCTACCCCTGGTTAAAATGTTCTGACACTATTGCAACACATAACATGTCCGGTTTATAAAATTAGCAGAAGAGATTTCTTGTAGCGAGGTTGACACCTGTTAAAATGTTAAAAAAAATTTTTACTGTGTTGAAAACGTCAGTTACCTTCTACGGCTCTGACTCTTTTACACCCCACTACCAGTAGAGATTCCGAATTCCAAAGCTGATTTTTGTTAAAACATGACAGTGGCATTCTATAACTCACACTTTTACTCTAGGTCACACTTCAGGTACAATTTGCCAAAGTGCTACCAAAATATACTGCCAGCCACTCGGCCATTTTGTACTGTTTTGACATTTTTATGAAATATTTTCTATGGTAAAGGGCTTGTGGTCTGCAAATAAATAGGAAAAGGTTGTGTCCCAAGAATCTTTTATAAATTCAACAGAAATATTCCCGCACTAAAAGTTTTTTATTCAAAACAACTATACCTACCTTGTGGTGTAATACGCACATTCATTCAAGTGTTTTACTCTGCACTATTCAAGTTAAATACTGTGAGTTTTTTTTACACAAACTACAATGCAACACATTACATGAACAGAAAGTGCAAATACATATATTGTATACAGTATATATTACATATACATCAGTATATACAAAAGTACAGTGTTTTATAGTGTCATTGCTATACCTGTTAGGCATATTACACACTACTGCATGTTCATGAATTTCAGACATTACTCCTTCAGGTTTTGTACATGTCATTGCTAAATATTTTACAGTCATTCTGCCCCATTGCGCTTTGTAGCTTTTGATGGACACGGGTATTTGATTTCGTTTTTTTTTTTTTTTTTTAGCCACACTGTTACACAAATTTTCTGTGATTAAAGCTACATTTTAAATTCTGAGGGTGAATGAGCTTGTGAAGTACAAACAAACTACAGCGCTTCAGGAGTTGTCTAAAAAAACAGACATAATGCGGATGGTAATTGTAATGAATCTACCAAATGGAATGATCATACAAAATGGGTAAAAAAACGAAAAGTACCAAATAAGAAATAAGGGATGAAAATTATTGAAAATAAGGATTGCTGAATGACAATACAAATAATATATACCAACAGTATTAAAAGGTTTGCGTAGGATAGCCCAGAGTGCTAAACATAGTTAAAACTAGGAGCTGCAGCTAGAAGAACAGGCAGGGCACTCACTTTCCAACCACTGGAAGAAAACAAACAAACAAAAAAAAAAAACAATAGCGCAACTCCATAGTGTAGCATTAAAAAATGAATACAATTTATTTGAAAAATAGAATAGCACTCACAAAAGTATGCATGTGTAGGGTGTGGCATAAAGGTGACTTGAGAGCCGTAAATGTCCAAGAGGCAGCCAGAAAATCACCAGTCTTGGCCACCGTCTGTGGATGAAGCATGCTGAAGATGGAGGAAGCCGCTGTTACTACAACTACAAACGGTGTTCAACTCAGGTCTGGAATCCCCAGCGTCATTGTAGGCACTTGTGCTGTAGACATGGGATGCGTTTTGAAGCTGGTGGGTTTCTTCATCCGCCATCTTCAGCACGCTTCATCCCCAGCCGGTGGCCAAGGCTGGTGGTTCTCTGGCTGCTCCTCGGTCATTTCTGGCTCCCAAGTCACCTTTATGCCATTAAATTGTTATTTCGTTTTTAATGCACTGTACTATAATGTCCATACTCCCTCAAAGCACTTTCTTTATTAGACTTTTTAAGCCCAATATATATACCAATAGGTGTTTATACATTCAGTTGAAAGTGTTTATTCCCTAAAATGTATTCATGCAATTTAGTTCCAACAATAACATATACCGTAGATAGCTTTTACTATTTTGTGGGAATTATTCTATTTTCTATTCTCTGACTGAGCTCATTGCTAGTAATTACTTAATCTAAATGCTAGCTCTGACCCTGCTGTGACCATTGATTATGTTTCTGTTATACATTTCTGGATCTAATAATGAACGCTGGCTATAATTCTACCTCATATCTTTACTACAGCTATGCTCTGCCGGTTTTGATATCTTGTCTGTTTATCATTGTTTGATTTGCTCTGGTTTTACCCTGGACTTTTTGACCACCACTAGTCCTTGCATGTTCCTTGGTTCATAGCCACTGTTGCCCAAGCTATGTAATCTATCAGGAGGGCTCCAGGTTATATTATATATGTAGCGGGCATATGCTTTTCTCTCATGTTTGAATTTGGTGGGGATATCTGTAATGTATGGTTCCCTGGGGCCAAGCGGGTGGCGCTGTCGCTTTGGGCCCGGGGTTGAGCCATCATTGCCAAACAGGGGCCGAGTGCAGTCAGGAGGAAGGTTCACCGTTCACCCGGTCGGTGGCAGCGACCAAGATTCTCAGCAGGTGGCAGAGACCATGTGCCAAACCTATTCGCTGATAGAGGAATAGGAGAGTTCATTGTGCCTGGGCCTACTCGTATCCACACCCCCTGTCTGTTCGTTGAGGGAGTCCAACTGATTGTGTTTCATCCTGACATTGGAAAATAAAGGAGTGTTGGACTTTTATTGGTGTGGGGCTCATTTACTGGCAGACACTGTTCCACAGAAGAAGCGGAGGCTCCAAACACCGAACACCGACCCGAAGGTAAAGAAACTTTGCTCACACCACACAAACATCTGCGGTGAAGGCTTGGCATTGTGACCCCACACTCTCTCCTCCAGGATACCCCTAGACAAGCAGCAACCAGCCAGCAGAGGAGAGAGAGAGTGGAGGCCGCTACACGTGGGGGCTCGGGTCAGGGATGGTGTTCGTGTTACTATGGAGCTAGAATGGACGGAGTTTGAACGTGTCTGCCCGGAGGAGTTCCGAGTAGGTCGGCCATATTATTGGCCAAAGTGCAACCCTGCTCGAAGTCGTGGGCATGACCCTAAGAAGGGAAAGGACTACGCAGAAGAGCGAGAAGAGGGAGTTCAGCCGTGTGAAGTACTACACATGGGGGCTTCTATTGCACTGCGCCATGAGGCACACCCTCCCTGCTCAGTTCGTGGGCGTGACCCAGGGAAGGAGAAAGCCCGCGAACTGGAGTGCAAGAGGGGAGGAGTCCAATCGTGTGAAGGACTAAACGTGGGGACTTTGGCGCCAAACTTGCAGTGTGCAATGGATCAGCAGCGAGTCACCATGTTCGGAAATACATCGTGGATTCCACTTCACCCTTCTACCACGACCTTGACTACTGCTGCTCCGGTGACCGATACGGGGATCCGGCTAAAGCCCCGGGGATGATTCGCCCTGTACTCGTGCATGGACGTTGAGGCCCTGGGTTTGATTTGTCCCGGCTGTTCGGGACTGGTGTGTCAGCTGAAGCCACTTGGGCGATGCGAGGCGTGCGGGGAGTTCTTATTTGAGGTGGACCCGGTTATCGAAAAGCCAAGAACCATCCACCTCAACCGCACTACAGGCAGCACCACTCAAGTAGGAGCAATCACCGCTTTGACAGCCATCCCTGTTCGCACTGCAGCGACCTCGGGGGAGGTCGCGATCACGGAAGTACGGGAGAAATCCGAGGATGCTGACTCGGTCACCACTGCCTCTCAGCGTCCACCGCCAAAGAGGAAGACCGGCATGGTAGCCCTGTCCAGCGGTCGCGGTGGATCATCCTGCCCGCCTACGCCCGGCCCGGATGGATCCGGTAGGTCGAATCCCGGACATCCCGTTTCAAGTAAAGGCCGAGGTAAGCCGGGCGGAGGGACTTGGTGTGTGGGCGGAGGTGTCGGGGAGTCACGGCCCTGTGTGTCCGCGGGAGGTGGCAGTTCAGTCTCCACTACAGGCTATCTGCCCGCGGAGGAGTGTGACACCTCCGACCTGGAGTCGCTCTCTGATCTGGGAGACGATGTTGCCATAGATGAACTCTTTGCCAGTAAGGATTGGGACAAGATGCCTCTCTCCTCGTCCCGCAGAACTAGGGATCCACCCATGTCTACAGGGGATAGTACACCCCAGGTGGAGGCACCAGCGCCTGAGGAGGGATCCCGTTCCCAGCCTGCCCTCACATCCCCGGTGCCACCTGCACCTAATGCCGGGGATAAGAGACTGTCGCTGTGGGCGCCTATGCCCAGAACAGAGGTGACCAAAGCACCTCGTCACCCGGATGCTATAGTTTTGCCAGGTGAAGGGGATAAAGCCACCATGCCTCCACTGGCGAGACTACAACGCCTATTTGGCCAGAAGGTTGCTGCTGAGTATGGGTGGGAGTACCCATACTTGTCTAAAGAGTTATTGTATGAAGTAAAAGTTTGCCGGGAGCGCTGGTACAATGACTTTGTGTGGACCCACATTCAGGTCCCACACGCCCGTAGGTACCTCGCGTGTTCTCCCAAGGCATCTTAGCGTTTCAAAGACTGCAAGGCAGAATGGATGCTGGGGCGGCATATCCACGTGGACAAGGTGCTGATTCGACGCAAGGAAGGGGAAGATGTTGAATACCATCTGGAAACCATGGACCAGCATTTGAAACCACTTGTCCTGCCGCACCTTTGCTTCTATCTGTAGGAGATAAAAGACTCCGTTTGCCGCTTAATGTTGCTGAACTCTCCAGGTTTGTTGTTTGTTTCCCGGGAAAACTCAGTGACTGTACCCGAGCTAATGGGTGTTTGTGCTCTTCGGAGGAATTGAAGGACTGTTCCTGTTGTTGTTCTTCATTCTCCAACAAGTGATCAAGTGATTCTCCAACAAGGTGGCAGTGTCGTGCATCGGCATTCACTTTTCACACACACACTTTTTGAAGGAAAGGATTTCTTTACGGAGAGGTTCTTTCATTCTCACACGAACATATGTGTCAGGAATTTGTGTGTTTAATATTTATTTTCCCCTCTGCAGAAGAACATCCCATCAAGACCGCTGAGAGTGGGGCGGGTCTTAGTCAGTGATGTGGGTGGGGGAAAATGTAATGGTGTGGCTTTTGAGATGTTTTACAGTTATATGTTATTTGTTCCCCCCCCCTCTCTTTTCATTTCAGGCTCAGGCACAACTGCTCTAGGTAGTTAGTTTTTTTTAATTTTTTGGGGGATTTTTGAAATTTTCAGTCGGTTTCTGGACTGGACTGTGTCAGCCCTTGAGGGCATAGTTTATTCCAGACACTGGGGACCGGTGTCAAGCAACCAGGGGGAGAGTGTAGCGGGTATATTCTTTTCTCTCATGTTTGAATTTGGTGGGGATATCTGTAATGTATGGTTCCCTGGGGCCCAGCGGGTGGCGCTGTCGCTTTGGGCCCGGGGTTGAGCCATCATTGCAGTGCCGTACCCTTTTTGGCCTCTCGCAGCATGAGTACAGCGGGGCGGGGGCTCCGCTGGGCTTGCTGGGGGAGGGTATAAAGGGGTCAGCCATTTTGGTCACGGGGTTGTCGAGTCCCAGGCACCTTCAGCCTGAGGGCTGTGGTTCGTGGTCGGTGTCCAGGCGGCCTAGGCCTGGACACCCAGAGCTCGTGTTCCACCCCAGGCACCTTCAGCCTGGGGTGAGGTACTCGGTTGGAGGCCTGGGGCCCAGTGTCCTCCGCTGGGCTCCGCGAGGGAAGGATTTCCTAGGGGACCCCGGGAGTGGGGTACCCGAATCCAGAGGCGTAAGGGACCGGAGGAGTTACTCACCCGAAGACCTGGTGCAGCAGATTGCCGGTGCTGGGTGAGCCTCAGGAGACCGCCCAGAGGGGTATCCTCCCAAACAGGGGCCGAGTGCAGTCAGGAGGAAGGTTCACAGTTCACCCGGTCGGTGGCAGCGACCAAGATTCTCAGCAGGTGGCAGAGACCATGTGCCAAACCTATTCGCTGATAGAGGAATAGGAGAGTTCATTGTGCCTGGGCCTACTCGTATCCACACCCCCTGTCTATTCGTTGAGGGAGTCCAACTGATTGTGTTTCATCCTGACATTGGAAAATAAAGGAGTGTTGGACTTTTATTGGTGTGGGGCTCATTTAATGGCAGACACTGTTCCACAGAAGAAGTGGAGGCTCCAAACACCGAACACCGACCCGAAGGTAAAGAAACTTTGCTCACACCACACAAACATCTGCAGTGAAGGCTTGGCGTGGTGACCCCACACTCTCTCCTCCAGGATACCCCTAGACAAGCAGCAACCAGCCAGCAGCGGAGAGAGAGAGTGGAGGCCGCTACATATATAAATCACAAATATAAACCACACTAGAAATATGGCTGCTATAGCTGAAGATCAGAGTTGTGGTTATAGAGCCACAGTTAGTGTCTACAGCAGGGGTCTCAAACTGGTGGCCCTCCAGCTGTTGCAAAACTACAAGTCCCATCATGCCTCTGCCTGCAGGAGTCATGCGTGTAACTGTCAGCCTTGCAATGCCTCATGGGACTTGTAGTTTCGCAACAGCTGGAGGGCCACCAGTTTGAGACACCTGGTCTACAGTATACCTTCCAATAATGAGAAATCTGGGGTACAGAGATATCAGGTTATTTTTCAAAATGGACTACTTATGCTATACATTGGAGAAATTGAGTGTTAGTAACTCTTTTATATATCACGTTTATATAAAGATTGTAGAAACATATACTACATATATATTTAGAGTATATGTCTGTTTTATTACTACTGTAGTTCACACTGTTATGAGTCTTGCTAAATAAAAACATAGATAAGAGACTATCTTAAATTCAGCTTTGCTAATCATGTGCCTGATTTGTTAATAGTTTATTGTATGAGTATCTGTCTCAATCTGCAAAATTTCAAGGGCTTTTAGAGGGTAGAATGCATGTATGTTACTCCCAAATTCAGCCAAATGGGGTTGATTTACTAAAGGTAAATCCACTTTGCAACACAAGTGCACTTATAAATGCACTTGGAAGTGCAGTCACTGTAGATCTTAGGGGAAGATCAAAATTAGGGGAAGCTCTGCTGATTTATATCATCCAATCATGTACAAGCAAAAATGCTGTTTTTAATTTTTCTAGCATGTTCCCCTCAGATCTACAGCGACTGTACTTCTACGTGCACTTCCAAGTGCACTTGCAGTGCACTTGTAGTGCAAAAGTGTATTTGCCTTCTGTAAATAATCCCTAAAGTGTCATGTATTATTTCTATATACAGAAGTGAATATAAGGAGAAAGGTGTTTTGCAGAAGGCTTTGGGGCATTGCTTTTTTTATTTTATTTTTTCAGCAACCTAATCATCTTACACTAGGTAACAAAAAAACTTTGATAAAAGGCACAAATATGCATTAAAACACATATTAAAATGTACTGAAATTCAACAAAGCATATCTTGAATGCATCAAAACTCAGCTGAAAACAGCATTTCAAAAATAGAAGTGCACAATGGTTATTCTGCTTCTCTCATTTGTACATTTCACAGCTGGCAAGCTAGAACTACAATTCTGGCCAATCACTCTGTCTTTACTTCACACCTGCACAGGTATAAGAGTTCCCCTCAGTTGGTGCAAAGAATACCTACCTATATCTATCTCTTAACAAAGTCACTTACTATTTCTTAGAATTCCAGGAATCCCTGGAGGAACACTGTATCTGACCCCATCCTACCTGAAAAGAGGAATTGGCTTAAAGCTTTGCATAGAAGATTTTAATATCTCAGACTAGCTAAAATAAAGCTTTTTCACTCTGAATCCCTTCTGACTGTAGACTAGGGCCCCAGTTACACATTTTGGTGGGAGGAAAGAGCCAAAGGTCTGTAAGCAATTTGTCAGGACCGGGGTCTGAGCCCATGACCTCTGCTGCGTCTGGCAGTAGTGCTCCTCGCTGATCCACTTGAGATGCTGGACAGCACCCTGTCTGAGCCCTTGGACAATCTTGTCTTGTTTCTAGTAAACCTTAAACTCTTTGCTTCTCCCATAAACTTCCTATTTGAGCCATGCCTTTGCATTTCCTGTTTCCCAGATTATTGCGCTCTCTCCAGTGGATATCTTGTTTGTTTGTGTACCTGCAGTTGTCCCGATCTCCACGACCATTTGCTATCAACCCTTGGCTTGTTTCTCAAATACACTTTTGCTTGTTCACAACCTGAAACCACGTGTTTTTTACCTTTTAGCTTTTGTTTACTTCTGTTTGATCCCTACCTGCTATATCTGCTATTGGACCCCACCTTGCTCACCTCCTGGTAAGACGGTCCTGAGGACCGCGATCTGGTACTAACACGCAACAAAACCCATCTCCACCATCAGGAGCTCTGGGGAATACCGGTTAGTGCCTAAACCCCACATCTCAGGTGTGCCTGCATCATGGTGACCTGCTTGTGTACTTATACAGATAGTCGGTGGGAGCCTCTCTACTGCTATTGTTACTGGTTTCAGAGCCTGACCCCTGGCTGTAACATACTTTTACAAACCTACTCAAACCCATTCTAGAAGACAAAGAAAAGGTTTGCAATAGTACTCTTTTCAACTTTTTATGAATGCATGAATCCCATTTTCTGTTACCCCCTCACACCTTGGGAACTCTACTCCTTGAGCTCAACAAGCATATAGTTGTGCTTGCCTGCTGACAGCTGCTGTCCTTTGCTCTCAATTCTCCATCCTGAAAAGATGAACCACATATGGCAGGGATATGCAATTAGCGGACCTCCAGCTGTTGCCAAACTACAAGTCCCATCATGCCTCTGCCTTTGGGTGTCATGCTTGTGGCTGTCAGAGTTTTGCTATGCCTCATGGGACTTGTAGTTTGGCAACAGCTGGAGGTCCACTAATTGCATATCCCTGACATATGGGAACCACGTCCTTGTATCATTAATATACACATCTAAAATATCCAGGTAAGAACCACTGCAATAGAAATCTTGCCCATACAAATTATATACATAAATAGTATATGTGACAGAATATGCGCTGTGATGTAAAAACCTATATGTAAAAATGAGGATGCTAGCACAAAAGGTAGTATAGCCTCCCTAAAGGGAGGAAGTAGAGCGAAGACATTGCTGGAAGTGGCAGCAGAGGAGCTGGAGTAAACTAAGAGGTACAACTGGGAGCATGTTGCCACACTGATCCCAGTTGGATTTCATTCATATTCTGGCGTATATGCTTCTGTAATGGTAGCCATTTATTCTGGTGAGTTTTGAATTCACTTGATGTTGGTGATTGGTCACTTGAGCACTGTTTGATTTCATTCATACTAAGGCGTATATGCTGCTGTAATGGTATCCTTTTTGTTCTGGTGAGTTTTGAAATCACTTGATGTTGGTGATTACTTGAGCACTGTTTGAGAGACATTTTCGTGATTATTGATATTGCTGGAACAAGTCTTTTTTTTTATCTTCATCAAACACACTGTTGGACTTCTTTTGTCACTTTTGGACTTTTTATTACCCAATTTTGCATCTTTGTACCAGTCGATTTATATGTCATTATATGTTGTATATTGCACATTTATTTTTTTATTTTGTATATTGGTGCTGCACTATTGTATAATATATAAATAAATAGAATACATAAAAATTGGCCTGTCCAGATTTTTTTTTATTTCTGGGTTGAAATGGCCCTTTTTTCAAATAACAATATATGCATGAATCCCGTTTTCTATTACCTTGTTAACTCCACCACGAGAGCCCAACAAGCACATACTTGTACTCACCTGCTGGTGCCTACAAATTATATAATTAAATACAATCCATAAAAATGGGCCTGTTCAGAAACAGACTCAAGTGTCTAAATGGCGTCACAAAAGTACCTGGAGGAAACCAAAATATGAAACTGGAAGAAGAATATGCCCAAGTATATCTGATATTAAAACATTCTTGAACTTGCTGTAAAGTAGAAATATAGTAATCAATATCTTGCCTCCAGTAATTTTCCAAGTAAGAGACCAAACTGTATTTTAGAACATCTAGCCTGCAGAACCAGCCTATTCAATGAACAATCTGTGAACATAATGAGTTATTGAATTGCTACAAAGAATAGGAAAGTTTTAAACTGCACTTCACACAATAATGTGTAAAAGAACAATTACCTAAATCCTCAAGGAATGTTACCAGCACACAAACTGTGTGCCAATTAGAAGCATTTACATAAAATCACACCAGCAGTGCAGTTTGACTGCATGTGGTATCCTATGTGCCTATAACATCAAATGTTCTTTTTTCTTCTTACCTAAACAATAGTGGGTTCACGTCGGTACATTCTGAACAGACATGGAACAGTTTTGGACAGATTGTTCAATCAAAGTGACGACAGCTGCTCCACCCACTGTACACTAGAAGTTTTTCTTTGAGATAAGTGTTTTCCCCTGTTCCTGACTTTCTTTGATAACAGACTGTTCAGATTTAAAAGTAAACATTATTCTGCATTCTAAGACTGAAGGTCATAGAAAGGCCAACGCTCTCACGCTGCACTCTAATAACATTCAGTTAAAGTCGGCCTATACTGAAATAACAACTGTATTAGTTATCCTGCGTAGGCAACTTCATTAAATGTATAATGGGTAGAAGAGGTGATGAAATACTTTTCCTGCAGAAAATATTGTCCCAGGCTCCTCTTATGTGACCAAATGTGAGAGAATTATGACATCACATGATCTCTACTGAAGGGGCTTACGGAACTAATGTTTAGGTACAAGACGGCAATCAGCTTTTTTTTTTCTTACAATTTCTACATTTAATGGAGTACAACTGACATACTAGCAGATGAGGAATGAGGGGTTGTTGTTTTGAGACAGGTCTGCCAATTCTATAGGGTACATCAATATAAATGTGGCTGAACTACCCTATCAAAATATGTAGGCAGTATTGATTTCCTGTTTAACCCCTGGATGAAAAAAAAACCTCTACTTTTTCAGCCAAATTGGGATAACACCTAACAAAGTTCAAAATAGCTGCTCCAGGTGAGTTGAAAAGAAATACCTTGCGCAAGTGGTTCAAGGGTGCCAGTACAACCCGTCTATAGATAATCATCACAAGAAAAGTTCCGGAATCACTGCACTCCTTGAAATCCTTTATTGTATATCATAAAAACATCACAGACACCATGGGGATATCACAGATGGAACATATTTCACGCTAGTAGCAGCGCTTCCTCAACCATGAGGAATTTGAGGAGTGCAGCGATTCCGGAACTTTTCTTTTGATGGGATAACACCTACTTTATTATTGGTACATGTCCCAATTCGCATAGCACAAAAAAGCAAAAATATTTTTTGAAAATTGCTTCTTACCTGTTTACGTGCTCTTTTCTGAAACCTCTAGTAGACCTGTAGACCTATTCCTGTAGTATCTGCTGGATAGGATGAATCCTCTGTTCTTAGCCTCAACCTTCTCAAGAACCACAGCCCCTCTGACACACCAAGTTGAGTGTACAAACATACAATATCACAGGAAATCACTGAAAGTAATACTTAGTAGCCAATAGTAGTGCTATATCAGAGAAAACTGGCACCAAACCAGGTAGTAAAGGCAAACGTAATATACTGTCACCCAATAAGGTTGGTAACTAGGCAAGCATAAAATTGATTAACCATTGGAAATACACAATTTAGCATACAAACTGATTAACAGTAAGGACTAGGCATAAGACATTTGGCATCCAGATCAACATAAGCAGTAGCAACTTTTTGCCGCGATTTTACCGCAACTTTTTTCTATGACTTGAAGCAATGCCTGTGTATTCTTGAGGTCTATGGACCTCAAGTCACATCAAAGTGGGATCAAAGTAGCGCAGGGTCTACTTTGAAGTCGTTACGACTTAAAGTCGCACAGATATGAACGGCACTCATTGGAAATCATGGGGTAGAACTTGTCATGCGAATTTTCAGTCCCAAATCACATGACAAGTTGCACAAGTGGAAACCGAGCCTAATTCGAGCAGTGAGCAGTAGTAAAGTTTAATCTACCGAGTGCTGTAACTATGCCGCCAGAGCGCATTTATGGTGGCAATGCTAGTCCTAGACCAACTGAGTATGCAATCTCCAAAAGAAAAGGAGAATGGAAGTGAAGGGGACAGAGGAACAAAGGGGGCTTGCTAAAAAATAATTATGGGAGGGGCAGTCCTTTGTGATGTTTTTGATGGCTATCACCGGAGCATTTTAAGAGCATCTTTACACTTAAAGTGGTGTTCCGCCCCCCAAATTTTTTTTAAAAGGCAGCAGCTACACATACTGCAGCTGTTGGCTTTTAATAATAGGACACTTACCTGTCCTGGAGTCCAGCGATGTCGGCACCCTCAGCTGATGTTTTCATCAGCTATCGGGTGCTGCCGCCGCCATTGCAAGTAAGGGAACCCGGCAGTGTAGCCTTTTGGCTTCACGCCGGGAACCCTACTGTGCATGCGCGAGGCCCGCTCCTCTCTCCTACTGGCCCGATGGCCGGGGGAGGAGGAGGGAGCCCCGCGGTGACGTCACAGGCCGCGGCCCGGACTTCCGGAAGTGGAAAAGGATACCCGTCAAAGACAGGTATCCTGTCCCTCCTCCCCCGAAAGGTGCCAATTGTGGCACCGGAGGGGAGGAGGAATCAGATGAGCAGAAGTTCCACTTTTGGGTGGAACGCCGCTTAAACGACAGTCCTGGTTAACCTGCATGCAGTATACATACTTTATAGTCTTGGCACAGATGCAAGGTAGATGTGGTTCAGATGCAGTAAAGGTTCAGTATAGTGTGACATAGGGTTGATATAGGTGCAGTCTAGGTTTGGAATAAGTGCGGTGTAGAGTGCAGTATGGGTGCGGTATGGATTGGGTACACTTGGTGTATTGCTCTCAGTGGTTCAATCCCTGCTAGAGCATCAGCAGAGGGAAAATAGCTCTTTCACCAGTCCTCTGGAAGCTGTGGTGACCTCACGCTGTAGAAGTGGGGACCCCTCGGTCTCTCCCTGAAAGCCTCCGATGATCAACAAAGGGAAGCAGAGGGTGAGTGCATGATATTCTGTGGCTGCCATATCAAACTACAACTGCCAGCATTCTCAGCATTCTGCATAGAGGTCTATGGGCTTGTTTGGCTTTAGCTCCCCCTCTGCTGGCTGGAGGAGAATATTGCAGCATAACATTAATATCACAGTAGAGGGAGAGAGGCAAATATAGTGCAATATCCTCTTCTCCATGTTGTTGTAGCCCAGCACCTGGCTATACTTAAAACCCTACTTCCACTCTTCAGATGGGATCAGTTACAGTGATTCATGCTTTTACATACCTTGTTTTTGCTCACTGTATTGCTACAACACATACTGTCCTTGATGTTTGGATTCTTGAAAAAGATTTTTCCTTTTGGTGTCACATGTTGAAATGGGGGTTATTTACTAAAACTAGAAAGTGCACAATCTGGTGCAGCCAATGGTAACCAATTTTCTATTTAGTTTGGGATAGAGTAGAGAAGGTTTAGAGCTTTTGTCATCTATTTATTCCTGCCCGTGTTCTATTGGGGAAAATTCCCCTCACTTCCTGTCAGAATGTCAAAAAAAGACAAAAATACATTCTTAGTAGAGCAATGAAGGTTTTTTTTATGACAATTTTTTTTTATTGGTGTCTATTTATTTCTGTGAAAATAATGAAATAACTAATGCGCAAACCAAGTGAACCTCAAATTCATTTCAGAGTGGCAGCCAATATTAAGAATGTATCCCCACAAATGGAAAAATATGTAAAATAATGAATGTGGTGCTTACTCAGTATGTACAAAAAAAGTGCGTAGTGCAAAAACAAGAAAATCAATAAATAGTCAAAAATTTAATTAAAGTATACAAAAGTGCATGTGCAAAAGTAAATAAGGATACACAATCTTCAATATCATCTAGAGTTATGGAAGCAAAAGGTGCAGTGATCAAGTGAAGGAAAGTTCATCCAATCCTAAATGTGTAATCACACTCTCTTCCACCATCCATGATCTACCATGGGTGTGCTCCAGCCTCTCACCTCAAATAAAGACCCCAATGGGTCTTATGACGCTTCTGGTAAAAAATCCAAGGATCCTCTCCAATCATGCAGTCTTCCCTAATATTAAAGGTAGAACACTGTTTTCTTATCCACCAACACTGCTGCTTAATCCTGCCATCCCTGATACTCCAAGGGGAAGACTGCAGGATTGGAGAGGATCCTTGGATTATTTACCAGAAGCGTCATTAGACCCATTGGGGTCTTTATCTGAGTAAGAGGCTGGAGCACACCTATGGTAGATCACGGATGGTGGAAGAGAGTGTGATTACACATTTAGGATTGGATGAACTTTTCTGCACTTGATCACTGCAGCTTTTACTTCCATATTTCTAGATAATATTGAAGATTGTGGATCCTTATTCACTTTTGCACATGCACTTTTGTACACTTTAATACAATTTTGGACTATTTATTGATTTGTTGTTCATTGATTTTGATATTTGATGTTTTTGCACTACACACTTTTTTTTTGTACTAAGTTAGCGCCACATTCATTACTATTTCTGTGGCTGTGATGCCTGTATCCCCCATTTGTTGTACAAAAGTCACAGGGATAGAAAGTGTCACAAACAACTGACACACATTTTAAATCTTCACTAGTCCAGGTCAAAAAGTACTATTGTTTTGTTGCTACAGTATTCCAACTTGCTCAGCTATGACAGGATGAGTAGAATTAGTTAGTTGGCTACACACAGCTTGTAATTTTCTCAAACTTTCCACATATGACTAGTGATGAGCCGAACACCCCCGGGTTCGGTTCGCACCAGAACCCGCGAACGGACCGAAAGTTCGTACGAACATTAGAACCCTATTAAATACAATGGATGCGAACGTTCGAATTCTAAAGTGCTAATTATAACGACTATTATGCATGTTATTGTCCTAAAAAGGGTTTGGGAACCCGGGTTCTGCACTAGGGGACATGTATCAATGCAAAAAGAAGTTTTAAAAACGGTCGTTTTTCGGGAGCAGTCATTTTAATGATGCATAAAGTGAAAAAAAATAAGTCAAATATTCCTTTAAATATCGTACCTGGGGGGTGTCTAAAGTATGCCTGTGAAGTGCCACGTGTTTCCCGTGTTTAGAACTGTCCCTGCACAAAATGACACTTCTAAAGGAAAAAAAAGCCATTTAAAACTGCTTGCGGCTTTAATGTAATGTCTGGTCCCGGTAATATGGATGAAAATCTTTAAGAAAAATGGCATAGCTACCCCATGACCCCCCCCCCTACCCCAGCCCATTACCAGCCCCTTTGGGTCTTGTATGGATATTAAGGGGAACCCCGCACATAAAATAAAAAAGGCCCTATATACTCTGAACAGCCGTATACAGGCGGTGCATACAAGACAGGGACTGTAGGTTTGTTCTTATGTAGAATCTGTTTGTAATTTTGAACAGGTACATTGTTTAAGTGTAGCTCCAGCCCAAAAATCTATTTTTAAACTTTTTGGAAAACATAGGTAAGGGTTATCACCCCTGTAACATTTGTTTTGCTGTCTGTGCCCCTGTTCAGAACATTTCACCTCACTTTCCGTCCCAATGACAACTGTTTTTGAAATGTGGTGTTTTTCTTGAAACAAGGATTGGTGATAAAGCATCAGTACAGAGGAGACACCTTTCTCCCATATTAATTCTTACAGGAGAGAATTTTCCTTCCTAGGGGTAGATTTCCTCTCACTTCCTGTTGTCTTCTTGCGTTTGCAAGTAGGAGTCGTTTGTAAGTTGGATGTTTGAAAGTAGGGACCTGCCGTATATACGCTGCAGAAATAGGCCCCTTAGTTGTTGGTGTTGGCACAACACTGTAAGCACTCACAGTTACTCTTGGTTGGTGCTGGAACGCCCTGCTGTCAACTATTATATCAGGAATTGTAATTACATATAATTGTTGAACAGTGGTAGTAAAAATTGGGCCTTTGATGGTGGTGCTGGTGCCACAACACTGTAAGCCCTGACAGTTACTCTTGGTGGGTGCAGCAATGGGCCCTGCTGTGAATTATTAGATCAAGAATTGTAATTGCATGCCCCTGTTGAACAGGGGCTGAAAAATTGGGCCTTCCGTGGTGGTGGTGGTGGTGGTGGTGTTGCCACAACACTGTAAGCCCTCAGAGTTACTCTTGGTGGGTGCAGGAATGGGCCCTGCTGTGAATTATTAGATCAAGAATTGTAATTACATGCCTCTTTTGAACAGGGGCTGAAAAATTGGGCCTTTCGTGGTGGTGGTGGTGGTGGCGTTGCCACAACACTGTAAGCCCTCAGAGTTACTCTTGGTGGGTGCAGCAATGGGCCCTGCTGTGAATTATTAGATCAAGAATTGTAATTACATGCCCCTGTTGAACAGGGGCTGAAAAATTGGGCCTTAGGCACTGGTGGCACAACACTGCAACCCCTCACAGATACTGTACTTGGAGCACAGCAATGAGCCCTGTTGCAAAGTATTGCTTCAAAAATTGTAATTACACGCCCCTGTTAAACAGGGGCTGAAAAATTGGGCCTTAGGCACTGGTGGCACAACACTGCAACCCCTCACAGATACTGTACTTGGAGCACAGCAATGAGCCCTGTTGCAAAGTATTGCTTCAAAAATTGTAATTACACGCCCCTGTTAAACAGGGGCTGAAAAATTGGGCGTTAGGCACTGGTGGCGGCACCCATAAACAAAAATGATCTTCCAAGCTATCATCATCAATCGTATCATTGAGGACTCGGAGGAGGAGGATAGCCAGTCAACATAACAGCACAGGCACTCAGCATCAGCATCAGTCTTGAAGGGATGTGACATGTTAAAATCAATTAGTCTGTTATATCAGCATCAGGTGTGTGGTAGCTGGTGGTGATCCAAGACTGGTTCATCTTGATGAAAGTCAGTCGATCAACCGAGTCGGTGGACAGGCGCACCATGTGATCCGTGACAAATCCTCCAGCAGCACTGAATGTGCGTTCCGAAAGAACGCTGGATGCAGGACAGGCCAGTAGCTCAATTGCATACTGTGCAAGCTCTGGCCAGTGATCCATCCTCAAGACCCAGTAAGCCAGAGGATTTTCGGTGGGGAAGGTGTCCAAGTCTGACCTTGCCCCTAGATATTCCTGCACCATGTTTATCAGACGCTGGCGATGGTTGCTGGAACCGATCATACTTTGGGGCTGCGGACTAAAGAATTGTCTGAACGCATCGGTCAGACGGCCACCTTCCCCACCGCTCCTTCTTTGACTGGCCGAAGCCTCAGCAACTCGTTGTCCAGGACCAGGAGTTTGTAACCTCCCAGTCTCTGGGAACGCGTTGCACAGACCTTTCTGCAAGGCCTCCCGGAGTTGTCTCATCCTCTGCTCCCTCTGCGACGGTAACATAAGGTCCGCAACCTTACCCTTGTACCGTGGATCAAGGAGAGTGGCCAGCCAGTAATGGTCCCTCTCCTTGATCCGAAGAATACGAGGATCCTTCCGCAGACTTTGCAGGATCAGGGAGACCATGCAGCGTAGGTTAGCTGAGGCATTCGGTCCGGAGTCCTCTGGGTCACTAAGGACGACATGATCCGCAGCCACCTCCTCCCAGCCACGTACAAGTCCACTGGGTTCTTGGGACTGTAAATCATCCCTAAAAGACTGCTGCTGATGATGCTGAGTGCCAGCCTCCACCTCCATGCTGACACAATCCTCCTCCTCCTCTTCCTGTGCGATGGGTGGGACAGAAGGAACACTGTCTGGGTAAAGGGGGCCTTGAGAGGCAAGGAAGTCCTCCTCTTCCTGCCTCTGTTCTGCCTCAAGTGCCCTGTCCATTATTCCACGCAGCGTGTGCTCCAACAGGTGGACAAGAGGTACAGTGTCACTGATGCATGCACTGTCACTGCTCACCATCCTCGTGGCCTCCTCAAATGGTGCCAGGACAGTGCATGCATCCCTGATCATGCCCCACTGGCGTGGAGAAAAAAAACCAAGCTCCCCTGACCCTGTCCTGGTGCCGTAGTCGCACAGGTACTCATTGATGGCCCTCTGCTGCGTGTGCACCCGCTGCAGCATGGCCAACGTTGAGTTCCACCTGGTGGGCATGTCACATATAAGGCGGTTCTTGGGCAGGTTCAACTCCTTTTGCAGCTCAGCCAGGCGAGCACTGGCATTATAAGATCTGCGGAAATGCACACAGACTTTCCTGGCCTGCCTCAGGACATCCTGTAAGCCCGGGTACCTGCCCAAGAACCGCTGCACCACCAGGTTAAGGACGTGAGCCACACAGGGCACATGGGTCAGTTGTCCCTGTCGGAGGGCGGAGAGGAGGTTGGTGCCATTGTCGCAAACCACCATTCCTGGCTTAAGCTGGCGTGGCGTCAACCACCTCTCGGCCTGGCCCTGCAGAGCAGACAGGACCTCTGCTGCAGTGTGGCTTCTGTCCCCCAAACACATCAGCGCAAGCACGGCATGGCATCTTTTTGCCTGCGTACTTGCGTAGCCCCTTGAACGGCTACGGAGCACCGCTGGTTCAGAGGACAAAGCACAGGAAGAGGCCATGGAGGAAGAAGAAGAGGAGGGGGTGGAGGAGAGAGGTGTGTCACAACCACTAGTAGCATTTTGTAGGCGTGGCGGTGGAACAACCTCCAACACTACTGCACCTTGTCCTGCATCCTTCCCAGCTGCCAAAAGAGTGACCCAATGGGCCGTGAAAGAAAGGTAACGTCCCTGTCCATGCCTGCTGGACCATGATTCAGCGGTAATATGCACCTTACCGCTGACCGCCCTGTCCAGCGAGGCCAAGACATTGCCTTCCACATGCCGGTAGAGAGCCGGAATAGCCTTCCGTGAGAAAAAGTGGCGTTTGGGAATCTGCCACTGAGGAACCGCACATTGCACAAACTCACGGAAGGGGGCCGAGTCTACCAACTGAAAAGGCAGCAGTTGAAGCGCTAGCAATTTAGCCAAGCTAGCATTCAACCGCTGGGCATGTGGATGGCTGGGAGTGAACTTCTTTCGACGGTCCAGCAGCTGGGGCAGGGAAATTTGCCTGCTAGAATCGGACATCGGTGTACTGCTAGCAGAGTGGCCGCAAGTACTTGGCTGTGACACACCTAATTCTACACCTTCATTCCTCTCAGTGCATGTTTCAGAGAGGACTGAAGTTATAGTGGGGTTGGAGATCCCAGCTGATGCGGTGCAAGGAGAGGTCCGCTTTGTTCTTTGGTGTGGGTCTTTGAGGTAGGCTTGCCAAAGAGCTGCATGGCAGGTCAACATATGTCTGGTCAGGCATGTGGTACCCAAGCGGCTGATGTTTTGGCCACGCGATATACGCTTGAGACATATGTTGCAAACAGCAGCTGTGCGATCTGATGCACTAACCTCAAAAAAGGCCCACACCAAAGAACTTTTTGAATGACGGGCAGAGGCAGCGCCCTGCACAGGCGGAGCTCTGCGGTGTGATTCCGTCGGTGTACTGCCCTTACACTGGCCACCAAAGGGCATCCTGCCTCGTTGGAGATGTGCCTCCTCCTCATCCTCCTCCTCCTCCTCTCTCCTATTAGGCACCCACGTGGAGTCAGTGACCTCATCATCCCCTCCCTCCTCATCACTGGAGCCAATCTGGCAGTATGCTGCAGCTGCTGGAACATGACTGCCAGATTGGTGTCCTTCTTGAGCATCCCCTCTGTCTGCTCTCACGCTACTGCCTTCCTGTAGCTGGGTTTCATCATCAGACCCTTCGAAACGCTGGGCATCCTCCTGGAGCATGTACCCAACACTGTGCTCAAACAGTTCGGGGGACTCCTCAGGAGGAGGACATGGTGGGTCTAGGGAAGGAGTGACTGATGATGAGTCTGACATTGATACCAGGGAAGAGGACGCTTTGGCAGCTGCTTTGCCAGTACCCTGAGCCTGGGTGAGAGAGGATGAGGAGGAGGAGGAGGGCTTGGTCATCCACTCTACCAAGTCTTCGGCATGATGTGGCTCAACATGTCCAGCTGCCGAAAAGAAGGACAAGCGTGTCCCATGGCCATGTGCTGATGACAATGCACCGCGTCCACGACCAGCACTGTTGCCCCCAGACACAGAGCCTGCTTGCCCTCTTTTATTGCCTCCTGACTGTCTGCCTCTCCTTGTTTGCCTTCCAGACATTCTAATGGATGGCCTGCAGGGAGATGGGAAAAAAGCAATAAGGGCTACCTTCAGGTGTCCTTCTCTGTCCCTTTACTTAAGGATTTCTAAATATGGTTGAGGATGATTGCTTTCGCACAGAATAGCACAATGACAATTTCCCTGACTGTCCAAAAAACAAGGATTTCAAAGATGGTTGATGAGGAATGCTTTAGCACAGTATAGCACAAGGAGAATTTCCCTCACTGTCCTTCCCTGTCCCTAGAAACAAGGATTAGCACAGTGAAACACACTGACACTCTCCCTACCTATAGTTTTCTGTCCCTAGAAAAAATGTTTTTTTAAAGATGGTTGATGATCAATGCTTTAGCACAGTATAGCACAAGGAGAATTTCCCTCACTGTCCTTCCCTGTCCCTAGAAACAAGGATTAGCACAGTGAAACACACTGACACTCTCCCTACCTATAGTTTTCTGTCCCTAGAAAAAATGTTTTTTTAAAGATGGTTGATGATCAATGCTTTAGCACAGTATAGCACAAGGAGAATTTCCCTCACTGTCCTTCCCTGTCCCTAGAAACAAGGATTAGCACAGTGAAACACACTGACACTCTCCCTACCTATAGTTTTCTGTCCCTAGAAAAAATGTTTTTTTAAAGATGGTTGATGATCAATGCTTTAGCACAGTATAGCACAAGGAGAATTTCCCTCACTGTCCTTCCCTGTCCCTAGAAACAAGGATTAGCACAGTGAAACACACTGACACTCTCCCTACCTATAGTTTTCTGTCCCTAGAAAAAATGTTTTTTTAAAGATGGTTGATGATCAATGCTTTAGCACAGTATAGCACAAGGAGAATTTCCCTCACTGTCCTTCCCTGTCCCTAGAAACAAGGATTAGCACAGTAAAACACACTGACACTCTCCCTACCTATAGTTTTCTGTCCCTAGAAAAAATGTTTTTTTAAAGATGGTTGATGATCAATGCTTTAGCACAGTATAGCACAAGGAGAATTTCCCTCACTGTCCTTCCCTGTCCCTAGAAACAAGGATTAGCACAGTGAAACACACTGACACTCTCCCTACCTATAGTTTTCTGTCCCTAGAAAAAATGTTTTTTTAAAGATGGTTGATGATCAATGCTTTAGCACAGTATAGCACAAGGAGAATTTCCCTCACTGTCCTTCCCTGTCCCTAGAAACAAGGATTAGCACAGTGAAACACACTGACACTCTCCCTACCTATAGTTTTCTGTCCCTAGAAAAAATGTTTTTTTAAAGATGGTTGATGATCAATGCTTTAGCACAGTATAGCACAAGGAGAATTTCCCTCACTGTCCTTCCCTGTCCCTAGAAACAAGGATTAGCACAGTAAAACACACTGACACTCTCCCTACCTATAGTTTTCTGTCCCTAGAAAAAATGTTTTTTTAAAGATGGTTGATGATCAATGCTTTAGCACAGTATAGCACAAGGAGAATTCCCCTCACTGTCCTTCCCTGTCCCTAGAAACAAGGATTAGCACAGTAAAACACACTGACACTCTCCCTACCTACAGTTTTCTGTCCCTAGAAAAAATGTTTTTTTATAGATGGTTGATGATCAATGCTTTAGCACAGTATAGCACAAGGAGAATTTCCCTCACTGTCCTTCCCTGTCCCTAGAAACAAGGATTAGCACAGTAAAACACACTGACACTCTCCCTACCTATAGTTTTCTGTCCCTAGAAAAAATGTTTTTTTAAAGATGGTTGATGATCAATGCTTTAGCACAGTATAGCACAAGGAGAATTTCCCTCACTGTCCTTCCCTGTCCCTACAAACAAGGATTAGCACACTAAAACACACTGACACTCTCCCTACCTATCCTTCTCTTTCCCTAAACTAAAGGAATCCAGGTTAAGCAAGAAAAAAAAATGTCACTGTCCCTGCCTATGCTTCTCTTTCCCTGCTCCGGAACACACTACACTAGGCCGCCGTGCTGGCGGCCTTTTATAGTGTGGGGCGTGTACTAAACACCCTCAGCAATAATTGGCCACAGGCATCCTGCCTGTGGCCAATCATTGCTCTCCTCGCTGCCGGCGCTGTGATTGGCCAAGCATGCGGGGTCACAGTGCATGCTTGGCCAATCACAGCGCCTGGATGACACTGCGATGGCGTAGTGCATTGTGGGCCGTTCGCGTCACTCGAATTAGGCGCGAACGGCCCAAATCGTTCGATCTTCGTCGAACGATCGAACAGCCGATGTTCGAGTCGAACGTATGTTCGACTCGAACACCCAGCTCATCCCTACATATGACCATTAGAAGCAAGCAGTTCCAATAAAGAATCTTTTTTTTTTCCTGAAAGAGTTATCTTTCTAATATTGCTGTGTGGCTTAAAGTGATACTATAGGTTCGTGTTTTAAAAACAAAAAAAACAAACATGTCATACTTACCTCCACTGTGCAGTTTGTTTTGCACAGAGTGGCCCTGAACGTCCTCTTCTGGGGTCCCACGGCGGCTCTCGCGGCTCCTCCCTGCAAGAGTTAACCCCCTCTGGGAAGCTCTTTCCTGATTAAGTTAGCTTGCCCGGCCCCCCGACGTGCCGCGTCATTGGATTTGATTGAAAACAGCGCAAGCCAATTGGCTTTGCTGCTATCAATCTATCCAATAAAGAGCCGAGAAGCCTGGGCAATGATCAAGCACGTTTGACGCAGTACTTTCCAGGGCTCAGGTAAGTAAATGGGGGGCTGGGGGGCCGCTAATCTTCGGATGTTTTTTCACCTTAATGCATACAATGCATTAAGGTGAAAAAACATGAACCTTTACAACCCCTTTAACTGTGTTGTCTGTTTGCATTTAGACAGTGCTTACCATAGTTATTTACCACTGTTACTTACTTAGACTTATTTAATTCGTTTGAAGAGAAGTTGTATGCACTTGAGTATAACAACAAACTGGAAATCAGCTTTTAACAGTCTGCTTATTCTAACCTTGTTAATTTCTGATTAGCATACACATGCTACAACTCCCCTTTGCTTTTTGCGTAGTGTTTTAAATAAAACCAAATGTACTTTTTATGGGTTGTTGTTTGCTGTGCCTTCTAAGTAACCAGGAAGTAGCTAAATGTACTACTATTTGTAAGCAGCAGCCTTATCTACACACATGACCTAATTCACAGGGTACACAGTGTTCTGCTGCTAATTATTTAGGAAAATGTATGGGTGAATTAAGTGACACTGAAACGTAGAGTAATATGTAATGTGAATAAAAAGCGAGAAGCTGGAGCCAGGGTGATTCATAATAACCATGAAGATATTATTTCACCTGGCATAGTGTCAGCATTTGTTAACAAAACTCATTCATGGAATGGCACTTTCTTGGAAAAACTTAAATTGGAAAAATATGTTTCTTCTGCTTAGCATTTCAGCAAATATTTAAATGTGTAAAATCTTAGAATTTAAAATGTTACTACAGAATGATAATACGGTGAGTTTAAAAGTGTCAGAAATAAATAATCATCATTAGGCAGAACTCTAGCCAAAAATTCCAAGATATTAAATAAATAGCCCATTAAAAGATGCAATAAAAAACAAGCTTTTGTTGCAATATTTACCTTCAATCCAAAAATTTCCCCCATGTGTTTTTTTCTACTGCTAGATGTCCTCAATCAGCTAAACAGCATCATTCAACCCACTTGTTTTGAGTCCAAGTTGTCTATTATTATTATAAAATCATTATTACATCAAAATCATTAGATAATTCCATCAGAAGGAAAAAAGTAAGCTAGTGACTATTGGTTTATTTTGCAGGAGCAGTAATAAGGAGATCAATCTAATAGGTATATATTAAAAATAGAAGAGATAATGTGTTTATAAGTAACACACAATATTAAAAGCAAGTGTAGCGGGGTCCCCTTTAAGACTTCCGGGACTACCTTGCCCAGAATCCCTTTCGGCATGTTTCCACCCCAGTGACTCATGGGAGGGGTTATAAAAGGAGGAGGCGAGGCTGGGCTCGGCCTCTTTGGGACACAAGACTTCAGTGACTGATCCTCCTGTGCGGATGTGCCGGAGTGCAAGGCCTGAAGCTGGAGGCCTTGCGCAGCACCAAAGAGCCTTCCACCCCACTGCGAGCCTGGGTGGCATCTGACTTTGCTTGTCTACAACCTTGGTTGGATCGGGGACCTGATCACTGGAGACACTGTGTGTGTGAGGACACAGTCGGTGGAAGTCCCCGGACTGGGATCGCGTCCGGAGGGGTGAGCGAGCGTATGCTCAGACCATATACTGTTGTTGCTAATGTGCATATAGACTGCCGTGGCCCACAAGTTTATATCTGATACTCTCACTGGAGATCCATATCAGAGCTGAACTCAGAGTTCATTCAGTAAAGTGTTTATTTCATCACAATCTTCCCACTGGATTACAAATGGTATTCTGTTATGTGCACCACCTTTAAAGAATTGCCGGTGAAGAAACCATCATCCCCTAAAGACTGAGTTCTAGATATCTGAGCCAGGCCTGGCCAGCTAGTTAGTTCATTTAGTTACTGCGCCACAGGGCGCCTAGTTAACGGTCGCCAACGCGGCGCACCTTTATTGTTCATTTAATGCATAGTATGTTTATTGCTGCAGGGCTCTGCAACTTATTACCTGTAAACTGTTACCACTGTTAACCTTTCTTTACCATAAGCTTAAAGTAAATTTGATACCCCTTTCATTATTGCCTTGATGTCTGAGTTTACTCATACAGTATAAGAATTATATTGCTGCCATAACTAACTGTGCCAGTAGGGGGTCGAGTACATTGCCGGGGGTTGGCGGAGCTGTTTTCAGGGCCCAAACTATATCTGCGGCCTTCTTAGTTGAAGGTATCGCTACACGTGGGAGCTCGTGCGGGATCCTGATACAGCAATTAAACGCCAGAGGTGCCGTCATGGACCCGCAAGGAATAAGAGCGTGGTGCGAAGCGGCTAAGACAGACCCAAGCCAGTCAGTGGTCATCAACCTACCAGGGGAGGAATGGTCAATTGAAACGATAGAGGAGTTAATGAAGTCAGTGACCCCAGATCACACACCATGGGTGATGGGAATAAAGTCAGACCCAGACATCTCATACCAGTATGCACTAGTGGAGTACTTGGACGGGATGCCAGAGGCTTGTAAGCACAACTGTGTTCAGACGCCAGATAATAGATCCTATAGGTTGGCGCACGCAATTAAGAAGTAGCCATCACCGACGGGATCACCGCAGGCTGCGGCCCATACCCCACCTGAAAGAGGAAACAGGGCGACGCCTCCGGTGGCGCCTGCACCTGTCACTGCTATATCACCAGAACTGATAAATGCAATAGGGGATCTGCTAACCAAGTGTCAGAAGACAAGCACGGTGCATGTAGAGACTAGCTACCGGAGACTAAAGACATTCTCAGGGAAGCTCCCTGTTCCTGCAGGGGAAGAAGATTTTGACACCTGGGTGGAGCAGGCATTACAAGCAGTGGAGGCATGGGAGGTGCCTGAAGCGCAGAAGAGGCAACGAGTGATAGAAAGCCTTAAAGGCGCAGCAGCAGAAGCAGTGAAAAGTTTTCGGTTTGGGAATGCAGACTGCACGGCTCAAGACTGTCTAGCAATGCTACAGGAAGAGTTTGGTCAATTGGAAAAGGTGACAGAGATGGTCTACCAATTTGAACATACTTTCCAACAACCGAAGGAGAAACTTTCAGAGTATGTTAGAAGACTGAACAGGTTGCTGTGCAAGATTGTGTTAAAGAAGGGAATGAAGCCCCAAGATACAGATGCGGCAAGAATGAAACAAGTTTTAAAGGGAGCGTTACGCTCGGATCCAGTCTGGCTGCACCTGAAAACCTCAGGAGGAGGAATGTTACTGACTTATGCTGACTTGATAAAAATCATCAGAGATGAGGAGGCGCTACAACAGGACCAGCAAATGATTAAGACAAATGTTGTACCCGCACAGGTGCTAGTCAATCCAGTGATGACCCTTGAAAGAGACTCAGAGGCACTCTAAAAGCTCAAATGTCCAAGGTGTTAGAAATGTTGACCTCTCTGATGGCAAAAGACCCAGAGGGTCCCAAGAGAGAAGTACCAAGGAAGGAATTATTCCCAATTGCCTCAGCACCCGCATCTTTACAAGAATGGGGAGATATAGTCTGCTTTAACTGTGGAGGAATTGGCCATATTGCAGCTACATGTTCCAGTCCCAAGAAGAAGAAACCAGATAACCGCAAGCCGGCGGGAAACTCCAGAGGGCCCCGGTGAAGGAGTCAACCGGGTGCCCATCACCTTCAGTGAGCTCCAAGCTGAATGCGAAGCAGAAGAAAAGAGGAAATAAAACACCTCAGAGGAAACACAACATTCCTCAACAGAGACACACCCCAGAGAAAGGGGGCAAGACCTCTCAGAAGAGGCACAGCATTCCCCAAAGGGGATGCACACCTAAGAAAAACAATATTGTCCCTCAACGGGTCCCTACACCCATTGAAAGGAGGGAAATCAATGCATACCAGGCTCAAGAAAGATTAAAGTCCAAAGGGAATTGGACGAGAGGTGGTCCGAAAGGAAAGGGCCAGAAGAAGGTGACCCCTGCCAGGCTATATCCGGAGAAGCTGGTAGGCCCATCTTCTATAGTGCCCATTCAAGTGGAGGGAGTCTACACGAGAGCCATCTTGGATACTGGGGCACAAGTGACCCTGTTATATCGAGATTTCTACGATAAGCACTTGAGTCACCTGCCCATCCAGAAGATAGAGGAACTAGAAATATGTGGGATTGGAACTCAGAATTTCCCCTATGATGGCTATCTGCCCGTCAAGATGATCTTTGACCCATCTGTGGCTGGAAAAGCCGAAGTGTTTGACACCCTGGCAGTTGTGTGCCCTCGGCCGCCAGGAGCCAACAAGAGTTCCCTTATAATAGGGACGAACACGGACCTGGTCCGAAGACTCCTAATCCCTCTAGTGAAAGAGAAGGGGCAAGCGGCCACCAAGATCCACCCCATGCTGAAGACGGCCTACCAACGGCTGGTCCTAGAGCAGAAGACCCCTGGAGAGGGGATAGGGAAGGTGTGGAGACTTGGAAGAGAAGGGGTAGTGTTGCAGCCCGGTGAAGTAACCTGTCTCAGAGCCACTGTGAAGCTTACTTGGGAGCAGCCTGGACCCTTTGTCATGTTGGAGTCTGACCCAAGGGAAGAGTCCCCTGGTCTGGAAGTGATACCAGAAGTGATTCCACTGAAGGCCCTGAAGAAGGCCCATTGTAGAGTTCCAGTGAGTGTCAGGAACAATACAGATGACCCCATGAAAATCCCAGCTAGGATGCTGCTGGGCCAGGTGAGCCCTGCTGCCCCTGTTACCCTGTCGGAAGTCAAGGGGATGGGTGAAGGAGGAGATGCTTGGGAGAAGCTATCCATGGAAAACCCGAATCTGCCCAGGGCTTGGAAGGAGAGAGCCAAGGCCCAGTTGACCAGATGGGAGAAGATCTTCTCCAAAGATGAGTTCGATGTGGGGTGTGCAAGGAGTGCCACCCATCGGATCCGCCTCCAAGAAGATAAACCCTTCAGAGAGAGAGTCAGGCGGGTCCCACTAGCAGATCTGGAGGATCTAAGGGAACAACTTGCAGAACTCAAGAGGACTGGTGTGATACGGGAGTCTAGAAGCCCCTATGCCTCCCCGATAGTGGTGGTCAGAAAGAAGAATGGATCGTTGAGGCTCTGTATCGACTACAGGACTCTTAACAGTAGAACCATACCCGACCAGTACACTACTCCGAGGATAGAGGATGCTCTACAGAGCTTGTCTGGAGCCAAGTGGTTCAGCGTTATGGATCTCAAGAGCGGATACTATCAGATCCTTATGCACCCAGAAGACAAGGAGAAGACAGCTTTCATAACCCCAGTGGGGTTCTTTGAATTCGACCGGATGCCCCAAGGTCTGTCTGGAGCCCCAGCTACTTTCCAACGTCTCATGGAGAAGACTGTAGGAGACATGAACCTTATTGAAGTCCTTGTATATCTGGACGATGTCATTGTCTTTGGAAGAACCCTGGAGGAACACGAGGGGAGGCTGGAAAAGGTCTTGAGGAGACTCAGTGAGGAGGGACTCAAACTTTCGCCTGAGAAGTGTCGGTTCTACCAGTCTTCTGTAAACTACCTGGGGCACATAGTGTCTGAAGAAGGGGTGGCCACAGACCCTGAGAAATTGGAGGCAGTTACCTCCTGGCCACGACCCACCACAGTAACAGAACTCAGATCCTTCTTTGGGTTCTGCTCCTATTACAGGAGGTTTGTGGAGGGATTCACCCGAATTGCTAGACCATTGAATGAACTGCTCAAGACTGAGGGAGAAGAGGATGACTCAGGGCCCAGGAAGCCGGGAGAGTCCATCAGAGATCAGTGGAATCAGAAGTGTGAAGAGGCCTTCCAGGCGTTGAAGAAGAGCCTGACCACTGCTCCAGTCTTGGCCTACGCAGACCCAACCAAACCCTATGAACTACACGTAGATGCTAGTCATGACGGTCTGGGAGGAGTACTTTATCAAGAACACGAAGGGCAACTACGGCCTGTTGCCTACGTGAGCAGGAGCCTGACCCCCTCTGAGAAAAACTACCCCACTCACAAGCTGGAGTTCCTGGCCCTTAAGTGGGCAGTAGTAGACAAGCTCAAAGACTACCTGTATGGGGCGGAGTTCACTGTGAAGACCGACAACAACCCCCTGACCTACCTATTCACTACAGCAAAGCTGGACGCCACTGGACACAGGTGGCTGGCCGCATTGTCTGGATTCAATTTCAGCCTAAAGTACAGGCCAGGGATTGGGAATCGAGATGCAGACGCTCTGTCCAGGAGATCTCATGGCCCCACCAGTGACATGGAAGACTGGACTCAAGTGGCACCTGATGGGGTGCGGGCCCTTTGTCAAGGGGCTGAATTGCAAGCCAGAGGGGGCTCAAGGGCGGAAGAGATAGGAGTTACTATGGTAGGAGTCCCCAAACAATACTGTGGAGTAACTCAACTGGAGGAAGACCATCTGCCAAAGCTGTCCAAGAAGGAGCTAAGATGTGACCAATTAGAAGACCCCATGGGGAAATTAGTTCTGGAAGCCCTGGAGAATCAGGATCCAAACAGACTTCTGAGTCACTCCTCAAAGGAAGCTCGCCTGTTGAGGAAAGAGTGGGACAGGTTACAGGTGCATCAGGGAGTGGTCTACCGAAGGGGCCCCTCTGAAGACCTGGAAGATAAATGGCAATTGTTTCTTCCGGAAAAACACAGAGAGACTGTTCTGATTGCCCTACATGACAATCATGGCCATTTAGGGGCGGAAAGGACCTTTCAACTTGTCAGAAGTCGGTTCTATTGGCCCTGCATGAGGGCAGAAGTGGAAGAGTACTGCCATTCGTGTGCACGTTGCATCCAGAGGAAGACTTTACCCCATCAAGCTGCCCCAATGGGCCATCTACAAAGTCAAGGCCCAATGGATCTGGTATGCATTGATTTCCTCTGCCTCGAACCCGATCTGAGTGGACTAGGAAATGTTCTGGTGATAACCGATCATTTCACCCGGTAAGCCCAGGCTTTCCCAACCAAAGATCAGAAGGCTTCCACAGTAGCCAAGGTACTTATGGAGAAGTATTTTGTCCATTATGGGCTGCCCCAGCGACTTCATTCAGATCAAGGAAGGGACTTTGAGAGTCGACTGATCCGGAAACTCCTGGATTCGTTGGCAATCAAGAAGACTCGAACTACACCTTACCACCCACAGGGAGATGCTCAGCCGGAGAGGTTTAACCGAACCTTGCTCAACATGTTGGGGACTCTGGAAAGTGAGAAGAAACAACATTGGAGCAAACACATAGCAGATATAGTACATGCTTACAACTGCACCACCAGTGATGCTACAGGCTACTCCCCATATCGACTCATGTTTGGGAGAGAAGCGAGATTACCTGTGGACTTGGTCTTTGGCTCCTCTTTAGACCATTCCTCAGCCACATCCCACAAAGGATATGTGGACAGGCTCAGACACAGCCTGAAAGTAGCCTATGAACAAGCTCAAGCGGCCTCAGATCAAAGGGGAGCTTGAAACAAAAGAAACTTCGACTTGAAGGTCCGGGTACAAGACCTGCAGCCCGGGGACCGAGTAATGCTACGCAATCTGGGGGTCCCTGGAAAACACAAACTTGCAGACAGATGGAGATCTGAACCCTATGTCATCTGTAAGAAGTTGCCGGGCCTACCTGTCTACAGGTTGAAGCCAGAAGGAAAGGTAGGCCCACTGAAGATGTGGCATCGAAACCACCTGCTCCCACTTGCTGAAGCAGTCAGGATACCTCCAGTGAAAGACTCCCCTGAACCAGTTTCTATTCTGGATACCCCCAGGCCAAACACTCGGTCCCAGACCTCTCGGACTGAAGATACAGAAGCTTCTGAACTCAGTGGAGATGAAGAGAGAGAGCTTGACTGGCTGTGGCCTTCCCCAACTCAAGGGACTTCTGCTATAGATCTTCCAACTACTGAAGACACTATAGATACACAACTGAATGCAGAAGCCGCTGAATTCATCCCATATAGTCCTTCATTTGATTACTGGGAGGATGCCCGTGATGTTTACCCTGAACAGGACCCTAGAGACTATATGTATCCCTCGGCTCCTGAAGCAGATGTTACAGAGCCTGCCGTGTTGCCTGAGCCTGTTACAGAAGAAGAGCATGTGGCGCCAGAGCCAGAAATCCCAAGGGAACAAAGAGCTCGCAGAGTCATAAGGCCTCCTAAAAAGTTGACCTACCCACAAATGGGGGAGAGCTCAGAAGACTCTGTGATCACTGCTAGGAGGATTGTAGAGAATCCGGACCCCTCCACTGTACATTTGGTAGAGGGCAACCCCCACTCACTCTCTGGCACAGTTAGGCAGGTCACTCAGGATAGTATGACCTGTGGGAAAGTGAATCCAACCCCTCGGTTTTGGTGGGAATTCCCTATGCCAACCTCTTATGCAATGTTGTCTGGGGTTGTACGCAGTGTATGCTAAGGTTTCTTTGGGGACCAAAGAATTTAAGTGGGGGGAGTGTGTAGCGGGGTCCCCTTTAAGACTCCCGGGACTACCTTGCCCAGAATCCCTTTCGGCATGTTTCCACCCCAGAGACTCATGGGAGGGGTTATAAAAGGAGGAGGCGAGGCTGGGCTCGGCCTCTTTGGGACACGAGACTTCAGTGACTGATCCTCCTGTGCGGATGTGCCGGAGTGCAAGGCCTGAAGCCGGAGGCCTTGCGCAGCACCAAAGAGCCTTCCACCCCACTGCGAGCCTGGGTGGCATCTGACTTCGCTTGTCTACAACCTTGGTTGGATAGGGGACCCGATCGCTGGAGACACTGTGTGTGTGAGGACACAGTCGGTGGAAGTCCCCGGACTGGGATCGCGTCCGGAGGGGTGAGCAAGCGTATGCTCAGACCATATACTGTTGTTGCTAATGTGCCTATAGACTGCCGTGGCCCACAAGTTTATATCTGATACTCTCACTGGAGATCCATATCAGAGCTGAACTCAGAGTTCATTCAGTAAAGTGTTTATTTCATCACAATCTTCCCACTGGATTACAAATGGTATTCTGTTATGTGCACCACCTTTAAAGAATTGCCGGTGAAGAAACCATCATCCCCTATAGACTGAGTTCTAGATATCTGAGCCAGGCCTGGCCAGCTAGTTAGTTCATTTAGTTACTGCGCCACAGGGCGCCTAGTTAACGGTCGCCCACGCGGCGCACCTTTACTGTTCATTTAATGCATTGTATGTTTATTGCTGCAGGGCTCTGCAATTTATTACCTGTAAACTGTTACCACTGTTAACCTTTCTTTACCATAAGCTTAAAGTAAATTTGATACCCCTTTCATTATTGCCTTGATGTCTGAGTTTACTCATACAGTATAAGAATTATATTGCTGCCATAATTAACTGTGCCAGTAGGGGGTCGAGTACATTGCCGGGGGTTGGCGGAGCTGTTTTCAGGGCCCAAACTAAATCTGCGGCCTTCTTAGTTGAAGGTATCGCTACACAAGGTAGAAAACAAAAAATAGGAATAGGTAGAGAGAAGAGGGTAGAGAAAAGGTGGAATGGATTAACATCGTGTTGTTTAAAAAGAGATCATTCTATGATAAGCTTAAATATATTGCTTTATATCTGTTGTAGATGTGAAGCCTTACTACATGTAGTAAAATTTAACAAGCAGCAGCACATGCATAAGCATTCCAAATGCGAAATTCAAACTTTTACAATTTAAAATGCTGCCATATATAATAGATATGATTTGTTTTTCCAGTACTGTTTTGGAAGCTTGCTGCCTGACCATTACCTTGGAGAGGGGGATCTTACAAGGAGCTTGTATTCTGGTCTTCTGCACTGCCTATGCATGTAGGGGCATGGGGCACTACTCCACACCAGTTAAGGGTAGCTCCAGGGTATCGTGGTAGGCAGTGGAGCTACCTTTACAATTGAATCAAATTTAAGGAGAGAGATATTTTCAAAGGAATTAAAAAATATCTAAGAGGCTGCAAACAGAAGACCGACATGCAAAAGTTTAAAATAAGTCTCCTGAATATCATGTTTTACATGGAAGGTTTATTAACACTTTATTGTACACTTATATACCATTACTCACAACACTATTCTGTCAGCTCAGACATGGTTAAATTAAAAAAAAAGACAAAACTGTGGATTAAACAAAAAAATAGGCATACACAACTATATTCGGTAAAAATTCATAATGTACATGCGTTTCTAACAGAAATATCACCACACAGTAAGTGGTGATTATGGTATTACAGCTAAGGAGAGCTAAAGTTATTCACTCTTATCAAGCATGCCACATTATAAGAGGGTCCTGGGCTCTCAGCCCCATGATACAATTAAATGAAATGCAACAATAAAACTTTTGGTGGCAAGGTTTTAATCAAAATCCTTATCAGAAGACTCTCTCAAATGCGGAACAGAGCAATAAACCTTGAGGAGTTCAGGGGAAAGAGACCGCCGTTCTAGATGAGCAATTATGATCCGGATGTGTTGGGTGCAAGCCACAGCTCGCTGCCGATAATCAACGAGGAAGGAAGAAAAAGGCTGCACACCACCAAATGATCCAACGTATTTATTGTTCCAACAGAAAATCTATTAAAGCCACCAAGACAAGGACGAGGACAGAGGACCCAGGAGGTGACACGTTTCACACTGCCAACAGTGCTTCTTCAAACCTATGGTACAACTGAAGCAGGGAGCCTTATAAGGGCTCACTCACTGTCGGATAATGCAAAATCAGTGTATCAAATGTTTGACAAGCAGAACCTCATCCCACACAGCTGGTAAACCCCCATGAATAGTACCATTGTACGTATTGCTTAGTGCAGCCTATCATGTAAAAAACATGACTTATGCCGCGTACACACGATCGTTTTTCTTGCCATTTTTTTTTCTTGCCGTTTTTCACATCGTTTTTTTTTTCATGTTTCCTCTCAAGCCTGTCTTGCGTACACACGATCATTTTAAAAAACGATCAAGCAAAGCGCAGTGACGTATACCACGTACGACGGCACTATAAAGGGGAAGTTCCGTTCTAATGACGCCATCCTTTGGGCCGCTTTTGCTAATTCCGTGTTACTGCGTGTTAGTAAAAGTTTGGTGAGAGACGATTCGCGCTTTTCAGTCTTCGTCCTTTGAAGGTCGTTTTGTGGAGTTCAGTTTGTGCTTGTGGGTTCGTTTAGCACAGTAAGAGCTGTGAAAATGTGGAATAGACTCCCTGCAGAGGTGGTTCTGGCCAGCTCAGTAGATTGCTTTAAGAAGGGCCTGGATTCTTTCTTAAATGTACATAATATAACTGGGTACTGACATTTATAGGTAAAGTTGATCCAGGGAATATCCGATTGCCTCTCGGGGGATCAGGAAGGAATTTTTTCCCCTGCTGTAGCAAATTGGATAATGCTCTTCTGGGTTTTTTTGCCTTCCTCTGGATCAACTGTGGGTATAGAATTGGGTATATGGGATTGTACGATATATGTTTATTTTTATTTTTTTATTTTTATTTTTTACGGTTGAACTGGATGGACTTGTGTCTTTTTTCAACCTGACTAACTATGTAACTATGTAACTATGTATCTGTTTGGCAGGGCTTGTAGTCAGTTCGTATCTGTTTATTCAGTGCGTTCTCATCTGCTCGGTCCTGTTTTTCAGCTTGTTCTTCATAGGCCTTGCTGTTCTTCCGTGCGTTCTTCTAGTTCGTTCTGAGCTTGCGACCGTTATGTAGCCATGTTGCGGCTACGTACTCGTCGGAGAGTTCGTGCTGTAGTTGGTGCAGGGGTTCATGCTGTATCCCGACTCCATGCCATGAGCAGGGTCAGGAGGAGTTCATGGACCAAGAATTGGTTGCTCCAGCGGCACCAGTTCTGTCATATGCCTTTGTTGCGGGAGATCAGGGAGAATAATCCTGATGACTATAGGAATTTTCTCCGGATGTCTGACCCCGTATTTCAGCATCTGTTGGCTTTGGTGTCCCCCTACATTACCAGGCAGGACACCGTTATGCGTGAAGCCATCAGTGCTGAGCAGAGGCTCATTGCCACGTTGCGATACCTGGCGACTGGGAGAAGCCTGCAGGACTTAAAGTTCTCCACAGGCATATCCCCCCAGGCTCTGGGTATCATTATACCAGAGACGTGTTCTGCCATCCTCCAAGTTTTGCAGGAGGACTATATTAAGGTAAGTGTTCTTATTTCAAACATCACATTGTATGTATTTTTTAGAATGTTTTTTTTGGGGGGGGTTTCTTAGCAGTCCCTAATTCCCATGATTCTTAGCTGCAGGGAATTTCCCCTTTCACCACATGCTAATTTTTTATTTTGCATTTTTTCATTAGGCCTACATTAACATTTCCCTTACCTAACCTCTCCAGCATGCTATCCTGGGGCCATACCCACCTTGCCTAGTCCTTTCCATGTATTTTAATCTATGCTCCATCGTAGTGCTTTACCCTAAACGCCCCCTAAAGATTGCCTAGGAATGTAACATTTGTCCTAAATTCAGACAGAGTGCTCCAGCCTTCATTTGTGATCTCCCCAACTCATCTTCAATCCCCCCCCCCCAATTTTTTTTTTTTTCGCTTGTTCTGTTGCTTACTACTAATGTTTTAATTTTTCTGTTTGCCCCAATGTTGGCCATGAATTTTTTTCTTTAATCTGCTTTCAATGTGTCAGTCTCAAAGTATTAATTTATTTTTGATTTCATTACACAGTTCCCTTCTACGCTACATGAATGGCAGAATGTGGCATTGGACTTTGCCCAACGATGGAACTTTCCAAACTGTGGAGGGGCCATCGACGGCAAACATGTTCGGGTCGTCCCACCACCCCATTCGGGATCCTTTTATTATAACTATAAGGGGTTCCACAGCATCGTCATGATGGCAGTGGTGTCAGCCACCTACGAATTCCTCTATGTGGACGTTGGCAAGAATGGCAGGATGTCTGATGGAGGAGTTTTTGCACAGACGGAGTTTGGGGAACGGCTCCTTTTGGATCAGCTGGCCTTGCCACCAGCGGAGCAGAATGTGGAGGGACTCCCATTTGTGTTTGTGGCAGATGAGGCGTTTGGCCTGGGTCCCCATTTGATGAGGCCATTCCCGCAGCGCACCCTCACCCCTGAGAGGAGGGTGTACAACTATCGGCTGGCCAGAGCAAGAAGGGTGGTTGAAAATGCCTTTGGCATCATGGCCAGCCGCTTCCGCCTGTTCCTCACCTCCATCCACCTTGCCCCTTACAAATGGAACCATGTTGTAATGGCGTGTTGTGTCCTACATAATTATCTCCGGGTGCATTCCACAAATTATCTGACTTTGACTGGGCCTGAGGCCACCTTAATGGAAGCAGAACATCTTGTGGCCCTGGAAGCTGGCCGTCCAGGCTTGGCCCCCCAAACCGGACATGAGGTCCGTGACAAATATGTGGATTATTTTGTGGGTAGGGGGGCCATTGAAATGCCTGATGACTTTTAACCTTTTAATTTAGAAAAATAAAACATTATTTTTCTCAAAGCTTGGTTTCGTGTCTAATTTTAATAATGGTTTCTGTTTTTCAGAGGTTTACCTAGTGGACTTGTATTGCCATGTGTATTGTGCATTCTTAATTCGCCTTCATTGTCAGTGTAAACACAAAACATTGCTTAGTTCACAGTAGCACAACATTTACATAATGAAGCCACAACTTCTTGATACCAAAATGCCATTTTTTATTTTAGTATTGGACAAATCCTTTTAAATGTAGATGTCCTAAACATTTTTTGCTTGTTAAAACGTATGAACAGCCATGCATACCAAAAAAATATTAAAATATATATCGGAAAAATTTACATTTACTAGTCCTAAAAGGTTCAATGAAAAACATACCTGCCAAAACACAGCAAGTTCAACGTTAATTTTTTTTAAAACATTAGACACGCCCAAGCACAGCCATGATCTTTTGTAGCCTTTCCTCCACCCGCTTGGTATTTTCCCTGATCTCTATCAAGTCTCCCTTTAATTTTTGAAGGTCATGACAGCAGACCATCAGGTATTGGATCAGGATCTGGGCACTGTGATGTGTCAAATTTTTGGGGTCTTTGGCCAGAACTGCACCTACATTTAAAAAAATAACATGTAGTATAGAATATGTAGGCCTACATCTATTAACCTGCATCTGTCTGGTTTGACACTGACCTGTTGAGGTGCCACTTTCAACTTCCACAACCTCACGTTCCTCTCCATCATGTGGGTCTGGGGCTATTGTTGAAGGTGTTGGATTTCGAGGCTCATCTGACGTAGCTTTTTGAAGCCCTATGGAGATTGCAAGAAAAGGTATAGTTTCATTATTAAGGTTGATTTTTGGGAGAAAAATAAAGCATGATAAAATAATTTGCAAACATTCTTTTGAAGTGTGGTCCATTTTTCAATGGACCCCCAGTGACAACAGGAACACATGATTGGATACATAGCCAAATACATAGCATATATGTTTTTCAACAAAGTTTGACACATTGGAACACCCCAAAGTATATACACAGGATCACCTGTGTGTGACACCCTCAAACTTTGGGGCTTTGGGCCCACACTTGTACTACTGCGTTCAGATGTTTCATCAGCTGCTGAGCATTCTCTCCCTTAACATTACCATGCATATCCTTTTTTGTTTCAAAAATGTCCTTTGGATTTGATCCCTCAAAATATTTGGTGACCAAATTTGCTACCCCCAAAAAAAAAAAAATGGGTGTTCACACTGGATGATCCAAAAACATCGTTTGATGAACTGTACGGAGAATTAGGTTTAATACGTCCGTTTACTTTTGCGGACGAATATGAAAGATGGTATCTTTCACTGTATGATATCAAAGACAAACATACACGACATAATACAAGTAATAATCTCTAGCAGGGAAAATAGCACTATAAAACTTACTTTTTCGTATAACTTTCTTGATTCATTTGTATTGGTCGGCCTCCCGCAACTTCCGATCAGACCATCGTTTTCTGAGCTGTTCCTTCGTTCTGCACACCCCGAATTATTGGTGAAGACTTTTGACCACTTTGCCCATAATTTTTGACTTGACCAGATTCGGCCTTTTATACGGCCCATGCTTGGCATTATAATCCTCCCTCTTTAAAATGGCGACCATCTCCACCATTTCCTCGAATGACATGTTGGATGCCTTATATCTTCTGGATCGGGATTTGGCCTCCTCTGGAATTTCATCCTCTGTCGAGGTAATCTCAGCCACCTGTGTCTCCGCCATGTTGCTAAGCACTACGACGAGCGAGAAGGGGCAGGGAAAGTACAATATCGAACGTCAGGGGCGGGGAAAGCGTGCGTAGTTCCACGCATGCGCAGTGTATATCAAGTGCCGATCCATGTGTCGAAAATACGTTCATTTGGCGGGAGAGGGAGTTCGCAACGAACGTGTTGACCAAGGTACATAACATTCTTAAGGATTTTGGGTTCCGCAGAGGAGGAGATTTGGGGCTTTTATATCTGTTCAAAATGCTGATTTGATGATTGTTGCCTGAAACATATGTCTTTTCTTGGTTTTTGATTTTACAGAGAGAATGAATACATTCAAAAACCCGGAGTTCATGGGGGAGTTCATTGACAAATGGAAAGAGCTCCCTATCCTGTGGCAGACCAAAAGTGGGTCCAATAAAAACAAAACGGCCAGGACAGCAGCACTGGAGAGCCTGCTTGCATTTGTCCAAACCCAGATACCCACAACAACTCTCCAAGATGTGAAAAACAAAATTGCTACCATCAGGGGGACATACAGGACCCAGAGAAATATGGTCCTGAAGTCCCAGAGGTCAGGTGCTGCAGCAGATAAGGTTTATAAACCCAGTCTGTGGTACTACAGCAAGCTTTCTTTTCTGGATGACCAGCTGGAAGTGCGGGAATCTCTCTCCACCCTTCCCCCCAGAGGTAAATCCCGCCTTCCTTGTAGCCAGCCCTCCAGCCTTCCTTGCAGCCAGCCCTCCAGCCTTCCTGGCAACCCTGCTCTGGCTTCCTCTGAGGATCAAGATCAGGCCCTTGAGGAGGCAGATTTGGATATATGGAGCCAGGTAAAGTATTGATATCTCCATTTAGATGTTACAAACATGATGCATTTAAAATGAGGTTAGTATTGTTAGGTATTTTATGTAAAAAATAAATAAAATTAAAGACCAAGATACAGTAGTGGTCAATTTTGCTGTGGACAAGGCAACAATATCAGGAGGCGGAATCTGTGAGAATTTTCTAAATTTGTACATTCATGTCAAAAATGTCTGGAGGTGAACAATGTGTGTGATTGATGGTGGCAAAAAAATAATAAAGTCCCTTTCTTTTTTTACAGCCAGAGCAGAGCCAGGAAGAGGGTGATGGTGGGGACCAGGAGGAGGCAGGGCCAAGTGGCACCCAGGAGGAGGCTGGGCCAAGTGGCACCCAGGAGGAGGCTGGGCCCAGCACAAGAGCCCAGATGCCTCCCCTGGTAATGAGACCACGAGGGCCAAGGAGAGGTAGGCAGGTGGAGGAGGAAACAAGAGCCTTCCTCAAAGAGGCTACTGCGGCCCTCAGAGAGGCACCCTCTGCTGAGGAGGGCTTTGCCGCAGTCCTGGCCAATAAGCTAGCCCAAATGGACCTGCGGCAAAAGCTGTATAGCGAGACCCTCCTGTTGAAGGTGATCAACAAGGGATTGCTCGGTGAACTCACCAAGTTCACCGACATCACAGAGGTTGTCCCTACTCCTCCACCTCCTCCTCCTCCTCCTCCTCCTCCTCCTGCCACAACCTCTCCTCCTGATCCCCAGCCTCCGAGGAAGAAACCAACCAAGGCTGCAGGGAAGGCTGGAGAGAAGGCTACAAGGAAGAGAAAAAAATAATGCCTGCTGTAGTACCACAGACTGGGAACATATATGACTTTTAGCTGCTGCGGTTCCTGACCTCTGGGAGTTCAAGCCAAGATTGGCCTCCTTTTTGGTTTTCACATCTTGGATGGTTGTTGTGGGGTCCAAGGGATGAACAAATGCAAGCAGGCTCTCCAGTGCTGCCATCCCCTTTAATTTGTTATGTTCCGAAATAAAGGATACTTTTTTTTGGCTTTAAATACTAGACTATGTGATTTGTATTTCAAAAGAAAGTTTGCTAGGGAGCAGGCAGGGACATTTCAAATAATATTATTGTTATTAACAAGGGACACAACCCTCCTTGAGGCAAAATGAGACAAATTTTGAAGGTTGGTGTGGGACATTTCCCCAAACATAATTTAAGGAAAAAAATAAAAAAAGGCACAGAAAAATGAAGAGGCTAACTTAAGTACTTAAAAAAAATGCAAAAAGAACAAAAATAAAAAAAATGATCTTTACATTTCTTCAGGAATTTATGAGGGAGATGTGGCTTGAAAATAATATTTTTCTAGCATTAAAAAAAATAGGAATTACTTTAGAAACAAGTTTGGCATAACTCTCAATATCATTATCAAAAGAGGGTAATTGTTCAAGCATTCTCTAAAGAAGAACGGAATGCGCAGCATTAAAATGATGCTATTAATTCAGCCGTGACGAATGTGCCATATCGATTTCCAACACTAGCTTTACCAAAACGAGCGCTCCCGTCTCATACTTGATTCTGAGCATGCGCGTTTTTTTTCACGCCGTTAAAGCATACACACTATCGTTTTTAACGTCGGTAAAAAAAACGACATGAAAAACGACGTGAAAAAAGAGAGCATGTTCGAAATTTTTAATGGCCGTTTTTCACGTCGTTAAAAATGCTCTGGAGCATACACACAATCATTTTTAATGGCTATTTTTTTAATGGCATTTTTAACGGCATGAAAAACGATCGTGTGTACGCGGCATTACACAAGAATGACAATGGAAAACTAAATAGAATAAAATAAAATAAAAGCATAATTAAATTACATAACCCAAATATGTGTGGTAGACAAAAAATAACACTGAAACATGAACCCAAATTACCAAAAACAATCATGAACATATACATCCTATATGAGCTTGTAAAACAATCTATACATATAAAAGTCCATGTAGTAAAACGAAAATAAAGAAAAATAAGGAATCCAGTATAGATGAAAATAAAATCACATATCAAATACCAAAGAAAAAGAGAAGAAAATCATAATAAAAAATTCATAATGAAGAGTTCATAATGAAAAAATGCCAATGTAATAGAGGGTAGAGCCAGTAAAGAAATCTGTCTTGCAGCTCCACCATACATGGCATCAAACCATTATCCCTAGGGACATCCAGAAAAAAATAAAAACACTTTCAAAATACAAACAATGTATCAAAATTAATCCAAATTATTACATTATTATAATAATTTGGATTCATTTTGACACATTGTTTGTATTTTGAAAGTGTTTTTTTTTCTGGATGTCCCTAGGAATAGTGGTTTAATGCCATGTATGGTGGAGCTGCAAGAAAGATTACCCTCTATTACATTGGCCTTTTATCATCCAGTTTCATTATGAAATTTTAATTATGATTTTCTTCTCTTTTTCTTTGGTATTTGATATGAGTTGTTTTATTTCATTTATACCTGGATTCCTTTTTTTTATTTTTTTCAGTTTTTTTCTGGTTTTACTACAGAAAGAAAGATTTCTTTACTAGCTCTACCCTCTATTACATTGTGTCAGAAACCATGAATCAGACCGAGACAGAAGTACAGTCAAATCACACTTGTTTAATAATAATAATAAAAAGGTAAACAGAGTAAGCGTAGTCAAAACATAGCCAGAGTTCAGTAACCGGATCGGGTTGTCAGCCAAGCCAATGTCAGAGAGCCAGAGATAAACGTAGTAGTACAGCAAGCAGGATCAGGAGCCAGAAGGAACGTCAGCCGAGCAAGTCTTCAACAGGAACGCAGGAGAAAGTCTCTATGATGTTGACCAAGGCGAAGGCAGAGAGCAAATGAACTGGAAGGCTTTAAGTAGGCAGGACTGATGGGCAGGATCAACAACAGGTGAGTCACTGTGGAGAGATAGGAGCTGGTAATTAGCTGACAGCTGAGCTGCCAGCTCAGAGAAGGAAGGGCTGTGCCAAGCCCTGACACATTGGCATTTTATCATCCAGTTTACCACATTTTTCATTTTGAATTATGAATTTTTCATTATGATTTCCTTCTCTTTTTCTTTGGTATTTGACATGAGTTGTTTTATTTCATTTATACCGGGATTCCTTCTTTTTCTTTTTTTCTGGTTTTACTACATTGACTTTTATGTACATATACAGTGTATGTGTGTATATATATATATATATATATATATATATATATATATATATATGTGTGTGTGTGTATATATATATAGATTGTTTTACAAGCTCATATAGGATGTATATGTTAATGATTGTTTTTGGTAATTTTGGTTCATGTTTCAGTGTTATTTTTTGTCTATCACACATATTTGGGTTATGTCATTTAATTATGGTTTTATTTTTTTTATTATATTTTGTTTTCCATTGTCATTCTTTGTGTGTAGGTCATGATTTTTACATGATAGGCTGCACTAAGGAATATGGGCAATGATACTATTCATGGGGGTTTACCAGCTGTGTGGGATGAGGTACTGCTTGTCAAGCATTTGATACACTGATTGCATTATCCAACACCTGTTAGGAGGAGTGAGCCCTTATAAGGCTCCATGCTTCAGTTGTACCATAGGTTTGAAGAAGCACTGTTGGCAGTGTGAAACACATCACCTTCTGGGTCCTGTGTCCCCGTCCTTGTCTTGGTGGCTGTAATTGATTTTCTGTTGGAACAATAAATACATTGGATCGTTTGGTGGTGTGCAGCCTTTTTCTTCCTTCCGCAATAAACCTTGATGCAGGTTTCAACTTGGTACATTCAGCCTGCCCATTAACTGTTTGAATCTCGAATGGTTCCTGCTGAAGACTTCTGCATTATGTTAAAGTTAACAACCAAATTTTGGGGATGGCACATAATTTTAGACAACACTGTTTTTGAAGGGTGATGAGGCGTCAGATGGTAGATCACTCAAAGATCATAAAACAAAATTAAGGTTTTGGAGTGGCCTAGTCAAAGTCCAGCCTTAAACCCGATTTGAGATGCTGTGGTATGACACTAAAAAGGATGTTCATGCTTGAAAACCTTCCAATGTGTCTGAATTAAAACAATTCTGCAAAGAGTGGGACAAAATTCATCCACAGCAATGTGGAGACTCATTGCCAGTTATCGCAAATGCTTAATTGCAGTTGTTGCTCCCAAAGGTGGCACAACCAGTTATTAGGTTTAGGGAGCAATTACTTTTTCACATAGGGCCAGGTTGGTGGGAACAGCTTTTTTTCCCTTAATAGAAATCATGTTTTAAAAACTGCATTTTGTATTTACTCGGGTTATCTTTGTGTAATAATAAAATGTATTTGATGATCTGAATCATTTATGTGTGGCAAATTGTGTATCAATAGGTGGCGCTGACATTTTATGCATGCTCTTGTAAGGATGGGTTGTCTCCTGATGGGGTAATCAGTGTTGGACTAAGACTGTGTCACCTGAAGAAGAAAGAGGGAACGGAGGAGAGGAAAGAGAGCGAAAGGTGGTAGGGGGGAAGGGGGGATGGTGGAAATGAGGATAGGTCCCGGGGGGTGTAGTATTAGAGGGGTTTAGGGGTTTACACTTAGTGGTCCCTAGTAACGTGAGTAAGGCAGATTAAGGGGACAGCAGTGATTGATCAAAGTCAGGTGGGAGGTAATGATCTACCCAAGGTTTCCATAGGTGTTTGATATTTTTTTACTTTGTCTAGGAGAGTAGCTTCCACTTTGGCATGGATCATAGGTTACCCTATTTTTGGTTTCTGTGATGTTAAGGTGTGGAGATTTACCGCGGTAGTAACCTGCAAGAGGAGTTTAAATTGTGGGCGGGTCACTTCCGGGGGCTTTTTATTAAGTAGGGCTGTGGCGGTGTTAGGGTCCAGCGGCCCTTTGAACAATGTTGAAAGAATTTCGAAAACTTCTGTCCAGAATGTTTGGGCATGTGGGCAGGTCCACCAGATGTGGAGATGTGTACCGGCCTCTGGGCAGCCCCAAAAGCATTTGGGAGGGTAGGTGGGGTGGAATTTATTACCAAAAAAATCAAAAAACATCATAATATCACATTAGTGTATCAATGATTGTTATTCAAAGTGCTGCATGCCAATGCTATCAGGTGCTACCTGCAACATATGTTATGCTTTAACGTGCAAAAAAAACATAAAACGTGCAAAAAATGCCAATAAAGTGCAATGTGCAAACTATATCATATGAATTTTTAGTCCAACAATCATAAAAATAAGAAACTATGGATAAGCTGCAGTTGCAATCCACAGATTTGAATATGTCCACCACAACAGAAAAACTGGAAAAATATGAATATATATGTGCAAAAAAGTTCTTTCCTGACAGACTCCATGGCAGACTACGTGTGGGTTAACCCCGCCTTCTCTCCACTGCTATAGGACCCCTTACCTATAAATTTGAGCTCACCTCTACAGACAGTGTTCCTTTTCTGTCCTCCTCATGTGGACCCTGCATCACATCGTTCTATGCAAGTCCAGGATGTCCATCGGATCAGTACCAGTTGTTGAGGTGCTTCCAGGGCCCAGCTAAGAGCGGGCGAGTGGTTTTCAGGCAGTAAATACCCCTGTGGTGGAAGGGATGTGGCCCAGTGTACCGGGATGGACGTAGGACTGTCTGGCAAGGTCTGAAGATTTCATCTTTTTCTATCATGGCAGACTGTTTTTGTGTGTCCGCCGGTTGTATAATATTTCCTTACTCCCCACAGTGTTATTGTGTCCCGGCATGTGTGGAACACTTCTGCGTTCCAGGACGCCTCTCCTCTTCCTGGTCCCCGTCTGCCGTACATTCGCGCATGCGTGAAGCCGCGGTGAAACTGAGGCTTGGTTTTCGCGCATGCGTGGTGCGGCGGAGGGGTCCGAGGCCGCACAGGCGCTGTATGCTCCAGATCTACGGTGCAGGCGCACGACGTGGGGCATCGGTGACGTCATTTCAGCGGGACATTTAAACCACTGAAGAGCCCCATACAGGTGGGATAACCTGTGGGCATATGGCGGCAGAATCCCGGAGCCTCTGCACTCCTTGGGCAAGGTAGGCACCACCTTGACAGCAATGCAGTTAAAAAAAAAAAAGAGTGTATTTTTAAAACTTGTATTCTGTTATGCCTTCCTTAGCCTAAGTAGTCTGTAGCCTTGGATCTTTGTCTCTTCCTCATCATGGACTCATCGTCACCGCCGTGTGGTCATCCCTCCCGCACAAGGTATGTGCGGAGTGGGTAGGGGGATGGTGTCACATGTGTTTTACTTTGGTGGTTGCTAACGGTTGTCTTGCCCACCTTGCTTCCCCTCCCCCTGTCTGTATTATTTCATTGCAGCCTGGCTAGATCAGATCATCGGTCACAAGACAGGGACCTTGCCAGGCCGCAGCATCGTCATCATTCATCCTCCAGGTCCAGGCGCGGCACTACGTCTAGGACCCATCATCATAGGGGACGTTCACGTTCCCCCTCTAGGCATAGGAGACGTTCCCATTCCTCCTCTAGTCACCGCCACCACCACCGCGATAGTCGCTCTGATCACAGAGCCTGCTGGGGATGTAAGACCAGAGTCCCGTAGGGAAAATCGCTATGCGACCCATGTTATGCCCGAGCGGTCAGTGAGAAAGAGACCGCAAAACAAAATCTTGAGTCTCTTGTTAAACTTGTGGTGCAACAATCTATGAAGGAAATAGACATTCCCCACACAAGGAGCCAGTCCACCACCCTGTCTGGCTCCATGGCTGACGAGGCCCAGGAGGATCCCGGCCAATTCCAGCCTCATGATGCCTCCCATAATTCCTCGCAAGACGAGATGGAGGGAGATGAGTCTACTGTGGGCTTTGACTATGCTTTAGTCTCCCCACTGATTAAGGCAGTTAAGGAGACCTTAAAGTTGGAGGATACTACTGCCCCCCCAGAAAAACAAAGAAAACTTTTTAAACAACTGGGGAAAGAATGCTCCAATTTCCCACTTCCCTCTGAGTTGAAAGACGTATTAGAGGAAGAATGGAGCAAAGGGGATGAGAAGGTTTTGATGTTAAACAAAACTTCTAGATTGTATCCCTTTAAAGCCGAGGACGTCAAGCATTTGGAAAATGCTCCCCTCGTAGATGCAGCAGTAATGCGCCTAGCGAAGCATGTCACCCTTCCGCTAGAAGATACGGTATCTTTTAAAGATGGTCTGGAACGTAAGATTGACCAAGACCTCAAAAGAATCTATAGCTTGACCGGAACGGCCTGCAAACCATTCTTAGCCCTTGCAGTTACCTCCAAAGCAATGGAGGCCTGGGTGGAAAATGTAGACTCCGTTCTGAAAGGTGTCTCGGAGGAACTAGCACAAAGTTCAGCTGTGCAAGAACTTAAACTGGCAGTCGCCTTTTTGGGGGAAGCATCAATTGACCTCATCCTTTTACTGGCTAGATCAATGTTATCTTCCGTCACGACCAAACGAGCATTATGGTTGCGCCCCTGGCTTGCTGATCCAGCCTCCAAGCAGGCATGGTGCAAAATTCCTTTTGAAGGGACTTCCTTGTTTGGGAACAAACTGGATAACACCATTTCAAAAGCTATAAGCGGGAAGTCGGGGTTCCTCCCTCAGGACAGGCGCTTGTTTAACCAAAGAAGACCTCAGCGGAGACGCAGTACAGAGCGTTCGAGGGAGGCACGCTCCTATAGACCCGGATGGGATTTTAGGAGAAATTGGAATTGGAATAGAGGGCAAACTTCCTTTCAAAAGTCTGCCAAGAAACAGACACCCGGTGGGCGCGAGCCAACTAAGGCCTTTTGACTAAGTCCTGGCCCGCCCAGGCATGACGGGTAGGGGCTCGCTTACATCTCTTCCGGCACGTCTGGGTGGCCTCGATCTCAGATTATTGGACCAACAAGACGGTCTCAACAGGCCACACGTGGTCCTTCACCAAGATCCCTCCCTGCAGACCAATGCAGACCTCACTACCTCGGTCAGAAGAAAAACAACAAGTTCTTCTATCTTATGTGAATGTCCTGAAAGATCAAGGAGCAGTAGTACCCGTGCCAAAGAGCGAGGAATTCCAGGGGGTATACTCCCCCCTCTTTCTAGTACAAAAGAAGAACGGCTCTTGGCGCCCAGTTATAGACCTCACCTTTCTGAACAGGTATATAAAGCACGAAAAATTCAAGATGGAGTCACTTTCAACCATCCAAAAAAGTTGTTCAACCAGGTGACTGGTTGATCTCAATAGATTTAAAGGACGTATATTTTCATGTTCCCGTGGCAGAAGAATTCCACAAATATCTTCGGTTTCAGGTCGAACGAGAGCACTTACAGTTTATATGTCTTCCATTCTGATTAACGACTTCTCCAAGAGTTTTTTCAAAGGTGCTGTTGGCGATAGTGTCTCTTATCAGAGTACAGGGTGTGTGTCTGTACCATTACCTGGACGATTTGCTAGTACTGTCTCAGGACAAGCAGCAGCTTCTGATCCACAAAGAACGGGTGATCTCTACACTAATAGTGTTTGGATGGCTCCTAAACCGGGAGAAAAGTCAGCTAGAGCCGACCCAGCGCTTAATCTACCTAGGAGCCCAATTCGACACCATAGAGAATACCATCTCCCTTCGGGAAGAAAAAATCCCGGTCATTCAGGAAAGAATCTCCTTAGCCCTAGACTCCTCACACCTAAGGGTGTCACAGTGCCTGAATATAATCGGCACGATGGTGGCCACATCCCCTATGGTCAAATGGGCAATGTGGAGGCTTCGTCCTTTTCAATCAGGTTTCCTCCAGCAGTGGAGGTCGGACGATCTCAATCAGTTGATCCGGATAACGCAGTCAATGAGGAACAGTCTCCCCTGGTGGCTTCATCACAAGAACCTGTTAACATGCCACTCCCTTGCTCCCATCCATTGGGTGACTGTTACATCCGATGCCAGAAATGCGGGCTGGGGGGCCCATTGTTGGGCAGAACTGGCTCAGGGCAAATGGGATGCCCGTCTCCACATTCCAGGGTCAAACATTCTGGAACTACGTGCGGCATGGTGTGCCCTTCAAGCCTTTTCCCACCTCCTGAAAGGGAAGTCGGTCCTACTCAAGATGGACAACACCACCGCTGTGGCATATGTAAAGAGGCAAGGGGGCACTCGGAGCTCCGCCCTTCTCCAAGAGGTCGAGCCCATCATGACCTGGGCTCAGAGGAATCTACTCAACTTGACAGCAGTCTTCATTCCAGGGGAGCAGATCATTCAAGCGGACTTCCTGTCACGCAGCAATCTAGACAACAACGAATGGTCACTGCACCCACAAACATTCAAGTGGATCCTATCATTGAGAATCAATACTGAGGTGGATCTGTTTGCATCCCCCTGCAACTACAAAATCGACAGATACTACACTCGAGGGTGGTGCAGTGAAGCTCGGAGTGGATGCGTGAACGAGCCGGTAGAATTTCAACAAGGCGTATGCCTTCCCTCCACCTCCGATCATGCTCAAATTCCTACAGCAGCTTCAGCTAGAAACAGTCGAAGTGGTGACAATAGCACCATACTGGCCGAGCAGGCCGTGGTTTCCCCTCCTGAATCAAATGAGCTTCCGGGACCCGTTGCCTCTTCCTCTCAGGCCGGACCTTCTTTCTCAGGGGGTGACCCTGCACCCCTGTCCAGCGACACTGAGACTGATGGTCTAGTTCTTGAGAGGGAGAGGCTAGAGTCTCTTGGGTGTGCTTCAGGGGTAATCTCTACCCTTATGAGCTCCATAAAGCCTAATACAAACAGAATTTACAGTATTTACAGTAGAATTTGGGCCAGGTTTGTCAGCTTCACTACTTCTGCAGGAAAATCATGTAGAGATCCTGGAGTTCAAGACATTCTGAGTTTTCTCCAATCAGGCTAGGATCTTCCTTTGTCGATCAGTTCCCTTAGGGTGCAAGTTTTAGCCTTATCAGCATTTTCGGGAACGTCATGGGCAACTCATCCCCTGGTACGACAGTTCTTTCGGGGGGCATCGAGAATTAGGCCTCAGAGGAAACCCAGGTTCCCCAAATGGGATCTTCCGCTCGTCTTTGATGCTCTGTCAGCACTCAACAATAAGGATCTTTCAATTAAACTGGCTTTTCTAGTGGCTATTACTTCAGCCAAAAGAGTTTCAGAAATAAGCTTTCTGGATTGTCAGGAACCCTTTTTGACTTTCTTCCCGGACCGAGTGGTCCTTATTCCCATGCTTGGGTCTAAGCCAAAAGTTACTTCTGTTTTCCACGAAAACCAGGAGATAGTTCTTCCTACTTTCAAATCACCGGAGTCAGCAGATGCTCATCCCTTGGATGTGGGCGAAACTCTGAAAGAATATTTACGAGTCACTTCATCATTTAGAAGCTCTAACCATCTGTTCTTGTTACACACTGGCAGCAACAGAGGAAAATGGGCTTCCTCCAGAACGATAGCGGCCTGGATTGTTCAATCTATCCAACAAGCTTACAGAGCAAAGGGCTTGGCTCCTCCAGAGGCGGTGATGGCTCATTCCACCAGAGGCATGGCAGCCTCATGGGCAGCAGCTCGACACGTGGCTCCTGACGTGATATGCAAGGCAGCTTCGTGGTCTTCGATCAACACCTTTATGACTCATTACTGTATTGAGCCTGCTTCCCTTTCCTCTGTTAATTTTGGTCTGAGAATCTTGTCAGTTGACGGGAAAGATTAAATATATATTTTTTGTTCAGCATACCCTCCCGTGTGGATTGGCTAGTTATTTCCCACACGTAGTCTGCCATGGAGTCTGTCAGGAAAATGGAAAATTTATTACCAAATACTTACCGTAATTTTCCTTTCCTGATAGACTCCATGGCAGACGGTGTTCCCACCCATGAATAAGAATATGAGAGTTGGACTATGAGTCGGCTAGTTACGGAACACTGTCTGTAGAGGTGAGCTCAAATTTATGGGTAAGGGGTCCTATAGCAGTGGAGAGGAGGCGGGGTTAACCCACACTTAGTCTGCCATGGAGTCTATCAGGAAAGGAAAATTACGGTAAGTATTTGGTAATAAATTTTCCGTGTTTTTTCTCCAGCCCCTAGCAGGGAAGGAACAGGCTTTCATAAAAGACAGTAAGGATGTGATCCAGTTGCTTAAACAAGTCAAAGTGGATGACTCCACGCTATTGGTAATGATAGATGTGGAGTCATTGTACACTAACATCAAACAGACGGATGCATTGGCGGCCGTTGCCTGGGCTATGAAGCACTTCTCTGATTTAAGGTTAAAGCAGAGAATGTTGATCCTGGAGGGTTTGAGGATGGCCATGGGAAACAATTTCTTTTGGCATCATCACCAGTTTTACAAACAGATGACAGGAGTGGGGATGGGCAACAAGTATGCTCCAAGTGTGGCCAATGTTTTCCTGAACAAATGGGAAGAGGAGGAGATATACGGAAAACATTGGCCACACATACAAGTCTTATAAAAGATTTATAGACGACATTATAATTGTCTGAAGGGGCAGCTATGATGAACTGAATGAATTTATACAACATATAGGTGAAAACAAATATGGTATTAAATTCACAGTTAACATACATAAGGAGACAATCACGTTCCTTGATTTAGAAATATTAAAAAACGGAAGAAAATTGCATACCAGAACCCATTTCAAGGACACAGATAGAAATGGGTACATCCCATATAGCAGCTGTCACCATCCGCAGTGGAAAAAGGCAATACCAAAGGGGCAATTTATCAGGATCAGGCGCAACTGTGACCTAATGGTGGATTATCAGAACCAAACAGAAGTACTTATTGAAAGATTTGTGGAAAAAGGGTACGAAAGGGTACAATTGGAACATACTAGGAAACAGGTTGGAATTATTACTAGGAACATGTAAGACCAATGAGGAAAAATATAGGATATCTTTCATCACAGGGTTTAATAAAGAATATAAGAAGTTTGAGGTGATAATTAAAAAGTATTGTCCAATTATCAGAGAGGACCCGCATTTGAGTAGAATCCTGCCAACTAAGCCTGTATTCATTTTCAGAAGGGCCAGAAGAATCAGGGATGTAATTGTAAAGAATGTTCCTGACTCTCCCAAGAAGATGACCATCTTTTTCGACCAAAAGGGTTTTTTCAGGTGTGGGAAGTGCAAACCATGCAGGCACACAAAAAAAAGATGAGCAGAAAAGTAGTGGATTTCCGGTCTTTCTCCACGAAACAAGAATATAAAGTGGAGTTCCACCCAGAAAAAAAATTTCCTCAAAAAATCCAAAAAAAAAAAGAAAAAAAAGAAATAAAAAATGTATACTCACCCGAAATACCTGTTGTTATGCGGAAGTCCGTAATCTGCCTCTTCCGTAACCGCGGTCTGTCTTCTTCCCCATCCTCTTCTAGTGAATGGGGCGCGCTGCTTTCTGGGAACTGTGTGTAATCCCTGAGAGCACTTTAAGGAAAGTCAACTGTTACCGCAATAAGATCATAGTGGCATTTCTGATACATTTAGAACCAGAATGCAGAAATGGCTAACACACAATACAATAACACAATGCAATTAATATTCAGCATACAGTACAGACAAAAGTTATGTGAACCAAACTACACAATACTTATCACAATTTCAAGTAAATACTAACACTGAAGCCCTGTACACACGGCCAGCTTTCCCCTCGGAAAAAAAAAACTGGATTTCTGCCAAGCTTGACGGGATTCCTGCCAAGCTTATCTTGCGTACAGACTGTCATACAAAATCCCGCCGGTCCAAAGCGCGGTGACGTACAACACGTACAATGGCACTATAAAGGGGAAGTTCCATTCCAATGGTGCCACCCTTTGGGCTGCTTTTGCTGATCTCGTGTTATCGCGTGTTAGTAAAAGTTTGATGAGAGACGATTTGCGCTTTTCAGTCTTCGTGCTTTCAGATCATTTTCTGCTGTTCAGAATGCTGACGAATGTGCTATCTCCATTACAAACGCTAGTTTTACCAAAATGAGCGCTCCTGTCTCATACTTGATTCTGCGCATGCGCGTTTTTTTGCCCTCGGAAAAGCATACACATGACCGGTTTTCTCAGCAGGAAACACTCTGCCGGGAATCCCGATGGGAAAATAGAGAGCAGGTTCTCTATTTTTTTCTGGCAGTTTTGCTGTCGGGAAAACTGCTAGGAAGCATTCCTGGCCAAAAGCTCTCCTGGCAGTTTTCCTGCTGGGAAAACCGGTCGTGTACGAGGCTTGAGAGCAAATTAGTAGCATCTAAAAACACAGAGCCCAGTCAGAGGCATTTAGTATGTTCATCCTGTGCAGAGATTCTAGGTCGCATAGGACGTTCTTTTCTGGAGCTACATTAATCCATTGGGAAACGTGAACTCGAATCCCAAGAAAGAAAAGTTAGGAGCTTGTATTAAGGCTCCTACCAACCTCCAGATAGAGATTTGAAGGATAGTTGTCCACCATTAGACGATTGGATATGTAGAACCTTCGGGTAGGCCAAGGTGAACCTGATGTTTTTTTTTGGAAAAGGGTAGAGCATACATGCTGGAAAGCTTTGCGTTAAAATTACACTTCCAAGAATAGTCTGCAAAAAGTAAAATTTTATGATCTTCTACTGTTGGCGATCTTGCATTGTGGTAGCAACAGAGAATGGCTAATTTATTCACATAGTTTAAATATAGTTAAAATATTTTATGATCACCGGGCAGGGTGCGGATCTGTCATCCAAGGGAGTACCTAAATGGTCAGCTCTTTATACCATATACCACACAGAGGGAAGAAAATCCCAAAGCATCAGGCATACTAGAGGCACAGAATTCCATAAGGGAGCTCAATGATCAGCAGATTGCTGCGCCTTGAAATTTTTTCCAAGTCCTCTACCTTCTCAAGTAATGATTGTTGGGTCCTGGAGTGTTTCTGGATGGTTATATGGGCTTTCTGTATTTCATCTCTAATATTAGAATGCGATATTCGGTGAGCCACTGCAAGTACTCTCCCAGCTAATCAATGCCTGCAAGCACTGCCTTTTCCACTGCAGCAGTAATGGTGAGAGAGGGCCACTGCCTGGGTGATTTCACTGTGCGAAGAGTGACCCAGGATTACAGGCTAGAAGCACTGTGTTCCATATTTATTGGAGCCACAGTGATGGAGTTAGAGGGACACTTTTTTTTTGTGTTTGTGTAGGCTGGTGGGTAGGCATATTGGAGCAGAACCTGCTCTTATCTAAAAACCGATCCATGAATAGAGCACTGTGATGAACAGAGAGGGAGAAAGTAGCAGTGAGCAGACTGGTGATTATGAGCTGGGTACCATTATTCTGTGAGCAGCGTGAAGGTCCAGTCTGAAAAATTAGAGAACCTCCCCAGCAGGGAGGCAGGGACACCTATGTGTTGATGCAGAGTCCTGTAGAGTCCACGAAAAACTTATTTTGTAGTCTCAATTTGTAATTAACCAATGCATTTCATGGGTTCAAAGGGTGTCCCTTCATCTGGGCTTAGTAAAGGATTGTTTCAGATGAGGGTTTTTACAGTCAATACAATGTGGACAAATTTATTGGTAACCTTCTTGCTTATTGAAACAATGCTTTATTCCTCTTGAAAAGTAATGGAATTAAAAGCAATTGCCTCACATATACTTGCATGCCATTGGTATGTCACAGAAAAAACAAAGAAAGTGTGAAAAGAGATAATGAAAATTAAATCTCAAACCTATTAAGGAATTCTGGAGTGAAACATACTGCCCATGTCAGAAAAATTCAGTCTCAGTCGGTCATGGTTCCTCCAAAAGGATAATGTCCAAAAACACACAGCTAAAATCCAAGAATGGCTAAGAACAAAACACTAGCCTGAAACCTATCTATGGAAAGAGCTGAGATATGTGGTCTACAGAAAGCACCCTTCAAACTTGAGACAGCTGGAGGAGTTTGCTCAAGAAGAAGGGGTCAAGTTACCTGTTGGCAGGTGCAGAAGTCTCATTGAGTGTTACAGAATGTGCTTGTTTTCAGTGATTGCCTCCAATGGTTGCTCAAAAATTAATATTAGGTTAAGGGACCTATTGTTTGTGCCCATGCCATTTTCAGTTGCTTTTTTATTTAAAATATTCTGTTAAATTAAAAATTTAAAGCACAGCCTGATTTTTGTTAGATATATAATACACAATGAGGGATGCCAATTACTTTGGTCAGTTTTCAAGACATTTCAGAGAACATTGTTGGCTCTTTTTATTATTTTTTTAACATGGAATGGTACCAACACATTTTTCCATGTTGTATATGCTTACATAATAGGAATAATTATAGGATGTGAATTTTACACAGTTCTACAACAGGCACGAGTTATTAGTATGTCAGATAAGAAGTATTCACTTCTTGATCTATGACTAGTAGTCATGAGATTAAGGTTAGCCGACAGGCAAATTGCACAAGTGCATAAAGAACACTCAGCGCTCTAAGCATTTACTTTCTACCGTTTTTCTTTTTTCTAAAACATACTTCCTGTGTGAATATGGCAGCTTTCTTTCAAAGCATTTGTCTCAGACAAGATCAGTCTAGTAGTTACGATACAGAGAGACTTTCATAGGAGCACAATATGTCATCAGCTTGACTAAGGAAGTTACATAACTCCAGGCCTGCACACAGTATTGATTTTCATTTGTTTTAAAGAAAGATAAAGATCTTGGTTCTGGATGTGAACAGCGAACAATCTGTAGTTCAACAGTACAAGATAAAATAAAACAAAAAAAATCAGCATGGCATTTCCAAATTGCAAAAGACATTTGTAGTTCTAATAATAATCCTCTGTCTGCATCTACCATTTCCATGGATTCTTTCAAGATTGGGGCTAAAATTTCAGGGTTTACCTGCAGGGCCACTTGCATATAAAACCTGGTTAGCACAGCTTCTTTAGTCAGATCTAATAAAGTTATCTGGACAAATTGTGCTGGAGGGGTACAGGCTTTAAATATTTTACCAGTATAAACAACAATGGGATGCTATTGATGGTAAGGGTCAGGAGTTGGGGATGTCTGTCTAAGGTGCTATGTGGAAAAATGAGAAGATGGAGATTTTATATTTAAAATCTAAATATAATTTGATCTTAATGTAGAATCAGTAAGTGAAATAAAATAGAATAAAGTAGAATGATTGAATTTATTGTGAAATGTACTTCTTGAAGTTTATTAAGGAACATAGGATTCAGAGATACTTGGGTTATACAGCCACATACTAAAGGATTTCAACACTGGAAAAAAAAATACAATACTCAGTCTGGCATATCACCTCCCCCTCCCAGCATACATCAGCTTGTAAAGAAGCAGTTATAAAAGAAAAAATGTCCCATGATGATCCAGGTTTGAGTGAAAAAATGTCAGACCACATCCATGTTAAGTATGCCTTGAATGTGCAAAGGTGACCTTGCGGGAAGTGACTTCCTAGCTTTTAACAGCATGGGGATAATGAACCAGAGAGGCCCCGTCTCTCAAAACCTGGGCTTCAAACAGCCATGCTGTTAAAGCCAGAAACCAGAAATCATTGTGGTAAATATGGATGAGCCGAACACCCCCCGGTTCGATTCGCAGCAGAACATGCGAACAGGCAAAAAGTTTGTTCGAACACGCGCACACCGTTAAAGTCTATGGGACACGAATGTGAAAAATCAAAAGTGTTAATTTTAAAGGCTAATATGCAAGTTATTGCCATAAAAAGTGTTTGGGGACCCGGGTCCTGCCCCAGGGGACATGTATCAATGCAAAAAAAAGTTTTAAAAACAGACGTTTTTTCGGGAGCAGTGATTTTATTAATGCTTAAAGTGAAACAATAAAAATGACTCGATGTCTGCCAGTAAACCCACGATCGTGTCACGGAGCTGATGAACGGGGAGATGTTAGTGTAAACACAAAATCTCCCCGTTATGCCTATGGACATGTCATCGGGAACAGCGATCAGTGACGTGTCACGGCAAGCCACGCCCCCTGACAGTTAGAAGCACGCCCTAGGTCACATTTAACCCCTTCAGTGAACCCTACAGGTTAACCCCTTCACTGCCAGTGTTTTTTTTTGTAAAAAAAAAATATTAATAAAAATGCCATAAAACTATCCCCTATTTTGTAGACGCTATAACTTTTGCGCAAACCAATCAATAAACGCTTATTGCGTTTTTTTTTTACCAAAAATATGTAGAAGAATACGTATCGGCCTAAACTGAGGAAAAAAAATTATATATTTTTTGGGGATTTTTATTATAGCAAAAAGTAAAAAATATTGAATTTTTTTCAAAATTGTCGCTCTATTTTTGTTTATAGCACAAAAAATAAAAACCGCAGAGGTGATCAAATACCATCAAAAGAAACATCTATTTGTGGAAAAAAAAGAATGTAAATTTTGTTTGGGAGCCACGTCGCACGACCGCGCAATTGTCCGTTAAAGCGACGCAGTGGCTGAAAAATTGGGCCTTTTGGTTTTGGTGGCGCCAGAACACTGTAAGTCCTTACAGTTAAGCCCTGTACACATGACCGGGATTCCCGTCGGAAAAAAACGCTGGTTTTCCCGACGGGATTCCTGCCAAGCTTGACGGGATTCCTGCCAAGCTTGTCTTGCGTACAGACTGACATACAAAATCCAGCGGGTCAAAAGCACGGTGACGTACAACACATACGACGGCAGTATAAAGGGGAAGTTCCATTCCAATGGCGCCACCCTTTGGGCTGCTTTTGCTGATCTTGTGTTATCGCGTGTTAGTAAAAGTTTGGTGAGAGACGATTCGCGCTTTTCAGTCTTCGTGCTTTCAGTTAGTTTTTCTGCGGTTCAGTTTGTGCTTGTGGGTTCTTATCTTGTCTTTCAGGGCGTGTAGTCAGGTCGTATCTGTTTTTCAGTGCGTTCTTGTCCGCTCGTTTCTGATTTTCAGGTCATTCTTCATAGGCCTTGCTGTTCTTGAGTGCGTTCTGTTAGTTCGTTCTGACCAGCCGACCGTTATCTAGCCATGTTGCGGGTAAGTTTTTCAACATCTCTTGGCTTTGGTGTCCCCCTATATCACGAGGCAAGACACCATCATGCGGGAAGCCATCACTGCTGAGCAGAGGCTAGTCACCACGTAACGCTACCTGGCTACAGGGAGAAGCCTGCAGGACCCCAAGTTCTCAACAGGCATCTCCCCCCAGGCTCTGGGGCTCATTATCCCAGAAACCTGTTCTGCCATAATTCAAGTTCTGCAGAAGGACTATATGTAGGTAAGTTTTCTCCTTTAACATCAGATTCTATGCATTTAATGATTGCTAATGTGTTGTATTTCTGTCATCATTCCCTAATTACCATGATTGTAATATGCTGTGAATGTCCCCTTTTTCCCCATGCATGCTGTATGCTTTTAATGCTCCCTTTTTGGCCTACATGCATATTTCCCTTCATGCTATCCTTGGCCCATACACACCTAGCCTAGTCAGTATTTTGTCAGCTCCATTGTAGTGCTTTACCCTAAACACCCCCTAAAATGTCTCCAAATGTATTTTTTCACATTAAATTCAGACAGAGTGGTAGAGGTTTATTTTTGGTGGTCCCAAACTCATCTAGACCCCCCCTGTAAATTTTTCCATTGGGCCATCAGAGGGGGTGAGGAATCTGATAAGTGGGCCTTATATTTTGGGCTTTAAATACTCCTTAAAATAAATGTTTTACTGATGTTGGCCCAGAATGTTTTTGTATAATCTACTTGCAATGTTATGTGCAAAAGTACAAAATTTATTTTTTTCTTGTTTGACTCCACAGCTTCCTTCCACGCCACAGGAATGGCAGAATGTGGCATCCCAGTTTGCTCAGCGGTGGGACTTTCCTAACTGCAGAGGGGCAATAGATGGGAAGCACGTCTGCATCGTGCCACCACCCCATTCGGGGTCTTATTACTTCAACTACAAGGGGTTTCATAGCATTGTGTTGATGGTGGTGGTGTCGGCACAGTATGAATTCATCTATGTGGATGTGGGGAAGAATGGCCGAAAGTCGGATGGGGGAGTCTTCGCCCAGACAGAGTTTGCTCTACATCTCCAGACTTATGACCTTGCATTGCCACCGGAAGCAGAGAATGAGGAAGGACTCCCCTTCGTGTTTCTGGCTGATGAAGCATTTGGTCTGGGACCACATCTCATGAGGCCATTCCCTCAGAGGACCCTCACCCCGGAGAGGAGGGTTTTCAATTACCGGCTGGCCAGAGCCCGCAGGGTTGTTGAGAATGCCTTCGGGATAATGGCCAGCCGGTTTCGCCTGTTTCTCACTTCAATCCACATGGCGGAGTATAAACTCAACTACATTGTTTTTTGCTGCTGCATCCTGCACAATTATTTCCGCAAACATTCTCCTAATTTTCTGGCCACAGTTGGGCCTGAGGCCGGACTTTCATCAGAGAACACCCCTCCTAGCGCACTTGTAGTGCCAAGTGGATTTTCCTTTAGTAAATAACAACCATTTCACTGGTAACACCAAAACTAACCACAAAAAAGGTTATAGCGGATTTGATAAAGAAGCCACACTTTGTTGTTGTCCAAAATTTTTACTCTGCACATTCACATGGTCTTGATGAAATTTAGGGGTATAATTTTTTTTTTTTTTTGCCATAAACAGGCATGTTTCTTTTATCAGAAAATACACAACTCTCATTAACATACAACAAACTTCAACATTGAAAACCTCTAGGCAATATCAGACATTATAGTATGTTAAAAATGTCTCTATCTGCCCTTCATAAGATGGGGTGTTATCACCCCTGAACAAGCCAAATTTTAAAGATGCACACAATTTTTGGGGTTAGAAAAATGGGTATTTCCCTCCCGATCCCATGCCTATTGTCAACATGTGCTATCTGCCATCATGGGGGATCAATGGACGTGTTTTGGGGGTGCAACCCCTTCTTCCTTTCACCTACTTGAGTTGCAAGGAAGGGGTTGAACCCACAAAACACGTACATTGATATCCCGTGATGGCAGATAGCACATGTTGACACACTGTGTGCATCTTCAAAATTTGGCTTGTTGGAGAAAGTGCATTTTTTTTAGAAAAGTGCAAAAATATAAAAAGTAGGGTGGGGTTCATTATATTCGCCCCATAACATCAATGATGTCCTTAAATGTTTGCTCCATAACATTGATCTTATTCTTCATGATGTTGAGTTCACGACTACACGCCATTACTTGCTGGATAATTCTTTGTGCACTAGCACTTGATAAACAAGGAGTTTCTTCCTCACCAACATGTTCATCCCCTAAAAATAAAAAAAAGGTATTATAAATCTGCAGGCCTACATCTCTAACCTGAAGCTGTCAGACACTGACCTGTTGTGGTGACAAGTTCCACCACGTAATCCACCTCTCCTTCCTCCACTTATCCTTCCTCCACATCCTGGGTTTGGGGTTCTTGCTGAGGTTGGGGTTCTCTCTGAGGTGTGGGGTTCCTGTGCTCCTTGGAGTGGTGTCCTCCCAGTCTTCTCTCCCCTATAAGAATGAAACAAAAGGTATATTTAGCACACAGATATTTGAGGGCAAAAATAGGAATGTGATACATTGCTTGGAAGTGGGGTATAATTGTCTGTTGTGGCAGAGTTCAAAGCTGAAGACATTATTTTTCACTTCCCAAATCTTGAATACTTACCGTATATACTCGAGTATAAGCCGAGTTTTTCAGCACATTCTTTTGTACTGAAAATGCCGACCTCGGCTTATTATACATGAGTCTGTGTCCATCTTCAACTTTGTGCGCCTGATCCCAGCCAAACTTGACACACATGTAGCCCCACACTTACAAGTGTGCAAAGATTGTTGTCCAAGAGACCTACTTCTGGGGAGCACCGATTTTTCAAACCCGGGCACCCCTTCCATAGACTCCAATGTTAAATGGTAATTTCTCCAGTGATTTTGGGGACCCGGTACCGGCCGGCCCTAGGTTCCCTGGACCCCAAACTTGGCACACATGTAGCCCCACTCTTCACCACCTACAAGTGTGCAAAGTTTGTTGTCCAGGGGACCTACGGCCGGGGAGCACAGATTTTCAAAGCCGGGCACCCCTTCCATAGACTCCAATGTTAAACGTCACTCTAGTCACACAGCGCCGGAGATCAGTTAGGGAGATTGGGCACAGTGAGGCATGGACACAGTGAGGCATGGACAAAGTGAGGCATGCACATGGACACAGTGAGGCAAAGTGAGGCACAGTGAGGCATGCAGATGGACACCCTAGGCTTATACTCGAGTCAATAAGTTTTCCCATTTTTTTGTGGTAAAATTAGGTGCCTCGGCTTATATTCGGGTCGGCTTATACTCGAGTATATAAGGTACCTTTTTTGGACAAGTTTCACACATGTAGACACCCCAATTATCCACTGGAGCACCTGTGTGGGACACCCTAAAAAGGTTGATCTGGTGTCCCTTACTGTAGTGCTCCAGAGTGCAGATGTGTAAACAGCTGCTGAGTGCCCTCTCCTTTACATTGATTCAAGTTTGGATTTCATTCTAGTTACAAACACATCATCTAGACAACAATGTAATAAAAATTTTGAAATAAAAACAGGCATGTCAAAATGATTTTTACCCTGTATCTTCCAAAAACATTGTATGTAGTGGGTGAACTATGTGTCTATAACGACCGATTACTGTGCCCACTAACCTGAAAGTTGTCATTTTCAAATGCCCAATAGTAAAAAAAAAACAAAAAAAAAAACATGGAGCAACATGCAAGTTCTGATATTAAAATAATAGGAACACAGGAGAAATACTTACTTTTTTCAAGCATTCTCTTGATACTCCTGTACTGCTCCGGCTCCCTCAGCTTGAGGTCAGACCACCTCTTTCTAAGCTGCTCCTTGGATCTTCTTACCCCAAAATGTTTCTGCAGACTTTTTACAACTTTTCTCATTATTTTGGCCTTCCTTAGTTTAGGGTGGGTATACGGCCCATGCTTGACATCATAATCCGACTTTTTCAAGATGTCCGCCATCTCTGCGAAGGACATATTAGATGCCTTGTATCTCCTCCTTGATCGTGACGTTTCACGCTCCGGGCTTGTCTCGTCGTTAGAGTAATTAGCAGACACCTGCTGTGACTCCGCCATGTCGTCTCCCACTGCGCGCCGAAAGAGAAGGGGCGGGGATTATTCGAGAAAGAACATCATGGGCGGGCGATGTATGTGGAGTCTCACGCATGCGTAGTGTATATAAAGCTAACATGCATGTGTCGTAACTACGTTCTGTGTGCGGAAGCAGGAGTAAGCGATGAACGTGAGACCGAAGGTAAGATTTTAACTTGGGACATCAGTGGCCTATACTGCATAGAGATTGTGGCCTATATGGGGATAAAGATTACTAGAGTTTAGACTGACATTAGTATTTTTGTCTTGTGGTTTGTCTTGCAGAAAGAATGAATGCTTTCAAGAATAAAGAATTCTTTATTGAGTTCATAGACAAATACAGGGAGCTGCCTGTTCTGTGGGAGACAAAGAACACAATTCATAAGAAAAAAGGGGCAAGGACGGCAGCGCTGGAGATCCTGCTCCAATTTGTGCAAACACGGCTGCCCCAAGCAACCCTGCTTGAATTGGATCATAAAGTTGGGACCTTGAGAGGCACATACAGGAGGGAGCGCTTGAAGGTCCTGAATTCACAGAGGTCAGGAGCAGCAGCAGCTGCTGTATATGTCCCGAATTTGTGGTACTACAGCAGATTGAGTTTTCTAAATGACCACCTTGAAGTAAGGCCATCACTTTCTAGCCTTCCTTCCAGCCTTCCCTGCAGCCAAGCTGAGCCTTCTCTGGAGCAAGAAGAGCCTTCCATCCTGGAAGAACCGGATGTGGACTTCTGGAGCCCGGTATAGTATTCTACAAAAGATTTATTGTGATAAAATTAATGCTGTAAAATAAATGTTTCAAAGAAGGAAAACCCTCCCAGGTGGGACTTTAAGGGCAACAATGGAGTATGTTGAGTAAAAATTATTTATTGTAAATCATACAAAATATACAAAAATATACAAGATTAAAACCATTGATGGTACAAGGGTACGTGGGTCCCAAGGAGAGGTCCAGAAATCCCGACGTGTTTCGGAACACAAGCCGTCCCTTCGTCAGGGGCCAGTATCCAGACGGTATCACACTGTACGATACAGATAAAATCGGTTTTAACAAAACACATATTCCAACTATTTTCAACATTAATTGTATGTACAGATAGGTTGGGAAACACAACATCACAAATACAAAAAACATACCCCAAATTATCATCAAACAGACTCGCGGTCGAACCGGCGGGCTCCCGGAGGCAAACGGCACTGAAGTGTCTCACGTGCCTGACAGCACGAGAGTGGGGTGGATCCCCTCAACTCCCAACAAATCCCAGGGCACCACCAGAAAAACGGGCACAGTAGCCACAATGGTACAGTCCTGCAAATTCTGAATAAGAATTTAAAATTGACATGTTAGTTTCAAACCTATGAAACATCTCCATTATTCAATTGTATATCCCTAAACAATGGGACATAATGGCGAGTAATGAATAAAGGGCACTATACCGATTTGCTTGTGGCATCCAAATGACACTAAGGATAGCACAGAGAGGGAGACTGAGGTCTGGTCAACATATTCCCCCGTTCTTCCAACACTGCTTGTTATACATGTAATCTGCAATCCTTGAATCTGTATATAAATAATAAACAAACCAAGGTAAATAACTCACAATGGCGGCATATGTCCATGTATCGCACAGAAGGTGAGCATGGTTTAGGTTTGAGAGGCAGTAAGAACTCCCCTTCCCCTACCCATCAATACTACCTACCTAAATATTGCAGTGAAGGGACTTGATGCTGGCCTGGCGTGTCTCCGCCGTCCAAATAGCGACAGGACCACCATGTAGATAGCCAGCATTTAAGGGGGAAAAGTGGGAGGAACGGTGTCGTGTGATGCTGTGACGCACGGGCGAGGTGCATCACGTGATGTGGAATCCTGAGAGGCTCATCCAATCAGGAAGGAAAAGAGAACAGTGTCACGTGACTTCATGATGCGGAAGCGCCGCGAGCCACGTGACACAAGGTCCTATAATGCCAATTCCCATCACGATCTGTGATGCGAGGTCCTACAGGGCTCAGACTGACCGCAATTCTCAAAAAAGAGTGATGGGGACATGCCGCGCCGTGCGGTGCGGTTGTAAACAACACACGCGCAGACAAGGGGTCCACCATAGTATAACCAGGCAGGTCCTCCTTCAGTAATTATCACCCATGTCAAAAAACACTAACACAGAGGGCAGATCACCAAAAACATGATCCTCCCAAAAGGTGTGTCTAGTGGGAGCCTAAAACTTTATATCCATCATATCAAATTAGCAACAGTCAAAAAGATTGGCGATGCAAAGACAAAAACAGCACCGATCATGATGAAAATTGCATAAGAAGAAAAAAGAAAAACTGTAATTTACATTAGATTTGGTAACTGGACATAACATAACAGGATACCATGATCCGTGATCGGGTAGCATAGGGGATCCCAAGTGCGGGATGCACGGAAGCCCCCCGCACCGAGCCCATCCAATTAAGGAAGGCCCCACAATGAGGGTGTCCCGCACTTCACGCCCACCGGCGCAAGCAAGACCCGGACGTAGGCCAAAAACCAAGGGAAACCCATTGGTCAGGCCCACCAGGTCATAAAAGCCACACATAGGTGGGCTACGTGCGCCAGGTGGGAGGCATGAGAACCCCCACCAAAACACAACCCCCGCAGCCAACCCGGAACAGCCCGCTGGTCAAAGCACGAGTCTGCATAGGGAAAGATGGAAAATGTTATAAAACAAACAAAGGGAAAATGAAAGATGTTAAAATACCCAATGAGTGTAGGAAATTCAACCAAACGATGACAAATAGGATCATACCAATATAGCGATGTAAACACACATATATAGTGTACACAAAGGAAAAATGGAGGGGTATATTCATTCTTTCTCACAGCCACCTGAGGCAAACCCTTCTAAGAAGGGTCTGGAACTGATTTGTTCATTCAATCCGGGGGGCATGGTGGCCCCAGGGTCCGCAATCCAGCGGGTTTTTCCTGCCTCTCAAACCTAAACCATGTTCACCTTCTGTGTGATACATGGACATATGCCGCCATTGTGAGTTATTTACCTTGGGTTATTTATTATTTATATACAGATTCAAGGATTGCAGATTACATGTATAACAAGAAGTGTTGGAGGAACGGGGGAATATGTTGACCAGACCTCAGTCTCCCTCTCTGTGCTATCCTTAGTGTCATTTGGATGCCACAAGCAAATCGGTATAGTGCCCTTTATTCATTACTCGCCATTATGTCCCATTGTTTAGGGATATACAATTGACAATGGAGATGTTTCATAGGTTTGAAACTAACATGTCAATGTTAAATTCTTATTCAGAATTTGCAGGACTGTACCATTGTGGCTTCTGTGTCTGTTTTTCTGGTGGTGCCCTGGGATTTGTTGGGAGTTGAGGGGATCCACCCCGCTCTCGTGCTGTCAGGCACGTGAGACACTTCAGTGCCGTTTGCCTCTGGGAGCCCGCCGGTCCAACCACGAGTCTGTTTGATGATAATTTGGGGTATGTTTTTTGTATTTGTGATTTGGGATTTGTTTTTCCCAACCTATCTGTACATACAATTAATGTTGAAAATAGTTGGAATATGTGTTTTGTTAAAACCAATTTTATCTGTATCGTACAGTGTGATCCCGTCTGGATACTGGCCCCTGACGAAGGGACGGCTTGTGTCCCTAAACGCGTCAGACTTTCTGGACCTCTCCGTGGGACCCACGTATCCATCAATGGTTTTAATCTTGTATATTTTTGTATATTTTGTATGATTTACAATAAATAATTTTTACTCAACATACTCCATTGTTGCCCTTAAAGTCCCACCTGGGGGGGGGGGTTTCCTTCTTTGATTCACTCCTAGGGATGTTGGCAAAACAATAGGTCCAATTTTGATGTTCATATTTGTTCTCGTAAAATAAATGTTTATATTGAAAATAAATTAATGTTTGATCAAAAAGTGTTTGACATATCAATAGACAGTAGTGGCCAAAAATGATTGGGACAAGAAAGAAAACTGCTGGGGTCAGAATGATAGTCTTTTCTATTTATTAACATTCAATTTGCAACAGTCATGAGCTGAAAATTGTGTGTGATTAATGAAGCAAAAACTAAAACTATGTCCCTTTTTTATACACAGGGTGACCTCAGCCAGGATGAGGGTGGGGAAAGAGTCAGGCAGGAGGAGGCAGGGCCCAGTGGCAGCCAGGAGGAGGCAGGGCCCAGAGGCAGACAGGAGGTGGCCGGGCCAAGTGGCAGAACAACATCTCAGGTGCCTCCCATCCGCCTTACAACAAGAAGGGCCAGGAGGGATAGGAGCGTGAGTAAGGCAGATATGGCCCTGATTAGAGACACACATGCAACTCTTCAAGAACCAACCACCACTGAAGAGGGCTATGAGGTCCTAGTTGGTGCCAAAATGAAGCAGATGGAGATGGGCCAACCCCTCCTATGTGAGCCCCTCCTTATGAGATTAATAAATAAGGGGTTGATGGGGACAATTACTGAAAATACTGCGATTTGTGAGGTCACAAGGCTGCGCAAATTGCTGCAGGTTCTCCAGCGCTGCCTTCTATTTATTTTCTTTATGAGCCATAATAAATGGAATTTATTTTTACAGTTAATACTTGCCTATGTGTTTTTATTAAAAAAATACATTTGGTTTGTGAGTAGACAGGTACATTTAAAAAAAACAAGGTCTAATTAAAAAGGGACAGATAACACCAACCAATCTAATCATGGAGATCACTAGAAATAAAAAAAAAAAATGCAGATCTGTATTATAAATTTTCAAAATCCAAAACAATAAAAAAATAAAAATAAGATTAAGGAGATCTTGCTCTAAAATATAAATAAATATTCATGAGATCACGATAAAAAATTTAAGAAAAAGTTAGTCAGAACTCTGTGTGAATATCAGCAGCAAAACAAGTTCATTATTGTTCATTTTTGTAGCATTATAAAAAAGATTTGAATGCGCAGCATTTAAACGATGCAATAATTTGCAGTGTGATGAATGTGCTATCTCCATTACGAATGCTAGTTTTACCAGAAGGAGCGCTCCCATCTCATACTTGATTCTGAGCATGCACGTTTTTTTACCCTCGGAAAAGCATACACACGACAGGGTTTCCTCAACGGGAAAACTGCCATGAAGCACACACACGACCGGTTTTACCGGCCAAACGCTCTCATGGCAGCTTTCCTGCCGGTAAAACCGGTCGTGTATACGAGGCTTTACTCTTGTTGGGTGCAGGAACGGACCCTGCTGTGAAATATTACCTAAAAAATTGTAATTACATGCCCCTGTTAAAAAGGGGCAGAAAAATTAGGCCTTTGGTGGTGGTGGTGGTGCCACAACACTGTAACCCCTCACAGATACTCTTGTTGAGCACAGGAATGGGCCCTGCTGTGAAATATTAGATCAAAAATTGGGCCTTAGGCAGTGGTGGTGGTGCCCTAAACCAAAAATATTCTTAGAAGCTAGCATCATCAAGATTGAGGAGGAATAGAACAGTCACTCAGCATAGGCAGTCTTCAAGGCATCCCACATCCATAGAAAATTCAATCGGTTGCATCAGCATCAGGTGCTTGATAACTGCTGATCCAAGTCTGATTCATTTTTATGAATGTGAGCCTATCAACAGAGTCTGTGGACAGGCGCACTCTATAATCCGTAACAAACCCTCCAGCAGCACTGAATGTGCATTCAGAAAGAACGCTGGATGCAGGACAGGCCAGTAGCTCAATTGCATATTGAGCAAGTTCTGGCCAGTGGTCCATCCTTACGACTCAGTAACCCAGTGGATGCTCTGTTGGAAAGGTCTCCAGGTATGCTCTTGCCCCTATATATTCCTGCACCATGTAATGCAGACGCTGGCGATGGTTGCTTAAACCGATCAGACCTTGGTGCTGAATACTGAAAAATTGTCTGAAGGCATTGGTCAGCCGGCCACCTTCTCCACCACTCTTTCTCTGACTGAACGAAGCCTCAGCAATATGTTGTCCAGCACCAGGAAATTGTAACCTCCCAGGGTCTGGAAATGCATTGCACAAACCTTTCTTTAAGGCCTCCTAAAGATGTTTCATCCTCTGCTCCCTCTGCGAAGGCAGGATGAGTTCTGCAACCTTACCCTTGTAATGTGGATCAAGAAGGGTTGCCAGCCAGTATCACTTTCGAGTCCTTTCGCAGGCTTTACAGAATCAGGAAGGCCATGCAGCATAGGTTTGCAGAGGCATTCGATTCTGAGTCCTCTGGGTCACTAAGGATCACATGATCCGCAACTACCTCCTCCCAGCCACGTACAACTCCTTGGGTTTCTGGGGACTGAAAACGGTCCCTTGAAGGCTGCTTCTGAGTGTTATCCTCCACGTCCATGCTGACACAATCCTCCTCCTGCTCCTCTTCTTCCTGTGTGTTTGACGGGCCCACAGGAATACTATCTGGATAAAGGGGGCCTTGAGTGGTAAAGAAGTCCTCCTCTTCCTCCCGCTGTTCTGCCTGCAGTGCCCTGTCCATTATTCCCTGAAGCGTGTGCTCCAACAGGAAGACAAGAGAGACAGTATTACTGATGCATGCATTGTCCCTGCTCACCATCCTCGTGGCCTCCTCAAATGGTGACAGGACAGTGCATGCATTCTTGATCAGTAGCCACTGGTGTGGTGAAAAAAAAGCCAAGCTCCCCTGAACCTGTCCTGGTGCCATACTCACACAGGTATTCATTGATGGCCCTCCACTGCATGTGCAGCCTCTGCAGCATTGCCAACATTGAGTTCCACCTGGTGGGCATGTCACAAATGAGGGCAGGTTGCATTCCCTTTGAATTTCAGCCAGCTGAGCACTGGCATTGTATGACCGGCGGAAATGCCCACAGACTTTTCTGGCTTGCCTCAGGAGATCCTGTTAGCCTGGGTACCTGCTCAAGATCCGCTGTACCACCAAATTCAGAACGTGAGCCAAACATGGAACATGGATGAAGTGTCCCTGTCGGAGGGCGGAGAGGAGGTCGGTGCCATTGTCGCATACAACCATTCCTGGCTGAAGCTTGCATGGTGTCAACCACCTCTGAGCCTGCCCCTGCAGAGCTGACAGAATCTCTGCCCCAGTGTGGCTCCTGTCCCCTAAGCAGACCAACTCAAGCACTGCATGGCATCTTTTTGCCATAGTGCTTGCATAGCCCCTTGAATGCCTACGGAGAACCGCTGGTTTAGAGGACAAATCTGCAGAGGAAGAGGCCATATAGGAAGAAGAAGAGGAGGGGGTGGAAGAGAGAGCTGTGGCAGAATCACCACTAGCCATGCCAGCTTCAGCCAGGAATGGTTGTATGCGACAATGGCATCGATCTCCTCTCCGCCCTCCGACAGGGACACTTCACCCTGATATTAGGGGGTTAATAACCAGAGATTTACACCATAAAATATCCACATAATCTGCCTTACTAAACCTGCTATATCTATGCCGAACCTACTAAGAGAATTGGACCAATACGGTGCACTGTCCAATTTAAAAATGAATATGTCCAAGTCAGAGGCAATGGGTGTATCTATGACTACGACTCAAATTAACGTTTTAAAAATGAATTTTAAGTTTAGATGGACCTATACGGGCATCAAATATCTGGGCACGTTGATTCCACCTAAATTGGACCAAACCTTTGAGCTGAATTTTCCACCTCTACTGAGTAGAGTGAAAGTCTTATGCCGCGTACACACGATCGTTTTTCATGCCGTTAAAAATGCCATTTTTAAAAATGGCCATTAAAACCGATCGTGTGTATGCTCCAGAGCATTTTTAACGGCGTGAAAAACGGCCATTAAAAATTTCGAACATGCTCTATTTTTTCACGTTGTTTTTCATGTCGTTTTTTTTAACGACGTGAAAAACGATAGTGTGTATGCTTTGACGAGGTGAAAAAAACGCGCATGCTCAGAATCAAGTATGAGACGGGAGTGCACGTTTTGATAAAACTAGCGTTTGTAATGGAGATAGCACATTCGTCACGCTGTAACGGACTGAAAAGCAGGAGGCTAACACGAAGGGTGGCACCATCCGAACGGAACTTCCCCTTTATAGTGCCGTCGTACGTGTTGTACGTCACTGCGCTTTGCTCAAGCGTTTTTTTTAATGATCGTGTGGATGCAAGACAGGCTTGAGAGGAAACATGAAAAAAAACTACGAGAAAAGCGTTGGTTAAAAAAATGGCATGAAAAACGATCGTGTGTACGCCGCATAACTTTCTAAATGGCATCAGGGCCTTTTCTCTTGGTTCGGTAGATGTAACATAATAAAAATGTCAATATTGCCTAAATTTTCCTATCTCTTTCAAACTCTACCCATTCATATACCCCCAGAATTCTTTAAACAGACTAATAAGATGATAACTGAATTCATTTGGGCCCATAAAAGGCCCAGAATTCAACGCCCTCTAATGACAATGCCTAAACAATATGGGGGGGTAGCGGTACCAGATATGCAGAAATATTATCAGGCGGCTCATATGGCGCGACTACTAGACTGGTGTAGGCATGCAAGCTCTAAAATATGGCCAAAGATCGAGCAACCACAGTGTGAGGTCCCATTGCATCGGGTGGTCTGGTGCTTTGGAGACCTGAGTTCAGCTCTCAAAAAGCACCCAACCTTGGGCCCTACCCTGCGTACTTACTCTCGAATATGTTCCACCACTTTATTATCATCTGTCAACTCCCCTCTGTACCCTATTGTAGGGAATCCTTGTTTCCCTCCGGGACTACAGGAGGGACCCTTCAGGAAACTTTCAGACTCACAGTGCTTTCAGGCCTCTCACTTTATACAAACAGTGACCGGGACATAGCCCTCATTACCTGAACTAACCTCACCCAATGATCGTTTTGGTCTTGATTTCTGGAGTGGTGCTCAGTGGCGACATTTCCTTAACACTCTCCCACCTCCGGACAGATTCCAATGAACATTGACACCCTTAGAACAACTATGTGAGGGGGCGGGGCCTTGCTCTCACTTAATCTCGCAAATGTATGCACTACTGGTTGCTCCCCAAGAGGATTATGTCCCTCCATATATAAGGAAGTGGGAAATGACATTAAACAGGACGTTCACCCAGGCACAACATAGGCAGATAGTAAATCTTGCGTTGAAATCTTCAATATCCACAAGAATCCAAGAAAGAAATTTTAAAATAATGACAATATGGTACCGTATACCCTCATTACTTAATAAATTCTCTCCGGAGATCCCGGGCAAATGTTGGAGGTGTCAGGAGGAAAGAGGGACTCTACTCCATGTTCTGTGGTCCTGCCCAAAACTGGAGTACTTCTGGAGGGAGATACGGCGGATAGCACAGAAATTTACTGAGTATAACCTCCCAGAAGATCCAGCCTTATTTTTGTTACATGTCTCAAACATACTGGGGAGAACATATAGTAAATACATTTTGCGCCATATTATTAACGCTGCTAGATCATGTATCGTACGGCAGTGGAGAGATACGAGCCCTCCCACAATTCTTACATGGGTCACACGCAGGGTTGCCAACTTTCAGTAAATTTACAAACAGTTTGTAAAATCCATAATTGTTTCATCTGTCCATGAATGTCAGTTACAGACACGCAGCCTACATGTCCGCAATGGACATTCAAGGACAGATGCAAAAAGTACAGATTTTACAAACTGTTTGTATATTTACTGAAAGTTGCCAACCCTGGTCACACGAATTGAAGAGGTTAATAGGGTGGAGGATTTGTTATTGACGGCTCAAAATCGAAAGGAGACATATTTAGAAACGTGGGGCCAATGGAATACATTTAAATTCTTGGAGGAAGGGAGTTCCCTCTTTGCTCCTGAGAGTACTTGAAAAAGAGAGGAGTGGGGGGCCTTTGGGGTGCCCTCACTTCCTTAGATGATGGTATAGTAAACTCACCTTTACCTCAATGCATTTTTCCTTCAACTCCGACTCCCCCTCCCCTATCAGTGTTTTTTTTTTCTTCTTTTTTTCTTTTTGATCTTTTATCTCTTTTCTTTATTAATTCTTTCCCTTATGGGGCTTCTTACTTTCTCCTTTTGCCTCTTCAGATACGTAGAGGTTTTTCTTTTTGTTTACAAAAGTTTTATTTGGAAGATTCAAAAAATAAGTTACAAAACTGTGAGGAAGTATTACAGTAGAAGATATAATGCAATATGATATATACCATGAGAATAGAGTAGAGTTTCTATTAAGAGCAGAAAATCATATGACAATATAGGGATAGGGTACCTAGTGAGTTTGGTGCAAATCAGAGGAAGGGGTAACAATAGGGTGTATAGGAACAGAAAAAAGGGTCAACACAAAAAAAGGAAGTTTCTGAGATCCGGAAGGCATATGTTTTAATCGTTAGACCAGTACATCCATTTTGAATTAAAGGTGTGAATGCTATCAGTTAGGGTATGATGGATTCTTTCGGATAACTGAAGATTTCTCATTCTGGATAAAACCTGGGGCCAGGGTAGGTTATTGGATTTCCAATTGAATGCAATCATCCATTGGATTGAGCTTACTAGTGAATGGATCAGTCTAACACAGGGTGGGGGAATATCTGGGATATTAGCATAGAGAATACATATTTGTGGGGAGAGGGTAATTCTTTTTTTGACCATGGTTTCTATTTTCAATTCGGCGTGTCGCCATACTGTTTCTAAAAATCTACAACTCCAGAAAATGTGAATGTATGTGCCAGTTTCTGTGCAACCTCTGAAGCAGCATGGAGAAGTTGATGGGTAGAATGAGTGAATTTTTTCAGGAGTTAGATATAGTCTAGAAAATAGTTTCATTGGGGATTCTCTGTATGCTGGAGCTATGTTGCATTTGCGGAGATTGTCTGTCATAGTGTTCCAGGTTTCTATGGGGATGATGCAATCTAGTTCGGATTCCCAGTGTAACATTTGGATAGATTTGTCAGGCATCGAGGAGCTGTTAAGGTCCTTATAAAAAAGGGAGATTAGGCCCCTATCTCTCGAGGAGTTTAAACAAACGTGTTTGAATATCGTCGTAGGGGGACGAATACATAAAGAGTGATGCTCGTTGAAAAAGTTTTTGATTTGAAAGTAGTTTGTGAGTTCCGAGGATGGGAGATCGTATTTAGATTGGAGAGCGGGGAATGTGAGGAATGTATTGTTAGAGGACAATGATTTTAGGGAGGACAAATTATTATTTCGCCATAGGGGGAACGAACGTATGTTATTCAAGTTCTGTGTAAGCCTGGGGTCACCTAAAAAGGAGGCAAGAGGGGGAGTGTCAGATGAAAGTTTGAGGGTTTTAGTAAGTGTAAGCCATAGTCTGAGAAAATGGGCTACAATAAGGTTATATTTGAGAAGTTTTTGGTGATGTATACAGTTAGACCAGATGATGCCTTGTAGGTGGTATGGAGCAATGGAGAAGGATTCGAATTTAAGCCATGGGAGCTGTGGAGTGGGAGCATGCCATTGGGCAATCTGTGAAAGTTTAGTGGCAATGAAGTAGTGCCAGATATTGGGGAGGCCTAGGCCGCCCTTATTTTGGGGTCTGAACATGAGATGGTAGCCACATCTTGGTTTTTTAGATGACCAGATAAATTTGTTAATCTCCCTTTGAAGGGATCAATCCTTGTTTTGGGGACATTGATAGGTAAAGCTCTAAAAAAATATAATAATTTTGGAAGGAGGGTCATTTTAAAGGCGCAGATCCTACCGAGGAGTGAAATGTGGTATGTGGACCATACTTTGATTAGGGAGCTAATCTGTTGGAATAGGGGGGTAAAGTTGGTAATATATAAGGTTTTGTGATGGGAAGTGATGAGGACACCTAGATATCTAAATGATGTAGAGCACCATATAAAGTTGAAGTCTTTTTGTAGGGTAGTGGTAAGGTCAGTGGGGAGGTTGATAGGGAGGACAGAACATTTGTTGACATTAATGCCTAAACCAGAAATGTTGTGAAACGATTTAAGTTCAGAGATAAGGTTTGGTAAAGATGTTAAGTGGTTCGAAAGAAACACCAGAGCGTCATCAGCATAGAGGCTAAGTTTGAATTCATGTGGGCCTTTGCTATACCCTTTGATATTTGGGTTGTTTCTTATGGCTTGTGCTAGAGGTTCAATTGCCAAGGCGAATAAAAGTGGGGAGAGGGGGCAGCCCTGTCTGGTACCTCTGCTTAAGGGGAAGAAGTCAGAATTGTGGCCTGGGATTTTGATTCTGGTCTGGGGGTGGTGATAGAGTGCGTTGAATCCATGAATAAATTTGTCTGTGATGCCGAATTTAGGGAGAAGAAAGTTAAGATAGGACCAATTTACACTATCAAATGCCTTATAAATGTCGAGACTAAGGAGGCATAGTGGGCTGGAGGAAAGATTAGCATCTTGAATGATGTTGGTAACAAGTCGGATGTTGTCTGTGATTTGACGGCCAGGAATGAACCCTGATTGGTCAATATGGATAAGGGGGGTGATGACTGATGCTAGTCTATCAGCAAGGAGTCGGCCAAAGATTTTCAAATCATTATTAAGAACTGATATTGGGCGAAAATTTTGGGGAAGGGAGTGGTCTTTAAGAGGTTTGGGAATAAGAGACAAATTTGCGAGGAGCATGTCTTCTGGGAAATGGCCACCTGTGAGGATATGGTTAAATAGTTTAGTTAATCTAGGTACTAAAAGGGGTGCAAATTTTTTGTAGTATAATGTGGAGAAGCCATCAGGACCCGGCGCTGTCGAAGTTTTGAGTGATTTAATGATGTTCGTAATTTCTAGCTCTGTACAGGAATTATTGAGAATAGCAGTTTGTTGATCATTAAGGGTGGGGAGATGTATATTATCTAACCAATTAAGTGAGGAGGTGGAGGGGTGGGTCTGGGGCCCTGAAAGGAGATTTTTATAGAAAGTGGAAAAGATGTCCAGAACATCACGGGGGTGTGTGACCAAGTTACCTTTGTGGTTACGTAGTTTGTATGTGTGTGGGGGGTTATGTTCCTGGTTGAGTTTACGTGCAAACATTTTGGATGTGGCGAAAAATGGAAGGAAACTATTGGACAGCCGCACTCCAAAAACAATTCCTTTATTGGAAAATCACGGAAATCCAAACCACAGCAAAGAATGAGAGCAGACAAGCTGACGCGTTTCGCACTGTAATTTCAGTGCTTACTCATAAGCTATGAGTAAGCACTGAAATTACAGTGCGAAACGCGTCAGCTTGTCTGCTCTCATTCTTTGCTGTGGTTTGGATTTCCGTGATTTTCCAATAAAGGAATTGTTTTTGGAGTGCGGCTGTCCAATAGTTTCCTTCCATTTTTCGCATCATTATATGCATTGCCTGCACCCGTGGCTTGGGATAGAAGTGGAAAAATCAATCAGGTACATCTGAGCGGTAATTTTCTTTTTTCGTTCTATTTTGGATGTGGCGTTGCTATGTAACATGAATTTTGCTTTGGAAAATCTAAGAGATTTCTCAGTGTCAGCTGAGAGGATTGTGTCTAGGGATTGGCGTTTGGAATGGATTTGGTTTGTAATTTCTGGAGATGGAGATTGGCTAAGTTTGTTGTATAACAGGTCTAATTCTTTAGTTAGAGTTTTGATTTCTGTAAGTTTAGCTTTATTTTTGGCTGCAGCAATGCTAATCAGGTGTCCTCTCAGGACAACTTTGTGTGCCGACCAGAGTGAGGTAGGAGCAATGTCCTCAGTTGAGTTGTTGGCAAAATAGTCTACAATGTGAGAGTTAATGTCTTGTAGTGTGTGTGGGTCAGATAAAAGGGAGTCATTAAGGCGCCAGTTAAATGCAGTGGGGGCGAGCCCCACATGAGAGGTGTCAAATTCAACCATGTCATGGTCAGACCAGGGACAAGGGTGAATTCGAGCTCTAGAGGAGTTCGCTAGAAGAATGGGGGTACAAAATATATAATCTAGTCTGGCGTAGCAGTCATGTGGGTGGGAGTAATGGGTATAGGCCTTTATGCCAACATTGTGGGATCTCCATGAGTCTATCAGTTGGAATTTATTGAGTGAGCGGCACATTGATCTGGAGAAGGCTTTTGAGGAGGGAGTCATCTTACTCCTATCTAGAGAGGGGTGTGCGGCTAAATTAAAGTCGCCTCCTAACACAAGATGGGGGGAGCTGTATCGGTCAAGGGTGTCAAAAAAAGTATTAAAGAATGTAGAGTGTGTATCATTAGGTGCGTAGATGGAGGCGATCGTGATCGATCGCTTGTTTATTGTGCCTTTTAGGATGATGAAACGGCTTTCTGTGTCTCTATATATGCTTTGTATGTCAAAGATGATAGAATTACGAATGAAGATTGCAACCCCTTTCGACTTGTTAGAGAATGTGGTAAAGAAGTGTTGGTTATATGTTTTATCAAAGTAATTTGGCTGGTTTCCTGAGGAAAAATGGGTTTCTTGGAGGAGAATGATATCAGCGCCCAATCTTTTGTAGTGCCTGAATGCTTTTTTGCGTTTGTGTGGTGAGTTAAACCCATGGACGTTGTGAGAAATGATTTTAAGACCCATTGATGAAGGGGATGTGTACGCTGAGTATTTGGAACAGGATAGCGAGGGTTCTGTATGGGATTTGGATCGTGGAAGAAGGTACTGTAAGAAGTTGTGTGACATAGTTGTCCACAACAGAGTGTAAAGTAGTATCATAAAGAACATAGTTATGCTTTATAGAAGGATAGTGTTCGTATAGTAGTAGTTTGAGTATCCTCAAGGGTGTAGAAACAGTAACATAACTGTAAAGAGATTCAAAGGAAATTCTAGTGCGAGAAAATGCCTTATGGGCAACTTGAAAAGTTTTGTAATATATCAAAGTGGGGTCAGGTAGCAGAAAATCTACTGACCATTTAAAATTTAATCTTCCGTAGTATTTCTCAGTCATATGAAAAACAGTGTGAATAACAAATAACCGATAGAGTAAAAGTAAAAGGGAGTTAGAGGACTGGGAGTCCACTAACCTAAAAAATTGTAAAGATGGACAGTAAAGTCCGAAACTCACAACCAAGGCCCAGCGAAGCCACCAAAACAAGGGGGAAGCCACGCCGGGATATGGACGAGAGTGTGGGGTCAAACCAGCGGCGACGGATGTGCCAGGGAATGTAAGATAGTTATATCCGCTATGTGCATGTTAGGGGTTAGAACATAGGGGCAAACATAACAGTTGAAACAGAGCCATTATTGTATGAACAATAGTTATATAGGCCTAGAACCATATAGGATGGTAAAATACTTTTTTACCTGTAGTGTGTTCCCATGCCGTAGGAACATCACCGTCTTATGTACACATTCTCCGTCACCACCCCCCATCCCCTACCAGGGTAGGAGGCGGAGAGGGAGAAACCCATACAAAAACAAAAACAATAAAAAAAAAAGGGGGGGAGGGGAAAGGGGAAAGGAACCGTATACAAAGTGAAGGATAATTATTAGAGAGTCCGGAAATCAAGATATAAAGTTATTGTTCATAATAAAAAAATTTAGGACTGGGAGGTAAAAGTATGGCAAAAAAAAAAGGGGGGGAGGGGCAAGGGGGAAGGAATCATACACCAAGCATATGATAATTATCAGAGAGTCAGGAAATCATAAAAAGTTATTACTCAGAATAAAAAAAAATCAGATCTGGGAGGTAAAAATAGGGCCAAAACAAAAAAGGGCAGAGAAAAAAATTATTTTTTCCTCTCTTTTCTTCCCCTCTTCTGAGAAAAAAAAAAAGAAGAAAAGAGTGAAGATGGGAAGTCACAAAAGCGTAGAGGTTTATCTTCTTAGCAAAGTATGTTGTCAGGGCATACAAGAGAAGCAGGTCTAACGGAAGATAGAATGGGGACTATCCCAAATAACTAGTTATTGTTTTTTTTTGTGGATGTATTTAAGATAGGAGTACTGCTGTTAATTGGATTTTGAATGGATTCGTTAGAACTTATATGATTGATGGATTAATGAAATTGTTTATTTCTCTGTATGTATGACAACTAAAATAAAAAAATAAATAAAAAAAAAGAATCACCACTAGCATTTTGGAGGCGTGGTGGAGGAACAAGCTCCAACAATACTGAACCCATTCTTCCCAGCTGCCAGCAGAGTTACCCAGTGTGCCGTGAAGGAAAGGTAACGTCCCTGCCCATGCCTGCTGGACCATGAGTCAGCGATAATATGCACCTTACTGCTGACCGCCCTGTCCAACGAGCCCAAAACATTGCCTTCTACTGTACATGCCGGTAGAGAGCTGGAATGGCCTTCCGTGAAAAGAAATGGCGTTTTGGAAACTGCCACTGAGGTACAGCAGATTCCACAAATTCACGAAAGGGGGCAGAGTCTACCAGCTGAAAAGGCAGCAGTTGCAGTGCTAGCAATTTGGCCAAGCTAGCATTTAGACGTTGAGCATGTGGATGGCTAGGACTGAATTTCTTTCTACGGTTTAGCAACTGGGGTAGGGAAATTTTCCTGATAAAATCACATTGTGGTGTACTGCTAGCAGATTGGCTGCAAGTACTTGGGACACCTATTGCTATACCTTCATTCCTCTCAATGCAGGTTTTTGAGAGTGTGTCTGTGCACTCTCAAGCTGTGTCTCTATGGAGCCGCGCTCCATAGACTTACACAGCGGGACTTTGCCCCACCAACACTTCCTCCTCACTGTATTTGATTGACAGCAACAGGAGCCAATGGCTCCTGCTGCTGCTCGAGTAGTGTGAAGAGGAAGAGAGGGGAGAAGAAATGCAGCCTTACAAAGTGCTGGATATATTCTCCCCTCTCTTCCCCTTCACACAGGGAGAGGGGGGCGGGGCAGAGAAAGAGAATAATACAAGGAATGCATTAAAGTAAAAACAACGTTTTAACTTTAGTATCACTTTAAGGCAGAATCAGCAAATCAGGTCTCAGGTAAACAGAAATAAGCTGAAGACCACTCAGCAATTTCCTTCTGCAGTACTTCAGTTTATATAGGCCGCTGGGTGCCAATAGCAGTGCAGAGGATGCACACACATTTTTGTGTGCATGCTAATGTGTGCATGCCTACTTGCTAATGCATATCTGGTACCCTATGTACAGAGGTATGGGAAGATAAATGTGCATGTGCAAAAGCCAGCACTGGTTTCCTTTTGCTGAAGTGAATCTATTCTAACACAGCTAACATAGTACAAAGGGATCTAGAAGGTGCTAAAAGTAGAGCCCACTTTCCAAAGGTGACATTACAAGCAAGTCTGGCAACTGTATAATTATCAGGTCCACAAATAGTTATACAGACTTGATTCAGACCTACTGCTGACCTTAATGGCAGTTGTAGACCAGTGTAGATGTGTATGGAGTACAATGATAAGCCTCAATAGGTATAACTTGTAACAATATTTTGCTTATTTATTATCACTGGACAGTTGTGACAAAATGTTTTAGGAGAAATGTGTAGGGCAGGGAAAGTTATAAGAATCGGAGGGCTCTCAGTAGTTAAGGAAACACAAAATAATTGCATTTTTTTTCTGCTTGCTTATTTTTTGTTGAAAGAAATTCTGCACATAAGAAGACCAAGGGCTTGATGTGACCACACTTGGACCTGACCACTCAGGCAGCAAGTTTTGGATTATTAGGAGACAAGCCTAGCACTGCATAGTTGGTTGGATGTAGCTGTCTCTATAAATTCAAAGATCGTGATGTCACTGAAGACTGATATCATATAATGTATTTATGTTTGCAATAGTATATTGCAGTAGTTGAGCTGAACATAGTAATAAATTACATGTTTACAGCAGTAGAGATGAAAATGTTATTTTATTTGTAGTAGTGCAGGCTGTGGGCTTGATGCTCTGTTGTAGAAAACACATCAGAGCACATCACAGACTGAATGTTATATAATACACATTATCGGAGAATAAAAGTTGTTTTATGTTGTAGAAAGTAATTGCTTGATGTTATATTATTTATGGCATAGGCAACCCATGAGGATCACAATGAGAATGATTTGAGTGGCCACCAGGGGCCCTTAGATTCAGGATGGCTTGTGACAGGATGCTCCATTTCTATTTATTGATGTTCACTTTTTTCTACAGTCTGCATGTTTGCCATCTGCTCCAGACATATTTTGCTAAAGTTAAAGCTGCCTATGGGTATAAAATTATCACTGTCAATGATTATGATCATAGTGGGAGATGATCACGTGTGTATAGGCAACCTGGGACCTCTGCAGACCCCACAATCTACTGATCTTGGAGTAAGAATCAATCTTTCGAGAGCGCATGCTCAGGGGATGGCCGCCTGAGCCGAGAGCTCCGCTACAGCATATAACAGCGGCGCCCATAGCAATCTGCACAGCGGCCCGGGACACTCCATATCGCCGCGGTGATTACCCCCTAAATTACCGGGCACGTCCCTGTATGTTCCATTCCGCGGTAAAGCGGGATTTACGGCCACAGCTGGAGAAGGCAGGAGCGGAGATCGCGGCTAATATGGCCGCCGCAGCATCACCTCAGATGCAGGATCCCTGTATGGTGGGTGGCGCGGACTACATGTCTGAGCCACCCCACATCCCTCCTCACCTTACCCCAGCAAAACAGATGGAGCTTCTGCCAGCCTCCACCCTTTCCCCAGCTTCTACAGTGTCCCTGCTGGAACGTACAATGGCAGACTTATCCCCCTCACCTATGGGGCATACTACAGTACTGCAGCCAAGATATAATCACCTCAGCCCACATACACAGGACCCTGCTTCCCTGATGGAGACCCTCTACCACAGATTCTCAACTCTCCTAGACAGAGGCCTGGCTCAGACAGCCGCAAAAATAACAGGAGACTTAAAGGCAGATTTCCACAATCTAGGTTCTAGGATTGACACAATCGAAAACAAACTGGAGGAAACAATAGCCGTGACGAACCAGAACTCTAAGCACATATACACGGTACAGGACCAACTTGATTTAGCCATGTCCCGCATAGATGACCTGTAGAATAGGTCTAGGAGGTACAATGTTAGGATCAGGGGACTCCCGGAAACCATATTGAATGTGCAGGAAGCAGTGCAGGACTTAATTAAATATATGGTCCCTAATATTCCTCCCCACCGCCTTGAGCTCGACAGAGCCCATAGGGCTCTTGGGCCCCCCAGAAAGGATGGCACCCCAAGGGATATCATCGCAAAGCCCCACCATTACTCCGTGAAAGAGGAAGTAATGAGACAGGCTAGATTTGCACAGGTGGTAATGTGTCAGGGCCACCAGGTGCAAGTTTTTGCAGATCTCTCCCCATCCACGATACAGCGGAGGAGGGCTCTGAAACCGCTGCTCCACGCTCTTTCCCAGAAGGACATTAAATACAGGTGGGCTTTCCCTTTTGCGGTTAGGTTCACTGAAAAAGGGAGACAATATGCTTTTTCATCCCTGCCGGAAGGAGAAAAATTACTCCTACACCTGAAGATCATTTCCCAAGAGGCTGAAATGGACACCTCCAACTCCGGACATGGCTCTAACAAAAGACCAGTCCCTACCAGCCCTCAATCCCCCGTGTGGACCAAAGGCAAAGCAAAGAAGGTTAAAGATAATGGGCCCACCTGAAACAATTCCCAGCTTGGACTGATCCCTCCTTTTGCCGGACCCTGAGTTCGGCCCATGGACTTTTTGACCACGCCGTTTTGGACTCTTTCCCGCCCAAGACACGAGACTCTGGTTTCTCCGTTGATTATTGATTGAATTTTCTGTTTATTGTTTTCTGTTCCAGTCTCCGGAGTTGACCAGAAGATTTTTCGGAGTCTTTTTCTCAATTCGGGTCAACCCGACCATCCTCACATATTTTATCCCGCTCCCTCGAAGGGTTATATTCTGCAAGATACGGCCGGGACTCTGTCTTGTTCCCCTTATGGACACTGTGTTGGGGGAATTGGGAAAGACGAGAAGATTGACTTCCAGCTAGCACCTGGGGACATAGTATTTTGTAGGCCCCTGGGTGGCCCCCCTGCTCCATATTTGGGGGGGTTGCTCAGGGGAACAGCGGAGATGTGATTTTCCACACTATCCAAACCCATACTAAGCTGTGCAACACTTTATTGATTATTTGCAAGACACTTTTAATTAGGGCGCCCTGTTCCGGGCTGGAACACTTGCGCCTCCACCCAACCTTTGGACACCTGATGGTCTCCGGGGGCTGGGTAGTCTGGGCCCTATTGGGACAGACACGTTTGGTTTTCCTGTTCACGGAGTCCAAGGATTCGCTCCCCCCTTGCATTCCGTTCATCACTTCTAGGAGAGCTTTTTTTTTCTATTCTTTTCTGTCTTCCCCCCTCCTTAACCCTCCTATCCGTATAAATGCAACCGTGCCTAATACCAGACTCTTTTTTAGGTCTGCGACACAATTACTGGGAACTAGACTTCCAGATCTTGACCTCACATGCTGGCCAACGCTGAGGACACCACCTTCGCCCCAAGACTCTGTAGGGTGAGTGAGGGTAGATCAGGCTGCAGTATGCCTCTTTTGCTCCATGGCTAACGGTCCTAATGCTAAACTTCTTATAGCCTCACACAATGTCCAGGGCCTCAACTCACCGATTAAGCGGAGAAAGGTGCTTGATTACTATAAGTCGCTCAAGCTAGACATACTTATGCTACAAGAAACTCATTTTCCTGCCCGGTATAGCCCCAAGTACCTCCACTCACACTTCCCACAGTTTTTTTTGGCCAAGACCAGGGGGTGGCTATTTTATTCTCCAAATCCTGCAAGTTTGTAAAAATCTCGGATTTTGTAGACCCTGAAGGCCGGTTTATCCTAGTGAAAGGCACACTGGGAGACCAGATTTACTCCCTAGTCTCTTACTACACACCCAATAGAGGACAGGCCAAATTTTTTAACACCCTACTGAACACTCTCTCCTCTAAACTTGAAGGCACGATTGTTTTTGGGGGTGACTCAAATGTCGCCTTCGATCAGGGGCTTAACAAGTCCAAACCGCCGAAATCCCAACTGGTTCGACCAACAAAAGAGTGCCTTAAAATAGCAAAGATTTTAAATGCGAGCGGGCTAGTGGACACATGGAGAGAACTCAACCCATCCAAGAGGGATTACACCCACTTCTCACACCCTCATAATGAGTATACACGAATTGACCACATCCTTACTCCTTCTCCCCTTCTACCCATGGTTCTAACGGCACATATCAGGGACTCTGCACTCTCAGACCACTCTTTAGTGATCATATCTCTTCGTATCGGGACCCGGGGAGGGACACAGGGACACTGGAGACTAAATGAGTCTTTGCTCTCTGATCCTATCAGAATAGCAGAACTGAGTAAAGCCCTTAAAGAGTACTTCTCTCTAAACAGCACTGAGGATGCCTCCGCAGAAATACTCTGGGCGGCACATAAAGCCTTCATAAGGGGCAGGCTCATTCAGATCTCCTCCCAAGTTCACAGGGAAAGGAGGGCCGATATAGAACGCCTGGATAAGGAATACACGACCCTTAAAGCACTGCACAAAAAGAACCCCTCCAAATTCCCGATAGGCCTAATTGATAATGCTAGACTGGCCCTCAATCTGGCACTCACAGCAAAGGCAGAAAAATCTATTAGATGGAGGGATCATAAATTCTACGCCCAAGCAGACAAATTTGGCCCTCTTCTAGCCAATAAACTTTCCCCACGCCCTCGGCTCCTCAAAATGCCCAAAATCAGAATAGCAGGACAACCCCCCACAACCAATCCTACAAAGATATTGGACGCCTTTCAAGGTTTCTACTCAAAACTTTACAGCACTGCCGAACAGCCCACCACAGACTCAATCTCCAGATTTTTGAAAAACCTCCCCATACCTTCCCTGACAGCTGCCCATAAGGATAGGATGGACTCCCCCATCTCTGAGGAGGAGGTGACAGAGGTCATTAAGGACCTGAAACAGTCCATCCCTTATTATAAGACCTTCTCAGACATTCTGACACCTCATCTGACCAAATTTTTCAACTCAAAAACTAAGGGCGATCCCCTGGATGTACATCTCAATACGGCATACATCACAATTATCCCCAAGCCAGATAAAAATCATGAAGATGTCAGCAATTATCGCCCAATATCACTAATAAACAATGACCTAAAAATTCTCACCAAAATTTTAGCGAATAGACTGTCTTCTTTCCTCAGCCGCTACATACATAAAGACCAAGTCGGATTCATACCCGGTAGACAAGGCCCCGACCAGATCCGACGGGCCATTGACCTGATTTTGATCTTACAAACAAATTGGACAGGGGGGACTAAACAACAAGGTTTCATTCTATCACTGGACCTGCAGAAGGCCTTTGACACCGTTTCCTGGCCCTACATATTTTCCCTTTTGGAGCGCTGGGGGTTCGGGGAAAGCTTTCTGGGACTTTTACGGGCCCTTTACTCCCGTCCACAGGCTCTCATAAGATTACAGGGGTACTACTCCAAACCTATAGACATAGCTAGGGGTACTAGACAGGGATGTCCACTGTCCCCACTAATATTTGCAATAGCGATAGAAACCCTGGCTATCGCTATTCGACAGAACCCTGACATCAAAGGGGTCACCTGTGGAGACCAGACCCACAAGTGTGGCCTATTCGCGGATGACGTCTTGCTGTTCCTCACCTCCCCCCTCACTTCTCTACCTAACCTTTACCACATACTGGAAGACTTCGCTAAGATTTCGGGCCTTGGAGTCAACTACTCCAAATCACGAGCCCTCAACATTTCCCTTCCTCCCCAGACGGTGTCACTCCTGAAACAGTCCTTTAAATTTGCCTGGAATGATGTCTCAATTAGTTACTTAGGCATCTCGCTCACGGCTAAAACGGAAACCCTTTATAACCACAATTATCCCCCACTCTATAAGAGATTGGAGGCAGATCTCCAACTCTGGTCCAAACATGGACTCTAATGGTTAGGTAGAATCAACTCAATTAAGATGACCTTGCTCCCGAGGATCCTCTATTTCTTCCGTGCCCTTCCCATCCCACTTAGGAAGGATCACCTTCGATCCCTTCAGAGTAAAATACTGAAATTCACATGGGGAAACTCGAGATATCGCATACCTCAGAGTACTCTCTTTATACATAGACGTAAGGGAGGCCTGAGCCTCCCTAACCTATACAAATACTTTGTTGCAGCTAGACACTTTATTCTAGGTATGAAAAACCAGATTGGGTGTCAATCGAAAGACAGGCCACTCCTACCTTCACTCTAGACTACCTCCTCTGGTGTACTCCGAAGAACCGTCCTCCTATACTTTCACCTGTATTATCTCACTCATACACCCTATGGGACACCCTCAGGAACAATCCATCTTTAGTATCCCCAGGACGTCCTCTAGCACACCTATTTCACAACCCTGATTTCCCACCAGGTTTAAACATTACGGAGTTCAGGTGGTGGCTGGACAAGGGGCTATACCGGATAGGTCACTATTTTACCTCCAGCGGACCCATCTCTCTCGGTTATTGTGTCAACAATTTAGAGATCCCAGAGTCGGAAAGATTCCGCTTTAGACAAATTTCCCACTTCCTTCACAAAATATGGACAGACAAACCCCTACCTCCCAAATTCACGGCATACGAGATATGGTGTGGACAGGCCATGGAGCAGAGAGGTGGTATCTCAGTGATTTACTCAGCACTCACTCACCCGAGGGAAAAAAACTCCCATATGGTAGCGTGGGAGGCAGACTTCCAATGCAGCTTTGAGCTGGAGACCTGGCAAACAGCTTTCACCAAATCCTTCAAGGGGATCCGAAATATCTCCCTAATGGAGGCTAGCATAAAAATTTTAACCAGATGGTATCTTACCCCTACCAGGCTAGCAAACATTTACCCTTCCTCTGATCCCCTATGCTTCAGAGGCTGTCAGCTGAGGGGCTCCATGGCCCACATTTGGTGGGAATGCCCTAAGATTCGCACATTTTGGAGACAGATCTTCAACATGATATACAAAGTGACAGGCTGCCAGGTCCCTAGATCTCCAGAAGTTGCCATACTCAATGCACATATTCCACGAATTCCTAAGGCTACACAATCCTTAATCAATTTTATGCTACTCGGAACTAAAATTTTGATTGCTAAAGCATGGAAACGTCCAAAACCATCCTTACAAGCTGTCAAACTGAAAATATCCTGGATTATGACACAAGAAAAGCTATCCAACATCCTGACAGATTCCTCCGCCAAATTCCAAAAGATATGGGAACCCTGGGCCCAATTTATCAGAATCTCCCTTATTCCCGGCATCCACACGGTAGCACACCATCCCTAAGCCTCACATTAGACAGTCATCTTTCCCACACACCTTCCCCTCCCTCACCTGCTCTCTCCTTCTTCCCTTTTCCTTCTAAATCTTCTTTCTCTATCTCCTTTATACAAACAGGTTGTTTTATCTCTTTTGAGATTCTTTTGAGTTTTCAGATGTCTTAGGACTGTAGTTCTGATGCTATAATGGACCATGCATTTACTCATTCCATCCCATCTGGCTAGTCGTGATTAGTGATGAGCCGAACACCCCCGGGCTCGGTTCGCACCAGAACCCGCGAACGGACCGAAAGTTCGCACAAACTTTAGAACCCTATTAAATACAATGGATGCGAACATTCGAAATCTAAAGTGCTAATTATAACGACTATTATGCATGTTATTGTCCTAAAAAGGGTTTGGGAACCCGGGTTCTGCACCAGGGGACATGTATCAATGCAAAAAGCAGTTTTAAAAACGGCCGTTTTTCTGGAGCAGTCATTTTAATGATGCATAAAGTGAAAAAAAAAAGTCAAATATTCCTTTAAATATCGTACCTGGGGGGTGTCTAAAGTATGCCTGTGAAGTGCCACGTGTTTCCCGTGTTTAAAACTGTCCCTGCACAAAATTACATTTCTAAAGGAAAAAAAGCCATTTAAAACTGCTTGCGGCTTTAATGTAATGTCTGGTCCCGGTAATATGGATGAAAATCTTTAAGAAAAATGGCATAGCTACCCCATCACACCCCCCCCCCACCCCAGCCCATTACCAGCCCCTTTGGGTCTTGTATGGATATTAAGGGGAACCCCGCACACAAAATAAAAAAGGCCCTATATACTCTGAACAGCCGTATACAGGCGGTGCATACAAGACAGGGACTGTAGGTTTGTTCTTATGTAGAATCTGTTTCTAATTTTGAACAGGTGCATTGTTTAAGTGTAGCTCCAGACAAAAAAATCTATTTTTAAGCTTTTTGGAAAACATAGGGAAGGGTTATCACCCCTGTAACATTTGTTTTGCTGTCTGTGCAGTGTGCACCTGTTCAGAACAGTTCACCTCACTTTCCGTCCTAATGACAAATGTTTTTTGAAAATTTGGGGTTTTTATTGAAACAAGAATTGGTGATAAAGCATCAGTGGAGAGGAGACACTTTTTTTCCCATATTAACTCTTACAGGAGAGAATTTGCCTTCCTAGGGGTAGATTTCCTCTCACTTCCTGTTGTATCCTTCCGTTTGCAAGGAGGAGTCGTTTGTAAGTTGGATGTTTGAAAGTAGGGGCCTGCCGTATATACTCAGCTGAAATTTGCCCCTTACATGTTGGTGTTGCCACAACACTGTGAGCCCTCACAGTTACTCTTGGTGGGCGCATGAATGGGCCCTGCTGTGAATTATTAGATCAAGAATTGTAATTGCATGCCCCTGTTGAACAGGGGCTGAAAAATTGGGCCTTTGGTGGTGGTGGTGGTGGTGGTGTTGACACAACACTGTAAGGCCTCACAGTTAGTCTTGGTGGGCGCAGGAATGGGCCCTGCTGTGAATTATTAGATCAAGAATTGTAATTACATGCCCCTGTTAAACAGGGGCAGAAAAATTGAGCCTTAGGCACTGGTGCCACAACACTGCAACCCCTCACAGATACTGTACTTGGAGCACAGCAATGAGCCCTGTTGCAAAGTATTGCATCAAAAATTGTAATTACACGCCCCTGTTAAACAGGGGCTGAAAAATTGGGCCTTTGGTGGTGGTGGTGGTGGTGGTGGTGTTGACACAACACTGTAAGGCCTCACAGTTATTCTTGGTGGGCGCAGGAATGGGCCCTGCTGTGAATTATTAGATCAAGAATTGTAATTACATGCCCCTGTTAAACAGGGGCAGAAAAATTGAGCCTTAGGCACTGGTGCCACAACACTGCAACCCCTCACAGATACTGTACTTGGAGCACAGCAATGAGCCCTGTTGCAAAGTATTGCATCAAAAATTGTAATTACACCCCCCTGTTAAACAGGGGCTGAAAAATTGGGCCTTAGCCACTGGTGCTGGTGCCACGACACTGCAACCACTCCCAGATACTCTAGTTGGAGTGCAGGAATGAGCCCTGCTGCAAAGCATTGCATAAAAAATTGTAATAACACACCCCTGTTAAACAGGGGCTGAAAAATTGGGCCTTAGCCACTGGTGGCGGCACCCAGAAACAAAAATGTTCTTCCAAGCTATCATGGTCAATCGGATCATTGAGGAGGAGGAGGATAGTCAGTCAACATAACAGGACAGTCTCTCAGCATCAGCATCAGTCTTGAAGGGATGTGAAATTTGAAAATAAATTAGTCTGTTATATCAGCTTCAGGTGTTTGGTAGCTGGTGGTGATCCAAGACTGGTTCATCTTTATGAAGGTCAGTCGATCAACAGAGTCGGTGGACAGGCGCACCCTGTGATCCGTGACAAATCCTCCAGCAGCACTGAATGTGCGTTCTGAAAGAATGCTGGATGCAGGACAGGCCAGTAGCTCAATTGCATACTGTGCAAGCTCTGGCCAGTGATCCATCCTCAAGACCCAGTAAGCCAGAGGATTTTCGGTGGGGAAGGTGTCCAAGTCTGACCTTGCCCCTAGGTATTCCTGCACCATGTATATCAGACGCTGGCGATGGTTGCTGGAACCGATCATACCTTGGGGCTGCGGACTAAAGAATTGTCTGAACGCTTCGGTCAGACGGCCACCTTCCCCACCGCTCCTTCTTTGACTGACCGAAGCCTCAGCAACTCGTTGTCCAGGACCAGGAGTTTGTAACCTCCCAGTCTCTGGGAACGCGTTGCACAGAACTTTCTGCAAGGCCTCCCGGAGTTGTCTCATCCTCTGCTCCCTCTGCGACGGTAAGATAAGGTCCGCAACCTTACCCTTGTACCGTGGATCAAGGAGAGTGGCCAGCCAGTAATGGTCCCTCTCCTTGATCTGAAGAATACGAGGATCCTTCCGCAGACTTTGCAGGATCAGGGAGGCCATGCAGCGTAGGTTAGCTGAGGCATTCAGTCCGGAGTCCTCTGGGTCACTAAGGACGACATGATCCGCAGCCACCTCCTCCCAGCCACGTACAAGTCCACTGGTTTCTTGGGACTGTAAATCATCCCTAAAAGACTGCTGCTGATGATGCTGAGTGCCAGGCTCCACCTCCATGCTGACACAATCCTCCTCCTCCTCCTCTTCTTCCTGTGCGATGGGTGGGACAGAAGGAACACTGTCTGGGTAAAGGGGGCCTTGAGAGGCAAGGAAGTCCTCCTCTTTCTGCCTCTGTTCTGCCTCAAGTGCCCTGTCCATTATTCCACGCAGCGTATGTTCCAACAGGTGGACAAGAGGTACAGTGTCACTGATGCATGCACTGTCACTGCTCACCATCCTCGTGGCCTCCTCAAATGGTGCCAGGACAGTGCATGCATCCCTGATCATGCCCCACTGGCGTGGTGAAAAAAACCCGAGCTCCCCTGACCCTGTCCTGGTGCCGTAGTCGCACAGGTACTCATTGATGGCCCTCTGCTGCGTGTGCAGCCGCTGCAGCATGGCCAACGTTGAGTTCCACCTGGTGGGCATGTCACATATAAGGCGGTTCTTGGGCAGGTTCAACTCCTTTTGCAGCTCAGCCAGGCGAGCACTGGCATTATAAGCTCTGCGGAAATGCACACAGACTTTCCTGGCCTGCCTCAGGACATCCTGTAAGCCCGGGTACCTGCCCAAGAACCGCTGCACCACCAGGTTAAGGACGTGAGCCACACAGGGCACATGGGTCAGTTGTCCCTGTCGGAGAGCGGAGAGGAGGTTGGTGCCATTGTCGCAAACTACCATTCCTGGCTTAAGCTGGCATGGCGTCAACCACCTCTCGGCCTGCCCCTGCAGAGCAGACAGAACCTCTGCCCCAGTGTGGCTCCTGTCCCCCAAACACACCAGCGCAAGCACGGCATGGCATATTTTTGCCTGCGTACTTGCGTAGCCCTTTGAACGCCTACGGAGCACCGCTGGTTCCGAGGACAAAGCACAGGAAGAGGCCACGGAGGAAGAAGAAGAGGAGGGGTGGAGGACAGAGGTGTGTCACAACCAATAGTAGCATTTTGGAGGCGTGGCGGTGGAACAACCTCCAACACTACTGCACCTTGTCCTGCATCCTTCCCAGCTGCCAAAAGAGTGACCCAATGGGCCGTGAAAGAAAGGTAACATCCCTGTCCATGCCTGCTGGATCATGAGTCAGCGGTAATATGCACCTTACCACTGACCGCCCTGTCCAGCGAGGCCAAGACATTGCCTTCCACATGCCGGTAGAGAGCCGGAATCGCCTTCCGTGAGAAAAAGTGGCGTTTGGGAACCTGCCACTGAGGAACCGCACATTTCACAAACTCACGGAAGGGGGCCGAGTCTACCAACTGAAAAGGCAGCAGTTGAAGCGCTAGCAATTTAGCCAAGCTAGCATTCAACCGCTGGGCATGTGGATGGCTGGGAGTGAACTTCTTTCGACGGTCCAGCAGCTGGGGCAGGGAAATTTTCCTGCTAGGATCGGACGTTGGTGTACTGCTAGCAGAGTGCCCGCAAGTACTTGGCTGTGACACACCTAATTCTACACCTTCATTCCTCTCAGAGCAGATTTCAGAGAGGACTGAAGGTATAGTGGGGTTGGAGATCCCAGCTGATGCGGTGCAAGAAGAGGTCAGCTTTGTTCTTTGGTGTGGGTCTTTAAGGTAGGCTTGCCAACGAGCTGCATGGCAGGTCAACATATGTCTGGTCAAGCATGTGGTGCCCAAGCGGGTGATGTTTTGGCCACGCGATATACGCTTGAGACATATGTTGCAAACAGCAGCTGTGCGATCTGATGCACTCGACTCAAAAAAGGCCCACACCAAATAACTTTTTGAATAACGGGCAGAGGCAGCGCCCTGCACAGGCGGAGCTCTGCGGTGTGATTCCGTCGGTGTGCTGCCCTGCCTCGTTGGAGATGTGCCTCCTCCTCATCCTCCTCCTCCTCCTCCTCCTCTCTCCTATTAGGCACCCACGTGGAGTCAGTGACCTCATCATCCCCTCCCTCCTCATCACTGGAGCCAATCTGGCAGTATGCTGCAGCTGCTGGAACATGACTGCCAGATTGGTGTCCTTCTTGAGCATCCCCTCTCTCTGCTCTCACGCTACTGCCTTCCTCTAGCTGGGTATCATCATCAGACCCTTCGAAACGCTGGGCATCCTCCTGGAGCATGTACCCAACACTGTGCTCAAACAGTTCGGGGGACTCCTCAGGAGGACATGGTTGGTCTAGGGAAGGAGTGACTGATGATGACATTGATACCAGGGAAGAGGACGCTTTGGCAGCTGCTTTGCCAGTACCCTGAGCCTGGGTGAGAGAGGATGAGGAGGATGAGGAGGGCTTGGTCATCCACTCTACCAAGTCTTCGGCATGATGCGGCTCAACACGTCCAGCTGCCAAAAAGAAGGACAAGCGTGTCCCATGGCCACGTGCTGATGGTGATGCACCGCGTCCACGACCAGCACTGTTGTCTCTAGACACAGAGCCTGCTTGCCCTCTTTTTTTGGCTCCTGACTGTCTGCCTCTCCTTGTTTGCCTTCCAGACATTCTAATGGCCTGCAGGGAAATGGGAAAAGCAGCAATACAGGCTAAGTTAAGATGTAATATGGTCAGGAGGCACACTCCGCCCGCTGTAAGTGCCGCAAAATCCTGTTGGTGTAACACACCAGGAAAAAGCAGCAATACAGGCTAAGTTAAGGTGTAATATGGTCAGGAGGCACACTCCGCCCGCTGTAAGTGACGCACAATCCTGTTGGTGTAACACACCAGGAAAAAGCAGCAATACAGGCTAAGTTAAGGTGTAATATGGTCAGGAGGCACACTCCGCCCGCTGTAAGTGCCGCAAAATCCTGTTGGTGTAACACACCAGGAAAAAGCAGCAATACAGGCTAAGTTAAGGTGTAATATGGTCAGGAGGCACACTCCGCCCGCTGTAAGTGCCGCAAAATCCTGTTGGTGTAACACACCAGGAAAAAGCAGCAATACAGGCTAAGTTAAGGTGTAATATGGTCAGGAGGCACACTCCGCCCGCTGTAAGTGCCGCAAAATCCTGTTGGTGTAACACACCAGGAAAAAGCAGCAATACAGTCTAAGTTAAGGTGTAATATGGTCAGGAGGTACACTCCGCCCGCTGTAAGTGCCGCAAAATCCTGTTGGTGTAACACACCAGGAAAAAGCAGCAATACAGGCTAAGTTAAGGTGTAATATGGTCAGGAGGTACACTCCGCCCGCTGTAAGTGCCGCAAAATCCTGTTGGTGAAACACACCAGGAAAAAGCAGCAATACGGGCTAACTTCAGGTGTATAATGTGCAGGAGGCTTAGCAACAGTGACTCTGACACTGTCCCCTGCCTATCCTTCTCTCTCCCTGCACACAAGGTTTAGCAAAGAATATGACACTGACACTCTCCCTGCCTATCCTTCTCTCTCCCTGCACACAAGGTTTAGCAAAGAATATGACACTGACACTGTCCCCTGCCTATCCTTCTCTCTCGCTGCACACAAGGTTTATCAAAGTATATGACACTGACACTCTCCCTGCCTATCCTTCTCTCTCCCTACACACAAGGTTTAGCAAAGAATATGACACTGACACTCTCCCTGCCTATCCTTCTCTGTCCCTACACACAAGTTTTAGCAAAGAATAGATTTGACAAGATTTGACACTGTCCCTGCCTATCCTTCACTTTCCCTGCTCCGGAACACACTACACAAGGCCGCCGCGCTGGCGGCCTTTTATAGTGTGGGGCGTGTACTAAACCCCCTCAGCTATAATTGGCCACAGGCATCCTGCCTGTGGCCAATCATTGCTCTCCTCGCTGCCGGCGCTGTGATTGGCCAAGCATGCAGGGTCACAGTGCATGCTTGGCCAATCACAGCGCCAGGATTACACTGCGATGGCGCAGTGTATTGTGGGCCGTTCGCGTCACTCGAATTTGGCGCGAACGGCCCAAATCGTTCGTTGTTCGCCGAACGCGCGAACAGTCGATGTTCGAGTCGAACCTATGTTCGACTCGAACACCGAGCTCATCCCTAGTCGTGATTGGGTCGGGGCTCTGGAGGTGGTGGGGGGACCGCACCACTGGCACAGCATGATCCCTTTAGGTTTGCCGAAGGTGGGGGGAACCTCGCCGATCCGGAGGACTGACCCATGAAGAGATACCATGAAACCAAGCTTAGGTCGGGATGGTGAATCAGTCCACTCAGGTTATTTTCCTGTTACGTTAGTATTATTTAACATATTCATGTGGACTGTACTTCTCTATACTTTTCCGGGGGCACCTCCCCTGGAACCTTCATACCACTTACATTTGAATGTTATTTGTATGCTTGTTAACTATAACAATAAAAATTTATTGAGAGAGAATCAATCTTTCAGTATTGTGGCCTTTTTTTCCAGACTGGAGAATGGACACTTGAACTGCTCCCTTCCTATAGCCCTTGCGTGGTGGACTGATGATCTCTCTTATCATGTGTTTTGCATTCCAGAACATGCAGCAGGAAGAATTGATCCCCTAACTTAGCTTTACAATGGCAACAGCGATAGAGCTGAGCAGAAAAATATGTTTGTGACATCTTGACTAGAGTATCTGAGAGATACAGTATAAGCCACCATTGGGTTTTTTTTCTCATCAATAACTCCCAAAAACTGTAAAATCATATTTTATAGACTTATGAATTTACAGATTCTTTGAAGTGATAGTGGCTAGGCCAGGCTCGTGATCTTGATTTGTAAAAACCAAGTACAGTGTAAAGTATATGTAATGTCATTCATCCATTATTTAGTATGAACTCAACTATACTATTTAAAATTATGTGTTAAAATTTCATAAAAGTAAAATAGGTAATCCATGCCATGTTTCCATTCCACTAAGTTGCCCTACTGTACATGTCGTTATTTATTTTAGAATGTGTTTCTTGCATTATCTTGTTATAACCTGTCTATCATGTTTCATTTTGCAACTCTGGAATGTTTTGCTTTGAAGGCTCTACTTGTCATTCTAAAAAATAATTGCTGGTTGTGTATAACACTGTACTAGCACAAATAAACACTCTCTCAAGGTATTTTTGCCTCTAACAAATCAAATTTAGTATGCATATTGTAAGGATGTTCTACTTCTATGGGGAGATTATGAGCAATGATTGAGTTTTTCAGAATGAGCACTTCCGTAAGGACGATTAGGGCAGTGCAGAGCTTGTGAATAATTATTGCAAACCAGTTACTCTTCTGATTCTTTCAGTGATGACCTGACTGCCTAGTACAGGTAGGATAAAATGATGCCTAGGGATTCCAGGAAGTTTTGGTTGAGAGGTCCTCCTATGAATATTTAGAAGATCAGTAGTGAACACGTAATAAATTGCATGTAAACGTTTATTCTGTTTTTCAGATTAATTAAGTTCTTTCCTTCCTAGATCTTACAAATAAAGTTATACTTTTTTCCCCTTTAATAGAACATTACCACATGAGTAGACTTTTATTAACTGCTTGAACCTTGGCTTATTTATGTTCTATTTTGGCCTCTGCATGCATGCTCATGTAGGTATCAGCTGTTACAGCCTGAGCTTAAAATGCCGATTGACTTCTGCTTCAATGACTACTGTAACAATTTATTAGTTTTTTAGTGCCCATTCCCACCTTTACATTTTGGTGTGTTTTATTGCTTGATCATTAAATCAGTGAAAGTCTCCTTTTTGCTAATTTTTGGTCTGTTAAAAGTACAAATTAAAGTGTTTTGTTATACTTGTTCAATAAATGAAAAAAAAAAAAATGATCTTGTCCCAAATCAATCTTGTGAGCTTCCTGTGCATTCTGCTCACTGTTATCAGTTAGTATTGTTTCCATCTCTCTCTGTTGACCAAAGAACTATCCCCCATGTAGGAGGAACGGAAGAGGTTTTATGTAGTTTTGAAACACTTTCTGTCTTAGGGTGACAATACTCATTTACTGTACTTTACCTAAGAAGGGGATTGTGACCCTAAGACAAAAAGTGTTAGAAAACTACATAAAAGCTCTTTTTGACAATCCCCTTCTTAGGTAAAGTACAGTAAATGAGTATTGTCGCTCTAAGACAGGAAGTGCATTAATGACAAGATCACTAGGTGCAAAGAACAGAAAAAAGGCATACAAAAGGAAAACTAATACAGCCACCACACCTAAAGGCTGTTAAGCTGAAATATATTACATTTTTATTTTGGGCTTTTGATACACCTTAATAAAGATTATTCTTATGGAATTCTTAGTTAACTCCTTGTTAAACCTAAATAACTACTAATTAACCCTATATTGTACTTCCGTTAGCATGTTTTAAAAGGGAAATTATTTTAATTAAATTTTTTTTCGTTTTCATGATTTTTTACTATACTGGTTTCAATGCCAACAAAAAAAGCAGCCCAAAAAAGCAGCCCAAGGTCATTCCAGCCTTGTATAAAAATTATAATGAATAATGATGCTCATTTGGACTATGGAGAAATACATCGGGTCCCCTAGCTATGCTCGTCCAACTAAAATAATATAGTTAATAAAATAATGCCTCTGAGTCTGCCTCACACAGAACCCACCCTCAGTAGTGTGTGTGAGAAAAGTCTAGAAAGCGTCAGATTTGGAGTGAGCCCACTCTCTACTTATTTGGTTTTACATGGCTCTAAGTCCGTTTTTTACTTTAGGTCTGCATTCATGTTCCACATCTCTTATAGCTCATTGGCCAGGGGGATTGATGGTATCTAGGGTCCAAAGAATACAATTATGAGTAGTAACTACAAATTTTTTTTTGCTTGGTCTAGGAGTGGAATTAATACATAACCTCAATAATTAAAACAAAAAGACACTCATGTAGCTCAGTAGACAAACAAACAGGGTTCCAACTTTTAGTTCTATTGTTCTGCATTCTAACATCAAAGCTGAGACATGTGCCCATAGCCTCTTTGTCCAATGGTGTGCCTCTCTATGAACCAATGGACAATGAGATTGCACAGAGTTAGCCAAAGCTCTGATGTCTGAGCAGAGTGTAAGCTTATACAAACCCACTACTTCTGCACACAGCAGTGCACCATATATCATGCATTTTTTTTTGTTCTGCATAAGAAGCTCTATGTTCCATCAATTTGCACTTTAAGGGGACAAAAAAGGAAGCGCCACCTACAGTGCCTTGCGAAAGTATTCGGCCCCCTTGAACTTTTCATCCTTTTGCCACATTTCAGGCTTCAAACATAAAGATATAAAATTTTAATTTTTTGTGAAGAATCACCAACAAGTGGGACACAATTGTGAAGTGGAACAAAATCTATTGGATATTTTAAACTTTTTTTAGCAAATAAAAAACTGAAAAGTGGGGCGTGCAAAATTATTCGGCCCCTTTACTTTCAGTGCAGCAAACTCACTCCAGAAGTTCAGCGAGGATCTCTTAATGATCCAATGTTGTCCTAAATGACTGATGGTGATAAATAGAATCCACCTGTGTGTAATCAAGTCTCTGTATAAATGCACCTGCTCTGTGATAGTCTCAGGGTTCTGTTGAAAGCGCAGAGAGCATCATGAAGACCAAGGAACACACCAGGCAGGTCCGTAATACTGTTGTGGAGAAGTTTAAAGCCGGATTTGGATACAAAAAGATTTCCCAAGCTTTAAACATCCCAAGGAGCACTGTGCAAGCGATCATTTTGAAATGGAAGGAGTATCATTTCACTGCAAATCTACCAAGACCTGGCTGTCCCTCTAAACTTTCAGCTCAGACAAAGAGAAGACTGATCAGAGATGCAGCCAAGAGGCCCATGATCACTCTGGATGAACTGCAGAGAACTACAGCTGAGGTGGGAGAGTCTGTCCACAGGACAACAATCAGTCGTACACTGCACAAATCTGGCCTTTATGGAAGAGTGGCAAGAAGAAAGCCATTTCTCAAAGATATCCATAAAAAGTCTTGTCTAAAGTTTGCCACATGCCACCAGGGAGACACACCAAACATGTGGAAGAAGGTGCTCTGGTCCGATGAAACCAAAATCAAACTTTTTGGCCACAATGCAAAACGATATGTTTGGCGTAAAAGCAACACAGCTCATCACCCTCAACACACCATCCCCACTGTCAAACATGGTGGTGGCAGGATCATGGTTTGGGCCTGCTTTTCTTCAGCAGGGACAGGGAAGATGGTAAAATTGAGGGGAAGATGGATGCAGCCAAATACAGGACCATTCTGGATGAAAACCTGTTGGAGTCTGCAAAAGACCTGAGACTGGGACGGAGATTTATCTTCCAACAAGACAATGATCCCAAACATACAGCAAAATCTACAAAGGAATGGTTCACAAATAAACGTATCCAGGTGTTAGAATGGCCAAGTCAAAGTCCAGACCTGAATCCAATCGAGAATCTGTGAAAAGAGCTGAAAACTGCTGTTCACAAACGCTCTCCATCCAACCTCACTGAGCTCGAGCTTTTTTGCAAGGAAGAATGGGCAAGAATTTCAGTCTCTCGATGTGCAAAACTGATAGAGACATACCCCAAGCGACTTGCAGCTGTAATCGCAGCAAAAGGTGGCTCTACAAAGTATTAACGCAAGGGGGCCGAATAATTTTGCACGCCCCACTTTTCATTTTTTTCTTAGTTAAAAAAGTTTCAAAAATCCAATAGATTTCGTTCCACTTCACAATTGTGTCCCACTTGTTGGTGATTCTTCACAAAAAATTAAAATTTTATATCTTTATGTTTGAAGCCTGAAATGTGGCAAAAGGATGAAAAGTTCAAGGGGGCCGAATACTTTCGCAAGGCACTGTAAGTGCAATATGTCAGACAAAAATGTTTAATCTCAAAGGAAATGCACTTACAGGACACAAGTACAAACAGGGCACATCACGGTCTCATAAAACGTGGTGCGGTCCGGTCTCAGGTCTATCTGGATCCACGGGTCTGCAGGCAAAAAGGATAGTCCATCCTGTGGCCACCAGGAAACAGCCAGGATACAGCGTGGAGCACAGATGATGACTTCACAGGAAACCAGAACCAAGGAGAGCACCGGAAGGAAGGTGAGACAGGAAACAACCGGCCTGTTGTTATATGGACCTGAGACCGGACCGCACCGCGTTTTATGAGACCGTGATGTGCCCTGTTTGTACTTGTGTCCTGTAAGTGCATTTCCTTTGAGATTAAACATTTTTATCTGACATATTGCACTTAGGTGGCGCTTCCTTTTTTGTCCCCTTATCTTTCCTTAACAGAGTTGGCTTTTCTCTGAGGACAGCTGCCGCCCACCATTCTCATCATCTCCTTCCTTTTTAGGACTGGTCATTTGTACCACCATATGGACTATTGAACTGTGACTGTTTTTTAGACATATGCATTGCCGTTTTTAAGTGTTCAGTAATACCAGTGTGTGCGCTGACAGTTCACTTTTATCCTTTCATCAATTTGCACTACCCATACTGAAATAAAACGGTATTGCAGACCTACACTTAATATTTTAAAATATCCCTATGAAAAGCAGTCAGCAGGAAAGGAGATGTACACATTTTAGAAAATGTTGGATTTAGATTCTTCTAAAAATATAATGTGTAGTAACAATTATTTACAACATGCCGTTTAAAGCAATTATATGCTATACCAGGGGTGCCCAACCACTGGCCCGCAGCACCCTCCGGAGTGGCCCGCCATGTCTTGTTTTGAGATGGCGAGTCGGCAAGCCCAGATCGCGGGTTCCCGACCCACCATCTCCGAGCATTAGTGCGAAGAATGGGGTCATGCGGCGGGGCTGGCCTATCCGTTAACGCGGTGGGGCTGGCCTATCCGTGATCACGGTGGGGCTGGCCTATCAGTGATCGCGGCCAGGCCTATCCGCGATTGCGCTTGCCCCTGGAGTCCCGCATCTGCCTCCACCGCATTGTGAACACCGCTGCCTTCACCTCCTCCAGGCTCCCCCTCTCCTCCGGACTGATGGAAGATACAAGTTGCAAGTGAGGGGGTGGATACGGTCTGGGGAGAGAGGGAGCAGCCAGCCAGAGTTAGAGTCAGTATAAATAAAAAGACAGTGTAGTGTAGTGGTCAGTGTAGTGGTCAGTGTAGTGAAGTGGATAGTGTAGTAGTCTGTGTAGTGTTGTGGTCAGTGTAGTGGTCAGTGCAGTGAAGTGTAGTGTAGTGGTCAGTGCAATGGTCAGTGTAGTGTAGTGGTCAGTGCAGTGAAGTGGACAGTGTAGTGGTCAGTGCAGTGTAGGTGACAGTGTACTGTAGTGGTGTGGTCAGTGTAGTGTAGTGTAGTGGGTAGTGTAGTGGTCAGTGCAGTGTAGTGGTCAGTGTAGTGGTCAGTGCAGTGTAGGTGACAGTGTAGTGGTCAGTGTAGTGTAGTGTAGTGGTCAGTGTAGTGTAGTAGGTAGTGTAGTGGACAGTGTAGGAATTAGGTAGTGTAGTGGTCAGGATAGTGGACAGGTAGGTCAGTGTAGTGGCAAGTATATGAAGCAGGTAGGTTAGTGTAGTGGTCAGTGTAGGTATCAGGTAGGTCAGTGTAGGGGTCAGGTAGGTCAGTGTAGAAATCAGGTAGGTTAGTGCAGTGGTCAGGTAGGTCAGTGTAGGAATCAGGTAGGTTAGTGTAGTGGTCAGTGTGGGAATCAGTCTGGTCAGTACTATTGTAGGAAGGGAAGGGACTCAGGGAGTGCTAAAAGTCCACAGGTTAGGGGGCGCAAATTACTTGCCTTGCCCCGGGCGCTGACAACCCACGCTACGCCACTGATGCTCATTGTGGCCCGCGACCGGTTACCAAGTCAATAAAGTGGCCCTCGCTCCTCAAAATGTTGGGCACCCCAGTGCTATACTGTTTTTTTAGACAAAAAGAAGACTTTTCTTTAAGTTTTGTTTAGTTCTTTTTTTTTAATTATCTGTTTGAATCCGCAAACTGCTTAAAGTGTCATTGATAACTTTATAGAGAGATATGAAACTGAGAAACTGAGAACTGAGAGAGTCCTTACATGATGTACAGAAAATAATGTCACAATGACTCAGTTAAGATTCAGTAATGAAAATTAGCCTTTCACTGTGACTATTAAGGACATGCAGATAAAAGTAACACTTTTTTATAGTAGGATGACTATAGAAAATGCTGCTATTAATGTGGCCTGAAATCTTAGAGAATTGATACTATCAAAAGAAAATGGGCACTAAAGATGGGCATTACCCTTTTCATCTATGGCTATTAATTCTAGGTACATTGGAATAGTGATATGAAACCTGACTTGCCTTACTGTACTAGATTACCCATTCCATCTTACATTTAAGTTGAAATCTAATTTTAAAATAGATAAAATATAAGATATGATAAATAATGCCCAGGTAGCACTATGGCTTAGCTAAAGGGAGAGCAAAAAGTTTATTTTGCTTCTCCTATTGTCTGGTCTTAAGACTTATAATAATAGATGGGTCACTGCTGTGAGGACTATTTGGAGTTCTGAAAACAATGGTATTCTTCCAACAAAGATGAAAGCTAAGATAACCAAATGTGTAAAGGGGGAAAAGAGCACCACCTGCAGGCTGGATAGAAGACAGCATACTATTAGTATTCATTATATCATATTTATCTGACCAAAAAAAGAAAAAAAAAAGTATTTGTATTTTTTTTTCATTCTGACCACAATAAAGTACGGTAAGTACATTTTTACATAGTCATCATATACTTTCTTTAAAGTAAATTTGTCTCAAGTCTTGGGAATTTTTTACTGCATATATGCCGATTCTTATGCAGATTGTTTTTATGCTAATATCACATGGGTTTTTGGTATCAACATTTTTTTTTATTAGAAATTGGAACTGATGCCAGTTCACGACTAACAGGATGCTCACTAATGGTTTGCCCGAAACCAGCAGGGAGCTCTTGTACAATTTTAGTGTTTTCTCAGAAGTCAGCCTGCCAGAGACCTCGGGCATCCATCAGCTCACATATATTAAAGTGGTTGTATACCCTTTTTTTTAAAAAACCTTCAGGTAAGCTTATAATAAGGCTTACCTGTAGGTAAAATTAATATCTCCTAAATCTGTGCGGTTTAGGATATATTTACTTTGCATGCAGCCACTTAAGTCAGCGGCGCATGCGCTGTGAAGGCCCAGCTGCGTACACGTGTGAGAGTGACGCAATCGCGGCTCTGGCCACTCACAGCGCCAGAGCCGCGAACCCGGAAGAAACACAGAGGGAAAATGTCAGCTCCCTCGGCCTGGACCGGGATCAGATGCCGACGCCTCGTTCTAATGCGCTGCATACTAGCTCATTATGCCTTTACCTTACATGCTTTTGTTTTTTTATGTGCGGGTATACACCCGCTTTAAAGGGGTTGTAAAGGTTAGTTTTTTATTTTCTAAATAGGTTCCTTTAAGCTAGTGCATTGTTGGTTCACTTACCCTTTCCTTCGATTTCCCTTCTAAATGTTTTTTTTCTTTGTCTGAATTTCTCACTTCCTGTTCCTCCTCAGTAAGCTTGTCCCCATCATCCGAGCCATTCTGGCTGGGGGTTAGTCAGCAAGCTTACTGAGGAGGAACAGAAAGTGAGAAATTCAGAAAAAGAAAAAAAAAACATTTAGAAGGGAAATCGAAGGAAAAGGTAAGTGAACAAACAATGCACTAGCTTAAAGGAACCTATTTAGAAAATAAAAAACAAACCTTTACAACCGTTTTAAGGCATGTGCACAGCTGAGACCAATAATGAAGTCTAGCTACCAAGTAAAATGTGGAATGGAGGCTTATTCCCACCCGAAGCAGCCTCCAGGCTTCATGACCTAGAACAGTACTTTTTAGGATTCTGAGAAAACCAGCTTGTTTCTCTATTACTGCCATCAACCCTGGAACCCTGGACATAAACATCATCCACAATCCTGCCAGCCAGTGCCTCACAAAAGATAATTTTTGATTGGAGACTGAAGATTCACTCTTTAGTTACCTGGTGACAATTGTCACCAAAACATAAAGGGAAAACACATACATATTGGTTTATCCCCAGCTCAAGAAGTAGAGGAGATATGGGGGCACCTGTTGTTTTTATAACTCTCTAACATGTAAATTCATTTAAGTTGTGTTTCTAGGACAGGAAGTGAGGGAAAATATTTCCGGCAAGACACTTGATAGGGGTTTTAACCTTCCCCTACTCTTAAACTAAGGAAACATTTTAGGCTCCTTTCACACTGGGGCAGGCATGTGCAGTGGCGGTATAGCGGCGTGATTTTTAGCGCCGCTATACCGTCGTATTTACCGCGATATTCGGCCGCTAACGGTGCGGTTTTAACCCCCACTAGCGCCCGAAAAAGGGTTAATACCGCTCGCAAACCATGGCTACAGCCGCTGTTTGCGGGTGGTATTACCGCGGTGTCCCATTGATTTCAATGGGAAGGAGCGGTATACACACCGCTCCTTCACCGCTCCAAAGATGCGGCTTGCAGGAGATTTTTTTTTTCTCCTGCCAGCGCATCACCTCAGTGTGAAAGCCCTCAGGCTTTCACATTGAGAATGCTGGGGCAGGAGTATTTCAGGCGTTATTTATGCGCTATTTTTAGCGCTAATACGCCAGAAATACGCCTCAGTGTGAAAGGGGCCTAAAGGATTTACATACACTTTAAAGCTGATGTTTCAGTAGTCTATAGTGCACGTTAAAGTTGATATATGAGTAGTTTATAGTTTTACCCTACTTTAACTCTTTTGCTGCCCTATAACAATAGATATAAACTGACAATCTATTACTGAAAAAAATATATACTCAAAATGACTCTAGCTACTCAGTGATGAGACATTGGTCTTGTGATCTCTGCAAAATGAGGTTCTATTATAAGAGAGAGCAATTGATTACTCAGGTCTTTAACATTACTTCGGTGTCCAAACTTTTTTCAAAGAGGGCCAGATTTGATGAAGTGAACATGCATGAGGGCCGACCATTTTTCCTGACATTCTTTAAACCATTAAAATTAAATGCAAATTAATGCACTGCCCAACAAGAATTCTCTTGCCTTTGTGGCTGTGTGTGGTGAAGAGTCTAAGGATGAGCTTGGGCTTGTTATTTGGATATATATATATATTTTTTGCGGCCCCCAACGAATCCCCGAGCGCTGCTCAAGACTAAGGATGAGCTTGGGTGTGTTCTTTGGATATACCATATTTATCGGCGTATAACACGCACAGGCGTATAACACACACCTGCACTTTAAAAGGGGAATTTCAGGAAAAAAATAAAATTTTATATAAAGAACTGTGAAGCAAAATAAGGGTCAGTGCCCATGAATGCAGCCTAATCAGTGCCCATCAATGCAGCCTAACCATTGCCATGAATGCAGCCTCACAAGTGCCATGAATGCAGCCTCATCATTGCCATGAATGCAGCCTCACCATTGTCATAAATGCAGCCTCACCATTGTCATGAATGCAGCCTCACCATTGTCATGCATGCAGCCTCTGAATGCAGCCTCACCATTGCCATGAATACAGCCTCACCATTGCCATGAATGCAGTCTCTGAATGCAGCCTTACCATTGCCCTGAATGCAGCCTTACCATTGCCATGAATGCAGCCTCACAATTGCCATGAATGCAGCCTCTGAATGCAGCATCATCATTGCCATGAATGCAGCCTCACCATTGACTTTGAATGCAGCCTCACAAGTGCCATGAATGCCGTCTCCCCATTGCCATCAGTGGAGCCTCACTATTGCCATGAATGCAGCCTCACCATTGCCCTGAATGCAGCCTCACCATTGCCATGAATGCAGCCTCTGAATGCAGCCTCATAATTGCCATGAATGCAGCCTCTGAATGCTTCCTCACCATTGCCATGAATGCAGCCTCACCATTGCCATGAATGCAGCCTCTGAATGCTTCCTCACCATTGCCATGAATGCAGCCTCACCATTGACATGAATGCAGCCTTTGAATGCAGCTTCACAAGTGCCATGAATGCAGCCTCCCCGTTGCCATCAGTGCAGCCTGATCCATGCCCATCCGCAGCCTCGGAGGGGACAGGGAGGGGGGCTGGATGAGCACCAACAGATTACATACAGGAGAATCTCCTGTTTACTCGACGGCCTCTTTAATACAAAGTCCTGCTTCCTATGTTAGACAGAACAGTGGTCCAATGCCAGCCCAGGAGAGGGGACTTCCTATTACAGAGGCCGCCGAGTAAACAGGAGATTCTCCTGTATGTAATCTGACGGAACTCGTCCCGCCCCCTCCCTGTCCCCTCTGAGGCTGCCAGAACTATAAATACGATTTATATCTTTTGTGGCCCCCCCAATGAATACCCGAGTCCCACGGGGCGCTCGAGGATTCGTGGGGTGCCACAAAAAATATATATCCAAATTATCAGCGGGCCGCATTAAACCAGAACGCGGGCCGCAATTGGCCCACGGGCCAGACTTTGGACATGCCTGTGTTAGACAAACTACTGGCCTGCTAAAAGTGCAAATGAAAAATGCCAAGAACCATTTCAGTTTTCTTAGGTGCTTGACAGTATTAGATGTGATATAAATTATTTACTTCAGTATAACAGATGCCTGTTAGTGCGGTCTACAAGTCATTTTCCGATTATATTTACCCACATGTCAGATAATAAACCTGTCCTTCAGGATAAGAATCGTCATTGATGATAATAGACTTTTTTGTCTACATGCATTTACAATATTATGAATAGGTGAAAGAGGAAATAGTACATCGACCTTTAGCAGAATCAAAGTTTTGATTATGCTGACTTTCTTTAAAGTCTGTATGTAATTGTTGACCACAAATAAAGAAAACAGCAGTTACACACCTGAATTCCAACAAATTTTCCAGTTCAGAAAGGCCATTAGCTGGAAATCTGTGTTTACTGTATATATCAAATAGTTATAGACGTGGGGGTTATTTACGAAAGGCAAATTCACTTTGCACTACAAGTGCAAACTACAAGTACAAAGTGCACTTGAAATTGCACTGAAAGTGCACTTGGACGTGCAGTCGCTGTAAATCTGAGGGTTAGATCTGAAATGAGGGGAAGCTCTGCTGATTTTATCATCAAATCATGTGCAAGCTAAAATGCTGTTTTTTATTTTCCTTGAATTTCCCCCCTCGAATATACAGCGACTGCACTTCCAAGTGCACTATCAATGCAATTTTAAGTGCACTTTGCACTTGTAGTTTGCACTTGTAGTGCAAAGTGGATTTGCCTTTAGTTAATAACCCCCCCTAGTCCTTTGTAATATGTTAAAGTGTACCTGTATTCCCCCTGCTCATGATGCCACACCAGGACTTAGCTTTTGAAGTTGGGTTTACTTCAGGAATCTCAAGTATAGTAACATATATATATATATATGTGTGTATATATATATATATCTAATCATTTAGTAATTTCAAGTGAACCTCTGCTTTGTTCATGCAGGCAAAATCATTTGGTTAATTTTACTCACCTTCTGCCCACTTCTTTTTGAATGCTGTTCACTTCCCTTCCACCCAATGTGACAGTACTGGGGCTTGGCAATTTCCTTCTCAGGTACTAGCACCTTAGCACCACCACCCAGAGGTGGGAAACAACTCACAAGGCTGGGAGTGAAAGGAAGATAAGCATAAGATACACGGGAGGCCAGCAATAAAATTAACCCATTGCTCTTCCCTGCATGGGCAAAGCAGGGGTTCACATTAGGCTTACCTGAGGAAGAATGAGAACAGTTTTTCTTTTAAACTCCAGATTTATTTAAGCCACACTTATCCAGGCATTGTCATGCTTTCTTGGTGGTCTTAATCTGGAAGTCTTAGATCCATGTGCTGGTAATTTTTTCTATTTTGTTCCTTAACATGCCAGCTTTATTTTTCATAGTGTGCAACTGCTTAGGTTATGACTCAGCCCCTAATGATATCATCTGTCATGAAACACATTGGGCTGAGCAAAGTATGATGACGTCATCACGCATGCCGATGGTCGATTGCGTGGTGTGGAATCTACTGCCTGATTTCTGTGAGTGATATTTTACTTAATAAACCAAGCTGTTTTTACTGATTTACACTATGTGGAGTGCTTTTCCTCCTTTTTTATGGCCCATGATGATAAACGCTTGTTGAGGTACCTTAAGAAACCCTAGGAGATTTCGGTTGATGTCATCCACCATTGCTAATGAGATGACATTTATGTCACAAATGCGCATATGACCCCAGGTGTTTAGAGGTCATATATATCCACACAACATTTATCTCCTAGACTCCCTACTTACCTCTTCTTATGCCATTCCTCCAACCTGGCTGTGGAAAAGTAAGCTAATACACTCTTCATTTCTATGTGCTTTTAACAAGTGAATTTTATGTACGTGCATTTGATACAGGGATATTGTATTGGGGGATTTCCTTATTAAAGCAATATTACACTATTTGGTGCTTTATGTCCTTATATGTGTTCCTGAGGATTTTAACCCTTACTACCCTGGTGGTGATGACTGAAGTTGGAGCGAGATTATCTACAGATTTGAAAGGCTTATCTTTTTCATCCTTGTGGTGAGTTTGAACCCCAGAGGGGGAGTGTGCCTCACTCGTGGTGAAGATTTTTTTGATTGGTGTAGGGTGCACTACAGACCATATACACAGAAGAAACTTCACTTTCAATTAGACTGTTGCAAAGTCATCACTCAAATGTACCGTGTGCTTTTGGACACTTATCCATAATTAGCGATGTTTATCATATGGACTATGAATTTTGAATATGATTTTTTGTATTTATTTTTATTATTTTATATATATGAGGTTCTCATGTGTATAGAATTTAAATAGCTGCTATATATTTATCTATAACTTTTATTATAAGTTTTAACTTTGATGAATTTGAGTTTACTGTTGTCTTCTATTCCTATTAACCTCTTAACTGCTTAGCTGGAGAGGTTATTTTCTGAAATAGCAATTTAGCATTTAGGCGCCGAGCAGTGCATATTTGGGCCTTTTTACTTTGCACCTTCCTTTCATTCTAGTGTATATATATATATATATATATATATATATATATATATATATATCATATAATCATTCCATAAACACATACCACATACACTGCATATATAATTAGAGGAAAATATCACTTAGTCAAGGAGAGAAAATAAAGGAAACACTACCCTAGAAAAGTATTAATACAAAAAATATTAGTACAGTTTTATAAAAAAAATAGTAACTTACATTTTTGAAAACCAGCCCAATGTAATTTATTACATTAGGCTCAGTGCACTACCATATATAATTCACTGGATGTTCTGCAAAGTAAGATACACAACTGTGAATAAGGATTTCATTTGCCAACAGTAATGAGACATTGCACAGTTTTTATCAGTCTTTAATAGAAGTTCTCTATTTTATAATAAAACTGTACTAATACTTGTCCTGATTGCTGCACCCTCTCTATTCAATGTTTGAATAAATGTAAAGTTATGACAACTAATTTACATTTAATGGGGTTCTGCTTCAGCCTAGGGTCAGTCATTAAGGAAGAAGATACTTAGCAATGCGGCCATGAGTATGAATCAAGAATGCAATCACCAGCACTAAATTAATTACCATAGTAACCGACTGCTATGCAAATCTTTTTTCTGACTAATACAGAATTTCACAATAAAGCGAGGGTTCAGGATGAATAATTCAGAGAAAACTAGTTTAGTCTTTTCATTGTCGCAACAAATATGAAGCACTGGTTGCTGGCAGGGCAGAAAAAACGGGGTGAACTATAATATAATAAGCAAATTACAGTTTTTTTTTGCTTCTGTCTGTGAGCTGCATAGAAATAAAAATCTTTGGCCTTGCAAAATAATAGTCTGTAAAATGAGGACAGCATATAACCTTATATAAATCTGTTAAAAAAAAAATAGGGGGTTCTCTTTTTTTTCTGTATTTTAATTTTAATAATTTTAATAATTATGACTTCTGCTTTCCAAAACAAAACGTAATAATAAAAGAATGAGGGAAAGCATTCGGTGATAAATGATGAATGCGCAGAAAGCAAAGTACTTGATGTATTCTGTTTATGAAACTCTCCCAAGTGGAAAGCATAGCAAAGTGCATTAGGTTTATTAAAGAAAAATCCCCACTGACACAAGTGTGATTGAAACACAGAGCTTTGTTTGTATACTTCGTATTACTTGACATCTGCAACCAGGAGATGCTGTAGTATTTCCTCTGACAGACATGATGAAAATACAGAAAAAACAAGTGGGATTTGATAATATGTAAATGAGCCTGTAAGCTTAGGGTAATTACGTTGGCAGGATAAAAATAAATAAATAAATAATGATAAGTCTTAATAAAGCTTAAAATAGAGAGACATACATTTACCAGCCAATACCAGGACATTCATGGAACAGGGTCTAGAGCAGCTAGGTAAAGGATAATGGGCAAACTTGGTTGGGTTCAATTCACAGGTGCGTTTGAGGAACATGCCGAAAAATCCACAAATTGTGAATTTTATTGCAAACCTCAGGCAATTTCTGAAAAGAGATTATCTCCATTTGCAATGCTAATATGCAAGGGACTGTCAAAAGGCACGTTAAGCTGGGCACTGGTGGGTGGGAAAAGTGTGAAAAAATGCAACTTTGAGGGCAATATGGGCAAAGCACTTTTTTTTTCAAATTATATTCTACAAAGAGGCCTTGTGGTGTATGGCTAACAGTGATGAGCCATACACACTTGGGCTCCGCCCGGGGCAGGTTCAGCGAACATCGCTAAAGTTTAAAGTTTGGATGCTGAATCTGAACCTCATTGATGTCAATAGGAGCTGCATATTAAAAAAACAGTAATGAACATTTCTAGGTTAATATGCTAGGGATTGTAAAAACAAATGGTATAATTGTGCTAACAGCCTAGAGAGAGAGTTGTCACCAAAAGTTCTGGGTCTCATACTAACAATCGGGAGTCAGTAGGACCAAATGCGCCACTTACTTTTGTAAGATGAGTGTCTAAAATAGATGTTGATGGACACACACACACAAAACAAATGGCATGGGGTTCTCCCCCATCCCCCTATTCTGTATATATTTTATGGCGGAACACCATGCAAAAATGAATAAAGGCATGAAGTCACCCCCCCAAAAAATCTACACCAGACCCATATAAGGCTACATGTCCTCAACATGGGGGGTACCTTATGAGGTGGGACCTTACTGGAAAAGTACCTTGTTCCCATGTTGAGGAGGACAAGGTCTCTTCCCCACAACGCTGGCCTGAGGTTCATGGGGGTCTGCGGATAGGGTTCATATTGGAGTCTGGGATTCCCATTTGACAATAAGGAGGCCCCCAGATAGCACCCCCTTTGTGAATGAGTAAGGGGAATAGACAGTAGTATGTTGGGTAAGTGCAGCATGATGTGGCAGGTAGTGTAATGCTTTACGTCTATCTATTAAGTTCTTGTGGTAAAACCAAGGAAGCTTAAACTTTTTTAGTGTATCAATGCTTTACTAAACAAGGAAAAATCTGCACATACAACTGTAGGATGCACAATACAACACAACTTATAGCTTACAAAATATATGCCTACAAATATATAAGCATGTACAACATGTACCATACACATTAAGTAAACTAAATAATTACTCAACTTAGAGGTCAAGATGTAATGTCCATAGTTCCTTGCTCAGTCCAACTCCCAAAAGCGTCTCCAAAGTTATCCAGCTTCAGACAGCCATGTCTTCTTCCTTTGTCCTTCCACTCACCAACTGTTGTTCAAACACACATGTCTCTCCCAACCCTTTCCAAGCCCCTACCACCCATTTCCTGCTTCCTGCAAAGAACGTCCAGACATATAAATGGAGGGGGGGAAGGGTCACTGTAACTAAACCTAAACTCTAATTATTATCATAAAGTCACTATAGAAATTGCCATAGCAACACATACCACCTCTTGACTTTATAGAATAATATAGGAAATTTCTTAAAGCCTTTTGTCCAGAAAAGGGCGAAATAACCCCCCCCCCCTAAATGGGAGGGAAAAAAATCCCTTTTGACCCCCATATGGGCGGTCAGACTTTTGTTTTGTCCCTGGAAGGCTGCAACATTACTTTTGAGCAGGGTATCTTTGGCAGTTTGTGTAAAGAAAGTCCCAGATGAAAGTCTCTTGTCCTCTTGGTCATAAAGAAATGCTCAAATGAAAGTCCACTCCAATTCAGCCACCTTTAGCAAATCATCCGCATCTTCATCAGGCTCTCTTCTGATCTTCCTCCTCCCACCCAGCATGGTCGTTTGCTCTGTCTGCTCCACCTCTCGATGCACAATACCTGAAAAGAGTAAAGGAAAAACATGATTATTTGTTCATTTCCAACTGTGCCAAAAACATAGCTCACTGCTCACATTTCTCTATCTGCCCATTTGTAACTGCAAAATGATTGTAGGGTGCCCACTGTTGCCTTGAAACACTTTCACGGAAAGGTATTGACTTCCAACGTAACGAATAAACTTGCATGTCTCTCTGTTCCGTCCTTGGAAGAACAGAGGCCTGCTGCTTCACAGCATGGCACATTTTTGCAAAATGCCCCATTTTATGGCAACAGAAACACTTAATGTGACTAAATCTACCATGCCCAACCATTTGCTTCCACTTCTTAAATAATGCTGGTGTAGGAATCTCATCTTTTTCCTCTCTAGGGACCCCCACCTTAAGTAAATCAATCCACATGTGTCTCCTGGAGATCATAGGCCTGGTCTTCCTTGTATCTGAATCAACTCTGTAATTTGAGCTGATCAAATCCTCTGCTTCCCGCTTATAGGAAGTAACAGTAGCACATGTCCTACTTCTGCTTACAGGCTTTGGGCCTTTGTCCTTTGTTAGAGTATCATTAGATTTATTCATGGGGGCTGCACACCGCTCATTCAAATCTTCAGCTCGGCCTACAGCGGTTTCAACACTCTTCGAAGCCACTGCAGGTTTAACTTTGATTACCCTACTTTCTAAATCTTTTGCTCTGCTTGCAGTTTCTTCCAAACACTTGGATGCTACTGCAAGCTGCTCCTTCATTAAATCTCTTTCTAATTCTGCATTTTCCCTCTTTTCAGATTCAATATGTTGAGCATGCAGGAAATGCAAACCAAACACAGCAACTGCCCGCATCTCTCCCTTACTGAACCCAAAACTTTTGAGACTAAAATCTGAGGAAAGATCAGAGACTCCATCCCTCCGAGCTCTGTTCAAAGGAGAAGCATATCCAGCCAGCTCCTTTGCAACAGACATCCACTGACTATTTCTGGCCCAGATAGGAAGGGTGCACGCCTTCAAGTCCTCCTGGACACCAGAAACCTTTACAGCTTTACTCTTCCTAAACAGTGTACGCAGCATTTTTCCCCCAGCACAAGCAACAAAACACACCACAGAAAACAGGTCCGCTTCTGTTGAAATTTTAGCACAAATTCCGTCCACGAACCCCCATTGTAATGCTTTACGTCTATCTATTAAGTTCTTGTGGTAAAACCAAGGAAGCTTAAACTTTTTTAGTGTATCAATGCTTTACTAAACAAGGAAAAATCTGCACATACAACTGTAGGATGCACAATACAACACAACGTATAGCTTACAAAATATATGCCTACAAATATATAAGCATGTACAACATGTACCGTACACATTAAGTAAACTAAATAATTACTCAACTTAGAGGTCAAGATGTAATGTCCATAGTTCCTTGCTCAGTCCAACTCCCAAAAGCATCTCCAAAGTTATCCAGCTTCAGGCAGCCATGTCTTCTTCCTTTGTCCTTCCACTCACCAACTGTTGTTCAAACACACATGTCTCTCCCAACCCTTTCCAAGCCCCTCCCACCCATTTCCTGCTTCCTGCAAAGAACGTCCAGACATATCAATGGAGGGGGGGAAGGGTCACTGTAACTAAACCTAAACTCTAATTATTATCATAAAGTCACTATAGAAATTCCCTCAGCAACACAGGTAGAAAGAGTCCCTATTTGCAAAGAACAATGTATTGAAACAACAGTTTGACAGCACAAACAAGCCCGGCGGAAAGGCTTACCTTTCCAGGGCCACTTACAACTATGAAAATAATTGACAGTGGTCAGAAGACTCTGACTCAGGGATGCCGACAGCATCTGCCACAATGAGCAAAGTGCAGCCGGTCTGACCCAAACAGGAAGCTTTCTGGCTCTCTCTCTACTCCTCCGGAACCTCTCCCTGTCGTTGCACTGTCCGTGTTAGATAGGGAACCTGTGCTTAACCTGTCCACTCGTATAAAACATGTCCTAAATAGAAACACAGCTTCTCTTAACTTCCTCTCCCATCTGCATTGCTGCTGCGGTCAAGCACCACCTGCAGTGGAGAATAGAGACTGCACTTGCCTACAAGTAGCCCGTCTCATTCACTAAAAAATGTAAAGTGTAAATAAAGACAAAGACCTCTTTCACACGATCGTTTCAATCAGGTCCGCCTGTCAATTTTCCAGACGGACCTGATCAGACAGTCCATTCATCTCTATGGACCGGCGGGGATAAGTGGACTTGTGTCCATTTAAACCCGCCTACCTCCGATCCAATCTGGCTTACAAAAAGCAAATGGAAGAGGATCCATCCTCTTCCCTGTAGTCAGGTGAAAACGGACAGTTAGACCATTTACACCTGAACGCCCATAGAGCAGAGTGGGCTTGGTCCATGCCCGTTCTGCATAAACTGAATGGACATGGACCTTTCATTCTCCTGCTCTGCTCTGGTCAGCGGACAGATCCCCTGCTAAGCAAAGCGGATCTGCCCAGTCTAAATGGAGTCAAACACAGTTATTGACAAGTCTTAACCTTCCTGGAGGTAATCCCGAGTGTGGCTTGGGATTAATTTTCAGTACCAAAAGTGGTAACCCCGAGCCACACACGGGAATACACTGTAGTGATACTTAACTTGTCCCTTCGATCCCCGATGTCCTCTCACTGTGTCCTCCGATGGATGCCGGTGTTCCGTCAGATTAGGCGACCCTTCATATCTTGTAACGGAAGTGACGTTCCGTCGCTGCCATCTTGCTACACCTCGCACTCAGCCACAGTACAGATACAGTGAGAAGGCAGCAAGCATATCTTATTATACCCACCGAAGTTTTGCATTTCACACTTATTTGTAACAATAAACTAAGCTTATATACTAAAATATAGTATTTAAAACGAATTGACACTCTTTTGATGTTAAATTGATAGAACACCACTGCTTTTATAATTCCACATCAAAACAGTCTGATGGATTTGAAAATACTGTATTTTCTCTATATAAGCTCCGTTTACTGTTCCATGCAAAACAATGTACCGCTTTGACATTCAAAAATACTGACATAATCAGACCGCCAGGGAGGTTAATAAAGAAAAAATATTCCATAATGTACATACATCATTGATTATGTTTCCCAGTAATGGAGATCCATGTCTATCAGGATGCCCTGTTAGTAAATAGGGCCGATAACATTACAGTTGTTAAAGGAGCTGTGGTACCTCCACCCACTGGTGTCCTTAACAATCATACACAGTGGGAAGCTGTCATATATAAAAGTGATAATGGGTAAATGTTTGGGCATTTGACTTTTATTCAGACTGAACTTTAAACTAATCTCTTGCACAATATCTCCAAAAAACACTGTCAAAAGAATGCTGGGAGCAGAGAGATGATTTTTATATGTTTGAGGCTGGCACATTTTTAAAGCCGCTTATTGGCCATATTGATTACTTGACCAGATTTCACAAGTAAGGCAAAGCATTATGGGAGTTCCCTTTTGGTAGCAGGGCAAACGCGCCCATAAAATTGTTCTGTTGAATGGGAAACATGCAAAGTTTGAAGTTCGCTGCGAACATAGCCTGGCGGTGAACGTGATCGTCATCCCTATACAGGACCACCGATTTTGAATCTATTATTTGTGCCTGCTGTCACCTGTTTTTTGCCTTGTCTTGACATCTAGTGACTTCATTAGTGTGTATATCCAATATTTTAAATAAAGAGGGTGAAGGGGCAGATGAGAAGAGTCAGAAGAGTTTCTGCAGCACAAGTAAGGGTCTGTGTCAGTGAGCGAATAAAGCTTGGTTTAATATGCATTCTACTTGCATTTAGATATTTAAAAGGTGGTGTCTTGCACACCCTCAGAAAAAAAGTATAAGGTACAGTGGAACCTCAGATTGCGAGTAACGCAGTTTACGAGCGTTTCGCAATACAAGCTACAGTATATAAAAAAAAAACCCTGACTCGCTTTGCGAGCGTTGTCTCGCAAGACGAGCAAGATTCAAGCCACTGGGGTGTGCAGTACCGCATTTGGCCAGAGGTGCGGGGGTGCCGTTGATTAGGGATGAGCTTTGAGTTCGAGTCGAACTCATGTTCGACTCGAACATTGCCTGTTCGCCTGTTCGCCCGTTCGTTGAACAGCGAACAAATTGGGGTGTTCGCGGCAAATTCGAAAAGTCTATGGGAGAAATCTAAAGTGCTAATTATAAAGGCTTATATGCAAGTTATTGTCATAAAAAGTGTTTGGGGACCCGGGTCCTGCCCCAGGGGACATGTATCAATGCAAAAAAAAGTTTTAAAAACTGACGTTTTTTCGGGAGCAGTGATTTTAATAATGCTTAAAGTGAAACAATAAAAGTGAAATATTCCTTTACATTTCGTACCTGGGGGGTGTGTATGATATGCATGTAAAGTGGCGCATGTTTCCCATGCTTAGAACTGTCCCTGCATAAAATGTCATTTTTGAAGGAAAAAAAGTCATTTAAAACTCACTCACGGCTATTAATGAATTGTCGGCTCCCGGCAATACATACAAAAGTCATTGATAAAAAAATAAAAAAAAGTGTGGGGGTCCCCCAGGATTCAATTACCAGGCCCTTCAGGTCTGGTATAGCTATTAAGGGGAACCCCGCCGCAAATTTAAAAAAAATGCGTGCGGTTCCCCCAAATATCCATACCAGGCCCTTCAGATCTGGCATGAATTTTAAGGGGAACTCCACCCCAAATAAAAAAAAAATGGCGTGGAGTCCCCCCAAAAATCCATACCAGACCCTTATCCGAGCACGCAACCTGGCAGGCCGCAGGAAAAGAGGGGGGACGAGAGAGTGCCCCCTCCTGAACCGTACCAGGCCACATGCCCTCAACATGGGGAGGATGTCCCCATGTTGATGGGGACAAGGGCCTCATCCCCACAACCCTTGCCCGGTGGTTGTGGGGGTCTGCGGGCGGGGGGCTTATCGGAATCTGGAAGACCCCTTTAACAAAGGGGACCCCCAGATCCCAGACCCCCCCTATGTGACTTGGTAAGGGGTACATTGTACCCCTACCATTTCACGAAGAAAGTGTCAAAAAATGTAAAAAAAAAACACACAAACACCTTGGAAAAGTCCTTTATTAAAAAAATAAAAATAAATTTAAAAAAATCAATTCCAGCGGTGAAATCCAGTGTCCCACGGAGATCCGATGTCCAGCTCTGTCCGTCATTGGCTGAGCCTGAGCGGACCTGATGGGGAACTTCCTCCGCAGTCTATTACATGTATAGACCCGCCCCTTCTAAAGTTCCCCAACAGGTCCGCTCAGCCAATGACTAGGTATAAGGCTGAGGACCTGATGCGGAACATGAGAAGGGGCGGGTCTTCTTTTATTTTTTCATTTTAAGCATTATTAAAATCACTGCTCCCGAAAAAACAGACATTTTTAAAACGTCTTTTTGCATTGATACATGTCCCCTGGAGCAGGACCCGGGTCCCCAAACACTTTTTTAGGACAATAACTTGCATATAAGCCTTTATAATTAGCACTTTAGATTTCGAACGTTCGAGTCCATTGTATTTAATAGGGTTCTAACGTTCACGCGAACATTCTGTCTGTTCGCAGGTTCTGGTGCGAACTGAACAGGGGGGTGTTCGGCTCATCCCTGCCGGTGATGCTCGGAGACACTCAGAGTCGCTCGGAGACACTTGGAAACACTCAGAAACACTCGGAAACACTCAAATTTTGAGTGTTTCTGAGTGCTTTGAGATGGTTAGAACCCTGTATCAAGGAGGAGTGCTGATTGCTCAGTGGACCCACAGCTTTTGAGTTGAGTTGAGTTGATATAGCGCGGTCTTACCCCGAAGGGTCCCGACGCACATAGCAGAGTTCCTGGGAAAAGAGGACCCAGGAACCAAAAGCAGCACAGAGCGGCAGAAAGGGTGGAAGAGAGAGAGTATGCAGGAAAGGCTTGCGTGAAAAGCCAAGTCTTCAGTAGCCCGTGGAAGACCGGAATAGTAGGGGCCTCCTGGAGCTCGACAGGGAGGCTATTCCATAATACGGCACCCTGGTGGGAGAAGGCCCGACAACCACGCCGGATCTTCTTTGGCACCGAGATGTAGAGGAGATCTCTGCCGGTATATCTGAGTGATCTGACAAGAGCTTGTTTAAAAAACGAGAGCAGAGATATCTTGGGGCCAGGCCTCTCATAATCTTAAACATAATACATCCTGCCTTAAATAAGGTGCGATAGTGGACCGGCAGCCAATGCAGAGGCGCAGAGGACAGGGGTGATATGATCCCTCAACGGGGCATCCATGAGTAACCTTGCCGCAGCATTTTGAATAAGTTGAAGATTCTGCACTAACATCTTTGGCAATCCCAGATAAAGAGAGTTGCAGTAGTCTAGGCAGCTACCTATCGTGGCACAGATGACAGTTTTTCTGTCCGAGATATCCAGATATTTAAACAGACCCCTCAGGAGTTTTAGCTGCCAGTGACATGCACTGACAACCTTTTTTACCTGAGGAGCCAGGGTTAAACCTGAATCTAGGATGAATCCCAGATCACGGACCTGGGGGGCCACCTCCGGAGCAGGACCAAATGAGGGAGGCCAAGGTGGGATATCTGGGGGGGTGGCCAGATCGCTGAAGATGATCACCTCAATTTTTCTCCCATTAAGTTTCAGGAAGTTGGCAGACATCCATGTGTTGATGGCCTCCAAACAGCTGGTAAGGGTGGCATCAGCCGTCTGGTTCCTAGGAATCTTCAGGTAGACCTGGGTGTCATCCGCATAAACATGGTACTGGACAGCGTGGGACTTTAGCAGGTTGGCAAGGGGCCTCATGTAGAAATTAAACAGCAGGGGTGACAAGGCAGAGCCCTGTGGCACTCCGCAGTCCAGGGCGGTGTACTTAGAGTAAAAGGGGCCAGTCTTGACTCCCTGAACTCTACCCTCTAAAAAAAGAGGCCACCCATGCCAAAGCCGACCCACTCGTACCCAAAACAGATCTTATCCGCTCCAGTAAGATTTCATGATTTATGGTATCAAACTCGGCCGACAGATCCAAGAGAACCAGAGCTACTGAGTCACCAATGTCCAAGCTGTGAAGGACATCATCATAAACACAGATGAGGCTCGTCTCTGTTTCATGTCCAGGTCGAAATCTGGACTGGAATTCTTCCAAAAGATGGAAAGACTCAAGGTAAGTCCGTAGCTGGATAACCGCCAGGCGATCCATCACCTTTGCCACAAAAGGCAAGATAGAAATCGGCCTGTAGTTGCCCAATATGTCCGGGTCCAAGGTCGGTCTCTTCAGCAGGGCCAAGACCACGGCCCGCTTCAGAGCGCCCGGGACAATACCTGTCCGGAAGCAGCAGTTGATTATCTCCCCAATAAAGGGGACCAAAAGGGCAGTAGATTTTTTAACCAGCCCGGCAGGACATACATCTAATGGAGAGGAGGATGGTTTCAAAGAGGTAATTACCTCAACCACCTGTATAACCGTAATCGGTTGGAAACCGGGCAATCCAGGGGCCATCACTGTGTGGCCGATGTCCTCTTGCACAGTCTCTGGCCTGGGAATGTTGTCTCTAATGGTCTTAACCTTAGAGACAAAGAAGTCAGCGAGCTCCTGGCACCAGTCCTGTGACTCCTTGGGAGCAGAGTTGGTAGCTTCGGGATGGGTTAACTCCGAAGAGATCTTGAAAAGTTTGGCCGTGCTGTTGGCTGCCAACAGAAGTAACAGAAATGACAGAAGTGATGTAATTGCACATTACATCTGTAATGGTCCTGAGCTGCACCAACCACAGAGTAAGGCAACCAGAGCTCCCAGTTGCCAACTCCAAAATGGCAGAACAGTGCAGGTGCCATGGGGCCATCAGAGCATTGGGAAAAGCATTAATATAGAGACACACAAATAGGATTCCAGCAGTGAGTTCTGCATGGGAGTTGCAGCATCTTTAGAGTATTTATGGGAAGGCCGGCCGTAGGCTGGCCTGAGTTTGTAGGAGGAGTCGGGGGGTATTTAAACCCTCCCTCCTCCTCCTTACTCCCACGTCCGGACTCTTCTTGTTTCTTTATGCGACCACGTCGTGTGTGACGTCATCTTCAGGCGCCGGCTTCCTGCTCCACGAGGCTCCAAGGATTCGGCGCTTCATTCACCCTCCGCTCGGCTCACAGCAGTAGGAATCGCCTCCTCGCTCGGCTCTGCCAGGCGGATCGTGTCAGGCCCTCGGTTCACCTCGTGGTGTATCGGTACAGGTATCGTAGTGGGGGGGGGCGGTGATGTTTGTGCTGCAGCTCATTTTATAAAGGGGGGGCTGCTGCTGCTGCCGCCGCACGTCATGTTTTCTTTACGGGGGGGGGTTCCTGCTGCATCATGTCATTTCACAGGGGGGGTGTTGTCACCACGGCATCATGTCACTTTTAGGGGGGGCTGTCACCATGCTGCATGTCATTTTGCAGGGAGGGGTGTTGGCTGCTGCATCATGGCATCCACAGGGGTGGGTTGTTGCTGTAGCATTGTGTTTTGCAGGTGGGGGGGTGTGTTTTGTATGCTGGCAAGTTCCGTTTCAGGTCGGCAGCTAATGGCCACACACGCTATGATTTCTGCTTTGTGCAGCGTCACATGGCACCTCACTGCTTATGTGGGAAGCCCACATGTGCAGTTATCTCGTCACTTTCTCATTTCCAGCAGGATTGTCTTTTCTCTCTGCTATTATTTGATGCATGTGTCTGTCGTTTTCTTTTCCTTTTCAGGACATTTGCAAGTATTTACATTTGCGTCAGAATCTGTTCCTTTTTTTCAGGTTGTTTCAGTAAGTGTCATGCATTGTTCATCCACGTTAGGGTGCTGGTTCCGCACAAGTTTTTTCTCTTTGATTAACGCAGCTGACAGATGCACAAAGGGTGGGGGGGTGGTTCTCAGGCTTAGGTTAGGTCGAGTTGCTCATGCGTTATGTCTTAGGACTCGTGGGTTGTTAGAGGGGGGGTAGTAGTTTCCACTGCGGGGTCACCCACCACACTTGTGGGTGTCAACGGTTTGAGATGTTTCATTTTTAATTGACTTGGTCAGTGGCAGGTCTCCTCAACCGTTTGGGTTTCACGTTTCAATTCCTTCATGTTTCACGTGGCACGCTCAGTCATGGCCTGACACACATTCAGGTCTCGTAGGGGGGTTTGCTGGGCGTCATCTGTTGCCCCTTTGGTTCTTGTCCAGGGTTCTGACTCGCTTTCAGTCCCATTCGTCCATTTATTTCAGGCGCCAGACGCCAGACGCAAGATTTCTCGTTTAGATTGAGGATTCCCGGTGCAGGTAAGTCTGGGTACTGGGCACCGTGCTCTCCATTTCTCGTTGCTTAAGGGGCTGCTTGCCACTGTGAGTTACCTATTTTGTTGTAGGTCTTGGCGGGTTGAGTTGTTAGTTTTTAATTGACTTGGTGGCAAGTCTCCTCACCCGTTGGCTCAATCTCTCGTTTTTAAATCGGTGGTATCAGTTATTTCTTTTAATCATTAGACCTGTCACGTTTCAGGTTCTGGGGGGGCCTGAGTGTTCGTTTTTAATTTATCTGCGACCGTAGGTGGCTCGGCCCTCTTAGTCGGGAGGGGGAGGGGGTGATCGTTCTGGGCCAGATTAGGTTTTGTTTTAGGGTTAAAGAGGATGTTGGGTGTGTTGGGAGTCGGTGTTAGTTGTTGGTCTGTAGTGAGTTCTGCCATGGTGTTTTCATTTGTTTTGATTGTTTTAGGTCATGTCTCAGGCAGCGGACATAGGGGATTTCACCTCCATTTCCCCTTCTCCAGCGAAGGGGTCAGTGCAGGGCGGCACGCCTTCCTTGAGGTCCTGGACGGTTCCGAGGTTGATTGCGGAGTTGTGGCGCAGGGGCATCTCTCACTCGGCTTCAACTCGCAAAGCAGAACCTTTTAGACTTTTGTTCCCCTCCTCGGCGAGTTATGATGTGGAACAGGTCACCCTGCGTTCCATGGCCGTATCCCTAACTCAGATCCACTCCACCCTCAGGTCTCTGGCGGGCTCTTTTCAGGATTTAAGGGCCAGGGTGGAGGTTCTGGAGGCCGGTCCAATTCCTGCTGTGGTGGATCTGGCTGTTCCTGGGATCGCGGCAGGGCCCGAGGTCCCTGTAGTTCCTGGGCCTTCACTGTCAGGTACCAGTACCAGTGTCCCTTCCATCACCCCAGTCCATTTCATTCCAGGGAACATCCGGAAAGACATTCTTGATGGGAAGGATGTCAACCTGGCATACTTATTGATAGCCACTCACGATGTGGCTGACAATAAGTCGTATGCCTGTGGGGACGTTTCTGTCATCATCAAGTCCAGGGACCACAGGTTGAACCGCAAGCTCTCTATCCCCGAGTTCGTGTTGGCGTTCAGCTTGTTCAGAGAAATCATCTGCTCTGCGAGTCCCCATAGGAGAGAGGAGCTGGATCACTACCTCTACGCGGTGGTGGAGTTGGGTCACAAGTTTGGGGGTACGGCGTTTTATGATTACAACCGATCAAAGCCGCCGCCTTGTTGGCCCAGCATCAGGTAGTTGCAGCCTGGGGCAGCACAGATACGGAGCTGTTCTGCCGTCATTTTGCGGGGTTGAGGTCACCGGTCTGCGCCACCTGCCAATCATCGTCACACACGGCTTACTGGTGCCCCAACGCGGAACCTCCGGTTCTTCCAGGCACTTCCAGAGCCTTCCCCGCTTCACTACCAGCACCTACTCAGGCGGCTACCATGAACAAATTGGGTCGGCCCATCCAGTATCTGGGCAGGTCACCTATTTGCAATAATTTTAACCATGGTGTGTGCAACTACAGTCAGTGCCGGTTGTTGCACATCTGCTCAGGCTGTTTCAGGGCCCATCCTAAATCATCCTCTTCACTTAGGCAAGGCAAGCACAGCTGACTGAGCCGCATCAATGTTGGATTTTTGCAGGACTGCTTGTCCTCTCACCCTTCCACTGAGCTATGCCCCTTTTTGGTAGAAGGTTTCACACAGGGCTTCCACACCGGGTTTATCACCTTGCCGTTGGTCACATTCGAGAGTCCCAACCTTAGGTCTTGTGAAGTGGATGTGGACACGTTACTCCAGTCCGAACTCGACAAGGGGTTCGTCATCGGTCCTTTTTCCATGTCTCCATTTCAGTTCTGGAGGGTCAATCCGCTGGGGTTAGTCAAGGGGAAGTTTTCCAATAAATTAAGATTGATTTATGACTTGTCCGCCCCTCATTGCTCCGCTGTGCCTAGCCTCAATTCGTTAATCCCGTCCGAAGAATTTTCCTTGAAATATGCATCCGTAGACCAGGCCATCCAACAGATCATCAAGGTAGGGCGGGGGGGCTTGGCTGTCCAAAGCAGACATACCCGACGCTTTCAAACTCCTCCCGATCATGCCGTCACTCTGGCATTGGCATGGGGTAAAGTGGAGAGATTTGTACTATTTTGCCACCAGACTCACTTTCGGGTCCAAGAGTAGTCCATGGTTATTCAATGTTTTTGCCCAAGCTCTTGAATGGATTCTCGTCCATGTAGAGCATTGTCATGAGGTCATTCATTATCTGGATGACTTCCTCCTCATTGAAAGTCCTCGGCAAGTCCCCATTGATTTTCAGAAGTTGCTGTCGTTTTTTTCGGCACTTAATGTGCCTCTGGCAACCAAGAAGTTGGAGGGCCCGACATCAGCACTTACTTTTTTGGGGATTATCCTGGACACCGAAACCATGCTGGCCAGGCTTCCGACGGACAAACTCACCAGGATCAGAGAGTGTATCCATGCCTTTTCAGTCTCTCAGGTCTGTACCAGGGTGGAGTTGTTGTCTCTCTTGGGCATGTTGAATTTCGGCATGCGTATCATTCCCCTGGGGAGATCCTTCATTTCCAGGTTGTTAGCGTTGTTGCCATCAGCCCCGGATTCAGACTCGCGAATCAAGCTGGATGCTGCGGCGTTGGCTGACCTTCGTATGTGGGACGAGTACCTCCGGTGTTGGAATGGGGTCACCATGTTCTTTTTTTTTTTTTTTATTCTTTATTTCCATATTTTTCTTACAGGCATCATCAAAAACATAAAAGATAACATTATCTTAATGATATTAATAAAGCATATATGATTAATTGCCTGTATTTTTATTTTTCCCTTCCCTCCCCTGCACCCATCCCCATTAACCCCAGAGAGAAAAAAAAAAAAGAAAGGAAGAAAGACCCCCACCTCCCTATCTCCGCCTGACGGTTTCAATAAACAGCAAGGTGTCTCTGCCAATAGGTTTCCAAACCTAAATCCCACTTTTATTCTTCTCTATCTTCTCCAAATAGTTTTTTCCCCTCTTCCGATTTTACGAATTCTTCCCATGGTGCCCATATTTCCTTATTTTGTTCCTGTCTTTCCATATCTCTAGGCCACAAATTTTCCATTATCCAAATTCTTCTGATTTTATTCAGCCACATAGAGATAGGAGGTGTTCGTGTTTCTTTCCAACACAAAGATATGCAGCTTTTCGCTGCATTCACCGTGTGACATATTATTGAATTTTTATATCTTTTCATCGGGATTTGGGAATTTTGTAGCAGGAAGAAGGCTGGGTCATCAGGGACTCGGTATTCCGTAAACATTTGCGTTATCCTCTGAACTTCCAACCAGTACTGTCTAATCACTGGGCATTGCCAAAAAATATGAAAAATAGTCCCTTGCTCTCCACAATTTCTCCAACATCTATCCGTTACTTCCGGAGAAAATTTATTCAAGGTTGCTGGAGTGAAGTAACATCGTGTTAGCAATTTATAGTTGGATTCCTGTATCTTGGTACATCTAGAGGTACTCAGTGCCAACTGTACCACTTTCCTGCTCTGGACTGGAGAGAACCTTTGATTCAAATCTCTCTCCCATTTACTCAAACTTCTCATTTTATAATCTTCTGGAGGTGTTACCAAAAGAGCATACATTTTAGATATAACATGGGAGATTGGTTCCTTTCCTTCACAATATATCTCAAATCTTGTATGTGGTCTACAGTATTTCTCCATCGGGCCTAAGGATACCAAGAAATGTCGTATTTGTCTTGCCTGCCAACCAGACATTTCAAATTGACCTCCCTGTCGGGTCATGGATTCTATAGATGGCCAATTATCTAAGTTCGTAAAATGTAATACTTGATGAAAGCCCCTGTCTCTGAGTCCCTGAAATCCTCTTGCTTCTAACCCTGGTGGAAATGCTGGGTTTCCCAGAATTGGTGTCAAGGGTGAATGTTCTGTAGAAATTCTAGGGTTCCGACTTGTCTTATATCCCATTAATAATGTAGGGCCTATCGTAGGGTGTATTTTCAGTGAGGAGGGTAAAGATGTGTAACACCATATGGCTCTGCTTAATGGAATATTACTTATTTGTTGTTCAATTTTAGTCCATAATTTATACTCTGTGTGCCTACACCAATCAATAATCCTGCCTAACTGTGCTGCCTGATAATATTTATACATATCAGGGGCTGCAATTCCACCCCACTCCTTCGGCATTGTCAGCAAACCTCTATTTATCCTAGGACGCCTACAGGCCCAGATAAATTTTGAGAACTCTAACCCTATTTGGCTAAAATAGGTCCTGGGAATATATATAGGCAATGCCTGGAAAAGGTACAAAAACTTAGGGACTATATTCATTTTTAGAATGTTGCATCTCCCGAACCAGGAGTGCATGCCCTTATTCCATTTTTTTAAGAGTATTTTAACTGTCGTAAGTAATGGTCGAAAATTCATGTCATAGATCTTTGTTAAGTTTGAGGGAATCTGTGTCCCTAAGTAATTTAATGCTGTTGTCGTCCATCTAAACTTAAAATTGTGTTGTAAGGTTTTACTTAGTTGTCCCTGCATCGCCACTCCCATCGCCTCCGACTTACTATAATTGATCTTAAAACCAGACAGCGATCCGTACTGTTCTATTTCCTTCAGAAGATTTGGCAGTGATATTTGTGGGGATTCTAAAGAAAACAGCAGGTCGTCCGCATAAACTGACACCTTATACTCTTCTCTTCCAATTCTTATACCCACAATATCCGGGTTCTGTCTGGTTCTATTCAACAGAGGCTCTAGTGTCAGAGCAAATAGGAGTGGCGACAAGGGACACCCCTGACGGGTCCCATTCGATATCGGAAATATTTTAGAGTGTACTCTATTTGCTTTAACTGTAGCTTGTGGTTTCGAGTATAGCTCATTTATCCACTTTAGCATCCGGTTTCCAAGACCCATGTGTTTCAGTTCTCCTAGCATAAATGTCCAATTCACCCTATCAAAGGCTTTTTCCGCATCTGTGTTTATAAAAACACTGTTTTTTTTTAATTGGTTCGCTTGTTGGATTAGGTTTAGTACTTTAATAGTGCTATCTCTTGCTTCACGTTTGGGAATAAAACCCACTTGATCTAGATGTACCAACTGAGACACATGGGGTTGTAATCGAATAGCCAAGGTTTTTGTAAAAATCTTTAAGTCTGTGTTCAGTAGGGATATCGGCCGATAACTACTACAGCGTGTCAAGTCTTTACCCTCCTTTGGCAAAATTGTAATATGTGCTCTTAGTGTGTCTGATGTAAAGGTCAATTTTTGTCCTATCACATTAAATAATTTGGTCATGTGTGGACCTAATAGAGAATAAAAACTTTTGAAGTATTGTATAGAGAAGCCATCTGGTCCGGGTGCCTTTCCATGTTTTATCGTTTGTATTGCTGCAAATATTTCCTCTGATGTAATGGGTGCTTCTAATTTTCTTCGAACCGGGGATGGTAATCGAGCTAGTTGAGAGGAGACAAGATATTCATCTATAGACGAGTGAGGCAAAGAAGGAGGTGCTAGGTTATACAGTGAAGAGTAATACTCCCCAAATTCCTGTGCAATCTCTTTCGGGATCGAGATTTTTTGGTCTCCTTTTCCCTTAATATAGGGTATATATGATCGTGTTTGTTGTTCTTTCAGTTTCTTTGCCAGTAATTTGCCACACTTGTCTCCAGATTCATATGTCAACCTTCTCCATCTCTGTAATACCGCTTTTGCTTTATATCGTAAGATATCTGATATCTGTCTTCTTAAATGTGCTAATTCATTTCCTACTCCTCTTTCTGGTCTCTCTTTATGTAATATCTCTAATTCCTGAATCTTTCCCAGTAGTTCATTTATTTCCTTTTCTCTGGCCTTCTTTACTCGGGAGTCAGGAACCATGTTTAATTAATATTCCCCGTATAACTGTTTTATGTGCTTCCCATACAATACCTGGGTCACTTTCTGCACTGTCATTTAATTGGAAGTACCATGAAATTTCTTTACTCAGATCTGCTAGAATTTCGGCTGATTGTAATAAACTTTCATTCAATCTCCAATTCCATTCCATAGGATCTACTGCCCCTGATAGTGAGAGTTTTATCATAACTGGGGCATGGTCTGACCAGGTTATACTACCTATTGATATATCCCGCACACTGGATAGTAATTGCTGGGGTATCAGAAAAAGATCTATCCTTGAGTATAATTGATATGGATTAGAGAAATATGTGTAATCTTTCTCCCCTGTGTGCAGTAAACGCCAAACAGCTATCAATTGAGTTTCATGAAGTTTCTGAAGAATACCCTTCCTTGTCCCAATAGGGACTGAGGAGGAGCCACTAGAGGTATCAATTCTTGGATCTAGAGGTATATTAAGATCCCCCCCTAAAATTAATTTCCCTTCTTTAAATTTAGTCAGTTTTGATAGCATTTTTTCGAGGAAATTGTCTTAATTAACATTTGGGGCATAAATAGTAGCTAGAGTCACTTTTATGTTTCCTATAAATCCTTTCAGAAATAGAAATCTCCCTCCTGGGTCTATATATTTCTCCAACAAAGGGGTCACCATGTTCATTCCTGCGGAGTCCAGTTCCTCCCCACAGGTTGGAACTGATGCGGCAGCCACTGTGGGCTATGCTGCCATTTTTGGCACACTCTGGTTGGCAGGGCCTTGGCCGGAGGACGTGTTGGCCATCCCAGGGTTCATGGATTCATCTGCCTTATTTGAGATTTTCCCCATAGTGGCTGCAGCTTGGGTTTGGGGTAGTTTGTGGTTGGGGCAGACGGTGGTTTTCTCCACGGACAATCAAGCAGCCGTGGAGATTATCACCAAGGGCAGATCACGGTCATTGGTCATCATGTCTTTCATTCGTAGGTTAATTTGGTTATCCCTGCAATATCATTTTCACATCCAGTACAAGTTCATCAGTGGGATGGACAATGTGGCGGCAGATGCGCTATCCCGGCTTAACTTTCCTTCATTTTACCGGCAGGTCCCGCATGCCGACGCGTGTGCCACACCATCCCCGCAGGCTTCCCTTCTGATGCTGGATTAAATTCCCATTGGCTGGAGGCGGCAGCCTTAGTTGGGGTGTCATTGTCGGTCAACACCAAGAAGGCTTATACCTCAGCTTGGAAGTCCTTTCAGGTTTTCCAGGCACAGCACCCATGTGTCAACAGCCCTGATGTCCGTTACTTGTTGGCTTTTGTTGCATACTGCCATACCAAACTCAGGTTGTCTCATGGCACCATTAAAACATATCTTGCCGGGGTTCAGCACCATCTGTCCTTGAGGGATCCGAATCGGCTTTCCATTTTCTCTGCCCATGCCATCAAGGCTGTTTTGAGGGGCATCCGAAGGAGTTGTCCTCGGGCTACCATCTGTAGGCTCCCAGTCACAGGACACATTGTCTGGTTTGCTGGATGCGCTGCCATTTGGGAGGCTTCTTAGCATGGTGCTCAAGGCTGCCATTTACCTGGCTTTCTTTGGGTTCCTCAGGCCGGGTGAGTTTTCCCGTTCCGGGCCTGGTTCCCGGACACTCACGATAGGCCAGCTGATCAGGCATCCAAACCGTTACAATTTACATCTGTCAGCTTGCAAGACTCAGCAGTTCGGGGCTGGCACGGATGTTTCGTACTTCAAGACCGACGGTGCGTGGTGCCCGGTGATGGTGTTTGTAACGGCACCCCAAGTATGAAAGGGGTTAACGCCGTTTAGGATATTTCCTCTGCCAACACACATCTGCTACTGACACTCCACAGTCAGGCGACCGAGACCCATAGGAATAATTCTTCCAGAAATACGAGACAAACGCTCTGTATGAGGTTTCCAACTGGTCTGACACTTTATTGAGAAAAGAACAGGCTTTTATATACACTAAACGAATACTGTAGTCCAAATGAACAACTGCACCCACAACATCACACAATGGTCACATAATGAGCCCCCAATACACATTCTGACATCTCTTAGCAGACAACAGGTGAGTTCATTAGCTAATCCCTTTTCAGCTTAAATTACTATGCATAACCTTTATGTTCCCCAGACTGTCTGTCTGCTAATTTACAATACCCACAATTACAGAGTTAATTATCACACCCCACAATGAAAAGATCTTTAGAATAGTTGGGATTCATTACATTACACAGGCAGACAGGTGATTGAAGTTGAACACATCAGCCCTTTCAATTAACCTGTTGAGTTCAGGATCAACAAACAGTAAATAGTTATTTACAGATATCCTGGGGAATATGGTGGATTAATATTACAGACCCATTTTAAAGCAATCCAAGACATATTTTCAATGTCCATTATTTCCTGGCTCATACTTTCTAAGAACTTCTGGGTTCCACGGGCCCTCCCGTTACATCTCTCCCCTTTCGGCAGGAGGAGACCCTAGACGGGTTGACTCCGAAGTTAGTCCATAGTTCCATTCCTCTAATGCCTGGACAACCCATCAGCATTGCCATTTTGCTTACCGGGTCAGTAGCTGAAGTTGTAAGGTTGTAGGGCGAATAATGGAATTCAGTTCTGGAACAGTCACTTGCTTTGCTCTCTCAATGGCTCCCAAAACTTGTTGCTGATGCTCTTGGGAAAGGTAAGGCAAAACCTGGGCGCAAATCCCATTTAACCTTTTGACAATTTCAGCCTGTTTGTGCATTTCAATGTTCAAGCCATGGGACATCTCATAATACATAACGTAGTGTCGTTGCATCTCCGATTTCTCACTGGCCAACTTGTCACATTCCAATTTTAGACTGTGATATTGTGCCTGATCTAAGGTACATGTCGGGGAAGATAGTCTTACCCGGGTCTCGGCAGCAAGCGGGTCGGTTCCAGCAGCACGGGTCTGGGCACAGGTAGTCACTGGGTTGGCTTCAGCGGGGCCCATCGGGTCGTAAGCAGAAACGAGGGGGGCCAAATCATTCCCCAGTAGTACATCCGCTTGCAAATCCTTCATCACCCCCACATTCACATGTCCCGAACCAACCCCCCAATCCAGGTGAACACGGGCAATGGGTAGCCGGAAGACGGTGCCTCCCGCTACTCTTACGGCTACAGTGTCTCCGGTATGTTGGCTCTCTGGGATGAGGTTCTTCTGTAGTAGGGTCATGGTGGCGCCAGTATCACGTAGGCCATTGGCTACCTTTCCATTGACCCAGACAGTCTGCCTGTGTTGCCAGGGCCGCTAATAGGGGGGGACCACCAGCCCTCCAGTAGGGGGCCCGAGCACACATGGGGGCCCGAACAGGGAGGAAGATCGGTGCGCTGTGACAGTTACACAAGCAATGCTGTGTGTGTCTCTCTCCCTCCTGTCGGCTTTCAGCTGCTGGAGGGAGAAATACACGGCATTGTTTCTGTAACTGTCACAGCGCACCGATCTGCCACCCTGTTCGGGCCACATATGATCCTCCCATAGGTGCCTGGTCTCCCCCCAGCGCTGCCTGTTTTCCTCTCCCTGAAAGCAAGGGGATTCGTCAGGACACTGTGAGGGGGGGAGGGCTTGCCTGTCCTAATGCACAGGCACTTCTGCGAACTGCCCAGGGGTCCTAAGTGCATGTGGGGGCCTTTGAAGTTTCCTCCCCGCAGTTTCGGGCAGTGGTAACAGTTCTCCTCACTTTGGCTGTCTCTTTTGCTAGTAGTACAGGTCAGTTTTGTTATCTGTCTCTCTGATGACTGAAATGCACTCTCTCCCTCCCTGGCATCTCCCTCCCCGCCTCAGCCACTATCCGGCCGCCCTGCTTCCTGTCATCCTCCTCACACAGATCCATTCATCTTTGCCTGTCACACTGCTCCTCTCAAATCGCTGCTATCTCTCACTCGGTCACTCCCCCCTCCCTTCCCTGTATTTTCCTCTGCAGACACATCAACTTCACACGTGTGTGTCCCGGGATCTACAAATGGCAGGAATCCCCCGCCCTGCACACCCCCAACACTGTCTCTTTACTAGGCACTGGAGATCACTCCCTCTCCCCTCCCTGCCAGACAGACCATTTACTTTTCTTATACTATGGGTATTTCTTATTTCTTATACTTATTGCTTCAGGAGACCATATCTGTATTCTACATTACTGTTCTATACTGTACCCTCTTGCCCCCTGTACTATGTCCACTTACCCTCCCCATGTTCTGTACCCTCCTGCTCCCCCTGTACTGTATCCTCCTAACCCCACCATACTGTACCTTCCTGCCCCACCCCCCCATACTGTGCCCTCCTGCCCTCGTACTGCACTTTCCTGTCCCTCTCCTACTGTGCCCCCTGTACTGTACCCTCCTAACTGCTGTACTGTGCCCTCCTGCCCCCCCCGTACTGTACCCTCCTGCCCCCCTGTACTGTGCCATCCTGCCCCTCCCCCCACACTGTACCCTCCTGTTCCCCTGTAAGTTTATAAGTTTTGTTGTGTTTGTGTATGCTAATAATGATTTTTGTGGTGTATTGTTAGCAAAAATATTGTTTGGATATTTTTTTGGGGGGGGCCCTGTCAGGTAGGCTGTACGGGGCCCTGTGATTTCTAACAGCAGCCCTGTGTGTTACTGCCTGTTGTCCCGGTTAGCTGCTTGTATTGGATCAGCCTCGTGCAGGACGCTCCACTGTTCTTCCTCCTCAACGCAGTCGGCCGCAGGCATGGATGTGTGGGGGTTCCCCCTTGCTGGCTGTCTCCATGACTGGAACTGCCTGGCTGGATTCAATGGACAGTCTGGCTTTTTGTGCCCTAGCTGTTTACACCCGAAACACCTGATGGGTTGTTAGTAGTCCTGGGAGTTGAACCTGGGCTGCTGAGGATAAGTGGTTGCTGGAGGTGGTGCTGAAGTTGGGTTAAAGGCTGGTAAACTGAGCCGAGATAGTGGATAGCGCTCGCTTTCGCCTGACCTTCAAGAGTCCAGATATTCATCTGCCAAAGTAGCCGCTTGCTGTACAGTCCGTGGTCGCTTATCTCGCACCCAATCCCGTAATACCGGAGGGGTGTGGTTAAAGAACTGTTCTAAGAGTACTAGATGGGTGATGTCCTCTATGGTATGAGCGTGGCTTCCCTGGAACCAGCCCTTAAGGTTTCGCTGCAGACGATGTTCCCACTCCACGTATGTTATGTTGGTTTGTTTCCGGGATTCTCGAAACTTAATCCGGCTGGCTTCGGGTGTAATGGCAAATCGGGCTAGCAGAGCTTCTTTTACCCAGTCATAGTCTTTAGCGTCCTCATCCTCCAGGGCCCGATATGCATCCGCCGCTCTGCCAGTTAAATTACTCGCCAGTAAGGCGACCCAATCTTGGGGCAGTACTTCATGTATCTTGCATAGTCTCTCAAAGTCCTGCAGGAACGCTTCAATTTCCTCCTCTCCTTCCTTAAATAGTTTGAACGCCCGAAAGGGCAACTTACGGAAAGGCGCTGCATCTTTAGGTGTTGTCTCCGATTGCCGTATTTACGCCATTCTCCGCTCATGTTGCTGCTCTAGTTCTCTCTCTTGTCGCTCATCCTGCAGCTGGATGTCTCTAATGGCATTCTGTATGGCGGTCTCTGATGGGTTAGCACCATATAATGCCAATCGCTCTCGAACTCGTTACTGAAACAAGTCTTCAACTGACCGGGGTCCTGCATCACCATCCCTCTGATCCATCTCGGCTAGCTCACTGATCAGTGTGGCCTTGTTCTTTGTTCCACCGGTCCCTCCACGGCTCTCAAGTAAGTCTTTCAGCGTGGCTTTCCTGCAGGCTGCATAGCTGGTCATTCACTATGGTGGTTTGGAGTGTCCCAGTAACTGGAGAGAAAATCCCACTGCTTGCCCACAATTGTAACGGCAGCCCAAGTATGAAAGGGGTTAACACCGTTTAGGATATTCCCTCTCCGAACACACATCCGCTACCAACACTCCACAGACAGGCGACCGAGACCCGTAGGAATAATTCTTCCAGAAATACGAGACAAACGCTCTGTATGAGGTTTCCAACTGGTCTAACATTTTATTGAGAAAAGAACAGGCTTTTATATACACTAAACGAATACTGTAGTCCAAATGAACAACTCCACCCACAACATCACACAATGGTCACATAATGAGCCCCCAATACACATTCTGACATCTCTTAGCAGACAACAGGTGAGTTCATTAGCTAATTCCTTTTTAGCTTAAATGACTATGCATAACCTTTATGTTCCCCAGACTGTCTGTCTGCTAATTTACAATACCCACAATTACAGAGTTAATTATCACACCCCACAATGAAAAGCTCTTTAGAATAGTTGGGATTCATTAACATTACACAGGCAGACAGGTGATTGGAGTTGAAGTTGAACACATCAGCCCTTTCAATTAACCTGTTGAGTTCAGGATCAACAAACAGTAAATAGTTATTTACAGATATCCTGGGGAATATGGTGGATTAATATTACAGACCCATTTTAAAGCAATCCAAGACATATTCTCAATGTCCATTATTTCCTAGCTCATACTTTCTAAGAACTTCTGGGTTCCACGGGCCCTCCCGTTACAGTGTTGGATCAACTCATGGCTCTGATCGGCGACAAACCCAGGGACAGTCCCTTGCTTCCTTTCCCGGTGGCTCCACTCACAGTGTCGCAGTTCTCCAAACACTGCCGCACATTGTGGTCCAACCTGGGTTTGAACCCGGCTAGTCTGTCGGGTCACTCATTTAGGATTGGGGCGGCCTCTGCGGCTTCACGCCAGGGGATCCCGGCTCATGTCATCAGGAAGTTGGGGAGGTGGAATTCAACTTGTTTCACCAGATACATACCGGATCCTCAGGTTGAGATGGCTTGTGCGTTCATGCATCTGACTGATTGATGCTTTGTTACTACTAATAAAATCTGTTACTACTTACTCTAGTGTCCTCTTTTTTTTGGCCCCTTTTAGGCATACCGACCACGTGACCTTTGGCAAACTCCAGGTCTTGTTCATATGTCATTCTCCACATTCGTTACTCATATCTCACGCAGAGACTCCGAGTACAAATGGGAAGGCCGGCCGTAGGCTGGCCTGAGTTTGTAGGAGAAGTCGGGGGTATTTAATCCCTCCCTCCTCCTTATTTCCACGGCCGGACTCTTCTTGTTTCCCACCCTCCCGGCCCCTTTTTATTTCTCTTTCATCATGTCTTGTTTGGGTATGCCCCCTTTTAGGCATACCGACCACGTGACCTTTGGCACACTCCAGGTCTTGTTCATATGTCATTCTCCACGTTCGTTACTCATATCTCACGCAGAGACTCCGAGTACAAATTATGTTCAGCTTGCATTCAACATTAAAATGCTTCTGTGATCAATTATAGTTCAATTATGGGTGCATTTTACCTGCAGAAATCTCCTTCTGACCTGCATTGACTTTTTAAACTGCATAAACCTGCTCAGCATTTGGCCATTAGATGGCACTAAGTATCATAGGAAGTGTCCATTTTAAATCAAAGAAAAGCATTCAAACAGCACAGGAAATGGTCTACTAGCATTTGTTTTTTGCGCCCATTTGCAAAAAATATACAGGCACTTTCACTGGATAAAATACTATGCAATTTTTTTATAAATACACCCCTAACTGTCTCTCTCTATCTGAATGTGCTTCTGGTTAAATGTGTGATTTTTGGGTAACACACCACCCATTTATTTTACAAAAAGAAAAAGACAGAGTTTTCCATATGGGGGATGTGCAAAAATCGTTAATAATCGTTAATGACTGCTCATTAAAATTGTTAATAATCCTGCAACCTGTGAAGCAGGTCACCTTATTTCTGCTTGTTAGAAAGCATATGAGTGATGAAAGGGTGACCCTTGGATTTGGGTTGATAGGGATGGATCATTCTACTGCACTCTGTCACTCACCTTGTGTAACCTTTACGAGTGAAAACAGACAGCACTGAAAATACTCAGCATGCAAGTCTAATTCTCTATAATCATATTCACTTAATTTGAAGCAGAAACTCTCAATGTCATTAAATGCGCTGCTTAGAAAAATCTACACATTTTTTTTTTATTTCAAGTTTTTCTGGGGGATTGGGTTGGAGTAATTTAGTTTATTTAATATAATGTTGTTTGTAATTGTGTTTTTAACTGGCTTTGTGTGTTTGATAGTTATTTGTATACTGCTATGTGAGTTTTTGTTCCATCAAAAAAAAGTAAAATAATTAGGCTAATGAAAGTTTTTTTTGGCACACTGACGGGTACAAGATAGCTGAAGGGAACGCCCATAACACTCTGGAGCCATTTAAAGCCTAGTTCAACCTTAACCACTTAACGACCGCTCACTGTATATATACAGTACGTCGGCAGAATGGCACGGACAGACACAGTCACGTACCTGTACGTGACTGCCTTCATATAGTTGGGGGGTCCCATCGGACCCCCCTTCTATACAGTGAGCGGTGGTTATCTGTTCGGGAGCGATCCGTGATGAGGGGACGGCCATTCGTTTCCGGCCACCTCCTCGCGATCGCTCCCGGCGAATGAGAATCTTCCTCTGCCTGTGTAATGTAAACACAGGCAGAGGAAGTGATGTCATCTCTTCATGCGGCGGTCTTTTCGTTCCGGCGCAAGGAGAGAAGACATCTCACAGTAAGTGCACCAACACTACACTGACACCAGTACATGTAGGCACACTTACACCCCCAGTCACCCCCAGATCACCCCCCCCCAGATCACCCCCAGTACCCCCAGTCACAGTGCACCGTTTGCAGTGGTCATTTTTTTACTGATCATTGCAATCAGTGTCATTTGTGACAGTAAAAAGTTGCAGGGCAGTTAGGTTTAGGCCCCTTTAGGTCCAGGGTAGCCCCCTAACTCCCCCTAATAAAGGTTTAACCCCTTGATCGCCCCCCCGGGTAACCCTTTCACCCCCTAACGCCAGCATCACTAAGCGATCGTTTTTCCGATTGCTGTATTAGTGTTGGTGGTGCCCTAGATAGCCAGTTATTTATTTTTAGGTTCGTCGCAGGTTTTTATAGCGTCAGGTACCCCCATATATTATTTTAACCACCTGATTGCCCCTAGAGTTAACCCTTTCACCAGTGATCACCGAATAAGTGTCACTGGTAACACTGGTTAGCCAGTTAGTTATTTAGGTTACCCGTCAGGTTTTTATATAGCGTCAGGTACCCCCATATACAACCTAATAAAGGTTTTAACCCCCTGATTGCCCCTAGTTAACCCTTTCACCAGTGATCACCATATAAGTGTTACGGGTGACGCTGGTTGGTTAGTTTGCTTTTTATAGCATCAGGGGACCCGCCGTATATAACCCAATAAAGGTTTAACCCCCTGATCGCCCGGCGGGCGATATCAATTAGGTTTTAGCGCCAGAGAGGGTCTGCATCGCCCCAGGCAGCGTTAGGTTAGTGCCAGTAACGCTAACACCCATGCGCAAAGCATACACCTCCCTTAGTGGTATAGTATCTGAACAGATCAATATCTGATCTGATCAGATCTATACTAGCGTCCCCAGCGGTTTAGGGTTCCCAAAAATGCAGTGTTAGCGGGATCAGCCCAGATACCTGCTAGCACCTGCGTTTAGCCCCTCCGCCCAGCCCAGCCCAGCCCACCCAAGTGCAGTATCGATCGATCACTGTCACTTACCAAACACAACACACATAACTGCAGCGTTCGCAGAGACAGTCCTGATCCCTGCGATCGCTAACAGCTTTTTTTGAAGCGTTTAATACATTTGCTGACAGTCAGGTGCTTTTTAACCTGTGAATCTTACTAGTGTACCCCTAAATTTAGAGCCCAAAATGGCAAATCGAAGGTACACTAGTAAAGAGGCCTACGAGATTCTGAGCATGACAGATAGTGAAGAGGAGGTCACGTATCTGTCAGATTCAGGCTCAGAATATCTTCCCGTAGAAGACAGTGAACTCAGCGGCTCCATGTCAGATAGCTCTGACGACGAAGGTGAGGTCCCTGCTAAGGTCAGGCATACCCGATCCCGATCTTCTGAGGTTGTTGAGGAGCAAGAACCGCAGGGCTCTCGTATCATGGAGCAGAGTAGTACTAGCGCCGCTATTCCTTCTGGTGAATTGGCAAGCACCAGCGGCCTAGTGCAGCCTGGGCGTACATCCAGCACTGCAGTATCACGTGGTGATGTGGCGAGTCCCATAAGTGCAGTTCAAGCTGGCGAGGTGGCAAGCACAAGTAGTGTCCCGCTGCCACCAAGAAGAAGACAAAGGCAGGCCCGTCGTGCCCATAGTGCCCTTCCTGCAGAATTCGCCTATCCTGATTGGGTCCCCACCACTTCTGCAGAACCCGTACTTCCCCCATTCACTGCCCAACCCGGTATTCAGGTGGAAACGGCTGATTTTATGCCAATTGATTTTTATTCGCTGTTTTTCACGGAAGATATCTATAGATCTATTGTGGACCAGAGTAATTTATATGCTGGACAATTCATCGCCGCTAATCCCCAGTTGCCTTCCAATGCCAAAGATTTGAAACCAATTACGGTTTCCGAATTTAAGACCTTTCTGGGCCTTTCCCTCAACATGGGCACACATAAATTCCCGTCATTGCGTGCTTATTGGTCTACGCACCCAATTGACCACATGCCCGTGTTCTCTGCCTCCATGCCCAGGAAACGATACGAGCAGATCTTGCGGTTCATGCATTTCAACGACAATGAACTTTGTCGTCCACGTGGAGACCCTGAATACGACCGGCTCTACAAAATTCGGCCCCTCATAAACCACTTCAACGAACGTTTTTCAGCCTTGTTTATTCCCGATCAAGTTATCTGCGTTGATGAGTCCCTGATTAAATTTTCTGGCCGCTTGTCTTTCAAGCAGTACCTTCCCAGCAAGCGTGCCAGATACGGGGTCAAGCTCTATAAGTTCTGTGACAGGGCAACAGGCTATGTATGGAGCTTTACGGTTTATGAGGGAAAAGATAGTCAGGTTGAGCCGGTCAACTGCCCAGATTACATAGGGAGCGCTGGCAAGATAGTGTGGAACTTGGTGTCACCCTTATTCGGAAAGGGGTACCACTTGTACGTGGACAATTATTACACGAGCGTGCCACTGTTTAGTCACATGTTTGATCATCAGATTGGAGCATGTGGCACCGTGCGACCTAATCGCCGGGGCTTTCCCCAGAGGCTTGTAGATTCCCGTCTTAGGCTGAGGGAGAGAGCCTGCTTGAAGTGTAATAATTTGCTTGCTGTGAAGTGGAGGGATAATAAGAATGTTTTCCTTCTTACCTCCCTTCATGCAGACACGACAGTCCAAATTTGTACGGCGACTGGTGTTGTGGAGAAACCCCTCTGTGTCCACGAATATAACCAAAATATGGGAGGGGTGGACCTCAACGACCAGTTGTTGGCACCGTATCTAATTGACCGTAAGGCGAGACGCTGGTACAAAAAAGTGTCTCTATCCTTATTCCAATTGGCTTTGCTGAACGCTCATGTGCTATACAGAGCTTCAGGCGGGACGTTATCTCTCCTAAAATTCCAGGATGAGATAGTCACAGAACTCCTGTATCCAGGCGGTTCTGCACCTCACCATCCCCAACCAAATGCAGTAAGCCGGCTGCATGAGAGGCATTATCCGTATGTCCTCGAGAGTACCCCTACCCAACGAGCCCCCCCAAAAAGATGTTGTGTCTGTAGCAAGTGCGGATTTAGGCGTGACACCCGTTATTTTTGTCCACGCTGTCCTGACAATCCTGGTCTTTGCCTTGGTAAATGCTTTGAACACTTCCACTCAAAAGTAAAGTTTTAGCGTAGGGTACAGCATTTCACAGACTAGGACACACTTACACAGGGTCTCCCAAGATGCCATCGCATTTTGAGAGACCCGAACCATTACAGTTGTTAAAGTTACAAAAAAAAGTGTAAAAAAACCCCGTAAAAACAAAAAACACAAAAAAATTAAAAAATAGTTGTCGTTTTATTGTTCTCTCTCTCTCTATTTTCTCTCTATTATTCTGCTCTCTTTTACTGTATTCTATTCTGCAATGTTTTATCATGCTTGCTTTTCAGGTATGTAATTTTTTGTTTTCAGGTGCGCCATTCAGCTGCAGCGCGGAATTATTTATCTTGACAGCAACAGCGTTTGCTCCCACGATACATAAAGCCGTGACTCCAGTGCTGTAGGAGGTGATTTCACCACCACAGTTAAAAAAAAGAGCATATATGCCGAAGCATGGGGGCAGCAGAGGCGGAGGAGCGATTTTGCTCCTAATGCCGCGTACATACGGTCGAAATTCCGACGGAGGCTTGCTTGTGGAAAAGTCCGACCATGTGTACGCGCCATAACTTTTTTGCAGGAGGATGCCCCCATGCTTCGGCATATATATATTTTAGGCACAGGTTGCATTAAATTTTTTTTTTTTTTTTACTAGGTTTTTTTTTGGTATTTGCTTTGCAGGTATGGTAAGGTCTTACTGTTGTACTGTAATGTTACTTTGTTTTAATGTTAACCATCATTTGCTTAGCAGGTACGCCATTCAGTTGCAGCTCAGATTTATTTATCTTGACAGCAACAGCGTTTGCTCCCACGATACATAAAGCCGTGACTCCAGTGCTGTAGGAGGTGATTTCACCACCACAGTTAAAAAAAAGAGCATATATGCCGAAGCATGGGGGCAGCAGGGGCGGAGGAGCGATTTTGCTCCTAATGCCACGTACATACGGTCGAAATTCCGACGGAGGCTTGCCCGTGGAAAAGTCTGACCGTGTGTACGCAGCATAACCTTTTATGCCGCGTACATACGGTCGAAATTCCGACGGAGGCTTGCCCGTGGAAAAGTCTGACCGTGTGTACGCGGCATAACTTTTTTGCGGGAGGATGCCCCCATGCTTCGGCATATATATATATTTTAGGCACAGGTTGCGTTAAAAAAATGTTTTATTTTTTACTAGTTTTTTTTTTTGGTATTTGCCTTACAGGTATGGTATGGTAAGGTCTTACTGTTATATTGTAATGTTACTTTGTTTTAATGTTAACCATCATTTGCTTAGCAGGTACACCATTCAGTTGCAGCGCGGATTTATTTATCTTGACAGCAACAGCGTTTGCTCCCACGATACATAAAGCCGTGACTCCAACGCTGTAGGAGGTGATTTCACCACCACAGTTTAAAAAAAAGAGCATATATGCCGAGGCATGGGGGCAGCAGGGGCGGAGGTGCGATTTTGCTCCTAATGCCGCGTAAATACAGTCGAAATTCCGACGGAGGCTTGCCCGTGGAAAAGTCCGACCGTGTGTACGCGGCATAACCTTTTATGCCACGTACATACGGTCGAAATTCCGACGGAGGCTTGCCCATGGAAAAGTCAGACCGTGTGTACGCGGCATAACTTTTTTGCGGGAGGATGCCCCCCATGCTTTGGCATATATAAATGGTGCATGTATGCCCATCATTAGAAGTGGGTGGATGAAGGGAGGTATTCTAATGGTGGGCATACCCACGATCAATCTCTTTTTTTCGTTCAGCCAACAGGCTGCATGAAAAAAAAGATTACAATACATGTCCAACAAGGACCAGCAACGTACTGGTATGTTGCTGGACTTTGAATGTTTATACCAGAATGATGCCTGTGGGTTTAGGTATTATCTTGAAATCATTCTTTTCAGCCAGCGGCCGGCTTTCATGTAAAAGCAATCCTAGCAGATAATTAGCCTCTAGACTGCTTTTACAAGCAGTGGGAGGGAATGTCCCCCCCCCTGGATATAAACAACGCCATTGGGAAATTGGGAAAGCATTTTATCACACCGATCTTGGTGTGGTCAGATGCTTTGAGGGCAGAGGAAAGATCTGGGGTCTAACCCCCCAATTTTTTTCAAAAAAAGAGTACCTGTCACTACCTATTGCTATCACAGGGGATATTTACATTCCCTGAGATAACAATAAAAATGGTAAAAAATTAATAAAAATATGGACAGAACAGTTTAAAAATAAAATAAAAAAGCAAAATAAATAATAAAAACAAAAAACAAAGCACCCCTGTCCCCCCCTGCTCTTGCGTAAAGACGAACACAAGCGTCAGTCTAGCGTCATATGTAAACAGCAATTGCACCATGCATGTGAGGTATCACTGCGAAGGTCAGATCGAGGGCAGTAATTTTAGCTCCTCTGTAAATCTAATGTGGTAACCTGTAAAGGCTTTTAAAGGCTTTTAAAAATGTATGTAGTTTGTCGCCGCTGCGCGTTTGTGCGCAATTTTAAAGCATGTCGTGTTTGGTACCCATGTACTCGGCCTAAGATCATATTTTTTATTTTATCAAACATTTGGGCAATATAGTGTGTTTTAGTGCATTAAAAATGTGTGTTTTTTCCCCAAAAAATGTGTTTGAAAAATCGCTGCGCAAATACTGTGTGGAAAAAAAAATGCAACACCCACTATTTTAATCTGTAGGGCCTTTGCTTTAAAAAAAAATGTATAATGTTTGGGGGTTCAACGTAATTTTCTTGCAAAAAAATAAATATGTTTTCATGTAGACAAAAAGGGTTGATTTACTAAAGGAAAATCCATTTTGCACTTTAAAGTGCACATGGAAGTGCAGTCGCTGTAGATCGCTGTAAATCTGAGGGGAAGCTCTGAAATTAGGGGAAGCTCTGCTGATTTTATCATCCAATCATGTGCAAGCTAAAATGCTGTTTTTTATTTTCCTTGCATGTCCCCCTCAGATGTACAGCATCTGCACTTCCATGTGCACTTTCAGTGCACTTTCAAGTGCAAAGTGGATTTTCCTTTAGTAAATCAACCCCAAAGTGTCAGAAAGGGCTTTGTCTTCAAGTGGTTAGAAGAGTGGATGATGTGTGACATAAGCTTCCTAATGTTGTGCATAAAGACCCCATTTTGGAAAGTAGACACCCCAAGCTATTTGCTGAGAGGCATGTTGAGACCATTGAATATTTTTTTTTTGTCCCAAGTGATTGAATAATGACAAAAAGAAAAAAAAATGTACAAAAAGTTTTTACTAAATGATATATTGCTCAAACATGCCATGGTTATATGTGGAATTGCACCCCAAAATACATTCTGTTGCTTCTCCTGAGTATGGGGATACCACATGTGTGAGACATTTTGGGAGCCTAACTGCGTACAGGACCCCGAAAACCAAGCACCGCCTTCAGGATTTCTAAGGGTGTAAATTTTTGATTTCACTCCTCACTGCCTATCACAGTTTTGGAGGCCATGGAATGCCCAGATGGCACAAAACCCCCCCAAATGACCCCATTTTGGAAAGTAGACACCCCAAGCTATTTGCTGAGAGGTATGTTGAGTATTTTGCAGATCTTGCTTTTTATCACAAAGTTTTGAAAATTGAAAAAAGAAAAAAAAAATGTCTTTCTTCATTTTCAAAAACAAATGAGAGCTGTAAAATACTCCCCATGCCTCTCAGCAAATAGCTTGGGGTGTCTACTTTCCAAAATGGGGTCATTTGTGGGGGTTTTGTGCTATCTTGGCATTTTATGACCTTCAAAACTGTGATAGGTAGTGAGGAGTGAAATCAAAAATTTATGCCCTTAGAAATCTTGAAGGCGGTGCTTGGTTTTTGGGGTCCCGTACACGGCTAGGCTCCCAAAAAGTCCCACACATGTGGTATCCCCGTACTCAGGAGAAGCAGCAGAATATATTTTGGGGTGTAATTTCACATATGCCCATGGCATGTGTGAGCAATATATCATTTAGTGACAACTTTGTGCAAAAAAAAAAAAGTTTGTCATATTCCCGCAACTTGTGGCAAAATATAAAATATTCAATGGGCTCAACATGCCTCTCAGCAAATAGCTTGGGGTGTCTACTTTCCTAAATGGGGTCATTTGGGGGGGTTTGTGCCATCTTGGCATTTTATGGCCTTCAAAACTGTGATAGGTAGTGAGGACTAAAATCAAAAATGTATGCCCTTAGAAATCTTGAAGGCGGTGCTTGGTTTTTGGGGCCCCGTACGCGGTTAGACTCTCAAAAAGTCCCACACATGTGGTATCCCCGTACTCAGGAGAAGCAGCAAAATGTATTTTGGGGTGCAATTCCACATATAACCATGGCATGTTTGAGCAATATATCATTTAGTGACAACTTTTTGTACATTTTTTCTTTCTTTTTGTCATTATTCAATCATTTGGGCCAAAAAAAAAAAATTCAATGGGCTCAACATGCCTCTCAGCAAATAGCTTGGGGTGTCTACTTTCCTAAATGGAGTCATTTGGGGGGGTTTTGTGCCATCTTGGCATTTTATGGCCTTCAAAACTGTGATAGGTAGTGATAGGTAGTGAGGAGTGAAATCAAAAATGTATGCCCTTAGAAATCTTGAAGGCGGTGCTTGGTTTTTGGGGCCCCGTACGCGGCTAGGCTCCCAAAAAGTCCCACACATGTGGTATCTCCGTACTCAGGAAAAGCAGCAGAATGTATTTTGGGTTGTAATTTCACATATGCCCATGGCATGTGTGGGCAATATATCATTTAGTGACAACTTTGTGCAAAAAAAAAAAGTTTGTCATATTCCCGCAACTTGTGTCAAAATATAAAATATTCCATGGACTCAACATGCCTCTCAGCAAATAGCTTGGGGTGTCTACTTTCCAAAATTGGGTCATTTGGGGGGTGGGTTTTGTGCTATTTTGGCATTTTATGGTTTTCAAAACTGTGATAGGTAGTGATGAGTGAAATCAAAAATTTGCGCCCTTAGAAATCCTGAAGGCGGTGCTTGGTTTTCGGGGGCCCGTACGTGGCTAGGCTCCTAAAAAGTCCCACACATGCGGTATCCCCATACTCAGCAGAAGCAGCAAAATGTATTTTGGGGTGCAATTCCACATATAACCATGGCATGTGTGAGCAATATATCATTTAGTGACAACTTTTTGTAATTTTTTATTTTTTTTAGTCATTATTCAATCACTTGGGACAAAAAAAAAAAAAATATTCAATGGGCTCAACATGCCTCTCAGCAATTTCCTTGGGGTGTCTACTTTCCAAAATGGGGTCATTTGGGGGGGGGGGGTTTGTACTGCCCTGCCATTTTAGCACCTCAAGAAATGAGATAGGCAGTCATAAATTAAAAGCTGTGTAAATTCCAGAAAATGTACCCTAGTTTGTAGACGCTATAACTTTTGCGCAAACCAATAAATATACGCTTATTGACATTTTTTTTACTAAAGACATGTGGCTGAATACATTTTGGCCTAAATGTATGACTAAAATGTAGTTTATTCGATTTTTCTTATAACAAAAATTAGAAAATATCATTTTTTTTCAAAATTTTCAGTCTTTTTCCGTTTATATTGCAAAAAAAAAAAATCGCAGAGGCAATCAAATACCATTAAAAGAAAGCTCTATTTGTGGGAAGAAAAGGACGCAAATTTTGTTTGGGTACAACATTGCATGTCCGCACAATTTTCAGTTAAAGCAGTGCAGTGCCAAATTGTGAAATCACCTCTGTTCATTATGGTCCGTATTGGTCCGGGGCTTAAGTGGTTAAGGCTTCATGCACACTGGACGTTTTTGGACATTTTTACAGCAGCTGTTTTTGGCAGTAGACGTTTTTTCTACAGTCATTAAATTCTCCATCATGTTATCCTATGTGTCCATGCACACATATGCTGTTATCAGCAGTTTTGGGCAATGGCATTTTTGCGCAGTAAAAAAAAAACAAAACTAGTGAGTTCTCAGAGACGTTTTTCAGCTGTAAAAATGCTCTAACGCTGATAAACGTTGATTAACGTCGATAAACGCTAAAAAACGTCGCTCACCAGCGTTTTTTAACGTTTTTGATCCATTGAGAAAAAAAAAAATCTTCAAAAAAAAATAACGCTAAAAAAACGCTAATGCGGAAAAACGCAAAAAAATGCTATTGCAAAAACGTTGAAAAAAAGCTGAAAAAAGTTGAAAAAATCACTGCAAAGCTACTGACGTTTTTATAACGTTATTTTAACGTCCAGTGTGCATGAGGCCTAAAACCCACGAAAAACAGCATTCCATTGGCTCCAGTGTATTTTGTCAACATTTTGCCCACCCCCCCACAAAAAAAAATGTTAGGCCTCTTTCACACGGGGCGGATCCGTGAAGATCCGCCCCGTGAAGCTCCGCTTGCTCAGCGGGGATCGCTCCGTTGATCCCCGCTGAGCCGACGGATGACTGGGCGGTCCCCGCACACTGTGCAGGGACCGCCCTGTCAGAGCGCCGCTCTCCCCTATGGGGAATCGGATGACGACGGACCGTAGAGTCCGTTGTCATCCGATCCGCTCCGCAGACGGAAGGAAAAATAGGATTTTCCTCCGTCACACTTTTTCGGAGCGGAGCGGATGTCAGCGGACATGTCACCGCTGACATCCGTGCTTCCATAGGGGTGCATGGAGGATCCGTTTCAGGTCCGCCTAAAAAACTGACAGGCGGACCTGAACGGACCTCCGTGTGAAAGAGCCCTTACTATTAGAAGCATGAGATGCGCTTACACTCTGCAGCCCGTTGCCCAGCTGCTGTGTGCACTGCCCATGACTCCATTGGCAGGCAATTGGGACAATGCCCCCTCTGCTTTCTTTGGGCTCATTTACACTTGCTCCTTGCGATCGGGAGCTTGCCGATCATGTGACTGCAATGACAGTCAATCACGGCGGTCACATGACCTTAAGCCCTGCCCCGTCTCCTGGTATTCGCACTGGCTCCAAGGGGTTAAAGAAGCTTGGCAGATGTCCTGTGTGTGTTGATATCTCATACCTGCAATACATTCAAAACAAAGCAAAGCTAAATAAAGCCTCTCAAATGCTGCAGGTTGCTTCAAGCAAGCTTTGTCATAGACTTCTATGGAGGCTTTGAAGATGCTTTGAAGTACCACTAAAGCAACATGGGGTATAATTTTTGAAGTGAAGCTGAAGCAAAGCAATGCAAAAGCAAGGTGTAAACAGGACTATAAGCTAACCATTTTATTTATTGACAGGGGCTTTGACTGGCATTTAGAGAGCTTTAAAAAAGCATGTCTAAAGCCATGTTTTGAAGCAAGTGTAAATGAGCCAGTTGAGTGACAGCAATAACATCCTCATTGTTGGGCAGTGGGTAGGCTCTGTCTGCTTAGTAGTCCCAGTGTTGGCCTACAGCCACACATCCCAACCTCAGGCTTCTTCCCCTGCTCAACAGGGGCACTATAAAACGTTATTTAAGCTTTAGAAGCCCATAGCTCTGGACTTGTGAAAGCATTCTGCTACATAGTTCCTGACCCTTTCTGAAGGAGTTCCTGTCTTCCTTTCCCTGCCTTTTGTATTCATCTGTTACTGACCCTTTGCCTGAAATACGCACTACTGTCTTAGATTGCTGCCTGCAGTTTGACCTCAGGTTGTCTTGGATTACACTTCTCCTTGAATTGTGTCTTAATGATGCAAATCATCTGCTGATTGCCCTGACCACCTCTGTCTTCTGGCTGTTTGTTTGTGTAGCACTACCCCCGTAGGAGCTGCTGGTTTAAGTTTTGGGCTTTGCACGTTACCTCTCAGTTCGTTGTCAGGAGAAGAAAGTCTGTAGAAACTGCAATGTCCACACGAGATGTAAAACCTTCAACGGTTTTATTTTTGCTGCAGTAACTTGTAGAGAAAGTAGAAGATATGAGAAGAGAGGGGAAGGTTCAGGTACTCATTGCAGAACACACAAAAATGTCTAAAGTCATTCACCACTCTCACTTTTGAGTGGTTATTGCTCACCCGGATAGACCCCTCTCAGCTGGCCTAGCAGCTGGGATGATGCATGAACCAGTATGAGAACAGTCTCTGCCACAGACCGTTTGAGAACAAATATGGATAGCCAGGAATCCTCTGCCACAGGATTTCAGTCCCGAACTTCCAGCCGTGCAGTAAAAGAACCTTCAAGCTGATCCGGCAAACTGCTGGGCTTTTAAAATAGTGGATCCCCTCTTAACAAGGTCTATCCCGAGACATTAAACTTTGCTGGTATCCTCCAGGGCAGGTCCTCCCCCGGTTTCCTTCATTAGAAGAGCCCTGCACAATGGTGTCTGCCCCTTAAGAATCCCTTCCCAGCATGCACAGCGGGGCACCACTCCCACTGAACCGCTGCCGAGAAGGGACACCCAATACACCATAGTCTGCCTGCGTTCCATAGCCAGGACAGAGGCAATTTGGATGTAATTACACAAGTCTGAGCCCAACTATTGTCTCAGACACCACCTAAATTTACAATAGCGCCCCAATCATCGGGGGCAGGGTGCTACATACACCCCCCTCTACAAAAAGACACTGTCCTCAGTGTCTGAGGAAAAAAATGGAAACCCTCAAGCCTGATGCCGCATACACATGACCGTTTTTCACGACGTTAAAAATGCCATTTTTTAAATTGGGCATTAAAAACAATTGTGTGTAGGCTCCAGAGCATTTTTAACGACGTGAAAAATGGTCTAAAAAAATGAGAACCTGCTCCATTTTTTCACGTCGTTTTTTCACATCGTTTTTTTCAACGACGTGAAAAACAGTAGTGTGTATGCTTTTACGAGGGGAAAAAAAAGCGCATGCTCAGAATCAAGTATGAGACGGGAGCGCTCGTTCTGGTAAAACTAGCGTTCGTAATGGAGATAGCACATTCGTCACGCTGTAACGGACTGAAAAGCATGAGGCTGAAAAGCGCGAATCGTCGCTCAACAAACTTTACTAACATGAAGGGTGGCGCCATTCGAACGGAACTTCCCCTTTATAGTGCCGTCGTACGTGTTCTATGTCACTGCGCTTTGCTCGAGCGTTTTTTTTAATGAACGTGTGTATGCAAGACAGGCTTGAGAGGAAACAAGAAAAATCACGTCGAGAAAAACGTAGTTTTTGAAAATGACATTAAAAACGATCGTGTGTACGCGGCATGAGGGTTTGGTACCTGAACCAAAAAAACTGGGAGGGGGAAGGGAAAGGAAAAGGAACAAAGTACAAAATGACATTACACGTTTCACATGAAACACTACCACCCTTCTCTAACTGTCTAATCCCACCCCATTCTCCGATGGTCTTGATAGCAGATCTGGTACCTAAAAGAAAACACAAAATATGCATAGCAAATCACTTTTAAAGCATCAGACATATTTACATAAAAGAAAAACTGCATCTCCGAAGAGATGGAGCTTTCCTCCTTTAACCTTCCTAGCGGTATTCCCGAGTCTGGCTCGGGGTTAAATTTCAGCACCAAAAGCGGTAACCCCGAGCCAGACTCGGGCTGCGTCGCAGTGATCCAGGCAGGAGTTACTTACCTTGTCCCCTGGATCCTGCGATGCCTCTCTGCTGTGTGATCGAGCCGTCATCTCGCTCGATTCACAGACAGCCGAATGCCGCCGAGCTCCGTTCCCTGCGACGTTACGACGCACGGGGACGGAGATCGGCGCCAAATTCAAAAAAGTTAAAACACAGTATACATACAGTATACTGTAATCTTATAGATTACAGTACTGTATGTAATAATTAAACCCCCCAATTGTCCCTAGTGGTCTGCCCAGTGTCCTGCATGCACTTTTATATAATAAAAACGTTTTTTCTGCCTGGAAACTGGAGATTGTCCATAGCAACCAAAAAGTGTCCCTTTATGTCAAAAGTGGTTTTAGACCAGCTAAAAAACAGCGATAATAAATTAGAATCACTCGCAGAATTAAGCGATAGCGATTTGTGGGGAAATTCATCATCAAACACTGAAAAACACTTTTATTGTTATTATATTATTATTTGTTATAATTATTTTATAGTTATTTATTTTATTATAATGTATAATTTTGTTTTTTGAACTTTATCATACCCGGGATGTCTACTAGACTCTGGTTTGGACAGATTTAAGTGAGTTATTCCTAAGAATTACAGGCCTGCAATATAAAACGCCAAATTTCCATGCAGAATAATGGTACCGCTTTCAGCACCTAAAATCTGACAGAATCATACCGCCAGGGAGGTTAAGGTTTTCTAGAGAGAGAGAAAAAAAATAATTATCATGTATCTGCATGAAAAATCTCTCCCTACTCTGACAACCACTTCCACCTAGTGAAAGAGGCCTCACATAAATGTCCTTTAAGCAGGGGCTGAAGCAACAAACATTTTGAACTCGGCGTTCTCAGTAACCCTATCCTATCTGACTAACTCCCCAGAGTTCAATAGCATAGCAAAGAAAGTTTCCTCTGGTAATGAAATGTTTCCTCTTTTCTTCCTCTCTTTTTAAGGAAACAAAAGGTGACGGCAGAAAACAAAGTCACACTGACCTGGAAACACCCTTCTCCTCTTGTGGGAGAATTAAAAGATAAAACAGGAACAGAAGTCAGTCTGCTGGCTTAAGGTAGATAGAATCTGGGATCCAGCAGTGTCAGGGGATTCCCTTGTTTGTCCAGGGTTGTGATGAAGTACACCACATCATCCTTCCCTGGCCTGCAGAGAACCACCCGGTCAGCGTAGATATGCCGGCCATAGCTCCAATGTAGCCGGCAACCCTTAAACCGATCGGCCATGATGAATGAGTGGTCTAAGTTCCTGAATGGCTTAGGTACTTTTAAATAGTCCCAGATGGCCTCCCCGTACCATTGCTCATGGTGAGCTTCAATGTCCATCATTATGTCCTTCGGTACGTACGGGAACTCCAAACCGTACTCTGTAGCCACTTTATTCATCAACACTCACTGTAAACGGGCGAGTGTAGGCAAGGACCGGGAACTCCCCATCCTGGGTAGTATAGGCATTCAGGGATTTCCGAATTAAAGACTGAGCAGATTGGGACAGAGTTCCTTCATCGGGCAGAGACTCCATTTCTGTGTCCGGGGTTCCCAACCGGGGTGTTGTGTCCCCAGAGTCCAGCTACATATCGGGGTGATACACCTTTTATTGCTCTACCTTAACTCCTGAGACATGGTCTCGAACAAGTCATCATCACCGGCGTCAGACGAGGAATCTAGCTCTGAATCCTCACACTCTTCGGCCGGTAAACAGGTGCGAACAGTCCCAGTAACTTTTTCCCCAATCTCCTTACCGGTTCCTGTCGTGGACTTCCCGGGGACATTGCCGCTCACAGGGTCCAGTTCCGGCAGGTGCTGGGGTAGGCCTCGACCGCGGGTAGCCTTGACGTATCCCACCTTCCGTTTCACGGGTGGGAGGGAGACATATTGTGGCCGTAGTATCCGCTGCAGTGTCTGCTGGTGGCTCCGTAGTGGTACCGATGTCTATTCCGGACTCACTTGCTGCAGCAGGGGCAATGGCGACCTCCTCCAGAGTAATGGTGCCTGTGATCCAGTCTACCTGATAGGCGTGGGGTGGCACGGTGGGTTGCTCCACCTCAAAGAGATATTCCCCGTAGGATAGGCATTGACCAAAGGGGCGCAACTGTATGGCCAGTCCATCGCATCCAGGGCACAGCATGCCCAGGGCCTCCACATCTCGGCTCGTATAGAGCGTGAAGCGTGAAGCGTCCTCTTGGCTTCAGTCGGATCCCCGTATCTGTGAGCAGATCTCTGGATGGTGTAGCACCCATAGCATTGGGCATAGAGAACATCCTGGGTCCCGATATGGCTGGGGCCCATGAAAGGGAAGACATGCTGCTTAATCTGGCATCTTCTGGTCTTTGGAATCAAACACACTCACGTGTCTCACGCAGTTGGTGGGAACTCCTCCCCTTTTTGCTCTTCTGCACGTAGCTCGCGAGCTTTCTCCTTTCAGCCTATGCAGTTGGCAAAGTGATCTGTACCCCTTAACCCCTTTTTCTCCTTTAAAGCACAGTCCAACACTTTCTTGCTTGCAGACTTCCAATAAAGCAAAAAAACATTAATCCAGTTGTCAGAGGCAACGGCAAATATCCCGGACGAGCCCCCAGGTGTAGCACTACCCCGTAGGAGCTGCTGGTTTAAGTTTTTGGCTTTGCACATTACGTCTCAGTTCATTGTCAGGGGAAGAAAGTCTGTAGAAACTGCAATGTCCACACGAGATGTAAAACCTTCAACTGTTGGGTTTTATTTTTGCTGCAGTAACTTGTAGAGAAAGTAGAAGGTATGAGAAGAGAGGGGAAGGTTCAGGTACTCATTGCAGAACACACATAAATGTCTAAAGTCATTCACCACTCTCACTTTTGAGTGGGTATTGCTCACCCGGATAGACCCCTCTCACCCGGCCTAGCAGCCGGGATGATGCATGAACCAGTATGAGAACAGTCTCTGCCACAGACCATTTGAGAACAAATATGGATAGCCAGGAATCCTCTGCCACAGGATTTCAGTCCCGAACTTCCAGACGTGCAGTAAAAGAACCTTCAAGCCAATCCGGCAAACTGCTGGGCTTTTAAAGTAGTGGATCCCCTCTTAACAAGGTCACCATGCCTATCCCGAGACATTAGCACTTTGCTGGTCTCCTCCAGGGCAGGTCCTCCCCCGGTTTCCTTCGTTAAGCAGCTTCCGCCCCAGGCTGAGAACACACACACATACCTCACGCCAGGAGGGCTGCGAGGCGAAGAAGAGCCCCGCACAATGGCATCTGCCCCTTAAGTATCCCTCCCCAGCATGCACAGCGGGGCACCACTCCCACTGAACCGCTGCCGAGAAGGGACACCCAATACACCATAGTCTGCCTGCGTTCCAACAGGGACCTAAGGTGGTACCGCCACCTTCAGGCAACAATGGGAAACACTATCAGGCACCACCATAGCCAGGACAGAGGCAATTTGGATGTAATTACACAAGTCTGAGCCCAACTATTGGCTCAGACACCCCCTGAATTTACAATAGCGCCCCAATCATCGGGGGCAGGGCGCTACATATGAATACTCTTCCTAGTGTTCTATGCCTCATGACAGATACTCCTCAAGTACTCTTTTTTTGTTACCTATGCTTGGTCTCTTGTCCTAACAGGTCAGAAACTATGGCATTGTGTAACAAGTTTTGAGGCAACTATGTACAAGTAGGCCTGCTTGCCCTAAAAGGAACAGGAGCTGCTACCCACCAGCTAAAGTTTCTGACCTTGGCATTGGAGCATGTATCATAAAACATATGGATGCTCAACTTAATGCTCAATAATTGCACTGATGCTGCCTATCTTTCTTGGACTACAATGACAACCACCTAAAATGTTCCCGGCAGCCAGAGACCTTGTGATTTAGGCTACCTATATCTCAGGTCACATGAGGGTAGGGGGTGAGGAGGAAAAGCTTTTTATTGGTCACATTTTTGACTGCAAATATATTGATTTATTTACCTTAACCTCCCTGGCGGTATTCCCGAGTGTGGCTCAGTGTTAAATTTCAGTACCATTAGCGGTAACCCCGAGCCACACTTGGGATTGCATCTCAGGATCCTGGTGCAGGTTACTTACCTTGTCCCCAGGATCCTGTGTCCACGGGCTGTGTCCTCCGCCCTGTGCGTCTGTGTGCCAGGCTATGATCCCTGCGAGCATTGCAACGCATATCCCTTTTGTCCCTAGTGCCTTTTGTCCAGTCCCCTGCATGCACTTTTATATTATATATACTGTTGTTTCTGCCTGGAAACTTGAGATTGTCCATGGAAATAAAAAAGTGTCCCTTTACGTCAAAAATGGTTTGAGATCAGCTAGAAAACAGCGATAGTAAATAAGAACACTTGCAGAATTAAGCGATAGTGAATATTGGGGAAATTCATTTTATTATTATTATATTATTATTTTTTATAATTATTTATAGTTATTTATTATATAATAATTTATGATTTCATGTTTCAAACTTTATCATACCCGAAATGTCTACTAGACTCTTGTTTAGACAGATTTAAGTGTGTTATTACTAAGAATTACAGGCCTAAAATATAAAATGCCAAATTTCTATGCAAAACAATGTACCACTATGAGATGCAAAATTTCACCCCCTCTTTTCTGACCTGCCAGTCTGCATGCTTGGATAAGGGCCTGGTATGGATTGGGGGCACCCCTACGCTGTTTACATTCAGTTGTCAGTGGAGAACTGACAGCTGATGATTCATCGGTTGTTAAGGACGTGGTGGCCAGCCGGCTCCTTAACAAGCCATTTACTAATGGTTGCTATATTACCGCAAGATTTCACTACTAAAATACTGCATCACTTCATAAAATAGTGAATCCGGTATTCTTGTAGTGTTTTCTGTAAATGCCAAATGATTTGTTTTTTACTTACAGTGGTAGATACTGCTTTGTGAATGGAGCCCATTGTCCTAATGATTCATGTAGCACCCTCTACCATAGGTAGGTGAGGATTTTTGTGAGGTAAGCTGCCAAGCAGGTACATTTAGGCAGGCCTATGCTGCAAGCTAGGCCTGTTTGTTTTGATCTGGGGGCAGGGAGTGGTTAGTGTAGCAGTGGGTGTGACCACCTGTGCTTCAGTTCTTGGGCGCCTCCCCTGCTTTCAGGGAGAATGTTCTGGAAGAGGGGCAGGGCAGAGAGCTGGAGTGACAGGGAGCTCATGTGAGGAACCCTGACCAATCCTCAACTGGAATTGGCAGGGGGCAGGCCTCCCATATAAGCTCAGGTCCAGCCCACTGGAGGGAAGTTGTCGGCTGGGAGACGTGAAGAATGGAGTGCTAGATCACAGCAGGGGGGCCATCCCCATCTGAGGGGGGGAGTGCGCGCCTCGACAGAGGAGCCCGGGAGATCTGGGAGGGAGCCTCATCACACAGTCATGGAGGAGGTGTCCTGGAACAGAGGGGCTGGAGGCATGTCCAGTTAAGTTCTTCATCATGGACTCAGAGCAGGAGGAGGTCGGTGAGTGTGACATAGTGGATATCTGGAAGAGGCATGCCAGGGGAGCTGGGTGCGAGGCCAGAGGAGAGACTGTGGGGTTTCGTGTCAAATTGATGTGGCCTGCGGGCACAGGATTTGCAAGTCGGGGCAAGCTGGGATCAGTAGTCCACCAACTAATGTACACTGCTAATCAACTAGGCCGCAAAAAGGGGTACTACAGGCCCCTGGCCTATTAACAGTTTAGCAAGTCAGCAAGCATATAGGACTATTCAGAGTATTCCTTTACGTACAGTGAAGATGATGAGGCGGAAAGACTAATAGTTCACAGAGGAAGTTTGTGCAGGAGGGGAGACATCCTGGGAGTAACAGTCTGCAGGAGTTGATGCAGAGGAGGAGCAATGGTCTGCAGGAGTTATGCAGGGGAAGAGACTGTGATTATTAAGAGACTGTGATTATTAGTGTCTATCAGTTCTTCAAATGCTCAGTTCATTCGACTAATTCTTAAAATATGATGGCAAAGTAATCCGTTCTATGGGCATCCCATAATCCCTTTCCCCCAACCAAGTTATAGCCCCCAAATAAACAAAAAACAAAACAACGCAAATGACTGTTTATTGTCTCTGAGGGTGATATATGGAAGTCTGGCAGCAGGGTGATATGGTGGATGTTAGTAGCTAGTAGCAACTGTAATAGAATGTATAAATAATCAACTCCATTTTAAGTAGAAATGAACTTTGACATATTTAGCTTAACTGAACAGTAGCCTGATTGTATAAGAAAAGTCCCTTGCTAAACTAAATTCAGCAGTTTAATAGAAGATAAGAATATACTGAGTTTGTATAATTTTTAGAAACGTATGTGTTAAGACATAGCCCCTCCTATCTTTCTTTTCATATAAGCCACTCTGAAATTCAATAAAGGCCAGAGATATAATGAACACACTATCCGTTTCCAAGTGTCATTTTGATTTCTCACGGATCCGGGGGTCACTGAAAATGATCTTGCATTTACCTGAAGTACACCTGGGTGGCGGTATTACCTGCTTCAGATGGTGGCAGTGGTGGGGATGAAAAAATCACCTTTGGTAAGAAGAATCTTTTTGTCTTTTAGACAGACTGTTTTCTCTTACCTTAGCTCTGATTTAAATTTCATCTCAAACTAAATTTATGTAGAAGAGGGATACGAACCACGCCTTGGTGTATAGGGGATTTTTGGGGAAAATCCGCCTTTGAAAGTACCTTTGAGAAGGTCCTAATTAATTAGAAGCGTTTTGGGAACGCTGTAAAGTACCTTTGAGAAGGTCCTAATTAATTAGAAGCGTTTTGGGAACGCTGTATAAAAGTGTACACGACAGTCCTTTTGGCAAGGAGCTGAAATGGTAAATGAGGATTATATTTCGGTGATCCAACCTACTTTTGCTTTTCTATCAGTCGCATAGAAGTAATAAGATAATTTGTTGTGTAGATACACTGACTGTAGGGGGCGGTTTGCACCATAGAAATGCAGTCCGGATGCGTTCCAGGTGGTTTTTTTACACATTTTTGATGCGTTCCAGTGCGTTTTTTGTGCATTTTTAATGCAGTCCGGTGTTTTTTCACCCCTCCAGTGCGTTGTTTATGCATTTTTTCAGCGTTCCAGTGCAGGAAGGATGCTTGAACTGAAGTGCACTGGAACTGCAAGCACTGGTGTGAACTATGCCATTGAAGACCATATAACCTGCTTCAGAATTTTTTTTTTTTTTTTTAAACTCACTGGACTGCATGTAGTGTGAACTGGCCCTAAGGTTAAACAGTCAAAGTGGTCTACAGTATTAGAAATCTCCCTTGCTTATATCCAAATATTGTGAGAGTGGTAAGTACTTTTGTATGTATGATAAATGTTGTCGCTGTGGTGCAGATAGGACAAAGGGGTTTTAGCTATACTATAGGGAAAGTTGTTGTGTATAGGGAATTCTCTTCCATCTGCTCAGAGAAAAATGCTTACATTTTATGTGTTTGTTTGTTGTTGTCTTGGAATTCCAATTTAAAGTATAAGTTGTTTTTTTCTTCTGAATGCAAACGGATTGTTGAGTAATTGATATGTCCTTTGATCCTGCCAAGTAGGAGAGCGTTGCTAAAGTGGGCAGGTGAGAGGGACAGAGTAGGGCACTCATCTGTGTGTGGTGCTTTGAGTGATTCCTCCTATCCAAAGTATTGTTTAGCACAATACACAGAGGTATATGTCCGCTTGCATAAATCTGCTATTTCACTTCAAGTGAAAGAGGGGATCAAACAACCGACCATACCTTCGTCAACGCTTTTGCGCAAAGCATACTGCTATATTTGCATTCCATATTCAGCGAGTCCGAGAGACTTGCTGAGGTGGAGAAAATGTTAAAGAAGGATTTGATTCAGAAACGTTATCTATATAGATTAAAAAATACATGTTTATTGTTAAAATGCAACTATTGTCAGTTTATTAATGAAATGTGTTGGGAACATATTCCCATGTCAAATGCATAGTTAATTGGAAACATTAAAAGGGGAATGTGACGTCACTGATAAATTACATGTATGCGCTGGTACCAAATGTTTTTTTTGAGGAATCTGATCAGATGCAATTTTTTTAGAGTAGCATTTCAACTTATACATGGGGTATTTTGATTATTTCAGTTAGGTTCTGTTTCCACTTTTGCAACCCCAGATTTGTGTGATTTGCAGTGTGACTTGTGTGACTTTGCAATGCGATTTTTGATGCAATGTCATGCAAAAGTGTGAGAAAAGGTCGCACCGAAGTAGGAACAAAATAGTGCAAGAACCTTTTTGTGTCGCTGCGACTTGAGTCGCACGAATTAAAACAAGGATCATTGAATTACATGGGTTTTTGACTTGTCATGCGACTTCGCATGTGTCAAGACGCACAGCAACTCACAGTAGTGGAGACAGAGCCTTAGAGCCTTGGAGTCTGACTTTGGGGACTGTTTTAATTGTGTAATTGCCTATCCTTACGTTATTGAATTTAAAAGGTGTTGTTTTTCTTTTCAGTTTCGACAAATATAGTTTTGTTGATGTTGAGAAAAAAAAAAAAAAAAGCAAACTTTTGCATTGTATAAGGACATTGCCTGTTACAAGACAAGGGAATGGATATTTGTGCAAATGGTTTTAATTTGTGTTTAGGCTGTATGAACAATGATTGGGGATTTAAAAATGTTTGATTTTCTTTTCTTTGGTTAAATACAATTTTAGGGCTGGGTTCACACATATGCACTGCGAGTTTGAGCTCTGTTTTCACAGCTAATTGACAAAGTAGTTGTTCAGCGCTTCATGTCAGTTTTTGATCAGGATCAGGTCAGGATTGCATATCAGGTCAGGATTTTATACTGTTCACAACTGAATGACATGTGCGATTCAGAAGCGTTCCCATAGAAGTCAATGGCCCTGAATTCGCACGTAAGCCGGACCGCACTGCCTAGAAAACGCACACCTTTTTTGGGCAGTGCGGAGTGCGAATGCACCACAGATGTGTGAGCCAGCCTCATTTAAGGAAGTTATGTATTCCAGGTGCTACGCCAGAGGAATTGTGGTTGGTAAAGAAAAAGGAAGTAACTTAAGGTTTGTGTAATCCTATGCACTAGGGAAAAATATGAAAAAAAAAAAAGTAATAGTAAAAGGTGCTTAAAAGATGTTCAAAGGGCAAATATGGAAAACATTTCTAAATGAAGAATGAATGGAGTGGCGAAATGGATGTGAATAAAAGGAGAACGTGGTTGTATTGTGTTTAATGAATGCACAAGGTATTATTTGATTAGTAAAGTATCTTAAGGCTGGGTTCACACTATACGACACGACTTTCATCCTACTTTGCTCTGCGACATCTGTCCGACATTGGTCCGACATTGGTCCGACATTGGTCCGACATCCATCCGACATTCATGAACAGGATACTACTTTGATCCGACATTGTGCTAGTCTGACTTGTCCTTTGACCAATCAAAACAATCCCAGGGTGAGATAAATTCCTTTTACTGCTGCTGTAATCACAATGTCGGATGCCAAAGTCGTATGGTTAGGACAAGGATCCGACTTTGATCCGACTTCAATGATAGTCAATGGGCTGAAGTCGGATCAAAGTCGGACAGAAGTAGTACAGGGAGAATTTTTAATGTCGGACCGACATGTGTCGGACCAGTTAAGACGGCTCCCATAGGGAAACATTGATTTTCACACGTCATGCGACATGAGCTCCTAATGTCGGAGCGTTTGTCGCCCCAGTGTGAACCAGCACTTAGTGTTTGTTTAAAATGTACACAAAGAGTTGTCTCATATTGTGTTTTCTTGTTCAGGGAGTAGAAGTTATTAGGCCCATGTTCCTGATAATATATATTTCTCTAAAAGTTTGGGTTAAGTAACCAGGATATACAAAATAAATTGCTGCATATATTGAGTCCATGAGGTACTAAAATATGATGGGAAAGTTTGTTTGAATAACAGTCAGAGTGACTATTCTGGATATATTTACCTTTTGAATTCCCAGAGTTTCAATCATGAAGTGTTAATGATGTAATGAAGTTTATCCATCAATGTTTTGTTTGTTGCTGATGATCAGATATATTTGAAAAGTTAGGAGGCTGACTTCTGAGTCAGAATATGTGTTTGGGTAAAATGTTCTGTTCTGAGTTCCTCGGGTCCACTTGGGTCCCGAGGATAGAAAAAACTAAAGTTGTTTAAGTTTTATTGAAGTCCTGCTGTAATACTGGATTTGAAAAAATGTTTAGTTAAACATATTGAATCTATATAATGAAGACTGTTGCTGAGAAACATTTAATATTTCTGCATGCTTTACTTATGTTTGAGTTAATGAGGAATATTATTTTTAATACCTCCAATGGCTAAGGCCTTAATTGATCAGGTAGATTCTGTGATTATTCATGTTGGATGAGGAATATCCGCCCCAGCCAGCCAGAAGAAATGCCAATCCCATTCCTACGCTATACCCCATTCATACCCTGCCTTATACCCTATCCGGATGAAGAGATGACTACAGCTTTTACATGGAAATCTTCGTTGTTCATCTTCGTTGTTCATCTTTGTTGTTCAAATGCCATGGGAGATGCTGAGATGAGTAAAGGTGGATACCTGCTGGAAAATATTCCTGGAATGACACCTTGAGGGTTAGCCATGACGCACGCCCAAGGTCTACGAAAGTCCAGTGAGCATCACAAGGGAGTGATCCAGATACGCCAGCCTGAAGCCCAAGTCTAGCCCAATGCATCAGTTCCCATCTGTCTGTGGATATCGAGTTCTATCCTTACAAAGAGGCAGGGTTTTGTGGTAGAAGGATCTCTGTAAAATATGGATAAACACAGAATCGAACCAAAAGTTTTGAGAAAAGTTTAGGAGAATGAGAATTATAATGTGGACATTTCTTTTTCCTTCCCTTTCATGAATTTATTGGACATTCAGAAACCATACAAGAGATTTTTTTTGTGCTTTTCTTTGGGACAATTTTTTTATTTTGGCCTAAAGGCTGTCATGCCCCTCCCACTTGCTTTTAAGGACTGTCACGCCCCTCCCCCCTTTGTATTTCATGGACAATTGCTATGAAGCTGAGATTATCTGTTTATTGTTACATGCTTAGGATAATGATACATTTATGAGAAAGTAGTCCAGGTGAATGTCGGGGGCTTCAGGGTTTGTGATTATCACGTTCGTGATAAAAGATAGGATTGTAATAGAATGTATAAATAATCAACTCCATTTTAAGTAGAAATGAACTTTGACATACTTAGCTTAACTGAATAGAGTCACACCCTGCTACTGATAGTCATTATGATTAAGCCTGTTCATGCAGTAGCCTGATTGTATAAGAAAAGTCCCTTGCTAAACTAAATTCAGCAGTTAAATAGAAGATAAGAATATACTGAGTTTGTATAATTTTTAGAAACGTATGTGTTAAGACATAGCCCCTCCTATCTTTCTTTTTCATATAAGCCACTCTGAAATTCAATAAAGGCCAGAGATATAATGAACACACTATCCATTTCCAAGTGTCATTTTGATTTCTCATGGATCCGGGGGTCACTGAAAATGATCTTGCATTTACCTGAAGTACACCTGGGTGGCGGTATTACCTGCTTCAGCAACCATCTGCTACATTCATATGATGTGTTTGAAATTTTAATGACAGTGCCACTTTAAGGAAAAACTGAACTGCTAGCCATATCAATTGCTGTACAGAGGAAACATTTTAATAATAAATGTGCCATAACAACGCTGAATGATATAGGTGACTCTGTAATTAGAATGGCTTCAACTTGCTAGTCACGGTGTATATTATGTTTGGAAAATGATGTATTTAATAATACAAATCCACTAATATTTTTCTGTTTAACTTTCCATGAATTCAGTTCCAAGGACAACATTCAAATCAGTGAATCACTTCTATTTTTTGGAATAAGAAAAAATTGCTGAGAGGTGGATGAAAAGAAATCTGACAGTGTTTGGCATGGTATTTGTTTTGTAAAATATTAACACATGGTTCAGTGAATTCCTGTGAAATTCAAGAAAATTTTGAAGACATAATACTTTGTTCTACAAGAGCTCTGCCAAATGACACCCAAAGGAGGTTTTGTTACTTTCACTACGAGGATATGGCTTGAAATTAAAAACGGTACAACAGGAACATAATAGAACTGTGGCCACGAAGTAGAATAATTTATGGAAGTGCACCATGGTTATGTTTTATTTACTGTTTTATACACTTTATTCACTTCCTTTTCAAACTTCTGTCAAACTAGCAAACAGCTTGTAGGAAGTTCTAGAACAGGTGTTTAATTAGTTATTTTGTAATAAAGTATGTGCAACCATATATTTGTTAATTTAGGCTTTTTAGACACTTATGCCGCGTACACACGACCGTTTTTAATGTCATTGAAAAGAACGGCATTTTTCTCAACGTGATTCTCCTCAAAAAAAAAAAAAAATGTGATTCTTCTCAAGCCTGCCTTGCCTACACACTATCGTGGAAAAAAATGCTTGAGTAAAGCGCAGTGACGTACAACACGTACGACGGCACTATAAAGGGGAAGTTCCGTTAGAATGGCGCCACCCTTCATGTTAGTAAAGTTTGTTGAGCAACGATTCGCGCTTTTCAGCCTCGTGCTTTTCAGTCCGTTACAGCATGACGAATGTGCTATCTCCATTACGAATGCTAGTTTTACCAGAACGAGCGCTCCTGTCTCATACTTGTTTCTGAGCATGCGCATTTTTTTTTACTTCGTTAAAGCCCACACAGGGCCGTTTTTCATGACCAGAAAAACGACGATGTGAAAAACGACGAGAAAAATTAGAGCATGTTCCAATTTTTTCATGGCCATTTTTCACATCGTAAAAAATGCTCTGAAGCCCACACACGATCATTTTTAATGACCATTTAAAAAAATTGCATTTTTCTCGTCATTAAAAACGATCGTGTGTACGCGGCATGAGATTTCGTACTATCCCTGCTGCTCCCGGTATATAAAATACATAGGGTTATTCCTAGCCTTTTTGCTGCCGAGGCAAAGTGTGACATGGTGCCCCCTGTAGTAGGCATTATCACAGGTATTTATATAGCACCGACAATTTACGCAGCACTTTACTGTACATTAAAATCACTGCACAATTTATTTTTAAGACACTGTATACATATGATGATTTACTGTATCATAATAAGAACATAAACACGGCCAAGAAGCTATTGTTCATTAGTTAACTAGCTAAATACATAAATAATGTAACAACAACTTTATTTATTTTATTTAATGTGTGGTTACCAAACAGCAGCTATCATGAGACAACATGACTGCAAGGCAGATCAACAGACATATTGTATATAGCAAGCACTAGGTAGCTGTGGATCACTTAAAGGGTAATTCCACTTTCATGGGAAAAAAAAAGCAAACAAACAAAAAAATTATATAGCGTATACATTTGCGACACGTCATTTTCTGAAAATGTAATGCAATATGGCTACCTGGAGGTGTTCTTTACACAGAATGTGTACAGAACGCCCTCCAGAAACATAATTTCCTGCCTGTGTGATTGGTTCATCAATTTTCCCAGAAGTCTGCACTAAAGGCCTATACACACGATCGGATATTCCGACAACAATTGTCCGATGGACGTGTTTTGTCGGATAATCCGACCGTCTGTATGCTCCATCGGACAACTGTTGTCGGAATTTCCGACAACAAATGTTGTGTGTTCATGCTCTCAAATTGTCCGACAACAGATGTGTTCCGTTGGATCATCCGATCGTGTGTACACAAATCCATCGGGCTAAAATCCAAAGTACAAACACGCATGCTCCGAACCAATGTTAAACATCAGACAACAATAGCAGAAGTTGCCCAAAGGGTGGCGGTAAAGGGCTGAAAAAACACGTAGTTTGGCGTATGTTGGCTGAAAATGTTCTGCCGTCTGTATGCAGAACAAGTTTACAGACAACGCCCATCGGACAAAAATCCACGGATTTGTCCGATGAAAGTCAGATCATGTGTAAGAGGCTTAAGATACAAGTCAGATTTCAGGCATCCACTGCAACAAAAATGTCATTTTTGGTGAGATACTCCCAATAGGAAATCATGGCTAAAGGGATTCTGACCCAGAAGCTTTCCTCATTAGAGACCTGTCGTGCGCAGCTGATTGATAATTATGAAACCACTCCCATCAGACTTACTCAGCACTAGGGATGAGCTTCGAGTTCGAGTCGAACTCATGTTCGACTCGAACATTGCCTGTTCGCCTGTTCGCCCGTTCGCCGAACAGCGAACAAATTGGGGTGTTCGCGGCAAATTCGAAAAATCTATGGGAGAAATCTAAAGTGGTAATTATAAAGGCTTATATGCAAGTTATTGTCCTAAAAAGTGTTTGGGGACCGGGGTCCTGCCCCAGGGGACATGTATCAATGCAAAAAGAAGTTTTAAAAACTGCAGTTTTTTCGGGAGCAGTGATTTTAATAATGCTTAAAATGAAAAAATAAAAGTGAAATATTCCTTTAAATTTCGTACCTGGGGGGTGTGTATGATATGCATGTGAAGTGGCGCATGTTTCCCGTGCTTAGAACTGTCCCTGCAAAAAATGTCATTTTTGAAAGAAAAAAAGTCATTTAAAACTGACTCGCGGCTATTAATGAATTGTCGGCTCCCGGCAATACAAACAAAAGTCATTGATAAAAAAAAAAAAAAAAGCGTGGGGGTTCCCCAGAATTCAATTACCAGGCCCTTCAGGTCTGGAATGGATATTAAGGGGAACCCCGCCGCAAATTTAAAAAAAAATTGACGTGGGGTTCCCCCAAATATCCATTCCAGGCCCTTCAGATCTGGCATGGATTTTAAGGGGAACTCCACCCCAAATTTAAAAAAAAAATGGCGTGGAGTCCCCCTAAAAATCCATACCAGACCCCTTATCCGAGCACGCAACCTGGCAGGCCGCAGGGGAAAAGGGGGGGACGAGATAGCGGCCCCCCCTCCCTCCTGAACCGTACCAAGCCACATGCCCTCAACATGGGGAGGATGTCCCCATGTTGATGGGGACAAGGGCCTCATCCCCACAACCCTTGCCCGGTGGTTGTGGGGGTCTGCGGGCGGGGGGCTTATCGGAATCTGGAAGACCCCTTTAACAAAGGGGACCCCCAGATCCCGCCCCCCCTATGTGAATTGGTAAGGGGTACATTGTACCCCTACCATTTCACGAAAAAAAAAGTAAAAAAATGTTTAAAAAAACACACAAACACCTTGAAAAAGTCCTTTATTTAAAAAAAAAACAAAAAACATTCCAGCGGTGAAATCCAGTGTCCCGCGGCGATCCCGATGTCCAGCGCTGTCCTTCATTGGTTGTGCCTGAGCGGACCTGATGGGGAACTCCCTCTCAGTATTTTAAATGTATAGACCCGCCCCTTCTAAAGTTCCCCATCAGGTCCGCTCAGCGGACCAGATGCGGAACATGAGAAGGGGCGGGTCTATACATGTATTAACAAAGTGAGAGCAGTTCCCCATCAGGTCCGCCCGCTCGGTATGTCGGACCCGCCTACGTCATTGGCTTGAGCGGGGAACTTCCTTCACTGTGTAATTTAAATTTACATAGTGAAGGAAGTTCCCCGCTCAAGCCAATGACGTAGGCGGGTCCGACATACCGAGGGGGCGGACCTGATGGGGAACTGCTCTCACTTTGGTAATACATGTATAGACCCGCCCCTTCTCATGTTCCGCATCTGGTCCGCTGAGCGGACCTGATGGGGAACTTTAGAAGGGGCGGGTCTATAAATTTAAAATACTGAGAGGGAGTTCCCCATCAGGTCCGCTCAGGCACAACCAATGAAGGACAGCGCTGGACATCGGGATCGCCGCGGGACACTGGATTTCACCGCTGGAATGTTTTTTTTTTTTTTTTTAATAAAGGACTTTTTCAAGGTGCTTGTGTGTTTTTTTTTTAAAAAAATTTACGCTTTCTTCGTGAAATGGTAGGGGTACAATGTACCCCTTACCAATTCACATAGGGGGGGGCCGGGATCTGGGGGTCCCCTTTGTTAAAGGGGTCTTCCAGATTCCGATAAGCCCCCCGCCCGCAGACCCCCACAACCACCGGGCAAGGGTTGTGGGGATGAGGCCCTTGTCCCCATCAACATGGGGACATCCTCCCCATGTTGAGGGCATGTGGCTTGGTACGGTTCAGGAGGGAGGGGGGCCGCTCTCTCGTCCCCCCCTTTTCCCCTGCGGCCTGCCAGGTTGCGTGCTCGGATAAGGGGTCTGGTATGGATTTTTAGGGGGACTCCACGCCATTTTTTTTTAAAATTTGGGGTGGAGTTCCCCTTAAAATCCATGCCAGATCTGAAGGGCCTGGAATGGATATTTGGGGGAACCCCACGTCAATTTTTTTTTTAATTTGCGGCGGGGTTCCCCTTAATATCCATTCCAGACCTGAAGGGCCTGGTAATTGAATTCTGGGGAACCGCCACGCTTTTTTTTTTTTTTTTATCAATGACTTTTGTATGTATTGCCGGGAGCCGACAATTCATTAATAGCCGCGAGTCAGTTTTAAATGCATTTTTTTCTTTCAAAAATGACATTTTTTGCAGGGACAGTTCTAAGCACGGGAAACATGCGCCACTTCACATGCATATCATACACACCCCCCAGGTACGAAATTTAAAGGAATATTTCACTTTTATTTTTTCATTTTAAGCATTATTAAAATCACTGCTCCCGAAAAAACGGCCGTTTTTAAAACTTCTTTTTGCATTGATACATGTCCCCTGGGGCAGGACCCAGGTCCCCAAACACTTTTTAGGACAATAACTTGCATATTAGCCTTTATAATTAACACTTTAGATTTCGAACGTTCGAGTCCATTGTATTTAATAGGGTTCTAAAGTTTACACGAACATTTTGTCTGTTCGCAGGTTCTGGTGCGAACAGAACAGGGGGGTGTTCGGCTCATCCCTGCTCAGCACAGAGGAACAAACAGTGATTTCTTCAGAATGACAAAAGGTAGGAATCTGCAACAAAGGTTGTTAAAATCCTTGTAATGTACATAGATCACCCAGCGGGGAATGTTTTTTCGCAACAAAAGTGGAGTTATGCTTTAACAGTGCTAGATATGTGTCATTCAGTGTAGGCCTCCACCACTCACCGATGCTGCCAATTAATTCCCTCACCCCTAAACCCGGTGCAACCCTCTTGCAACACTGTTCACATGTGAAACCCTCTTCCAACACTACTCATGTCTGTACCCTTTGCCGACCTCATCCAACACTGCTCAACCCTGCATCCACTGTCACCCTCTTTCAACACTGCTCATCTCTGCATCCACTGTCACCCTCTTCCAACACTGCTCATCTCTGCATCCACTGTCACCCTCTTCCAACACTGCTCATCTCTGCATCCACTGTCACCCTCTTCCAACACTGCTCATCTCTGCATCCACTGTCACCCTCTTCCAACACTGCTCATCTCTGCATCCACTGTCACCCTCTTCCAACACTGCTCATCTCTGCATCCACTGTCACCCTCTTCTAACACTGCTCATCTCTGCATCCACTGACACCCTCTTCCAACACTGCTCATCTCTGCATCCACTGACACCCTCTTCCAACACTGCTCATCTCTGCATCCACTGTCACCCTCTTCCAACACTACTCAACCCTGCATCCACTGTCACCATCTTCCAACACCGCTCAACCCTGCATCCACTGTCATCCTCTTCCAACACTGCTCAACCCTGCATCCACTGTCACCCTCTTCCAACACTACTCAACCCTGCATCCCCTGTCACCCTCTTCCAACACTGCTCATCTCTGCATCCACTGTTACCCTCTTCCAACTATGCTCATCTCTGCATCCACTGTCACCCTCTTCCAACACTGCTCATCTCTGCATCCACTGTCACCCTCTTCAAACACTGCTCATCTCTGCATCCACTGTCACCCTCTTTCAACACTGCTCAACGTTGCATCCACTGTCACCCTCTTCCAACACTGCTCATCTCTGCATCCACTGTCACCCTCTTCCAACTATGCTCATCTCTGCATCCACTGTCACCCTCTTCCAACTATGCTCATCTCTGCATCCACTGTCACCCTCTTCCAACTATGCTCATCTCTGCATCCACTGTCACCCTCTTCCAACACTGCTCATCTCTGCATCCATTGTCACCCTCATCCAACACTACTCAACCCTGCATCCGCTGTCACCCTCTTCCAACACTACTCAACCCTGCATCGACTGTCACCCTCTTCCAACACTACTCAACCCTGCATCGACTGTCACCCTCTTCCAACACTACCAACCCTGCATCCATTGTCACCCTCTTCCAACACTACTCAACCCTGCATCCACTGTTACCCTCTTCCAACACTGCTCATCTCTGCATCCACTGTTACCCTCTTCCAACACTGCTCATCTCTGCATCCACTGTCACCCTCTTCCAACTATGCTCATCTCTGTGTAGCGGGGTCTCTAAATTTAGGTGGGATGCACCTGGGTGGTAGTATGACCCAGGTGTGTAAATCATGAGAGGATTTGGACCATTTGTATTCATGGAGGACTGGGTGGCGAGGTACCCGCAGGCTCAAGGTAGATTTGCTGCCACAGTGCTGTCCTTTTTGTCCCTTTCCGGAGATAGTACGGCGAGGGCGGGGAACCTGCCGTGACGTCAATGGAGGAGATAAAAGGGGGAGACGCCCTTGCTACGAGGTCTTCGGGATCTTCTTCATCACGCGCCCAGGCACCTTAGGCCTGGGTGCGGGCGGTCCGGAGTTCCGGCCCAGGCGCCCTAGGCCTGGCCGGAGCGGAGTTGGCGTCCATCCCAGGCACCTTCAGACTGAGGTGAGGTACTAAATCAGAGGCCTGGGACCCGGTGACTTCGACTGGGTCCCGCGAGGGCGGAGGAGTCCGAGGGTCCCTGAGGTGGATGGGGCCCATGTCTGAGGTGAGGAGGCTTGAGAGGTCACCCGTCCGTAGAGTCCGGAGCAGCACCAACCCGGTGACGGATGGGCCTCTGGTAACTCCCTTGGAGGGACATCTCCCCCTGACAGGGGCCACAACGCAGCAAAGGTACTCCTATCTACATTCTCTTGAGTCGCTGGTAGAGACTCACAAGTTCCAAGTTCTCTCTCTAGCCAAGGCTATAGTAACCGCTGGTGAATCCACAGTGGTTTAGCGTACAATCAGGATAGTGCCCGACCTGCTTACCCCACCGTATTGAACTGTTATTGGGTCTCAACCAGTTGGCTGGTAAAGAACTGTTTGATTGTGAGTGTGACAATAAAACAAGAGTTGGACCCTAATCGGTGTGTGGTACTCTGGTTAATGGGAGCAGAGGGAAGTGTCAGCACAGCAAGACTTGGTCCTTAACTGAAATGCACAGGCCCGAGAAAAATAACTGGTACTGGCCTTCACCTCACCCACTGCCATGGGGAGGACATGGGCCGTAGCGCATCTCACCCTCACATGTGAAATACCCCTAGACAAAGAAGAGGGGGTGAGGCCGCTACACGTGGGGGCTCGGGAGTCTGGGATGATGTGTGTTTTGACCTTGGAATTAAGAACGGCTGTGTCTGAACTTTGCTGCCCGGAGGAGTTCCGAGCGGGTCGGCCATGTGATCGGCCAAAGTGCATATCTGCTCAAAGTCGTGGAAATGACCCTAAGACGGGAAAGGCCCATGCGGAAGAGCGAGAATAGGGAGAAGTCCAGCCGTGTGACGTACTACATGTGGGGGCTTTTACTGCACTGCGCCATGAGGCACCCCATGACTACACAGTTTGTGGGCGGAGTTTGATGGAAGCCCGCGAAAACGTGCAAGTCGTGGGAGGAGTCTGGCCATGTGGGGAGATACACGTGGAGACTTCGGCGCGTGGTCAGTGCGTGATGGAGCAGCAGACAGTCGGGATGGCCTCAAGCTCCCCGTGGATTCCGGTTCCCTACCCCACGAAGATGACTACCTTTGCTGCTCCCCTTACAGACACGGGGATAAGACTCAGGCCCCGAGGGCAGTTGGCTCTGTACACCTGCAGAGACACGGAGGCCCTCGGCGTGATCTGTCCCGGATGTTTTGGGACTGGTGGTCCACCTGAAGCCATTCGGGCGTTGTGAGGCGTGCAGAGAATTCTTATTCGAGGTGGAGCCATCCACAGTAAGGCCCCGGGCCCTTCGCCTCAACTGCCTCACAGGTACCGCTACTCCGGAAGGGGAGATCCAGGCCTTTGCGGAGGTTCCCGTACGCACTGACCAGGGCGATGTGACTGCCCAACCAGAGACTGAGAAAGAAAAATCAGAGGATGCTGCTTCGGTCACCACAGATTCCCTGCTCCCACCTCCAAAGAGGAAAGTCGGCCTGGTACAGGCGTCCTGTGGTCGTGGTCGAGCTTCACCCCATCGCTTGCCGGGCCTGGATGGATCCGGTTGGAAGAGTCCTGGACATCCCTGTGCTTCGAAAGGTCAAGGTGAGCCAGGGGCTGGGACTGTGGTGGTGGTTGGAGGTGTCGGGAGTCCACAATCGGTGGAGCCCGCTAGGGAGGGTAGTTCCACGTCTACTAGAGACTACCTTCCCGCAGAGATGTATGACACCTCCAACCTAGAATCGCTGTCGGACTGTGGAGATGACGGTGAAATAGACAAACTTTTTCATCGCAAGGGCTGGGACAAACGCCCGTTGCCTGTGTTACATGCACCACAAGATTCGCCTATGTCTATAGGAGATAGCACGCCCCGGGCGGAAGCCCCGGAGTCTACGGGGAAGCCTAGTCCTCCAATTGTTCTTCCACAATCCGCATCATCACCCGTTTTGTTGGCGGGGACACAACGCACATCACTACGGGCACCAAGAGCAAAGCCATCAGAGGTAGTGAAAGTACCTCGGCATCCGGAGGCCATCGTTCAACCAGGAGAAGGTGGCTCCTTTGGCCCGACTGCAACGACTCTTCTGCCAGAGGGTCGCCCGTGAGTACGGATGGGAATATCCTTACTTGCCCCGGGACTTACTGTTTGAGGTTGAAGTTCTGCGGCAGCGGTGGTATGATGAGTTTGTTTGGGAGAAACTTAAAGTGCCTCATGCTCGGCAATACTTGTCCTGTTCGCCAGTCGTGTCGAAAAAAATTCAGAGACTGCAGAGCAGACTGGATGTTGGGGCGTCATATTCATGCGGACAAGGTGCTTATCTGCCGGAAAGATGGAGAGGACATTGACTATTCGATTGAGGTTTTCGATAAGCATCTGAAGCCCCTGTTCTTGCCTGACCCGAAGTTTTACTTGTAAGAGGAGACTTTCCTGTGTGTTTTTTTTCTACTCTTTGGAGGAATGAGAGCTGTTTTGTTTTGTTCTCTCTTCTTTCACAATTCGAAGACAGAGACTTTGGGGGTAGAATCAGAATAGGGACGCAGGAAGAAGGAAGATTTCACCCAGTGTCATTACCGCGTCACTGTCACCAGGTGGCAGTGTTGCGCAACGGCTGTTTTTTTTTTTTTACACTTGCATCACTTTACTCGTTGGAGCGAAAGGGGCTCTCGGCTGATAGACCCATTCATTCCAAACTAACACAAATATGTTAGGATGTTGTGTTCTTTTTGTTTCCCTTCTGCAGGAGATCCATCTGTCAAGACTGCTGAGTATGGGGTGGTTCTTAGACAGTGATGGGAGGGATTGTATATGTGTACATGCTTAGAGGGTTTTATGAAAGAGTTTATTGTTTTATGTTCCCCTTCCCTTGAGCAGGTCTTGGCACAATTAGGATTCAAATTTTGAGGGATAGCCTCTGGGGTCAGGCTTATGTCACCATTCCATGGGAGACATGGGTTTGCACCAGACGCTGGGGACCAGCGTCAAATCACAGGGGGGAGTGTGTAGCGGGGTCTCTAAATTTAGGTGGGATGCACCTGGGTGGTAGTATGACCCAGGTGTGTAAATCATGAGAGGATTTGGACCATTTTTATTCGTGGAGGACTGGGTGGTGTATTATTCTCCTTGGCCTGTGGGTGGCGAGGTACCCGCAGGCTCCAGGTAGATTTGCTGCCGCAGTGCTGTCCTTTTTGCCCCTTTCCGGAGATGGTACGGCGAGGGCGGGGAACCTGCCGTGACGTCAATGGAGGAGATAAAAGGGGGAGACGCCCTTGCCACGAGGTCTTCGGGATCTTCTTCATCACGCGCCCAGGCACCTTAGGCCTGGGTGCGGGCGGTCCGGAGTTCCGGCCCAGGCGCCCTAGGCCTGGCCGAAGTGGAGTTGACGTCCATCCCAGGCACCTTCAGCCTGGGGTGAGGTACTAAACCGGAGGCCTGGGGCCCGGTGACTTCGACTGGGTCCCACGAGGGCGGAGGAGTCCGAGGGTCCCTGAGGTGGATGGGGCCCATGTCTGAGGTGAGGAGGCTGGAGAGGTCACCCGTCCGGAGAGTCCGGAGCAGCACCAACCCGGTGATGGATGGGCCTCTGGTAACTGCCTTGGAGGGACATCTCCCCCTGACAGGGGCCACAACGCAGCGAAGGTACTCCTATCTACATTCTCTTGAGTCGCTGGTAGAGACTCACAAGTTCTAAGTTCTCTCTCTAGCCAAGGCTATAGTAACCGCTGGTGAATCCACAGTGGTTTAGCGTACAATCAGGATAGTGCCTCGACCTGCTCACCCCACCGTATTGAACTGTTATTGGGTCTCAACCAGTTGGCTGGTAAAGAACTGTCTGATTGTGAGTGTGACAATAAAACAAGAGTTGGACCCTAATCGGTGTGTGGTACTCTGGTTAATGGGAGCAGAGGGAAGTGTCAGCACAGCAAGACTTGGTCCTTAACTGAAACGCACAGGCCCGAGGAAAATAACTGGTACTGGCCTTCACCTCACCCACTGCCATGGGGAGGACATGGGCCGTAGCGCATCTCACCCTCAAATATGAAATACCCCTAGACAAAGAAGAGGGGGTGAGGCCGCTACATCTGCATCCACTGTCACCCTCTTCCAACATTGCTCATCTCTGCATCCACTGTCACCCTCTTCCAACACTGCTCATCTCTGCATCCACTGTCACACTCTTCCAACACTGCTCATCTCTGCATCCACTGTCACCCTCTTCCAACACTGTTCAACCCTGCATCCACTGTCACCCTCTTCCAATACTGCTCATCTCTGCATCCACTGTCACCCTCTTCCAACACTGCTCATCTCTGCATCCACTGTCACCCTCTTCCAACACTGCTCATCTCTGCATCCACTGTCACCCTCTTCCAACACTGCTCATCTCTGCATCCACTGTCACCCTCTTCCAACGCGGCTCATCTCTGCATCCACTGTTACCCTCTTCCAACACTGCTCATCTCTGCATCCACTGTCACCCTCTTCCAACACTGCTCATCTCTGCATCCACTGTCACCCTCTTCCAACGATGCTCATCTCTGCATCCACTGTTACCCTCTTCCAACAGGCTCATCTCTGCATCCACTGTCACCCTCTTCCAACATGGCTCATCTCTGCATCCAATGTTACCCTCTTCCAACACTGCTCATCTCTGCATCCACTGTCACCCTCTTCCAACGATGCTCATCTCTGCATCCACTGTCACCCTCTTTCAACATTGCTCATCTCTGCATCCACTGTCACCCTCTTCCAACACTGCTCATCTCTGCTTCCACTGTCACCCTCTTCCAACACTGCTCATCTCTGCTTCCACTGTCACCCTCTCCAACACTGCTCATCTCTGCTTCCACTGTCACCCTCTTCCAACACTGCTCATCTCTGCATCCACTGTCATCTTCTTCCAACACTGCTCACCCCTGCAACCTTATTCCAAAATTGCTAACCTCCCCTGCCACCCTCTTCCAATGATGCTCACCTCTGCATCTCCTACCAGCAACTTCCAACACTGCTCATCTCTGCATCCCCTACCACCTTTATACAACACTGCTGACCTCTGCACCCCCTGCAACCTTATTCCAGCACTGTTCACCTCTGTACCCCCTGCCACCCACTTCTAAAATTGCTCACCTCTACACCTCCTACTACCCTCTTCTAATGGTGCTGAGACTTTATCAAGCTGGTACCCATTCAAGCTGCTGGAAGATCTCAGTTGAAATTAATGATCCACAATGATAGAAGAACTGCGTTCATTCAATTTCCTAAAACATGGTAAAAAATCTACTACAACAGCCATTTCTATGTACTATCTATTCTCTTAGAGTTCCAAGAAGGGATAGAGCCAACAATAACCAGTAGGAATAGAGCCAGCAATAACAGTCTGACAGATATTCTAACCTTTTCCTAGTATCAACAACTAAAAAAGAAATACACTTTAAGCAAATATATTGGTTACATCCCATGTTCTCTGCAAATTTAAATTGGAGTTAGTAATGATATCAAAGGCAGATGTGTTGCTCTATTAGCATGTTCGAGCACAGAGAAAAAAAAACACTCATGAAACTATGACTATTAAAAAAGAAAGAAAATATGGACAGAGCAAAAACAAATATATTTTCTCAGTCACAGCTTGCACACTGCGTTGCAGTTGTAACATGGTCAGATATTAGAACAGAAAACAGCGTCATGGTCATGACAGAATTAACCTGCTAGCTGCTAGCATTTTATTCAGTTTTCACCTAGAACAACTGAGTTGTCTAAGAAAAATAATAATGTGTGCATTCAGATTAAGAATAAGTTAGTTTCCACCAATGAAACTGAAATCAAGGTGCAAAGGTAAGTGCAGGTATTAGAGATAAAATATAGGACAACTAAACTAAACCTATCATCAACTTAAAAAAATGCAGGTAAAAGCACAAATATTTTAAATGCTTTCTTGCAGTGTTTTTGCTTTCCATAAACAAACATTTATTCCCAAAATGTCTTTGAGCGTGCTAGAGAATGTTACCACTCCAGTAATGCCGCGTACACATGATCGGATGGTTTTTCCAACGGAATTCCGCTCAAGCTTGGCTTGCAAACACACGGTCACATAAAAGTTCTCTGAACTTTCGACCGTCAAGAACGCGGTGACGTACAACACTATGACGAGCCGAGAAAATTAAGTTCAATGCTTCCGAGCATGCGTCAAATTGTTTCCGAGCATGCGTCGGAATTGCTACAGACGATTGGAATTTCTGATAGGAATTTTTTCAGTCGGAAAATTTGAGAACCAGCTCTCAATCTTTTGTTGGCGGAAATTCCGACAGCAAAAGTCCGATGGAGCCTACACACGGTCGGAATTTCCGAACAAAAGCTCACATCAGACTTTTCTTGTCAGAAAATCCGACCGTGTGTACGGGGCATTAGAGTAATTTTTCTATGCCTAATTTTTTTCAGCTAACTTTATAAGCTAATATTTTTATATAACAATATATATGTTTAATATATTAAAAGAAGATCTTAGGCAACATACTCCAAAAGTAAATGGCACAAACTCAGCTCCGAATTTATTAACTTGCTCTTTGTTCTGTTATGATGAATAATTTTAGATAATAATTTTTCTTATGTTTTAGCTTGAGTAAATCTCAATTAAAAGGCAGTTTGTGATTATATTTAGATATTTCTGTAGTGAACATTTTTAGAGCAAGCTTTGATTGCTTTATTTAACAATCACCAGATCTCTGCTGACTTTGACTAACAGGGTTGAAAGGTCCTAGCTGAACAGACCTGGGTTCGGTTGGGAGCACACCATTGAAGTTTGGATTCTGAATTCAAACTCCATTTGGAGCCGAACATTTGAATTAAGTAAGGTCCATTTTCTAAGCTATTAATCAGTGGGATTGGCAAAGGGCATAGGGGGCTGTGCACTGACCTGTAGGCCATGCACCAAAGGAAACAAAATGTAAATGATTTTGTTTATTGCAGTCCATTTTGGAGTGTCTCAAAGAGCAACATACAGTAAAATGTATGCAATTCTTTAAATAACATGTTTGGGGTTACGCCTTAAAGCTGTATGTGAAATAAAAGAATGTTATGACTGTTGGCGACAACATCAATGACACCATACTCTGGCATCACCTAAACTGCAAATCTATTAATTTACCTTAATTTTACTTAATTCTTTGGCTTACACAAACAAAATATGATCAACTTCCAACCCCCAGAAAATTAGTAGTAGGTAGTTTTTGGCAAAAATATTTTTTGGTGTAAAGTATATACAGTAAAACCTTGGACTCAGAGTAACTTGGTTTGATAGTGTTTTGCAAGACAAGCAAAATGTATTTATAAATGTTGACTTGATAAACAAGCGATGTCTTGATATACAAGTAGTGTCACAACTGAGTATAAAAGAGAAGAGAGGCGCCTCTAAGTGTAGCATAATGGTTACATTTAATGAAGGTACGGCATTTAGCAACTCACATGGTTGATGATTAAAACAGGCACATAGTATGCAGGCATCCGGGGTAAAGCTGTCCACATAGACCAGGCATGTCCAAAGTCCAGCCCGCGGGCCAACTGCGACCCGCGTTCCGGCTTTGAACGGCCCGCCTGGTTATCTGGATATATATATCTTTTGTGGCCCCCAGCGATCTCCCAGCACCGGGGCCCAAAAGATATATATCAGGCATCACTAAATGGTGGATCGCGGGCCGAATCCTGCCCGCCACTAACATCATTAATTACATGGGAGGCGTGGCAGGTCTCTCCTTAACATCGCATCACTCCCCCTTCTACCCCCTCCCCACACACCTTATTCACACAAGCCTGGAAGCGCTGCAGGTCTGGACAAAGGGCGGGACCTTTCAAGTTACAAAGCAGGTGATTGGTTGCTAGACAGTGGGGCGGTCCCAGCAACCAATCACCCGCCTTTAACTTGAAAAGTCCCGCCCTTTGTCTGGACCTGCCATGTCATGCGTGCTTCCCGCCTTGTGTAATTAGGTAGGGCAGTGTGGGGAGGGGGAGGAAGGGGGAATGCAGCGTTGATGAAAGGGACAGTCTGTCTGACTGTAATATTGAGGGAGGACTGTGATGGAGGGATTCTGTAATGGAGTGGGGTCTGTGATGGGGGGATATGTGATGAGGTGGGGTCTGTAATGGAGTGGGGGGCTCTGTGATGGAGAGGGGTCTGTAATGGGGGTCTGTGATGGGGGGTCTGTGATAGAGTGGGGTCTGTAATGGGGGGCTCTGTGATGGAGTGGGGTCTGTAATACAGGGGCTCTGTGATGGAGTGGGGTTTGTGATGGGTGGTCTGTGATGGAGTGGGGTCTGTGATGGGGGTGTCTGTGATGGAGTGGGGTCTGTAATGGGGGGCTCTGTGATGGAGTGGGATCTGTGATGGGGGGTCTGTAATGGGGGGGTCTGTGATGAATTGGGGTCTGTAATGGGGGGGTCTGTGATAAGAGTGGGGTCTGTAATGGGGGGATCTGTGATGGAGTGGGGTCTGTGATAAGAGTCGGGTCTGATGGGGGGATCTATGATAGAGTGGGGTCTGTAATGAGGGGAACTGTGATGAATTGGGGTCTGTAATGGGGGGGTCTGTGATGAATTGGGGTCTGTAATGGGGGGTCTGTGATAAAAGTGGGGTCTGATGGGGGGATCTGTGATAAAGTGGGGTCTGTATTAGGGGGGGGGATCTGTGATGAATTGGGGTCTGTAGTGGGGGGGATCTGTGATGAATTGGGGTCTGTAATGGGGGGTCTGTGATAAGAGTGGGGTCTGATGGGGGGATTTGTGATAGAGTGGGGTCAGTAATTGGGGGATCTGTGATGGAGTGGGGTCTGTGATAAGAGTGGGGTCTGATGGGGGGATCTGTGATAGAGTGGGGTCTATAATGGGGGGGGGGATCTGTGATGGGGTGGGGTCTGTAATGGGGGGGATCTGTGGTGGAGTGGGGTCTGTAATGGGGGGGGGATCTGTGATGGAGTGGGGATCTGCTTCACAGACCTTTATTTAAAATTTACGTTTTTTTCCTGAAACTTCCCTCTTAAAGTGAAGGTGCGTGTTATACATCAATAAATACGGTATATCCAAATAACACACAGAACTCACCTCTTTACTCACACACAGCCACAAAGGCAAGAGAATTCTTGTTGGGCAGTGTGATGGAGTGGGGTCTGTGATGGAGTGGGGTCTGTAATGGAGTGGGGGGATGTGGGGTCTGTAATGGGGGGATCTGTGATGAGGTGGGGTCTGTAATGGAGTGGGGTCTGTAATGGGAGGGGGATCTGTGATGAATTGGGGTCTGTATTGGGGGGGTCTGTGATAAGAGTGGGGTCTGTAATGGGGGGATCTGTGATGGAGTGGGGTCTGTGATAAGAGTGGGGTCTGAGGGGGGATCTGTGATAGAGTGGGGTGGGGTCTGTAATGGGGGGGATCTGTGATGAATTGGGGTCTGTAATGGGGGGTCTGTGATAAGAGTGGGGTCTGATGGGGGGATTTGTGATAGAGTGGGGTCAGTAATTGGGGGATCTGTGATGGAGTGGGGTCTGTGATAAGAGTGGGGTCTGATGGGGGGATCTGTGATAGAGTGGGGTCTATAATGGGGGGGATCTGTGATGGGGTGGGGTCTGTAATGGGGGGGATCTGTGATGGAGTGGGGTCTGTAATGGGGGGGGGATCTGTGATGGAGTGGGGATCTGCTTCACAGACCTTTATTTAAAATTTAAGTTTTTTTCCTGAAACTTTCCTCTTAAAGTGAAGGTGCGTGTTATACGCCAATAAATACGGTATATCCAAATAACACACAGAGCTCACCTCTTTACTCACACACAGCCACAAAGGCAAGAGAATTCTTGTTGGGCAGTGTGATGGGGGGGTCTGTGATGGAGTGGGGTCTGTAATGGAGTGGGGGGGATCTGTGATGATATGGGGTCTGTAATGGGGGGGATCTGTGATGAGATGGGGTCTGTAATGGAGTGGGGTCTGTAATAAGAGGGGGATCTGTGATGAATTGGGGTCTGTAATGGGGGGGTCTGTGATAAGAGTGGGGTCTGTAATGGGGGGATCTGTGATGGAGTGGGGTCTGTGATAAGAGTGGGGTCTGATGGGGGGATCTGTGATAGAGTGGGGGGGGATCTGTGATGGAGTGGGGTCTGTAATGGGGGGGGGGGGATCTGTGATGGAGTGGGGATCTGCTTCACAGACCTTTATTTAAAATTTACATTTTTTTCCTGAAACTTTCCTCTTAAAGTGAAGGTGCGTGTTATACGCCAATAAATACGGTATATCCAAATAACACACAGAGCTCACCTCTTTACTCACACACAGCCACAAAGGCAAGAGAATTCTTGTTGGGCAGTGTGATGGAGTGGGGTCTGTGATGGGGGGGGGATCTGTGATGGAGTGGGGTCTGTAATGGAGTGGGGGGGATCTGTGATGATGTGGGGTCTGTAATGATGTGGGGTCTGTAATGAGGGGGATCTGTGATGAGGTGGGGTCTGGTAACCTGGTAACCTGTAAAAATTTTCAAAGCGTCGCCTATGGAGATTTTTAAGTACGGAGGTTTAGCGCCATTCTATGAGTGTGCGCAATTTTAAAACATGACATGTTAGGTATCTATTTACTCGGCATAACATCATCTTTCATATTTTACAAAAAAATTGGGCTAACTTTACTGTTTTGTTATTTTTTAATTCATAAAGCCATTTTTTTTTCCCAAAAAAAGGCTTTGAAAAATGATTGCGCAAATACCGTGCAAGAAAAAAAGTTGCAATGACCGTCATTTTATTCCATAGGGTGTCTGCTAAAAAAACATATATAATGTTTGGGGGTTCTGAGTAATTTTCTAGCAAAAGAATGATGATTTGTACATGTAGGAGAGAAGTGCCAGAATAGGCCCAGTATTGAGGTGGTAAAAAAAGCCCGGTGTTGAAGTGGTTAAAAAAGCTGCAATTTCTGAGAGCTTAAGCAGGCATTTAAAATTCATAAAAAAAATAATATTTATTAGTGTCTTTTTAGGACACTCAGAAGAAAAATAGCATACAGGTTTACACCACAGCAAAAAAAGCCTGTTGGGACAGGCTGCAATTTATGAGAACTTGAGCAGTTATATTGTTCATTGCAGTCCATTTTGGAGTGGCTCAGAGAGCAACATACAGTAAAAATATGCAATTCTTTAAGTAACATGTTTAGGGGACGCCTTAAAGCTGTATGTGGAATAAAAGAATGTTATGACTTTTGGCGACAATGTCAGTGACACCATACTCTGGCATCACAAACTGCAAATCTATTCATTTACCTCTCTTTTACAAAATTGCTTGGCTTACATACAGCAGCAGCAACAAAATATGATCAACTTCCAACCCCAAAGAAATTTGTAGTAGGTAGCTTTAGGCAAAAATATTTTTTGTGTAAAAGCATATACTTTAAAACTAAAAACAAATGTTATCAACAACATAGAAATTGCCTAACAGGCAGGGGCGTATATAACACAAGGCAAGCAAGGAATTTGCCTGGGATGGCATTTTTCAAGGGGGCGGTGTCCGTACCGGGATGATACCTGCATCTGTATTGTTTTTTAGAGCCAACGGTTGACTCTTTTGTAATATCAATCAGAGCGGCTTGCTAGGCGCTCGATTGCTACTACAGGCAGTGGGACGGGATGTCTCCCCACACTCCCGCGGCTCTCCTGTCCCACCGGGAGACCTAAGCAACCCGCAGCCGCATCTGTCAGATGGCTGGACAGTCAAGCAAAGTTGGGATCGGCTTTGCTTGGCTGTTCGCAACAGTAAACCGGAGGCGATGACACATCACTTCCGGTTTACTCAGAAACCATCAGTGCCAGTTTTTAAAAATCATAAGCATTCAAAAACACAGATCTTGGTGTTTTGAATGCTTTTAAGTGCAGAGGAGGGATATGGGGTCTTGTAGACCCCAGATGTTTCTGTAAATTGTATGTGTCAATGCCTATTGCTGTCACAAGGATGTTTACATTCCTTGTGACAGCAATAAAAGTGATTAAAATAAATTAATAAAAGCACAGTGTAAAAATAAAATAAACAAATAAAAATAAAAAATTACAGTGCCCCGTCCTCCCATGCTCGCACGCAAAGGGGAAAGTGTTTGTCGGTTAGGAAGGATGCAAACAGCGATTGTCCCATACATGTGAGGTATGATGAACGTCAGATGCTGTGCAAGATTCCTTGCACCAGACCTCCTCTGTAAATCTAAAGTGGTAACCTGTAAAGGCTTTTAAAGTGTCGCCTTTGGATAGTAAAATTTACGTTGTTTGTCGCCGTTGCACGGGCATGCACAATTTAAAGTGGTTTGGGTGGAAAAAATAATTGATGGGGGGGCACCCCTTTTTAGTCTTTCCTAGGGCAGCACAAAACCAAAATACACCACTGCTAACAGGGAGAAAACAAGTCACAGAGCAAAGAATGGTGTGATCTTCTATTCATTACCACACTTTATTGTGTACAAATCGCAAATCATAAACCCACACAGAGCTAACAAAGTTGTTATGCTAAACAATAAAAAAAATCACAATGCAATGCTTCTAATGCCGCGTACACATGGCCATTTTTCCCGTCGAAAAAAACGAAATTTTTCCTATTCGATGAGAAAAACGATAGTCTGTGGGCTTTCTGTCGTTTTTTTCGACGAGAAAAACGGCATTAAAAACAATGAGAAAAATTAGAACATGTTCTAATTTTTCTCGTCGTTTTTTTTCGACATGTTTTCCGCGGCAGTGTTTCCCATAGGGAAACACTGCCGCGGAGCCCACACACGGTCGTTTTTTTCGACCAAAAAAAAAAATGACATTTAAAATGGCCGTGTGTGAGGGGAACAAGCTGTTCCTCGTTTTTAACGTCGATTTTCTCGACGGTGTTTTCACCGTCGAAAAAATCGATCGTGTGTACGCGGCATAAGGAAAAAAAAAAAACGTTTTCACACAAACACGCCCACACCTTATTAGTTAAGGTTCTGTCAGAAGGAGATCCCACAAACCTGGTCCAGGATAAACAAATTACAATGTCTTTTTTTTTTCAGGCAGCCCACTCCCTCACTCCTCCTCTATGCCCACTAACCAGTAAAACACAACGGAGGTGTGATAGAACATCTTGATTGATGGAAGCACTACCTCCCTCTTGTACTAAGACACCGGCTGGAGGGGGGTGACACAGCCTGTGACTGGCAGAAATCTCCACATAGACCGCACCGGGTGCCACTTCTGTCGGCTAAGAACAGGAAACTGAGGCTACAATTCTCACGGGCTCACCTAAATTGGAGACTCAATTTCAGCTGCGACATTCAGATGAAAGGGTCAGAATTTGGTGTAAACAACATGAAAGCATGGATCCATTCTGCCTTGTATCAACGGTTGAGGCTGGTGGTGGTGGTGTAATGGTGTAAGGGATATTTTCTTGCCACACTTTGGGCCACTTAGTACCAATTGAGCATCGTTTAAACTCCACGGCCTACCTGAGTATTGTTGCTGACCATGTCCATCCCTTTATGACTACAGTGTACCCATCTTCTGGTGGCTCCTTCCAGCAGGATAATGCACCATGTCATAAAGCTCAAATCCTCTCACCACTGGTTTCTTGAACATGACAATGAGTTCACTGCACTCTAATGGATTCCAGTCAGCAGCTCTCAATCCAATAGAGAACCTTTGGGATGTGGTGGAATGGGAGATTTGCATCACGGATGTGCAGCCCACAAATCTGTGTGATGCGATCATGTCAATATTAATGTTTCCAACACCTTGTTGAATCTATGCCACAAAGAATTAAAGCAGGGATCCTCAACCTACGGCCCTCCAGCTGTTGCGGAACTACACATCCCATGGAGCATTGTAAAACTCTGACATTCACAGACATGACTAAGCATGATGGGAATCTTAAGCCCCGTACACAGGGTTGGACTTTTGGCCACCAAACTTCATTTTGAGCAAGTTGGACCAACAATCCGACCGTGTGTACGCTCCATCGGACAAACTTTTTTTTTTGTTTTTTTTGTTTTCATCGGACAAAAGTTGGGTCTGCAAACGGACAAACTGTTGGCCAACAAAAGTCCAATGGAGCAAAGTCCGACCGTGTGTACAGAAAACCGTCGGACTTTTGTCCAATGGACAAAACAAATAATGTTAAAATCAACCAACAATAGCAGAAGTTGACCAAAGGGTGGCGGTAAGGAGCAGAAAAGAGCAGAAAAACCACGTGATGTTGGAAAAAGTTTTGGGAAAGTTTGCAGAAAAGTCCTGTGGTGTGTATGCTATGGGTCTGTCCGGCCAACTCCGTTCGGACAAAAAAACACGGAAAAGTCTGATGGAAGTCCGACCGTGTGTATGGGGCTTTAGTTCCTGAACACCTGGAGGGCCATAGTTTGAAGACCCCTGAATTAAAGTGTTACTAAACCCACAACAGTAAAATCAGTCTGTATATACAGTAAAACATGCTTGTTATACTCACTGTGGAACCTAAGGGATTAATCCTCTGCATTGTGTAAAAGGGCTGTTTGAGCCTGTATAAACAGATCCTCCTCTTCTTCCACTGGCTCCAAAACATGTCTGGATAAGGCAGAGTTACTGGAGTCAGGCTGCACATGCTCAGTTTGGTTTGTATTACTAGGAGAGTTTTTTCTTTTTCTAGGGAGAGTGCTTGTGATCAGCACAGGGCCAATCAGCACTGTCCAGACAGAGGATCAGGGGTCCGGCATCCTGGTAGGGCAGCCAGTGCAGTGTGAAAATTCCCCCTTCAAGCTTTAACCAGGTACTAATAGCAGTCACAAGACTGCTATAAACTGCTGATGAGAAAAGGTATTTAGTAGTTTATATTTACTATAATAATTGCATTTTCGTGTACTGTGGGAGATAGTGAATGCAGGGTCCTGGGTTTAGTAACACTTTAACCACTTAAGCCCCGGACCATTTGGTAGCTAAAGGATCAGAGGTGATTTCCGAATTTTGCACTGCGCTGCTTTAACTGTAAATTGTGCGGACATGCAATGTTGTATCCAAACTAAATTTGCGTCCTTTTCTTCCCACAAATAGAGCTTTCTTTTAATGGTATTTGATTGCCTCTGCGATTTTTATTTTTTGCGATATAAACGGAAAAAGACCGAAAATTTTGAAAAAAAATGATATTTTCTACTTTTTGTTATAAGAAAAATCGAATAAACTCAATTTTAGTCATACATTTAGGCCAAAATGTATTCAGCCACATGTCTTTAGTAAAAAAAATGTCAATAAGCGTATATTTATTGGTTTGCGCAAAAGTTATAGCGTTTACAAACTAGGGTACATTTTCTGGAATTTACACAGCTTTAAATTTATGACTGCCTATCTCATTTCTTGAGGTGCTAAAATGGCAGGGCAGTACAAAACCCCCCCAAATGACCCCATTTTGGAAAGTAGACACCCCAGGGAAATTGCTGAGAGGCATGTTGAGCCCATTGAATATTTTTTTTTTGTCCCAAGTGATTGAATAATGACAAAAAAATAAAATAAATTACAAAAAGTTGTCACTAAATGATATATTGCTCACACATGCCATGGTTATATGTGGAATTGCACCCCAAAATACATTCTGCTGCTTCTCCTGAGTACGGGGATACCACATGTGTGGGACTTTTTAGGAGCCTAGCCACGTACGGGACCCCGGAAACCAAGCACCGCCTTCAGGATTTCTAAGGGCACAAATTTTTGATTTCACTCCTCACTACCTATCACAGTTTCGAAGGCCATAAAATGCCAAAATAGCACAAAACCCCCCAAATGACCCCATTTTGGAAAGTAGACACCCCAAGCTATTTACTGAGAGGCATGTTCAGTCCATGGAATATTTTATATTTTGCCACAAGTTGCGGGAATATGACAAACTTTTTTTTTTTTGCACAAAGTTGTCACTAAATGATATATTGCTCACACATGCCATGGGCATATGTGAAATTACTCCCCGAAATACATTCTGCTGCTTCTCCTGAGTACGGGGATACCACATGTGTGGGACTTTTTGGGAGCCTAGTCGCGTACGGGACCCCAAAAACCAAGCACCGCCTTCAAGGTTTCTAAGGGCATAAATTTTGGATTTCACTCCTCACTACCTATCACAGTTTTGAAGGCCATAAAATGCCAAGATGGCACAAAACCCCCCCAAATGACCCCATTTTGGAAAGTAGACACCCGAAGCTATTTGCTGAGAGGCATGTTGAGCCCATTGAATATTTTTTTTTGTCCCAAATGATTGAATAATGACAAAAAGGAAAAAAAAAATGTACAAAAAGTTGTCACTAAATGATATATTGCTCAAACATGCCATGGTTATATGCGGAATTGCACCCTAAAATACATTTGGCTGCTTCTCCTGAGCACGGGGATACCACATGTGTGGGACTTTTTGAGAGCCTAGTCGCGTACGGGCCCCCGAAAACCAAGCACCGCCTTCAGGATTTCTAAGGGCACAAATTTTTGATTTCACTCCTCACTACCTATCACAGTTTTGAAGGCCATAAAATGCCAAGATAGCCCAAAACCCCCACAAATGACCCCATTTTGGAAAGTAGACACCCCAAGCTATTTGCTGAGAGGCATGGTGAGTATTTTACAGCTCTCATTTGTTTTTGAAAATGAAGAAAGACATTTTTTTTTTTCTTTTTTAAATTTTCAAAACTTTGTGACAAAAAGCGAGATCTGCAAAATACTCAACATACCTCTCAGCAAATAGCTTGGGGTGTCTACTTTCCAAAATGGGGTCATTTGGGGGGGTTTTGTGCCATCTGGGCATTCCATGGCCTCCGAAACTGTGATAGGCAGTGAGGAGTGAAATCAAAAATTTACACCCATAGAAATCCTGAAGGCGGTGCTTGGTTTTCGGGGTCCTGTACGCGGCTAGGCTCCCAAAATGTCTCACACATGTGGTATCCCCGTACTCAGGAGAAGCAACAGAATGTATTTTGGGGTGCAATTCCACATATAACCATGAAATGTTTGAGCAATATATCATTTAGTGACAACTTTTTGTATTTTTTTTTTTTTGTCATTATTCAATCACTTGGGACAAAAAAAAAAAAAATATTCAATGGGCTCAACATGCCTCTCAGCAAATAGCTTGAGGTGTCTACTTTCCAAAATGGGGTCTTTATGCACAACATTAGGAAGCTTATGTCACACATCATCCACTCTTCTAACCACTTGAAGACAAAACCCTTTCTGACACTTTTTGTTTACATGAAAAAAATTGTTTTTTTGCAAGAAAATTATGTTGAACCCCCAAACATTATATATTTTTTTAAAGCAAAGGCCCTACAGATTAAAATAGTGGGTGTTACATTTTTTTTTCCACACAGTATTTGCGCAGCGATTTTTCAAACACATTTTTTGGGGGGAAAACACACTTTTTTATTTTTAATGCACTAAAAAACACTATATTGCCCAAATGTTTGATGAAATAAAAAAGATGATATTAGGCCGAGTACATGGATACCAAACGCGACATGGTTTAAAATTGCGCACAAACGCGCAGCGGCGACAAACTACATTCATTTTTAAAAGCATTTAAAAGCCTTTACAGGTTACCACGTTAGATTTACAGAGGAGGTCTACTGCTAAAATTACTGCCCTCGATCTGACCTTCGTGGTGATACCTCACATGCATGATGCAATTGCTGTTTACATATGACGCTAGACCGACGCTTGCGTTCGCCTTTGCGCAAGAGTAGGGGGGGACAGCGGTGCTTTTTTTTATTATTATTATTTATTTTGCTTTTTTTTTTTATTTTTAAACTGTTCCTTCCATATTTTTTTTTTTTTTTACCATTTTTGTTGTTATCTCAGGGAATGTAAATATCCCCTATGATAGCAATAAGTAGTGACAGGTACTCTTTTTAAAAAAAAAATTGGGGGGTTAGACCCTAGATCTTTCCTCTGCCCTCAAAGCATCTGACCACACCAAGATCGGTGTGATAAAATGCTTTCCCAATTTCCAAATGGCGCTGTTTATATCCGGGGGGGGGGCATTCCCTCCCACTGCTTGTAAAAACAGTCTAGAGGCTAATTATCTGCTAGAATTGCTTTTACATGAAAGCCGGCTACTGGCTGAAAAGAATAATACCAAGATGATACCTAAACCCTTCAGGCATCATTCTGGTATAAACATTCAAAGTCCAGCAACATACCAGTACGTTGCTGGTCCTTGTTGGACATGTATTGTAATCTTTTTTTTCATGCAGCCTGTTGGCTGAACGAAAAAAAGAGATTGATCGGTGGGTATGCCCACCATTAGAATACCTCCCTTCATCCACCCACTTCTAATGATGGGCATATATGCCGAAGCATGGGGGCATCCTCCCGCAAAAAAGTTATGCCGCGTACACACGGTCGGACTTTTCCACGGGCAAGCCTTCGTCGGAATTTCGACCGTATGTACGCGGCATGAAAGGTTATGCCACGTACACACGGTCTGACTTTTCCACGGGCAAGCCTCCGTCGGAATTTCGACCGTATATACGCGGCATTAGGAGCAAAATCGCTCCTCTGCCCCTGCTGCCCCCATGCTTCGGCATATATGCTCTTTTTTTTAACTGTGGTGGTGAAATCACCTCCTACAGCGTTGGAGTCACGGCTTTATGTATCGTGGGAGCAAACGCTGTTGCTGTCAAGATAAATAGATCCGCTCTGCAACTGAATGGTGTACCTGCTAAGCAAATGATGGTTAACATTAAAACAAAGTAACATTACAGTACAACAGTAAGACCTTACCATACCATACCTGCAAAGCAAATACCAAAACAAAACCTAGTAAAAAATAAAACATTTTTTTAACGCAACCTGTGCCTAAAATATATATATGCCGAAGCATGGGGGCATCCTCCCGCAAAAAAGTTATGCCGCGTACACACAGTCTGACTTTTCCACGGGCAAGCCTTCGTCGGAATTTCAACCGTATGTACGCGGCATAAAAGGTTATGCTGCATACACACGGTCAGACTTTTCCACGGGCAAGCCTCCATCGGAATTTCGACCGTATGTACGCGGCATTAGGAGCAAAATCGCTGCCCCCATGCTTCGGCATATATGCTCTTTTTTTTTTTTTTTTTCAAATCTTTTATTTATCTGTTTTATCCAACATACAGGGGAAATAATCAAATAACACATTTTACTGTTTCAGTTTAAACCAATAGATGCCCCACGGGCCCAAACCATATATCACATTCTTCTGACCTTAAATAGAACATAAATCTAGTTCTATTGGAATATTCCTTTGATTCTTCCCCTCCTAAGATCCCCAACCCCTCCTATTACCCCCCACCTTCTAAAAAGCTTCGGTTACCTCACCCTAACCAAAAATAAATTAAAAAAATCTCTATATAAATTCTCTCGGTTCGGACAGGGAGGTAGAGGAGCCCCAGCTCCCCCCCCTTCTTCTTGGGTTACAAAACAGAGTCTTCCCTTCTTCTGAATATTTAAATATGTTCCATTGTGCCCAGGTTTTAGAATAAGTCTCATGGCGGTTTTGGCGTGAGAGTGTTAAGTCCTCCATCTTATTTACTTCTTCAATTCTATTAAACCATAGGAAGATTGTTGGGGGATTCGTATCTCTCCACTGCCGGGCAATACATGCTCTAGCTCCATTAATAAGATGACGTACAATTGATTTACTGTATATTTCCCCTGGTATTTCAGAGACGTGCAACAAGAATAAGGCCGGGTCTTCTGGTATATTATAATCAGTAAATTTTTGTGCTATCTGACGTACCTCCCTCCAGAAATATACTAATCTCGAACATGACCAAAACACATGGAGCAATGTCCCTCTTTCCTCTTGGCATCTCCAACATTTATCTGGGATCTCCGGCGAAAATTTATTAAGCAGTGATGGTGTTTGATACCATCTCGTCATAATTTTAAAGTTAGTTTCTTGGGCCCTCGTACATATGGATGATTTTAGCGCCCACTTTATAATCTGCTTATGTTGTATCTGCGTAAATGTCCTGTCCAATGTTATCTCCCACTTCCTTATATATGGGGGGACATAGTCTTCTGGGGGGGCGATCAATAATCCATATATTTTCGACAGTGTATGGTAACAAGGGCCTGTTTCTTCACACAATTTTTCGAAGGGAGTCAATGGTCTTAAGAAACCCTCCAAGGGTGGTAGGGTATTAAAAAAATGTCTCAGCTGGACTCCGCTCCAATAATCGAGGCCAAAGCGGTCATTGGATGAAGTTAATTCTTTTGATGAGGGCCAATTACTCGTCGTTCCTTGCGTGAAATGCGAAGCCTGAAATATCTGTAAGTCTAAAAGTCTTCTCCATGGTCCCTCCTGTAGTCCCATAGGGAAACGTGGGTTCCCCACAATGGGGTACAGGGGGGAGTTGACTGATGATAGTCCGGTGGTGGTGCATATTTGAGAGCCAATCCGCAGGGTAGGGCCCAAGGTTGGGTGCTTTTTGAGATCAGAACTGAGGTCTCCAAAGCACCAAACCGCTCTACGCAATGGGACTCTGCACTGTGATTGCTCAATCTTTGACCATATTTTAAGACTTGAATGCCTGCACCAGTCTATTACTCTCACCATATGGGCCGCTTGATAGTATTTCTGAGTGTCAGGAACTGCTACCCCCCAAATTGTTTAGGCATGGTCAGTATTCGACGTTGTAATCTTGGCCTCTTATGCCCACAGACAAAGTCTACTATCAGAGCATTTGTCCGTTTAAAATATTCTACAGGTACATGGATTGGCAGTGTTTGAAATAAGTATATTAGTTTGGGCATGATTGACATTTTAATTATGTTACATCTGCCAAACCACGAGAAGATACCCTTGTCCCATTTAGCCAATAGGGTTTTAATTCTACTTAATAGGGGTAAAAAATTCAATTCAAAAGTTTGGTCTAGTTTGGGTGGCATATAGGTGCCCAGGTATTTAATGGCCGTCGAGGACCATCTATATTTAAAGTTTGTTTTCAAGGTACTGGTTTGTAATACCGACATAGATACCCCCATTGCTTCTGATTTTATCATATTAATTTTAAAATTAGATATGGTACCATATCGATCCAGTTCTCCCAACAAATTCGGCATTGATATTGTTGGTTTCGTCAAAGAAAACAAAAGGTCATCCGCATAAGCGGAGACCTTATAGTCCGTATCTCCAGTTCTTACCCCCGATATATCGGGATTTTGCCTTACTCTACAAAGTAGGGGTTCAAGCGATAGCGCGAAAAGGAGGGGTGATAAGGGGCATCCCTGTCGAGTGCCATTAGAAATAGAAAAGGGATCAGATATGAATCCATTTACTTTAATTTGTGCCTCTAATCTTGTGTATAAACTCGATATCCATCCAACCATCCTCTCCCCCATCCCCACATATCGTAGCACTGAGAACACAAAAGGCCAACTAACCCGATCAAATGCCTTTTCGGCATCTGTTCCTAAGAACACAGTGGGCATGTTCGAGAGGTTGGCTACATGAATAAGGTTCAGGGTTTTAATAGTATTATCTCGAGCCTCTCGGCTTGGTATGAAACCTACCTGGTCTGGATGTATTAAATTTATTAGATGTGGTTGGATACGCATAGCCAGTACCTTAGTGAAAATTTTTAAGTCTACATTAAGTAAAGAGATAGGGCGATAGCTACCACATACTGATGGGTCCTTATCCTCCTTCGGTATAAGAGTAATATGTGATTTCAACGTTTCTGATGTAAACCTTGTCCCTTGTCCTATTGCATTGAATATTTGTACCATCTGCTTACCTAGGAGGGGAAAGAATTTCTGATAGTATTTGTATGTAAATCCATCTGGACCCGGGGCTTTACCTGATTTAGCTGACTTAATGGCCTCTTGTAGTTCCTCTAGTGTGATAGGCACTTCCATATCCTTTCTGGTCTGTTCTAATAATTTGGGGATACCTGACGATGCTATATATTCCTCTATCTTATTTTCATCATTTTGGTGTTGCATTGTGGTAGGTAAATTATATAAAGTCTGGTAAAACTTACGAAAAGTCATGGCTATCTGAGTAGGAAGATATATCTTTTTCCCCTTCGCATCCACCACGTAAGGGATATATGATTGGGTTTTCTGTTCTTGTATAGCTCTAGCCAATGTTCGGCCACATTTGTCTCCTGATTCATAATAATATCTCCGACATCTCTGTACTGCTGCCTTAGCTCTATAATGCAATAAATCCGTCACTTGTCTACGTAGAGCTAGAAGTTCCCTCTCTCCTGTTCCTCTCGGGTCTTGTTTATGTTTGGTCTCCAATACTTGTATATCTGTAAGTAATTTATTCAGTTGCTTTTCCCTGTCCTTCTTTATCCTGGAGCCATGCTTAATAAGAATCCCTCTTATTACGGTTTTATGCGCCTCCCATATTATCCCTGCATCTATCTCTGGTATAGAATTATATTGAAAATAATATTCAATTTCTCTCATTACCTCTTGAATCGTTACCTCATCCTCAAGCAGGCTCTCATTCAGTCGCCACTGTCTCATCTTTCCCCCCGGCTGTTTATTCATAATCAGTGTCATGGTAATTGGGGCATGGTCAGACCATGTGATACTCCCTATCTCTATTTCTTTGATCTCCATTACCATATTGTGTGGGACAATAAATAGATCAATCCGAGAGTAACCCTTATGTGGGGTTGAATAGAAGGTATAATCTTTTTCATCTGGATGGTACGCTCTCCAGGCATCGGTAAGTTGAAAATTATGGAGGGTCTGTAAGACCCTCTTACGAAGGCCTTTGGCTACCGAGGATTTTCCTGCTGAGGTATCCATTTTAGGATCTAGGGGGAGATTAATGTCTCCTCCCAGAAGTAGTTTACCTTCTGTAAATTTCATAAGTTTATTAAGGGTGGCGCTAATGAATTGGTCTTGGTTAGTATTCGGTGCATATATTGTAGCCAAGGTCACTTTATTACCCTCAATCATGCCTTTCAGGAACAAGAATCTGCCCTCTGTGTCTATTCTTTGATCTATTAATTTCCAATGTACTTGTCTTGCTATTAATATAGATACCCCTCGAGATTTACTTGCCCTATTAAAGGCGTGGTATACCAATGGGAAAAGATTATTTTTCAAAGTTGGTGCTCTGCCCTCTCTAAAGTGTGTTTCTTGAATGAAAGTCACATCCGATTTAAATCGTTTCAGGTCTTGAAGGAGCATCCTCCTTTTTTCTGGGGTATTAAGCCCCTTAGAGTTTAGAGAGATAGCTCTCAGCTCCTCCATCTCCCCTACCGAGCCAGAAGCAAAAAAAAAAAAAGAAACAAAAGGGTTCTAACAACCCTAATGTGTTACGATGGGTAAGAGCACCCCCGTATCCCCCTTTAAGAAATAGGGGGATTTAAATTGAAAGTTTCTTTTTTGTACTCACTTTGGGTCTGCCACTTAAGTGAGTACTTACCTATGTGGGGGTTCAGTCAAAAATATGCGGGTGAGGTCCCTCCCCCCTCCCTTCCCCTTCCCTCCCCGCCGCTCACATCAACATTATTCTTATTATCTGCCCTATTACAAACAGCTTATATTCCGGTATATATATACATCAGTGCTATTAGACTTTTTTCAATTTCCCCTCTGCCACCAGTATTAACCATATATTGACCATATTATAACCATATTATGTCCCCTAAGATACGAGGAAATATATATTTTGAATCATAAACATAAACATAAGTTTCCCTCCCTCCTTTCCCCCCTCCTCCCTCCCTCCCCCCCCCTCCTCTCCATCCTCACCCCCTCCCTTCCTTCAACAAAAAATATATTATACCAAAAAAAAAAAAAAAAAAAAAACTTTTCATTCCATTCAATTCCCACGACCCTTGCCATGGTTAAAAACCCAAACCCTAACACTAAGATAGCTTATCTAACTGATAATTTAAACCCTGAATTCGAGAATTCTTAAAGGGGAACAGGGAGGGAACGGGGGCTACGCTTCTGTATGTCTACCTAGTTAGGATACTGGAAGTTCGGGGTGACCCTTTATGTGATTCCTCCCCCCCACACACAAAGAAAACACGACAAAATAAAGAAACCTAAAACAACACCATCCCCCCTCTTCCCTTCCCCCCCACCCCCCTCCCCTTTAATAGTGAGTTCCAAGTGACCCCCTTACTTTCTCTTACTATCCTCCCCTCATCCTACCCCCCCAAAAAAAAAAAACCCTCCGTGATTACGAGTACTGTACCCATTTACCGTACATTTAATTAGGTGTTTCTATAGTGCTTACCTCTCTCTTGTACCTTCTATTAAAGATACTATCCCCTCTTTTATATACACTATCGCAAAAATGTGTTTTACATGTGTTTTACAACCCCCCCTCCTTACCCAATACCCCGTACCCCCCCCCAAAATCTCATATACCACCCCCCTCCCTCTATTTTCGCCCCCCCTTTTACCCTAGAGATCCCCCCTCACTCCCCCTAAAGCATCACCAAATCTAACCACCATCGCCCCCATATAATATTAAGCATTAACCATCTCATTGTCAGCCTCCCTCCCCCTTATTTCAGTCTATTATATTCGTCTATTCCAGGGTATCATTCACATTGAAGAAAAAAAAAAAAATATGTTTTATGTATGCCTTTAAAACATAACACCCATGGCACACAGCCCAAAAAAAAAAAAAAAGTCTTCCCCACACAAGGGGGGGGGGGAGGAAAAAAAAAATAACATGAGGGATCTTCTCTTCCTCTTATCTCTTCTTTATATATCCCATATATACCCTCGTACCCTTATACAGAGTTCTCCGGTTCTTCCTCCACGAAAATGAGGGGGAGGAGGAGAAGAAAAAAAAAAAAGGAAAAAAGGAAAAAAGGTGGTGTGAGTACCTGAGGTTAGTCCATGTCCCTTTTCAGATTCTTTCTTCTTTCCATAGGTGTCACAGGGGTGCCTCAGAGGCACCTCAGGGATGCAGAGGAGGAGCAGCAAGATACCAGGAAAGTACTGTAAGAGGTAATGTAAGTAATAAGTATTACGGTAAGCTGTGTAGTTCTATCCCTGCTTAGCCTCCTGATCTATATTTTCCTGTGCCCTTCGCCTCCATCTATTAGTCCCGGGATGCTCCCCTGTCTGTTGGGACTGGTTCCCCCTTTGTCCGGGAGATTGTAATGATCTCAGCCAGTTTGGTAGTGGAAAGGTTGGGATCCCCAGGAATGCAAAAAGGTCGGCGGAGTCCGTCATCCTACTCAGAGTAAAAGAAGTCTCCTCTTTCCGTATGGTCAATGCGAACGGGAATCTCCACCTATATGTTAAACCTTTCTCTCACAGCTGGTCCAGTAGGGGTCTTAGTATCGCTCGACGCTGTAGAGTCGCATAAGAAAGATCTGGTAATATCTTCACCTTAGCTCCGTTAACATCTAAGACCCCGACACTCCATGCCTTCCGTACAATCTCCTCTTTATATACATATCTATGTATTCGACAGATAATATCGCGGGGCCTGTCCTCTTCCCTCCGTTTGGGGCCCAGAGCTCTGTGCACCCGGTCTATTTCCAATATTTCTGGCGGGTTAGGTTCCAATATCTTTTTAAATATAGCAACCACCGTTTCTCTGAGATTTTCCTGGCCCACGGATTCAGGGACACCTCGTAGCCGCACATTCCCTCGTCTGCCTCGGTCCTCCATCTCCTCAGTGTATAGTTGCAAGTTCAATGCATGTTCCTTATGCCTAACCAGCTCCTGTTCCATCTTTACCAGCCTCCTCTCTACACAGTCAGCTGAAGCTTCCCTCTCTGTAACCCGCACGTTCAGCTGTTGCACGTCAGACCTCACCTCCTGTATTTCCCGCTGATGGATCTCAGACACCCGGGAGATCATTACCTCTATGTCCTCCCTAGTAGGTAACGCTTCTATGTCAGCCCTGGTCGGCAACGCCCGCAGCAGGTCCCTAATCTCGCTGAGCTCAATTGTACCTGTATCTTCCCGACCAGCTGCAGTACGTCCCGCCTGGGTCTCCACTACTGCCCCGCTCGGCATCAAAGGTAAGGGAGGTGCGGTATTCACAAGCTCACTCTCCTGGAGCTCAGTCTGTCCCCCCGTGCTCATCCTCTCCGCTTGCCGTGAGGTCTCCCTGCCTCTTGAATTGACGAGGTCTATTCGGGCGCTGCGGGTCTGGACGCCAGTAAAGTAGTCTCTAATCTCCGTCCGTCCTGTCTTCTCTATCTTCTCCAGGTTAAGAGCAGAGGTCAGGGCTTTCCTTAGCTTAGCAGTGCTCATACCTAGCTATAGGGCAGTCGTAACGCTACATTCAGCGGGGATGTCTGGGCATTCAGGGAGAGCAGCTCCTCACACCGCCATTCTCAGACCACGCCCTATTCTCTATGCTCTTTTTTTTAACTGTGGTGGAGAAATCACCTCCTACAGCACTGGAGTCACGGCTTTATGTATCGTGGGAGCAAACGCTGTTGCTGTCAAGATAAATAATTCCGCACTGCAGTTGAATGGCGCACCTGAAAACAAAAAATTACATACCTGAAAAGCAAGCATGATAAAACATTGCAGAATGGAATAAAGTAAAAAAGAGCAGAACAATAGAGAGAAAATAGAGAGAGAGAGAGAGAACAATAAAACGACAACTATTTTTTTGTGTTTTTTTTTTTTGTTTTTTTTTTACGCTTTTTTTTTTGTAACTTTAACAACTGTAATGGTTCGGGTTTCTCAAAATGTAATGGCATCTTGGGAGACCCTGTGTAAGTGTGTCCTAGTCTGTGAAATGCTGTACCCTACGCTAAAACTTCACTTTTGAGTGGTAGCGTTCAAAACATTCACCAAGGCAAAGACCAGGCTTGTCAGGACAGAGTGGACAATAATGACGGGTGTCACGCCTAAATCCGCGCTTGCTACAGACACAACGTCTTTTTTGGGGGGCTCGTTGGGTAGGGGTACTCGGGAGGACATACGTATAATGCCTCTCATGTAGCCGGCTTACTGCATTTGGTTGGGGATGGTGAGGTGCAGAACCGCCTGGATACAGGAGTTCTGTGACAATCTCATTCTGGAATTTAAGAAGAGATAAAGTCCCGCCTGAAGCTCTGTATAGCACATGAGCGTTCAGCAAAGCCAATTGAAATAAGGATAGAGACACTTTTTTGTACCAGCGTCTCGCCTTACGGTCAATTAGATACGGCGCCAACAACTGGTCGTTGAGGTCCACCCCTCCCATATTTTTGTTATATTCGTGGACACAGAGGGGTTTCTCCACAACACCAGTCGCCGTAGGAATTTGGACTGTCGTGTCTGCATGAAGGGAGGTAAGAAGGAAAACATTCTTATTGTCCCTCCACTTCATAGCGAGCAAATTATTACACTTTACGCAGGCTCTCTCCCCCAGCCTAAGACGGGAATCTACAAGCCTCTGGGGAAAGCCCCGGCGATTAGGTCGCACGGTGCCACATGCTCCAATCTGATGATCAAACAAGTGACTAAACAGTGGCATGCTCGTGTAATAATTGTCCACATACAAGTGGTACCCCTTTCCGAATAAGGGTGACACCAATTTCCACACTATCTTGCCAGCGCTCCCTATGTAATCCGGGCAGTTGACCGGCTCAACCTGACTATCTTTTCCCTCATAAACCATAAAGCTCCATACATAGCCTGTTGCCCTGTCACAGAACTTATAGAGCTTGACCCCGTATCTGGCACGCTTGCTGGGAAGGTACTGCTTGAAAGCCAAGCGGCCAGAAAATTTAATCAGGGACTCATCAACGCAGACAACTTGATCGGGAGTAAACAAGGCTGCAAAACGTTTGTTGAAGTGGTTTATGAGGGGCCGAATTTTATAGAGCCGGTCGTATTCTGGGTCCCCACGTGGATGACAAAGTTCATTGTCGTTGAAGTGCATGAACCGCAAAATCTGCTCGTATCGTTTCCTGGGCATGGAGGCAGAGAACACGGGCATGTGGTCAATTGGGTGCATGGACCAATAAGCACGCAATGACGGGAATTTATGTGTGCCCATGTTGAGGGAAAGGCCCAGAAAGGTCTTAAATTCGGAAACCGTAATTGGTTTCCAATCTTTGGCAATGGAAGGCAACTGGGGATTAGCGGCGATGAATTGACCAGCATATAAATTACTCTGGTCCACAATAGATCTATAGAGATCTTCCGTGAAAAACAGCGAATAATAATCAATTGGCATAAAATCAGCTGTTTCCACCTGAATACCGGGTTGGGCAGTGAATGGGGGAAGTACGGGGTCTGCAGAAGTGGTGGGGACCCAATCAGGATAGGCGAATTCTGCAGGAAGGGCACTATGGGTACGACGGGCCTGCCTTTGTCTTCTTATTGGTGGCAGCGGGACACTACTTGTGCTTGCCACCTCGCCAGCTTGAACTGCACTTATGGGACTCGCCACGTCACCACGTGATACTGCAGTGCTGGATGTACGCCCAGGCTGTACTAGGCTGCTGGTGCTTGCCAATTCACCAGAAGGAATAGCGGCACTAGTACTACTCTGCTCCATGATACGATAGCCCTGCGGTTCTTGCTCCTCAACAACCTCAGAAGATCGGGATCGGGTACGCCTGACCTTAGCAGGGACCTCAACTTCTTCGTCAGAGCTATCTGAAGTGGTTTTGGGCTCTAAATTTAAGGCTACACTAGTAAGATTCACAGGAAAAAAAGCACCTGACTGTCGTCAGCAAATATATCAAATGCTACAAAAAAACTGTTAGCGATCGCAGGGATCAGGCCTGTCTCTGCGAACGCTGCAGTTATGTGTTTTGTGTTTGGTAAGTGACAGTGATCGATCGATACTGCACTTGGGTGGGCTGGGCTGGGCTGGGCGGAGGGGCTAAACGCAGGTGCTAGCAGGTATCTGGGCTGATCCCGCTAACACTGTGTTTTTGGGAACCCTAAACCGCTGGGGACGCTAGTATAGATCTGATCAGATCAGATATTGATCTGTTCAGATACTATACCACTAAGGGAGGTGTATGCTTTGCGCATGGGTGTTAGCGTTACTGGCACTAACCTAACGCTGCCTGGGGCGACGCAGACCCTCTCTGGCGCTAAAACCTAATTGATCTCACCCGCCGAGCGATCAGGGGGTTAAACCTTTATTGGGTTATATACGGCGGGTGCCCTGATGCTATAAAAAGCAAACTAACCAACCAGCGTCACCCGTAATCTTTATATGGTGATCACTGGTGAAAGGGTTAACTAGGGGCAATCAGGGGGTTAAAACCTTTATTAGGTTAAATATGGGGGTACCCGACGCTATATAAAAACCTGACGGGTTACCTAAATAACTAAATAACTAACTGGGTAACCAGTGTCACCAGTGACGCTTATACAGTGATCACTGGTGAAAGGGTTAACTCTAGGGGCAATCAGGGGGTTAAAATAATATATGGGGGTTCCTGACGCTATAAAAACCTGCGGCGAAACTAAAAATAAATAACTGGCTATCTAGGGCACCACCGGCACTAAATACAGCGATCGAAAATACGATCGCTTAGTGACGCTGGCGTTAGGGGGTGAAAGGGTTACCTGGGGGGCGATCAAGGGGTTAAACCTTTATTAGGGGGGGTTAGGGGGCTACCCTGGACCTAAAGGGGCCTAAACCTAACTGCCGTGCAACTTTTTACTGTCACAGATGACACTAAATGCAGTGATCAGTAAAATAAATGATCACTGCAATCAGTGACACTGTGATTGGGGGCTGGGGGGTGATCTGGGGGGTGAAATATGTGCCTATGTGTACCTAAGTGTCAGTGGACTGTTGGTGCACTAACCTGCTTCTTCTCTCCTCGGCGCTGCGGACGAAAAGACCGCCGCGAGGAGAGATGACATCACTTCCTCCTGCTTCCTCTGCCTGTGTTTACATTACACGGGCAGAGGGAGCATTTTCATTCACCGGGAGCGATCGCGAGGGGGTGGCCGGAATCGAATGGCCGTCCCCTCATCTCGGATCACTCCCCAACGATAAACGGCCGCTCACTGTATAGGAGGGGGGTCCGATCGGACCCCCCAACTGTACAAAGGCGATCACGAACACTGTACGTGATTGTGCCTGTCGGTGCCATTCTGCCGACGTACATATACAGTGAGCGGTCGTTAAGTGGTTAAGGCAGTTCTGAAGGCAAAAGGGGGTCCAACCCGTACTAGCAAGGTGTAATGAGTAAATACAGCTAGATAAAACAAAAACTGTGTCTGTTTTTATTTAAGGCTGCAATGCAACAAAATGTATTTTTTTTTTAAAGGGGAGTGATTCTTTTCTATACCCACTGTGTGTGTGTGTGTGTGTATATATATATATATATATATATACACGCACACACACACACTGTATATAAGAATATCAGACTGAAAGATGCCATATATATAATCATACAGAATGTTATAGAATGCCACCATGCATCAGAAGATGGGTTACAGAATTCCAATGATCCCTAATGATTTGTTACATATAACTGAGAATTATGTCATACATGCAGTAGTTTTCATTTTCCTACTTACAGAAACAATGATTGATTTTATTTTTATGTCTGAATACTACTGTAGCGGGGTCTCCTTTAAGGCCCCTGGACTATGTTACCCAGAACCCCGTTCAACACCCAGGGTGCATTTAGCCACCGCAGAGACTCATGGGAGGGGCTATATAAGAAGAGGGCGAGGCTGAGCTCGGCCTCATTGGACACCGCGCTGCAATCAACAGGTACTTATGGAGAAATACTTCGTACATTATGGGCTACCACAACGGCTTCACTCAGATCAGGGAAGGGATTTTGAAAGTCGGCTGATCCGAAAACTCCTGGATTCCTTGGGGATCAAGAAGACACGAACTACCCCCTATCATCCACAAGGTGATGCTCAGCCGGAGAGGTTCAACCGAACCCTGCTCAACATGCTGGGGACCTTAAGCAGTGAAAAGAAGCAGCATTGGAGTAACCACATAGCAGCAGTTGTGCATGCATACAACAGCACCACCAGTGACGCTACAGGGTACTCCCCCTATCGACTTATGTTCGGAAGAGAAGCAAGACTACCGGTAGATCTGGCCTTTGGCACCTCCATAGACCATTGTTCTGCCACTTCCCACAAAGGATATGTTGATAGACTCAGACACAATTTGAAGTTGGCCTATGAACAGGCCCAGGCGGCCTCAGAACAAAGGGGGGCCGCAACAAGAAAAGCTTTGATCTGAAAGTTCGGATTCAAGATTTACAACCTGGAGATAGAGTGTTGCTACGGAACTTGGGGGTCCCTGGAAAACACAAGCTTGCAGACAGATGGAGACCTGAACCCTATGTTATTTGCAAGAGATTACCAGGCCTACCCGTTTACAGACTTAAAGGAGTTGTAAAGGTACATTTTTTATTTTCTAAATAGGTTCCTTTAAGCTAGTGCATTGTTGCTTCACTTACCTTTTCCTTTGATTTACCTTCTAAAGGTTTGTTTTCTTTGTCAGAATTTCTCACTTCCTGTTTCTCCTCACTGAACTCCACACCATCATCCGAGTGGTGTGGAGTCATCCAGAACAGCTTACTGAACAGCTTACTGAGGATAAACAGGAAGTGAGAAATTCAGACAAAGAAAACAAAGAAAAAAAATATTTAGAAGGGGAATCTAAGGAAAAGGTAAGTGAAGCAACAATGCACTAGCTTAAAGGAACCTATTTAGAAAATAAAAAATGTACCTTTACAACTCCTTTAAGCCAGAAGGGAAGGTGGGGCCCTTAAAGACCTGGCATCGGAACCACCTGCTCCCACTAGCTGAAGCAGTTAGGATACCCCCTGCGAGGGATTTCCCTGAGCCAACTTCCATCCTGGATACTACCAGAACAAACACTCGGTCCCACACCCCTCGGATGGGGGAGACAGAGACCTCGGAGCTAAGTGAAGATGAGGGAGAAGAACTTGATTGGCTTTGGCCTTCCCAGGCCCCAGAAACTTCTGCTATTGATCTTCCACCTGAAGAAGACTCCATAGACAGAACACTGAATGCAGAAGCTACTGAGTTCATCCTGTCCAGCCCTTTGTCAGATTCTTGGGAAAATGCCTGTGACATACTCCCCGAAGAGGATTCAAGAGATTCCATGTACCTCCCTGCTCCGGAGTAAAGTGTTCCTGAACCAATAGCAACTCCTGAGTCGGTTCCAGAAGAGGAACCTGTTCCAGCTGAACCAGTAAACCCAAGAGGACAAAAGGAAGGGCCATAAAGCCTCCCAGAAGATTAACTTACCCACAGATGGGGAGGAGCTCGGAAGACACTGTGGTTACTGCCAGGAGGAGTATGGAAGACCCTAATCCCTCCACTGTTCATTTGGTGGGGGGCAACCCCAACTCACTCTCTGGCACAGTTAGGCAGGACCACCTGCGTTATATTTTCTGCTGCAGGGCTCTGCAGACATATATGTGTTATATGTTAACCTTATGCCTTTTATCCAAAGTAAAGAAACATTATAATTTATCTATTGCTATCAGTGTGTTGTCTTTATGCAAAGAGGTTACCCTTGCAATACAAATAGATTATGTGCATAGACTGTTAGATTGTGATAAGAGAACAATCCCTAGACTAGCTGTGCCAGAGTGGGTCAAGTAGATTGCCGGGGGTTGGCGGAGCTGTACACAGGGCCCGAAACAAATCCAGCAGCTCTCTTAACTGGGGGTAGCGCTACACTACATACCCCATATACACAGACATAGTTTATAGAATGTAGATGCACAAAAGCTAACAGATTGCATAGTTTAGTTGACAAAAACTCAATTACAAGTGAAGTACAGTATGTGATGATAAATAACTATAACACTCACTTTTTTACCCTGAAAATAGAGGGTAAACTGTGCCTGCGTGTTATACGCAGGGGGCTGTGGAAAGTTTTTTTTCCTGAAACTTCCCTCTTAAAGTTAGGGTGCGTGTTATACGCCGATAAATACGGTAACTATTGCACTTACACAGAGAGAGAGAAAGAAAACGGGTGCCATACTTGCTAACTACATTTTTAAAGGAAAATATTAGCATTCCTTATCAGTGAAGGAACTGTGAGTGCATGGTTTTGATAGAGTGCTCTCACGCACACCTTTAAAACTAAAGTTCAAAGGAACATAATATAAATCTAATGTTCAAAACAGTCATTGTAAAACATCACTGAAAATTATTTGTGGCCTGTGGAAAAGTTCACCCTGTAAATCTATCTAATAATTAGCAGACATTGCCAGGGGGAGGAATGAGGATTGTCACATTTACCACAGATTGTTTTTCTACTGCACAGCCTGTGATTGCCGTTAGACAAATAGAAGAGTGTAGCTACTATGTAAATACACAGCACGTGTGCAGTAGTAAGACGGGAAGAGATTACTTTAAAATGGCTTCCTAATAGAAGGCTTAAAGAGACCAATGTTACCAACTTAAAACATTACAGGTAAAACGCAAAAAGATCAAGTATTTTATATTATTAATTAAAGTGTTTTTCCTACCTGAAGACTATTTTTTATCATTACTTCACGAGGAGTCAATTCCCTAGCATAGCTGAATGTCATAGCCCTCTCCTCTTCTAGGAATGTCTAATTGCTCTCTGTGCTGGCCAGGCTACATTGCCCCTCCCCTCTTTATGTATCCTATTATGGAGCTGCTGTGGGAAGAGCGAGGGATAACACTGTAGAGTGTCACTTGAATGATAACTCTTATTCTGCTGGGCCTGCTGACATCACATCTACAATATACAGCAGCCCTCAAATTTTCCAACTTGCCTACTCGCAGTTTTGAAGTGGAAAATGAGGGCTGGCGAGGAGCTGGGCTGCCTCTGAGTGGGGGGGGAGTACCACTGGGCAGGGGCGGATCCAGAGTCTAATCTCGGGAGGGGCACTGCCAAAATATTTGCAGGCAATTTGTAGGGTGGATGCAGCCAGATGGAGTGGAGGATAGGGTGGATGCAGCCAGGTGGAAGGAAGGTCAGGGTGGGTGCAGCCAGGTGGAAGGAAGGTCAGGGTGGATGCAGCCAGGTGGAAGGAAGGGAACAACCAGGTGGAGGGGAGGCCAGAGTGGGAGCAGCCAGGTGGAGGGGAGGCCAGGGTGGATGCAGCCAGGTGGAAGGAAGGACAGGGTGGATGCAGCCAGGTGGAAGGAAGGACAGGGTGGATGCAGCCAGGTGGAGGGGGAGCAACCAGGTGGAGAGGAGGACAGGGTGGGAGCAGCCAGGTGAAGGGGAGGACAGGGTGGATGCAGTCAGGTGGAGGGGAGAACAGGGTGGATGCAGTCAGGTGGAGGGGAGGACAGGGTGGATGCAGTCAGGTGGAGGGGAGGACAGGGTGGATGCAGTCAGGTGGAGGGGAGGACAGGGTGGATGCGGCCAGGTGGAGGGGAGGACAGGGTGGATGCGGCCAGGTGGAGGGGAGGACAGGGTGGATGCAGCCAGGTGGAAGGAAGGACAGGGTGGATGCAGCCAGGTGGAGGGAAGGACAGGATGGATGCAGCCAGGTGGAAAGGAGGACAGGGTGGATGCAGCCAGGTGAAGCGGAGGACAGGGTGGGAGCAGCCAGGTGAAGGGAAGGACAGGGTGGATGCAGCCAGGTGGAGGGGAGGACAGGGTGGATGCAGCCAGGTGGAGGGGAGGACAGGGTGGATACAGCCAGGTGGAGGGGAGGACAGGGTGGATACAGACAGGTGGAGGGGAGGACAGGGTGGATGCAGCCAGGTGGAAGGATGGATGCAGGGTGGATGCAGCCAGGTGGGGGTGCAGCCAGGTGTGAAGGGGAGGACATGGTGGGAGCAGCCAGGTGGAGGGGAGGACAGGGTGGATGCAGCCAGGTGGAAGGAAGCACAGGGTGGATGCAGCCAGGTGGAGGGGAGGACAGGGTGGGAACAGCCAGGTGGAAGGGAGGACAGGGTGGGAGCAGCCAGGTGGAGGGGAGGAGAGGGTGGATGCAGCCAGGTGGAAGGAAGGACAGGGTGGATGCAGCCAGGTGGAAGGAAGGGAACAGCCAGGTGGAGGGGAGGCCAGGGTGGATGCAGCCAGGTGGAAGGAAGGGAACAGCCAGGTGGAGGGGAGGCCAGGGTGGATGCAGCCAGGTGGAAGGAAGGGAACAGCCAGGTGGAGGGGAGGCCAGGGTGGATGCAGCCAGGTGGAGGGGAGGACAGGGTGGATACAGCCAGGTGGCGGGGAGGACAGGGTGGATACAGCCAGGTGGAGGGGAGGACAGGGTGGATGCAGCCAGGTGGAAGGATGGATGCAGGGTGGATGCAGCCAGGTGGGGGTGCAGCCAGGTGTGAAGGGGAGGACATGGTGGGAGCAGCCAGGTGGAGGGGAGGACAGGGTGGATGCAACCAGGTGGAAGGAAGCACAGGGTGGATGCAGCCAGGTGGAGGGGAGGACAGGGTGGGAACAGCTAGGTGGAAGGGAGGACAGGGTGGGAGCAGCCAGGTGGAGGGGAGGAGAGGGTGGATGCAGCCAGGTGGAAGGAAGGACAGGGTGGATGTAGCCAGGTGGAAGGAAGGGAACAGCCAGGTGGAGGGGAGGCCAGGGTGGATGCAGCCAGGTGGAAGGAAGGGAACAGCCAGGTGGAGGGGAGGCCAGGGTGGATGCAGCCAGGTGGAGGGGAGGACAGGGTGGATGCAGCCAGGTGGAGGGGAGGACAGGGTGGATGCAGCCAGGTGGAGGGAAGGCAGCCAGGTGGAGAGGAGGACAGGGTGGGAGCAGCCAGGTGGAGGGGAGGACAGGGTGGGAGCAGCCAGGTGGAGGGGAGGACAGAGTGAGAGCAGCCAGGTGGAAGGAAGGACAGGGTGGATGCAGCCAGGTGGAGAGAAGGACAGGGTGGATGCAGCCAGGTGAAGGGGAGGACAGGGTGGGAGCAACCAGGTGGAGGGGAGGACATGGTGGGAGCAACCAGGTGGAGGGGAGGACAGGGTGGGAGCAACCAGGTGGAAGGAAGGACAGGATGGGAGCAGCCAGGTGGAAGGGAGGACAGGGTGGAAGCCGCCAGGTGGAAGGGAGGACAGGGTTGGAGCAGCCAGGTGGAAGGGAGGACAGGGTGGGAGCAGCCAGGTGGAAGGGAGGACAGGGTGGATGCAGCCAGGTGGAAGGGAGGACAGGGTGGATGCAGCCAGGTGGGGGGGCAGCCAGGTGGAGAGGAGGACAGGGTGGATGCAGCCAGGTGAAAGGGAGGACAGGGTGGGAGCAACCAGGTGGAGGGGAGGACAGGGTGGATGCAGCCAGGTGGAGGGAAGGACAGGGTGGATGCAGCCAGGTGGAGGGGGGGCAACCAGGTGGAGAGGAGGACAGGGTGGGAGCAGCCAGGTGGAGGGGAGGACAGGGTGGGAGCAGCCAGGTGGAAGGGAGGACAGGGTGGGAGCAGCCAGGTGGGGGGGGCAGCCAGGTGGAAAGGAGGACAGGGTGGATACAGCCAGGTGAAGGGGAGGACAGGGTGGATGAAGCCAGGTGGAAGGAAGGACAGGGTGGATGCAGCCAGGTGGAAGGAAGGACAGGGTGGATGCAGCCAGGTGGAGAGGAGGACAGGGTGGGAGCAGCCAGGTGGAGGGGAGGACAGGGTGGGAGCAGCCAGGTGGAGGACAGAGTGAGAGCAGCCAGGTTGAGAGGACAACATGATGGGAGCAGCCAGGAGGAGGGGAGGACAGGGTGGGAGCAGCCAGGTGGAAGGGAGGACAGGGTGGGAGCAGCCAGGTGGAAGGGAGGACAGGGTGTGAGCAGCCAGGTGGAAGGGAGGACAGGGTAGGAGCAGCCAGGTGGAAGGAAGAACAGGGTGGAGGCAGCCAGGTGGAGAGGACAGGGTGGGAGCAGCCAGGTGGATAGGACGACAGGTTGGGAGCAGCCAGGTGGAGAGGAGGACAGGGTGGGAGCAGCCAGGTGGAGAGGAGAACAGGGTGGGAGCAGCCAGGTGGAGAGGAGGACAGGGTGGGAGCAGCCAGGTGGAGAGGAGGACAGAGTGGGAGCAGCCAGATGGAAGGAAGGGCAGGGTGGGTGCAGCCAGGTGGAGGGGAGGACAGGGTGGGAGAAGCCAGGTGGAGGGGAGGACAGAGTGGATGCAACCAGGTGGAAGGACAGGGTGGATGCAGCCAGGTGGAGAGGAGGACAGGGTGGATGCAGCCAGGTGAAGGGGGGGCAACCAGGTGGAGAGGAGGACAGGGTGGGAGCAGCCAGGTGGAGGGGAGGACAGGGTGGATGTAGCCAGCTGGAAGGAAGGACAGGGTGGATGCAGCCATGTGGAGGGGGGCAGCCAGGTGGAGAGCAGGACAGGGTGGATGCAGCCAGGTGGAGGGGAGGACAGGGTGGATGCAGCCAGGTGGAGGGGAGGACAGGGTGGATGCAGCCAGGTGGAGGGTAGGACAGGGTGGATGCAGGCAGGTGGAGGGGAGGACAGGGTGGATGCAGGCAGGTGGAGGGGAGGACAGGGTGGATGCAGGCAGGTGGAGGGGAGGACAGGGTGGATGCAGCCAGGTGGAGGGGAGGACAGGGTGGACGCAGCCAGGTGGAGGGGAGGACAGGGTGGATGCAGCCAGGTGGAGGGGAGGACAGGGTGTATGCAGCCAGGTGGAGGGGAAGAGAGGGTGGATGCAGCCAGATGGAGGGAAAGACAGGGTGGATGCAGCCAGGTGGGGAGGAGGACAGGGAGGGAGCAGCCAGGTGGAGGGGAGCACAGGGTGGGAGAAGCCAGATGGAGGGGAGGTAAGTTCTTACCTTGGAGGATAATAATAGAACCTCTGGCTCCTTCCACCCGACAGCCTCATGGTTTCTCATCTCCTCTCTTCCTCTCCCCCCTCCTGCTCGGCATGCTGGGGGCTGCAGACCTCTCAGGGAATCATCATGGGGCCTGCTGGTATTCTAGACTACATGTCCCATGATGCTCTATCTTTTAGTTTCCCAGCCATTGGCTCTGAATGTAGCCAATAGGAGCAGGCATTGGCAGGTGAATGCTCGGCTCAAGGAGGAGAAGGAGGGGTGGAAACACAGAGCGCAGATAGCACACTGTTACAGCTTACATTACAATTGTCTCTGCTCTGCTCACCATCACACACAGCCCCGCCTCCTCCTGACCGAGAGACAGAATGCATCCCAGCATTGGACCTGTGTTCTGTCTATCACAGGCTCTGGGTCAGAAAGAGGCGGGGCTGTGTGTGAGGGCGAGCAGAGCGGAGGCAATTGTAATGTAAGCTGTAACAGCATGCTATCTGCACTCTTTGATCCCGTGGCTCTCCTCTTCCTCCAGTCATGATCCGACCACCCTCTCTCTTGCTCTGCCCAGGTGAGACTGCAATGGTGGGCACAGTGTGGCTGCAATAGAGGGCAGTGGACACAGTGTGGCTGCAATAATGGGAACAGTGTGGCTGCAATGGGCACAGTGTGGCTACAGTGGTGGGCTAAGTGTTGCTGCAATGGTGGTAACAGTGAGGCTGCAATGGTAAGCACAGTGTGGCTTGCAATGGTGGGCACAGTGTGGCTTGCAATGGTGGGCACAGTGTGGCTTGCAATGGTGGGCACAGTGTGGCTGCAATAGTGGGCACAGTGTGGCTGCAATGGTGGGCACAGTGATGCTGCAATGGTGGGCACAGTGTGGCTGCAATGGTGGGCACAGTGTGGCTGCAATGGTGGGCACAGTGTGGCTGCAATGGCGGGCACAGTGAGGCTGCAATGGCAGGCACAGTAAGGCTGCAATGGTGGGCACAGGTGAGGCTGCAAGGGTGGGCACAGGTGAGGCTGCAAGGGTAGGCACAGGTGAGGCTGCAAGGGTGGGCACAGGTGAGGCTGCAAGGGTGGGCACAGGTAAGGCTGTGCTGAGGGGCACTGATAAAGTTGTTAATATTTTTCTTGGCTCATCTGAGTGTTTTACGTCACGGCGTTTGGGACGATCGGTTTTTTGACTGATGGTGTGTAGGCAAGACTGATGGAAGTCAGCTTCATCGGATTTCCGATGGAAAAATTCATCGGTTTAAAATCCATAGGAAATCCGATCGTGTGTACAGGGCTTTACAGTTTCACCTCATAAGCAAATTCAGACCTTGCCAGGGGTGGACTAATCCTCTTTAACACTGAACAGACCACACAATGTCAGAAGACTTTTTCAGCTAACTGCAACAGACCATTACATGACTTGTTTCATGAATCAGGTAAATGGTTTGTGGATACCACAGTGTCCTGCTTCCCTGTAGATTCTTTCTGTTGCTGTCAGGACCTGGATCACCTGCTGGTGGCACTGTGGTTCACGGAGCTAAGGGGTGTAGTCTCAGTGTCCACCAGCAGGTGTCTCACAGTAACCAGCAGATTCCAGTAATTAGTCTCCAACTAATGCTGGCTGCTGGTAAGGTATATAACCCCATCTCTATATTCCCTTAGTGCCTCAGTGTTTTGCCTGCTACCTCATGCTATTGCCCCCTTCTGTTCCAGTACCCTGCAACCTCATATTTGCTCACTTTGTTTCTAATCTTAGTTCTGCTCCCCTCCCTGATTAGTCTTCCCTGGTTGTTCCTCACATCACCTGTCTTAACCAGTTCACTTGTTCCCTCTCAATTCTTTATATATTGTATTATATTTAGGCTTCTTGTTAGGTATTCTGTCACCTAGATCTAACAGTATGACCTGGCAGGTCACTGACGAGTCATAGAGGAACATTATTCTGAGTATTATGCACAATCTGGTCCCAGCTTCCTTATGTGCTACACACAGATCTGGTTACCCCTTGCTGTTGGTAGATACATGCACTTGGTATCCTAACAGCCACAGAGAGAGCAGCCCAGTATGACCTGCCAGGTCAGTGACAAGTCATGGAAAAATATTATTCTGCGATACAGTATACCATCCATCAGGATGAGATGGAACCACCAAATCAGCGGTTTGTTGGTTTCTAGTAATAGCTTTGATCCTTCTCTGGGACTGGGCCGCCACTGTAACCATATCACCACTATTAGAGGGGCAACTACTAGATCCTTGATCAAGTTACAATTTTCCAGTAAATGGATAAGGTTCACCCAGTAGTGTATTTAGGTTTTTTGCTGCCCTACGCCTGACTAAATTTGTGCATCCCCTAATTTAAATTTCTTTATCGTATACCACGGGACACAGAGCTAGTCATTACATAATGGGTTAAGGGTCACCAGCGGTGATTGGACACTGGCACAACCAATGGAAGACAGTTCCCCTCCATATAACCCCTCCCATCAGGGAAGTACCTCAGTTTTTTCGCCAGTGTCGAAAGGTGTTGGACGCGTTAGGAGGTGCTAAAGGAAAGCTCTACCAAAGAGACCCTCTGGGGGTAAAAGAGCTATGCTTTCGGATCCATCCAAGACGCCTACAAATGAGCTGAATCTGGATGGGATCCGGGCCTCATCCATGAGGCGTCGCCTGTAATGTCTCTCTTCGGAGGACTGGGCTCTAAGATCCAGCACTTTCGCTATTTCGCTATAAAGTCCTGGTAAGAGTCTTGTACAAGGCCCAGGGGAGAGGTATCCTTTAAATAGGAACCCATATCCCTGAAGGTTGGCACACATAGCCCACCGTGAAGGGTGAAGTTTGGTATCTGTCTGAAATCTTTCAGCAGAAAAACCTGCGGCGTGGATAAGGTGAGATTAGAAGGTCCATAACTAGGTTGGGACCTTTTTCAAAAAATGGATGTCTTCTTTTTTTCCACCACTGGGGGGAGTAAAGAGCTGAATATACTCACCTCACTCTGTTCAGTGTCGGCTTCGGCGAAGTACACTGCTCGTCACCTCCGCTGCTGAGCTTGCTGGGGCACCCCGATCCTCCTTTCGGTGGCCGACCAGACACCTGCAGATGCAGGTAAGTGGGAACAAGGGCTGATGAGAGTCCTCTCTCACTATGGCCACCGCCATAGCGCTAAGGGCCGCGCGCGCGCGGGAGCGCGCTTTATCGGAGGGGGGGGCGAAGGCGTGCGCGGGCACGTGGCGCGCGCAGGCACAGAAACGGCGCCAAATTTAAAAGACTGTCAGTGTGAGAAGCACTGCAGCAGCAAGCAAGCTCGTTAGTTCTCTTGTTCCTGGCAGAGAAACACAGCAGCTATACAGGGACGTAAGACTCCATGTGGTTGGATTGGGTACTTCCTAGAAGACATCCATGTTATGCATAGTTATGTGTTAAAAGTTGCATACTTAATGTATTTGCTAAACTGAACACGGTAGTATATGCATTTAGGTACCTTGTATTTTGTCTAAACAGTAAGCCTTCCAGGGGAAGTAATACGGACAAAAAGAGATAAGAAAGCACCACCGCCTGAGAGGAGGCTCTAGCTGTGCTGACTCGGTACCTTCCTCTCCTGTGTTGCCAAATGCACCTGTACAGGATGAGCCATTACCTCTGTCAGGTATGGCGGCTTCCCCAGTGAAGCCTGGGCCTGTATATGTCACTGAGGACACTTTATCAGCTGCCCTAAATAATCTGGAGGAAAAAATTGCTACCTTAATCGCTAAGTCCTCTAAAAAGGACAATAAGCGAAGCAGGTCTCTTCCAGTATTGGACCTCCCTTCAGAAGTACCTGAGGGAGGAGGATGAGGAGGAGGAGGCTACATCAGCAGAGGATGAGGAGCCAGATTTTAAGGTCACAGGTACAATGCTATAGCAGTGCATTTAAGTTAACCTCTGCGGAGGTAACGGAATTACCTGTCTCCTCCCTAGGGTCATTAAGATCCCTGCAAGGTGCATGCTCCTTCCCGGTTCATCAGTTACTAGAGGATCTAATATACGCAAACTGGCAACATCCAGATAAGCGTTTCTCACCTCCAAAAAGGTTTAACATTCTTTATCCTATGGGGGAATTTTTTTTAAAGAAATGGAGCCTGCCTGCGGTAGTTGCGGCTATTTCTTGTGTAAATAAAAACCTGACATGTCCGGTGGATAATGTACAAGGGTTTAAAAGATCCTTCTGAGAGGAAGTTGAAATCCTCCTTCCTTTTGGCCGGCTCAATTACCCAACCTGCAGTAGCAGCAGTCGGTATGTGTCAGGTCATCAGCCAACAGGTAAAGCAGGGGCTGAAGGAACTGCCTTCAGAGCAGGCTAGAAATTGGGAAAATTTGCCTAAAGCCTTATGCTTCACAGTGGATGCCATGAGAGATTCTATCATACAGGCATCACGCCTTACACTCCAGCTGGTACAGATGCGCAGAGTACTTTGGCTTAAGCATTGGTCAGCGGAAACCCCATGCAAAAAGCTGTTGGCAAGTTCCCGTACCATGGCGAACGCCTATTTGGGGAAGATTTAGAAAAATATATACAGAAGATATCAAGTGGTAAAACGACTTTTACCTGAGAGAAAGAAAAACAAGAGATCTTGTTTTAAACGCTCTCTCTCCCCAGCTCCCGGGAAATCTGACTCCAACCAGTGGCGGCGGCCTGTTTTAGCCGCCCACAAAAGCCAAGGGGCAAGCTCAGAAGAACAAGAAGCCGTGGGGTGCAAGAGCTAATAAGCAAGCCCCCAAAGCCTCTGAGTGAAGGGGCGCCCCCGCTCGGCCGAGTGGGAGGAAGGCTTTATCAGTTCTGAGCGACTTGGGGGTCAGAAATCCAGGACAATTGGGTAGTATCCACAATATCCTCAGGGTACAAACTGGAATTTCGAGAGATCCCACCTTCTCAATTCCGAGGTTCAAGACTCTCCAAGGATCCACAAAAAAGAGAATCCTTCTTCAAAGGTTTGAATCACTTAATGGCTCAAGGGGTAGTTACAGACGTACCCCAAAAAGAGCGAGGTGCAGGTTTTTACTCAAACCTCTTTGTGATTCCAAAGCCAAATGGAGATGTCAGACCCATCCTGGATCTAAAATCCCTAAATCGGTTCCTGAACGATCGCCATTTTCGAATGGAAACGATCCGATCCGTGGCCGCCACTTTAAAGGGCGGAAAATTCATGGCGCCCATAGATATCAAGGACGCACATTTACACATACCCATCCTCCCCGCTCACCAAAGATTCCTAAGGTTTGCGGTAGAAAATCGCCACTTTCAATTTGTGGCTCTGCCGTTTGGTGTAGCCACCGCGCCCATAGTATTCACAAAGGTGCTAGCTCCTCTGTTAGCAAACCTAAGAACACGGAGCATTGCGGTAACAGCCTATCTGGACGATCTACTAGTAATAGATCAGTCAAAGGAGGGATTGGGTCACGCTGTACACACTACAGTAGGATACCTGGAGCATTTAGGATGGATTATAAATTTACAAAAATCCTCTCTCCAGGCCCAAAGAAGGATAGTGTACCTGGGCATGATCATAGATACAGCCCAAAACGGGGTATACCTGCCAGAACCGAAGATACAGTCTCTGAAAGACCTGATCCACAAGGTCAAAGCAAACAAGAGGCCGTCTATTCGCCTTTGCATGAGACTATTGGGAAAGATGGTAGCCTCCTTCGAGGCGGTCCCTTACGCCCAGTTTCATTCGAGACTACTTCAAGGCAATATTTTAGCTTCCTGGAACAGGAAGAGCCAAGCTCTGGATATACCCATGCGCCTGTCCTCACAAGTACGCCACAGCTTCGATTGGTGGCTAGAAGCCAGGAATTTACGGAAGGGAAAGTCCTTCCTCCCAGTGGCCTGGAAGGTGGTATCTAGGGATGCCAGCCTATCGGGCTGGGGTGCAGTATTCGAGGAGGCTTCTACCCAGGGAACCTGGGCCAAGACTCAGGGGATCCTGCCCATCAATGTGCTAGAGATCCGGGCGGTATATCTAGCCCTCAAAACCTGGACATACAGGTTACAGGGCTACCCAGTTCGGGTTCAATCCGACAATGCTACTGCAGTAGCTTACATCAATCACCAAGGAGGCACCCGCAGTCGGGCAGCCCAAAGAGAGGTGAACCGGATCCTGGCATGGGCAGAAGAGCATGTACCTTGCCTTTCTGCAATCTTCATTCCAGGGATAGAAAATTGGCAAGCAGACTACCTGAGTCGTCAGCAGCTGCTACCAGGAGAGTGGTCTCTTCACCCCGAGATCTTTCAGGCCATATGTCTGAGATGGGGAAACCCAGATGTAGACCTGCTAGCTGCCAGGTTCAACAAGAAATTGGACAACTTTGTGTCCAGAACGAGAGATCCTCTAGCCTACGGGACAGACGCTCTAATAATACAGACGCTCTAATAACTCCATGGAATCAGTTCTCACTGATCTATGCATTCCCTCCGATCCCTCTTCTACAAAGACTGCTTCGCAGGATCAAGGAGGAGGGAATACCAGTAATCCTAGTGGCCCCAAACTGGCCCAGGAGGCCTTGGTACGCCGAGATTGTAAAATGGCGATAGGAAGGCCCTGGAAGTTTCCACTTCGACACGACCTGCTGTCACAGGGTCCAGTATTCCACCCTTCCTTACAAAGGCTAAAGTTGACGGCCTGGCTGCTGAGACCCACATTTTGAAAAAGAGAGGGGTCTCTGGTCCGGCTCTTTCTACGCTCATTAATGCTAGAAAGCCAGCCTCCAGACTCATCTATCAGAGAGTCTGGAGAGCATACGTTTCCTGGTGTGAATCCAGATGTTGGAATCCTCAGAAATATGAAATAAGTAGGATTCTTGCTTTTTGCCAGTTAGGAGTGGATATGAATTTAGCCCTTAGCACCATCAAAGGGCAAATATCGGCTCTATCAGTCTTCTTTCAGAGACCATTGGCATCTCACTCCCTAGTTCAGACATTCATTAAGGGGGTACTGAGGATAAATCCTCCAGTTAGGACTCCCTTGTGTCCATGGGATTTGAATTTGGTATTGTCAGTGTTGCAAAAGCAACCTTTTGAACCTATTCGCCATATTCCTTTAATTATATTGAGTAGGAAGTTGGCCTTTCTGATTGCTATAGCTTCTGCTAGGAGAGTATCAGAGCTAGCAGCTCTTTCTTGTAAAGAGCCTTATCGAATTTGTCACAAGGACAAAATCGTACTACGACCCCATCCGGCTTTTCTACCTAAGGTGGTGTCGGCTTTTCACTTGAATCAAGACATTGTTCTGCCTTCCTTTTTTCCAAACCCGCGGACGGCGGGGGAAAAATTATTACACTCTCTAGATCTAGTGAGAGCGGTAAGGGTGTATCTGCAAGCAACCGCTCAGATACGTAAAACAGATGTTTTGTTTATTTTACCAGATGGGCCCAAGAAGGGCCAAGCGGTATCAAAATCCACCATTTCCAGGTGGATTAGACAAGTAATTGTTCAAGCTTATGGTTTAAAGAACAGGACTCCTCCTTTTCCTGTTAAGGCGCACTCTACCAGGGCGATAAGTGCTTCATGGGCAGTGCACCACCAGGCTTCGATGGCTCAGATCTGTAAAGCTGCAACTTGGTCTTCAGTCCATACATTTTCCAAATTCTATCAAATAGATGTGAAAGGACATGAGGATTCCGCCTTTGGGCGAAGTGTGCTGCAGGCAGCAGTATAGGGCTTCTGGTCCGCAAGCGGCCTGTTTTGATCTGTGTCTCCCCCCCTTCATATGAGCATTGCTCTGGGACGTCCCATTATGTAATGACTAGCTCTGTGTCCCGTGGTATACGATAAAGAAAATAGGATTTTTATAACAGCTTACCTGTAAAATCCTTTTCTTGGAGTACACCACGGGACACAGAGGTCCCCCCCTTCTTATGGGAACCTTACTGCTTTGCTACAAAACTGAGGTACTTCCCTGATGGGAGGGGTTATATGGAGGGGAACTGTCTTCCATTGGTTGTGCCAGTGTCCAATCACCGCTGGTGACCCTTAACCCATTATGTAATGACTAGCTCTGTGTCCCGTGGTGTACTCCAAGAAAAGGATTTTACAGGTAAGCTGTTATAAAAATCCTATTATGACCCACCCCTTCCTGTCAAGACCACACCCCTTTCCGTTTAAGACCCGCCCTGAAATTTTCGAGTGGGGACACTAGTTCTTAGAGCCTGGGGGGGCATTGGATTCCCTTAATTTGCATAGATTTCCTCTCACTTCCTGTTTTGCTATGGGGCAAAAAGTGAAGGGAAATCTCTGCAATGGGACAGGGATGGTAAAAAATAAACTGACAGGGGCTAGAACCCTACCTTACTGTATCCAAAATGAAAAAAAAAAAAAGTGTTGCCTATAGTTCTACTTTAAGCACAAATTTCTGATAATTTTATGGAGAGGACTAAGAAGATATAACCATGCCAATGGTGCAGCAGAAAACATATAGCACAGTGAGGAAGGTTTGTGGTACAGGATGATAGGACAGCCAACCTGGTTGCTCTTTCTAGGTATATAATGCAAGGACAATCACATAGGAGGCCCATCTCCTTGCTATGGAAGCATTTATGCACAACAGTACAGTTGACCTTCTAGTTTAACGGCTTACTCAGTTGTATGGTACCAAAGAAAGCCACCACATTCTGCCAATTCTTGTGGATACAGATGCTGGCTGATGGAGCTTATCAATGTGGAATAAACAAGTCAGCTGCACTCTAATGACATCATCTTTCATATAGCTTTATTGTTCCAGGACAAGAACAAAAAAAGGTCTGTGCAGATGTAGCCACACTCTGACATGTTTCTCTTAAAAGAACTTCATCGTGAACAATCTTGTTAGCAATAAGGGGGGCATTATTGCAAGAGTGGTAGGTTTACATAAAAAGTAATAAAAAAAAAAAAAAATCAACTGAAACAGTTTCTTAATCATTTTATTTTACAATTCATTTTACATGTATAAACATTTGTCTATAAATCCAGATAGTGATTTCATTTAAACATTCTTACTTTACAACACTGAATTGTCAGAGTGCCTTACCAATCGATTCATTTTATTTCATTGAAATGAATCATTCCTCAACTCTGACAATCAAGTCAGTCACATTCATCTCTGACAGCGGGGTTTATGGTATAATTTTTTCTCCATGACTGTATGAATTATATGACAATTTCACATTCTTGTCATGGTTGGTTAAAAATAATATCTAACATTTTTAAATAGTGCAATACCATAAAAGGTGTAAATAGACAAGCAAGACAATTATATTTCACATGGTCAAAAAAATAAAACATAAAAACATTAATCAAATACAAAAGATAGGTCACATATATCATATGATATTCATCAAAAAACTAGAGTATATAATTTAAATATTTACAATTGCTACAATATTTAACAATTCAGGGGACATGTACCGGTGTTCCATTTGTGCCCATTTCTGTTAGTTGTGGGGTAATGGAATTTGCCTGGCACAGCTTGCAGGGACCTTTAAAGGGAACATTATTTTGTACTATTCAAAGGTCTATGGTAAGGGCAAAAAAGCATGGTAACAGCACAAGTTACAATGATTTGTATTTTGTACTACATCTTAGTATATTGATCAGCACCACTTCAGGTGTAGAGTAAAAACAAATCTCACTGGCGAAGAAAACCAGAGCAAAAGCTAATTTGTTGATTGTAGGTACAAATCAGGTCTCTGGTCTAATTTTCACATTGAATAGAAGATGTTCTTGCTACAAATTTTCAAAAATTACCCACTCCTTTATTAGGTTGATGTGTGTTGACAATGACATAAAAAAAATAAACTACAACATATCTTTACTGCTGTTAAATGGGAAGGGTAATATTTGAGTGCCTATTTTCAGCTGTACCTCTAATTGTATTCATATTTTGATATATGGGCATTACTGTACGTGGTTTATGTAGATTCAGTTCTGACTAAGCAAAGCTCCTTTGCTATGGGCTACATTAATACATTGAGGTATTTTATATGAAAACTGTGTTTAAACATTTCAACCTTTGAGTGACAGATTGTCACTGAAAAAGAATACTTGCAACTGAATGTAATAACAACCCATGTTGTGAAATTCTTCAGGGGATCTCCTGCCCGTTAGTAACAGTGTTACGCTCAGCCCCACTGAGTTTTCAGGGCAGGCTTTCAATGCAGTCAGGTCAGGAGCAGAACAAAAGCTAAGTTATGGGTTAGTAGCATTTCAAATTATAAGAGATATGCATGCAGGCCACAAACTGGTAGAATATTCAAACAGGCCACAAACTGGGCAGTTCCTGCACTTTATACAAGATACAAAAAAAGTTTACTTATCGCTTTGCAAAATATGTAACTGTGCACGGAAACTAGCACACTTTAGAAGGAAAAAAAAAAACATGGGCTTCATAAAGTTAGTGTGCAGAAATCAGTTTGTTGGTTTTGGCACCAATAAATTGGTGCCAGGTAGTTCTCAGTCAGAGGTTTTTGAAAAGCTACACAATTTAAAAATAGAGAGAGTCCCAAACCCCTCCAGAACTCTAACTTCAATATGACCCTTTGACTGGACCTAACATTTACCCTTCCATTCATTCAAGCCATAAAATTTACCATACACCCTACCACTTAAAGAGGAAATTCAGTCCCTGTTATTTCTGCTACTCTGTGTGCACATGGCCATTTGTGAATGTCTCATGCATGCACAGTTGTGTCAAAGGCCTCAGACAGGTCTTTGGAACCTGCATAGACCTGTGGTAAATCTGCTCACATGGGGGTTTCCCACACGTGTGCACACAATAACGATGACTGGGACCTTGATACTTGAAGCACCTCTGCACCTGCTGCAGGTCTCTGCTGGGTCCCTAAGCACATCTTTGCATGCACAGAATCTGATGGCCTGCATGCCCCTCAGTAAAATGGTTTCCTGAGATGTGTGACGTGGACATCCCAGGAGGCAGCAGGTAGCACTATGTCATTCTTGCCTAGCTCTAAAAGGTCAGAAATTGTTTAAAACAAAAAGGATGTAATTGTGGAAGAGGGAGGGGGGATAGGCCAAATGGAAATGAGTTCCTTTAATGGGTGATGGTCTGCATTAACTTTTTTAATCCTCATAACAATTAACCCACTTCTGATAAAAGTTATGTATCAACAACCTCTACCTAAAATTTATATTTATCTATGATTAAAATAGAGAGATCAATGTGACTATTTGATAAACCTTCAAGGTCTAAAGCGAACACCAAATAAATTCCCCTCAAGGCTTCTCAGTGTGTTGTTTGTTAGACTCGACATTGTCCTAATAGCCTTTTGCCAGTCTAAAATTGAAATCATGCAAGACCCCAAACTCTTCTATAGATCAATATTTCTCCAATTGCTTTAGGAATATATTTTCCTGTACCTAAACCCCTAAAATGCCCTAATGTTTTCCAGTTATAGATGTGTGGCTATCTGTAGAACTAATTTGGACTTTTACTGGCTCAACCCTACTTAGTTAAAATATAAAATAGAAGGTATATTACACATTTTCCTTGCAGACTGAATGAGGACAATGTTTCACAAAGGCAAGAAGTCACCTTTAAACGCATAAAATAAACATAGTCAACAAAATAGCTTATAGTTACATTAGACCAGTGTTTCTCAACTCCAGTCCTCAAGGCGCCCCAACAGGTCATGTTTTCAGGCTTTCCATTATTTTGCACAGGTGATTTGATCGGTTTCACTGCCTTAGTAATTAACACAGCTGTTTCATCTGAGGGAAATCCTGAAAACATGACCTGTTGGGGCGCCTTGAGGACTGGAGTTGAGAAACACTGCATTAGACAGTGCAAGTTCTTAATAATTTTAACGATTTAAAGTACCGGTATATCTAAAGTTAAAGCTGAAACCTCTAAGTTTTGGATAGAGTCGGGAATTGTTAAAACCTATCATGTGCTTTCCCATTTTAAACAGCTTTAATAAAAATAAAAAAAAGTCATTAGTAGATAGTCACATTCAATATAACTTTTTTGTAGTGGTGAAGACATTTTTAGAAATGTGGAAGCTACATTCTATGCATTAGGATAAAAAGCCTTCTGTGTGTAGCAGCCCCCCTAACACTTATCTGAGGTCCCTCTCTGCCCAGCGATGTCCACACGTGTCTCAGCCATCCAGATTCTCCTTCCTGATTGGCCCAGATACAGCAGTGGCACCATTGGCTCCTGCTGCTGTCAAAGTCAGCTAGCCAATCAGGGGAAAGAGGGCGCGGGCTGGGTCGGGGGAGTCCATCTCTCAATGGACACAGGGATCTGTGACTCAACTTGGGTGCCCCCATAGCAAGCTGCTTGCTGTGGGGGCACTGAACAGGAGGGAAGGGCAAGGATCACAGAAGAGGGACCCGAGAAGAGGAGGATCCAGGCTGCCCTGTGCAAATCCACTGCAACAGAGAAGGTAAGTATAACATGTTTGTTATTTTTATAGGGGAAAAAATAGGATTTTTTACTCACCGTAAAATCCTTTTCTCTGAGTCCATGGACCGACACAGCTTCTCTATTGACAAAGTGGGTATTATCCGTTAATTAGGAGTGACTAGGCAGAAAAACTTGTAAAAAGTGTTGCATCACACCTTCTACAGTACCGCCCAGGGGGCGGACCCTCTGGGTATACCCTCTCAGTCTGCACATCGCAGATCAGTTCGTCAAAAAGCAGTACAAACTTAAAAGGAGGGGTGGGTGCTGTGTCGGTCCATGGACTCAGAGAAAAGGATTTTACGGTGAGTAAAAAATCCTATTTACTCTTTCGTCCATGGACCGACACAGCTTCTCTATTGACAAAGTGGGACGTCCCAAAGCAGTGTCAGAGAAAAAACGAGGGGTGGTAACAGCATAAAAACAAACTTCACCCCAAAACACAAAACAGCACTCCTCCAACGGAGGAGTTGCAACTCTAAACAGCCGCCTGCAAAACCTTGCGGCCGAAAGAGGCATCCGAAGATGCACCTACATCAACTTTGTAGAATTTTGTGAAAGTGTGAGCGGACGACCAAGTCGCCGCTTTACATAGTTGGGAAACAGACGCTTGATGTCGGAAAGCCCAAGAGGCACCTATTGCCCTGGTCGAATGCGCCGTGACAGGAAAGGGGGGCGCCTGACCCTTTAAGGCGTAAGCCTGGATTACTATCTGTCGGATCCACCTAGAGATGGTGGCCGATGAGACTGCTTGGCCCTTCTTGGGACCAGCCACCGAAACAAACAGTGAGTCTGACTTCCGGAACAGGGAAGTAGCAGATATGTATACTCTCAAAGCTCGGACAACGTCCAAGGAATGCAACGCCGACTCCTTAGGATTCGACGGCTGAGGACACAAGGATGGAAGTACAATGTCTTCGTTGAGATGAAAAGCCGAAACGACCTTCGGAAGAAAGGAAGGCTGCGGCCGCAGCACCACCTTATCCTTGTGGAAAATCAAATAGGGAGCCTTGCAGGACAAGGCTGCCAGCTCAGAGACTCGTCTAACTGACGTAACAGCCACCAAAAAGACCACCTTCTGAGAAAGTGTCAACAGGGGAATATCTCTAATATTCTCAAACGGTGCCTTCTGAAGCACCGAGAGGACCAGGTTCAAGTCCCACGGAGGTAACGGGGGGCGGACCGGAGGGGCCACATGTCGAACCCCCTGCACAAATGTACTCACGAGAGAGTGAGTCGCCAGGGGTCGCTGAAAAAAGACAGCCAGGGCAGATATCTGTCCCTTAATCGTACTTAGGGCAAGCCTTTGGTCTACCCCATGCTGTAAAAACAGCAGGATTCTGGAAACCAAATAGGTACGCGGATGCCATTTCATTTCCTCACACATGGAGATGTAGGCCCTCCAAGTGCGGTGATAGACCTTCCTAGAGGACGGTTTCCGAGCACTTCTCATAGTAGAAATTACTGAGTCTGACAGGCCCCGGTCTCTCAGTACCTGGTTCTCAACAGCCATGCCGTTAAAGCCAATGACTGTAAAGCAGGATGGAATATGGGACCTTGCGACAGCAGGTCCTTCCGTAGTGGTAGGCGCCAGGGGACGTCTGCTACCAGACGTACTAGATCGGCGTACCAAGGACACTGAGGCAAATCTGGAGCGATTAGGATCATTGGAATTCCCTCTGCCTCCACTCTGCGGAGCAGAAGAGGAAGAAGCCTTAAGGGAGGGAAGGCATAGATTAGCCGATACTGGCCCCACGATGCTACCAACGCGTCCGTTGCGTCTGCCCATGGGTCTCTTGACCGGGCCACAAACCTCAATACCTTCCGATTGAGTCGGGAAGCCAGAAGATCTACGTCTGGTGTGCCCCATCTTTGGCAGAGGAGTTGGAACACCTCCGGGTGTAAGGACCATTCTCCCTGGTCCAGCATCTGGCGGCTCAGGTAGTCCGCCTGCCAGTTTTCCACACCCGGAATGTACACGGCCGACAGTGCCGGTACGCTCCTCTCTGCCCACTTCAGGATGCGAGCGATCTCCGATGCTGCAGCTGAGCTTCTTGTTCCTCCTTGATGATTGACATATGCCACTGCTGTGGCGTTGTCTGACTGGATCCTGACTGGACGCCCTTGCAGTCTCTGAGACCATTTGAAGAGGCACAGCTTGATCGCCCGGATCTCCAGGACATTGATCGGCAGGAGGGCTTCCTCTGGGGTCCAGCGACCTTGCGCCGACTGGACACCCCAGACTCCCCCCCAACCTGTAAGGCTGGCGTCCGTCGTGATCACTATCCAGTAAACCGGAAGAAATGACTTCCCGGCCATTAGAGCCGGTGCTGTCAGCCACCATACCAGGGATCTCCTGACTAGGTGGCTCACTCGGATTTGATAATCCAGAGATGAAGGGCATCTGTTCCATCTGGACAGAACTTCCCTCTGTAACACTCGAGTGTGGTATTGAGCATATGAGACCGCCTCGAAGGAGGCTACCATGAGGCCCAACACTCGCATGCAAAAACGGAGTGACGACCAATTCCTGGAAGTCAGCTGCCGTACTGCAGCCCGGAGGGTCTGCAACTTCTCCACAGGGAGGAATACCTTTGCCTCTGAGGAATCCAGAATCAACCCCAGGTACACTAGGCGTTGAGTGGGCACCAATACTGACTTTTGCGTGTTTAGTATCCAACCACAGTCTCGAAGAGTCTGACAGGTAATGGACACGCTTACCTCTAATTCTGAGCTTGAAGGGCCCTTCAGCAGAAGGTCGTCCAAGTAACCTGTGATAGCGATACCCCGCTGTCTTAGAAGTGCCAGAATCGGAGCGAGCACCTTGGTGAACGTCCTGGGTGCTGAGGCAAGGCCAAACGGGAGGGCCACAAACTGGTAGTGGTTCTTCCCGATAGCAAATCGCAGAAACCTCTGGTGTCTGGAGTATATGGGGACATGCAGGTATGCGTCCTTGATGTCCAAGGAGGCCAGAAAGTCCCCCGGATGGAGAGCCGTGACTACGGATCGAACCGACTCCATCCGAAATCTTTGTACCTTCACAAAGCAATTGAGGGCTCTGAGATCCAAGATTGGACGAACCCCCTCCTTCTTTGGCACAATGAACAGATTTGAGTAAAAACCCTGACCCCGTTCCTGTTCTGGAACTGGAATAACTACCCCGCGTTCCAGTAGACCCTGGACCGCCCCATACAGGGCCTCCCGACGGGTCGGTAGTAGCTGGAGATTGGAGGTGATGAATCTGTCTGGTGGACAAGAGAGAAATTCTATCTTGTAGCCTGAGGAGATTACTTCGCAAACCCACCTGTCGGAGACTAGAGCAGTCCACTGAGTCGCGAATTTGCGAAGACGTCCCCCCACCCGAGAGCTGGGTGGGGGCGGACCTTCATGTGGACGCAGATTTGTCCACAGGCTTGTTGGGTCTGCGGGACCAAGGACGCTTTTGTCCTTGGGCAGGCGCTTTATCGGCCTGGGGTCTTTTCCCTGTCGCCTTAAGAGGGCGAAAAAACCGCTTACGTGCAGTAAAGGAGGGGCCTTGCCCTTGGCGTGGTCCCCTACCCTTGCTAGTTTGGGGAAGCAAAGTGCTTTTACCTCCTGTAGCATCCTTGATGATGTCATCCAGAGAAGCCCCAAAAAGTCTGTCGCCCTTAAAAGGCAGATCCAATAGGGCTTTCTTGGAAGTCTGGTCCGCAGACCAGCCCTTTAGCCAGATCAGGCGGCGTATTGCTACTGCATAAACCGAAGCTCTTGACAGCAGGGGAATAGTATCCATGTCTGACTCGCAGACAAACTTAAGGCCCTGGACCAACTGGTCGGCCAAAGTTATCTCATTAGGAGGAGCATCTCGCTCCTTTAACCCCTGGAGTAGCAATTTTGCCCATTCAGTAAGTGTCTGAGACACTAGGGCCCCCGCCAATGCCGGGCGTACTGCTGAGCCTACCACTGAGTATAGGTAGCGAGCGAGTGCTTCAGCCTTCTTATCCACAGGGTCCTTGAAAACAGGAGCCCCTTCTACTGGAATAGTGGTGGCTCTATTAAGTCTGGACACCGAAGGGTCCACTATAGGGGGAGAGGTCCATATCTTCAGAAAACTCTCCTCAAAGGGGTACCGTACTGCAAACCTCTTTGGGGCTGTAAAGACCCTCAGTGGGTTCTCCCATTCCTTGTATAAGAGTTTGTCAAAATAAGACACACAAGGGAACACCTTAGCAGTGCGGGCAGGTTTACGAAACCCAAAGGGGACTGGAGTATCTGCTACTTCTTCAGTCCTTTCCAACTTTAGCGTATCCCGCACTGCAGTAATAAGGTCAGATACCAAAGCCGTCTCGCGTACTGACCTGGACTTGGAGTCCTCCTCACTGTCCGATCGGTCACGGTCTGCAGTCTCTGATGCATCAGAATCTGGACCATGAGCCGTAGCTGGACCTGGTTCTGCATCAGAAATATCCCCAGAAGATTGCAGGGGACGGGGGCGTTTATTACCCCCTGTATTCCCGTGTGCTGCTTCCACCCTGGCAGCAAACGCCTCTAGGATTGCCGACATAGCGTCCATAGACACCTCAGGGACACCAGCTGCTAAATCTGGTGTTTCAGGGGAGAAGACATCTGGCTCAGATGCCATGCTGACCACACGCTGACACTCACAGGGCTCCAGGCAAGATATCAATAGGCCACCTTCCTGCGCTGCAGAGATGCTGGGTTACCCAGAGGACTCACCACCCTGGATAGGTACTGCTATGCTGCGTCTATGATGCTGTCCCCTTGCTGCTGTGTCAGTCTGCTTCTTTTATCAGCACTTCCTGTGTGAATTTTCGCGCCAGTGTAATGCACCCTAGAGGCCGGAGGCTCTCGCAAAATGGTTGCCAAAACCGTCTGTATGGAAGATAATGTGGGCTCTAAGAAAATGGCCGCCGACAGAAGATAGAGGTCAGGCAGCCATAGCCCACAAAAAAGATGGCCGCCGAACGGCAATATCTGCATACAGGGTGGACAAACATGGCCGCCGATCACCTGATAGGGGCCAGTGGGTGTGGCCGAACTACAGGAAGATGGCCGCCAGGCAGTTACAAGAGGCCAAACTTGGCATGGACCACCTCAAAATGGCCGCCGACAGCATGGAGACACAGAAACACAGGTAAGCAAAAATGACATTTCTTTTAAATGTTAGTTACAGCCAGCCCCGCTCCAGTGGGACCCCCTAGGTGACCCCCAGCACCCAGCAACCTTTAGCTAGAAGCCCAGGGAGGAGGGAAAGGCAGGGAGAGAGGGAAGAAAGGGGCCACAACCACTTACTTGATCTCTCCAGGAATGTCCAGCTAAATCACCCAGCCGAGGCAGGGGAGTTTTACTTACCTATCCTGCATGTATTCTGCTGGAAGACATTCCAAACAGATCATCGTCCGCGCACGGAAGGTGACTGTTGGCCAGGCATGCTGTGATTGGACCCAGAAGGGACGATCATATGTATGCCCTGGAGCATGACGCTCACCGGACAGGCTGCTGCGACTCGGCCGTAAGGTCAGCCGAAGCTGAGCGGTCCGATGCAAGCCTTGGAGCGTAAGCTCACCGGCCAGGCTGCTGCGACTCGGCCGTAAGGTCAGCCGAAGCTGAGCGGTCCGATGCAGGCCCTGGAGCGTAGGCTCACCGGCCACCCGTGGAGCGACGGGCATGTCGTGGAAAACCCAGCGCGTAGCTAGGGTCGGCACACGCTCGATGGCCGAAACTGGGGAGACTACAAGGATCGAGGATCCAGCCTGTCACCCAGTCGGCAGTTGATCGAAGATCGCAGGAAACAACAAATGTAGAAAAAAAATAAAAAATATATATATCTTTTTTCCCCGGACCAATGAGCCCGAAGGGAGCCATGTCCTACTCCTTGCTAGACAGAAAAAAACTGATCTGCGATGTGCAGACTGAGAGGGTATACCCAGAGGGTCCGCCCCCTGGGCGGTACTGTAGAAGGTGTGATGCAACACTTTTTACAAGTTTTTCTGCCTAGTCACTCCTAATTAACGGATAATACCCACTTTGTCAATAGAGAAGCTGTGTCGGTCCATGGACGAAAGAGTAAAGCCTTTACAATCACTTTAACATTACAGAACAACTCCAGTTGAATAAATTACTACTGCTAGTTATATCATGACCTGGATAAATGAGAATCTTCACATTCACTGGAACATGACCTCTTAACTCCAAAATGAAGGATTTCCTATAACTTTCTGCCCCTGTGAAAATGGTCTCCAGGACAAATGCTGAAGGTGAATCTCCCTAGCAAGGATGCAGACATAAATAAAAAGTTGACAGGGGTTTAACTTTCTGTACTCTATCCAAAACTTGTAAAATACGTGTTCATTGTTATATCCAGTACAAATCAGCTTAGTAACAATCACACATTTCTTTTTTTACTTTTAATGGCTATTTCCCATATTTTAAAGAAAATATTTCTGTAGTCAGATTTTGGTTATAATATACTATACAATAATAACAAAAAATCTTCAGCTCCCAGTTGTTGTGGAACTTCAACTTCCAGTATGCTGTGCCTTCCTATGGTTGGCATGTTACTCATGGCTGATATACAGATACATTATAATTGCTTATTTTTTATGAAATTATATATAATATGTTTAAAGCTGGCAACAATTTTATGCAATAAAGCAGAGAGCATTGTACAAATATAGTAAGCCATTCCGACCAATTCCTAAAGCTTTAACACGTAGATAATATTTATTTTAGCCCTGTGCTTGACTCTGTTCCCCCAACCAAATATCACCCCCTTTTTTTAATTGTTTTTTCCTCTCCCAATCTCTACCATGCCCACAGCCTCCTCACCACTACTCTGTCAATAGTTTGCTTTCCCTTCGCCCTTCCTTACCCTATCTTCTCCCCTCTGCCCTGTACGACCCCCCCCCACCCCTCCTATTCTTCACTGGCTCCTTGTCATTTTCCCTCAACACTTTATCATTTTATCTGATGGTATTTATCATATAAACAATTTCTAATGGCTTTGTATATCCTAGATCTAAATGACTTTCAATGTCACTATTGGGGTTATTTACAAAAGGCAAATCCACTTTGCACTACAAGTGCAAACTACAAGTGCAAAGTGCACTTGAAATTGCAATGAAAGTGCACTTGGAAGTGCAGTCGCTGTAGATCCGAGGGGGACATGCAAGAAAAATAAAAAACAGCATTTTAGCTTGCACATGATTGGATGATAAAATAAGCAGAGCTTCTCCTCATTTCAGATCTACCCCTCAGATATACAGCGACTGCACTTCTAAGTGGATTTGCCTTTCGTAAATAACCCCCTCTGCATTTCCATGTTGTGTAATTTGTACACCCTTCCCTACTGAAAAGCAGAAATAAAGAATTGAAAAATAAATTTTTTTATAAAATGTCTGACACATTGAAATTAGGGTTTAAAGTTGAGAAAACTGATAACCAAATATGTTTTTCGCTAAAAGTAAATTTAAAACTGTTGTGAAATATTAGTTGATTAGCACTTTTAAATTTCAATATATATTTGGGCAGACAGTGCCAAAGCACAAAGGACATAGAACCTAAATGTGTATGCACACAACCTGGTAGATTCACAGCAAACCACATAAAGAGATACCTGCCTTTTCTCAAGCTAACAAATAAAATAATTGCAAGTTTTGATTTACTTTTGCGTGGGAAAAGGCAAGGGTGCCTGAAAGCTGTATGCTGCCATTTTTGTGTAAGCAATAAAGAGCTCTCTAGGCTGGAATCCATATAATTATATACAGTATATATCTCAAAACAACTACATTGACACCTTCCTATTTACAAAAATCAAGGAAGTATGAGCCATTAAGGAAAAATAATAGTTTTAAAGATATAAAGCTGGAAGATGGAATGATGTATTACAAACAGGTTTTGTATGGATTTCTATATATCTATATATAGATATATATTAACAGCAATTTAGGTTTGTGCTATTGCTAGAGCGAAAAAGGAAAACCACAGTTTCACACTTTTGTCTTCTGATGTGCTCCAAATTCTTCAAAGTGAATTCCCCGAGAAGTTGTAATTTTCATGACAGCTCCATTAGCTCCATCGTCTTCTATGAGACTCACCATTCCTTTGGCAATGAGGGATGGGCTGTTACAACAGAAAAAAAAGCTGCATCTTAGTTACTCAGACAAATCAGCAATGTAATGAAAGTAGAAGCGATACCAGAATGTTTATTCCAACTATATATATCTCTTGCTTCTACCTATGATTTGTAAATCAAGTTTAGCATTCTTGACAAAAGCTGCCAGTGAGAGAACTCTCTTCTAAATGTATTGAAATGGCCTGGTTTAGTTAACAAATGTTTGTAAAAGCTGACTGCTAGCCGATTGTGAAGCAGCATAGAATGTAGGTGTTTTCAATACTAAAATTAAATCAACTGTTAAAAATTATTAATGTATTGACAGCCACATATGAAAAAATAACTACCCTTCCTCCTTTAGTGCCGCCAGGAGACGTTAATGTTCATCAAGCCTTAACACAGTTCCCCTAGTGATTTTATTAATATTGACTGCTCAAGTCCTGAAAAAGAGGGATGCCTTTTTGCCCCAAAATGTGTTGGCTGTATTTGATTCTCTTAATCATTAAGGCTCCATGTACACTAGCTCAAAAAACACTGTAAAAAAAAAACGCTGGATGAAAAACACGGATAATAACATTTTTGTTTCGGGTTGTAGTAGAGTTTTAGTAGCTTTTAGGAGCGTTAGTGTTTTATTAGTGGTTTCACAGCACATGTAGAAAAAGAAAAACGCCCAAAAACAACTGTTAGTAGCATTTTTTCTTTGGGAAAACGCTCCCAAAAATGTTATGCTCCTAAATCCTAAAGCTTTAAAATGCTTATAGGAGAAAATAGTGTGCATGGACATATAGGATAACACTATTAGCTTCTAGGAGCAGAAAAGCTACTACTGTGTTTCCCCAAAAATAAGACCTACCCCGAAAATAAGATCTAGCGTTATTTTCCAGGAGGGCTGCAATATAAACCCTACCCCGAAAATAATCTCTAGTTTAAAATGCTTGTAAAATCCTATAATCCACTCTATTACAGTAGTATATAATGTATAATATGTGTGTTTCTGTAATATAATTGCGGGGAAGAGCGCTCCGGCGGGTCACAGAAGCGCAGAGCGGCGCTATAATGAAGGTATTTGGCACAATTATATTACAGAAACACACACATTGTACATTATAAACTACTGTAATATAGTGGATTATAGGATTTTACAAGCATTTTAACTCAGTTCACACTGGGGATTCCTGTCAGGCAGGGAGAGAGAGGTGGAGAGAAGACAGCACATTACATGGTAAGACCTTCCCCCGAAAATAATCCCTACTGTGTCTTTTGTTGCCAAAATTAATATAAGACCCAGGCTTATTTTCGGGGAAACACGGTAGGAGCTTAAAAAATGCTAGTGTGCATGGAGCCTAAATGTTTCAGAAAGTCCTTCAAGTGAGATGAACTTTTGTATCAGGTGCTCTTTAGTACTTATCCAAGAATTCATTGTCTTGTGAGGATTTTTTTGGGCACTATCAGAGAGATGGCACACTAGAACTAGAACATGGTTCACCTATACTATATTTCAACTGCAGAAATGCTTCAACGAAGAAAAACATCACTATGTGGTCGATCCATCGGAAACCAACTTTCACTTCTATCCTAAGCTATCACACACACACACACACGGTTTAAATGAAGGTTTACAGTTAGCAGACAATCCAGCAACCAAATGATTGTGTTCACCCACACACATAATTTATTATGGCGAGTGTGCATGTTTATAATATAAAGATGATTTAGTTGACTTGCTGGCCTTGACTTGCGGAAACAATAGTGAATATAGCAGACCGACTTTTCCAACAAGAATGAGGATTTTTGTTTGCCTGCTAGACCCCATAAACAAAAATAGTCAGCACTGGCGTGTTTGAGGAGCAATCATTTTATGTACCTCAAAATACTGTACAGACTATATTATAGAACATGGATTATAGCTATGTGTAAATAATAATTTGATACAAATAAGAGTCTTTAGTAAGCGTACAATTCAAACCACCATCAAAAAGTAAAGTTCTTATTTCTGATGCTCCCAATATTGTGTTAATGATAATCTAGAGTGATCCCAATCCCCAATCCTGCAAATCCCCCTATAAAATGTATGCAAGATGTTTGCAAATAATATTTTTGGAAACAGAAAACAGCAACTCTGTAGCATTTTAATGCAGCTTGTAAAACTAAACTAGCCATGCAAGTGGTAACATTTAACTGACCTGCCAGTTTACAGCAACATACAAATCAAATCTAAAGGAGGCCCAAGGGAGGAAACAAGTGCTCTATGTGCCAAATAATGTAAAACAATATTCGCTATTTCAGCAGAGAGCTTGCCAAGTAAAGTATAAACAAAGATTAATTGTTAAAAGCAAGTTGATTCTATAAACAGAAATTGTTAATGGTCATGATGTACTATGCTTAGCATTTTGGGATTGCACACTTTCTTTTGTTTAACAGCTATACCCATGTACCCATCCAAGTTCCCCTGCATGTATGTACTGTACTTTTTTTAATATATGGAGGTAGTTAAACTTTCCCCACACATGAATTATAATCTTTTAACATGTATCTCCATGTACATTTAAAAATGAATATGTGCAGAGTGCGTTGTATGTATTTAAAAAAAAAAAAAACATGCTACTCATTTCGTTTTTTGATTTTTTTTCTATCTTTATAATTTCCCTGTTGATCTTGCCAGTTGGTTACTTATTACTTTTATTTCCAGTAGAAGGCCTTCAACACTAGCTATTCACTGCTGAAATCAGCAGCCTTGTCTGCCCCTCTCATAGTATCTCCTAGGTGGCAGTACCTAATGATGTAGCATGACTTTTGTATAGACACTTTCAGCCTGGAACTGAAGTTTATCACAGGAGAAATGTACATTCTGCTATGACATCAACACCTCCTTCTCCCAAGTACCCACCCACCAAGGAGGTAGATGGATGAAGGGAGGCTTTGTGGTCACGTGACAATCTAAAATCCCTACATATATTTTTTTAAACAACGTTCTCGTTTGATGGTCAAACACAAATACCTTAGAAACATCTTGATACAAAACCAACCACTTCCAAAGAAAAAAAAAAAAAATGGACATACCGGTAATAATACCAAACCAAAAACACAATATTACATATTTAAAAAACGACATAAAACTATTACTTATTCTAAATTATTTAATCCCACTGTTCCAAAATAAAATAAAAAATACTTACTCTAACATTTCTGAGCTTGTAAAATCGTACATATATTCACCAATTTGGTACAAACCTGAAGCCATTTCACTCACATCCTTTGAAATGTATTTAACCGCTTAACGACCGCTCACGGCATATATACGTTAGCAGAATGGCTCGTACAGGCACAATCACGTACCTGTACGTGGCCCTTTAACTGCCTGCCATGTGGTCGTGCGCGGGCGCCGCCGCCGGCACACTCGCGACCCTGCAGTCATCCCCGTGAGTCGGACCGCGGGTCCCGCGGACTCGATCACCGCGGGAATCCCCGCGATCGTCTCACGGAGGGATGGAGCGGGGAGATGTTAGTGTAAACACAACATCTCCCCGATCGCCTACTGACACTGTCACCGATCTCCGCTCTGTGTAATCAGAGCAGAGATCGGTAATGTGTCACTCGTAGCCACGCCCCCCCTCAGTTAGAAACACGCCCTTAAGCACACTTAACCCCTTCAGCGCCCCTAGTGGTTAACTCCTTCACTGCCAGCGTAATTTTTACAGTAACCAGTGCATTTTTATTACACTGATCGCTGTAAAAATTACAATGGTCCCAAAAATGTGTCAAAAGTGTCTGATGTGTCCGCCCTAAAGTCGCAGTCATGAAAAAAAAAAATCGCTGATCGCCGCCATTACTAGTAAAAAAAAAAGTTAATAAAAAAGCCATAAAACTAGCCCCTATTTTGTAAACGCTATAACTTTTGCGCAAACCAATCAATAAACGCAGATTGCGATTTTTTTTACCAAAAATATGTAGAAGGCCTAAAATGAGGAAAAAAAATGTTTTTTTATATATTTTTTGTGGATATTTATTATAGCAAAAAGCAAAAAATATTGCATTTTTTTCGAAATTGTCGCTCTATTTTTGTTTATAGCGCAAAAAATAAAAACCGCAGAGGTGATCAAAAGAAAGCTCTATTTGTGAGAAAAAAAGGACGTCAATTTTGTTTGGGAGCCACGTCGCACGACCGCGCAATTGTCAGTTAAAGCGACGCAGTGCCGAATCGCAAAAAGGGGCCTGGTCTTTATGCTGCGTATTGGGCCGGGGCTTAAGTGGTTAAAGCTCCTATATTCTGAATTGTCAGCTGCTCTAGTTTAAATTCAGACTGACTGCTGATATACACTCCCCCACTGTCAGTGGATGTGCCAAAATCCACCTTTGTGCAATCAGTTTTCTAGCCAAAACAATGTTCTACCTAATCCCAATATCTCAATGTTCTGGAACTGCTAGATGTCCAAAAATACATGTTACGGCTACATTCACAACGGCGATTAGGGCTAATGCAAATTTTAGTGGCGGAAATAAGATTCTTGCTGTGGCTCTCAGCAGCTAGGTTCAACCGCCAGCCCTGTTCATTATAATGACAGGTCGCCAACAGCCGCAGCTATTGTTGGGTGTCGCACAGCCATTAATTACCTATGGTGAATACTACTGGATGCACTTTGTGTGTGTCCAGCAGCAATCACTGCAGGTAATCACTGGCTGCTGAGAGGCCCACGAATAGCTGCAGCCGCCGGTGACCTGTCATTATTGTGAACGGGGCCAGTCTTCCTTATCAGAGCACGGCGGGAGAGATCCCTGCATCAACATCACTTGTGTTGATACGGGGATCTGTCAGTTTTTTTTTTCATTGACCAGTTGGTGTGTGTGTGTGTATCCAGCTTAATGCATCTAACAAATCTCTCCCACATTTACACTTATCAACTGATATAGAGGGAGAATCCCCTTAACTGAAAATTGTTGCACCTGCGTGGTTGCAAAATACTGTATATATCAATTAATTGAGGTTGCCTCCTTTATTCAGTTTGGATGCTGTAATGTTTCTATGTTTTTTTTTTTTGTTTGTTTGTTTTTTAGGAGATCTCTAAATATACAATTATTTTAGGTACTCTTTACAATCCACACCTGTGAATTATTGCAAATAGTACACATTTAATGAAGTGTACATTTTAATATTGTGAGATTATCACACAAATATTTAAAAGTAATGAACCCAATTTCGATGAGGGTTGAGACTTTGTAATAGCGTTTCTGTACGCGCCCTACTAGATCTTTAATTTTTGATTCCTTATCTGGTTTCCATATTTCAACCTCATACATAGGGGCTCGTATTAAACTGAGCTCAAAAGATGCCATAATAGCATCTAATCTAATGTCAAGAGAGTAATGCCTTGTACACACGACAGGTTTTCCCGGCAGGAAAACTGTCATGACAGTTTTTCGCCAGGAAAAACGTCCGTGTGTATGCTCAATCGCAGTTTTCCCGGAAGGAAAACTGCGGGAAAAAAAAGAGAACTTGTTCTCTATTTTCCCATCAGGCAAAAATCCTGCCGAGAAAACCGGTCGTCTGTATGGTTTCCCGAGGGGGAAAAAAAACGTGCATGCTCGTAAACAATTCAACGCATGCGCGGAAGCATAGGACGTAATTTTTTCGGCTCGTCGTACTCTTTGACGTAACCGTGTTCTTGACATTCAAAAGTTCAGCAGTCTTTTGTGTGACTGTGTGTATGCAAGGCAGGCTTGACAGGAATCCCGTCAGGAAAAACTTTGTTTTTTTCCTGCCGGGAAAAATGGTCGTCTGTACAAGGCATTACAGTATATACATCTGCTGGAAGACCATCCCCCTTGAAGGGACTGTAAAATTGATAGAATGTGTCTACTATATCAGAAGTAGAAGAGACTATACTCATACTTCACTTTCTATTGTCCCTTTTCACACTGATTGCTTTATCTCCCTCTTCAAAAAATTCTGCTTAAAAAAAAATAAGAACATTTTATATAGATATAAAAAAAGGTCAGTTTTCTTTAAAGCTTTTTTCCCACTAGATACTGTGCGTCTTCCAAATTATTTAAAGAAATAATAGAGGGATTTGGATTTTTACTATGTTTTTCTTCTGCTCTCGCCTGTTTTATCAGATTTCTCTCCCATTCTTTTATTTGCTTTAACAGCTGAGATTTGTTTAACATGTAGCCCTGATGCAGATAACCATTGATGTATTTGGTTGTTATCCTTTCATGTATGTTAATATTTTTAAACTGTGACTAAAGTCAATAACTTTTTACAATTTTCTTATGATTATTGGTACCCTAAATGTCCCACTCTGCTTTTTTTAAACTACTACCTTTAGACTCCACCTCTTCCTAAATGCAAGTGGATTGTACCAGCCTAATATAATGTGATATAGCACCATTCATTATTGATAAAGTTGGGCTGAACACCCCCGGTTTGGGCCAGAACTTTTGAACATTGCAAAAGTTCAGACCCGAACTCCGAACCCTATTAAAGTCTATGAGACCCGAACTTGAAAAATCAAAAGGTGGCCATTTTGAAAGCTCATGTGCAAGATATTGGCCATAAGAAGAGTATGGGGGCCCGGGTACTGCCCTTGGGGACATGTATCAATGCAATTTTTATTTTATTTTTAAAGATAGTTACTCTTTCGTCCATGGACCAACACAGCTTCTCTATTGACAAAGTGGGTATTATCCGTTAATTAGGAGTGCCTAGGCAGAAAAACTTGTAAAAAGTGTTGCATCACACCTTCTACAGTCCCGCCCAGGGGGCGGACCCCCGGGTATATCCTCTCAGTCTGCATATCGCAGATCAGTTTTTTTTCTGTCTAGCAAGGAGTAGGACATGGCTCCCTTCGGGCCCATTGGTCCGGGGGAAAAAAGATACATATTTATTTATTTATTTTTTTGCTACATTTGTTGTTTCCTGTGATCTTCGATCAACTGCCGACTGGGTGACAGGCTGGATCCTCGATCCTTGTAGTCTCCCCAGTTTCGGCCATCGAGCGTGTGCTGACCCTAGCTACGCGCTGGGTTTTCCACGACATGCCCGTCACTCCACGGGTGGCCGGTGAGCCTACGCTCCAGGGCCTGCATCGGACCGCTCAGCTTCGGCTGACCTTACGGCCGAGTCGCAGCAACCTGGCCAGTGAGCTTACGCTCCAAGGCTTGCATCGGACCGCTCAGCTTCGGCTGACCTTATGGCCGAGTCGCAGCAGCCTGTCCGGTGAGCGTCACGCTCCAGGGCATACATATGATCATCCCTTTTGGGTCCAATCACAGCATGCCTGGCCAACAGTCACCTTCCGTGCGCGGACGATGATCTGTTTGGAATGTCTTCCAGCATAATACATGCAGGATAGGTAAGTACAACTCCCCTGCCTCGGCTGGGTGATTTAGCTGGACATTCCTGGAGAGATCAAGTAAGTGGTTGTGGCCCCTTTCTTCCCTCTCTCCCTGCCTTTCCCTCCTCCCTGGGCTTCTAGCTAAAGGTTGCTGGGTGCTGGGGGTCACCTAAGGGGTTCCACTGGAGCGGGGCTGGCTGTAACTAACATTTAAAAGAAATGTCATTTCTGCTTACCTGTATGTGTGCTTCCTCCATGCTGTCGGCGGCCATTTTGAGGTGGTCCATGCCGAGTTCGGCCTCTTGTGACTGCCCGGTGGCCATCTTCCTGTTGTTCGGCCACACCCACTGACCCCTATCAGCTGATCGGCGGCCATGTTTGTCCACCCTGTATGTATATATTGCCATTCGGCGGCCATCTTTTTGTGGGCTATGGCTGCTTGACCTCTATCTTCGGCTCCACGGCCATTTTCTTAGAGCCCACATTATCTTCCATACAGACGTTTTTGGCAGCCATTTTGCGAGAGCCTCCGGCCTCTAGGGTGCATTACACTGGCGCGAAAGTTCACACAGGAAGTGCTGATAAAAGAAGCAGACTGACACAGCAGCAGTGGGACAGCATCACAGGCGCAGCACACGGCAGCATAGCAGTACCGGTCCAGGGTGGTGAGTCCTCTGGGTAACCCAGCATCTCGGCAGCGCAGGAGGGTGGCCTATTGATATCTTGCCTGGAGCCCTGTGAGTGTCAGCATGTGGTCAGCATGGCATCTGAGCCAGATGTCTTCTCCCCTGAAACACCAGATTTAGCAGCTGGTGCCCCTGAGGTGTCTATAAACGCTATGACGGCAATCCCAGAGGCGTTTGCTGCCAGGGTGGAAGCAGCACACCGGAATACAGGGGGTAGTAAACTCCCCATCCCCTGCAAGCTTCTGGGGATAATTCTGATGCAGAACCAGGGCCAGCTACGGCTCCGGGCCCAGATTCTGACGCATCAGAGACTGCAGACCGTGACCGGATAGTGAGGATGACTCCAAGTCCAGGTCAGTACGTGAGACGGCTTGGTATCTGACCTTATTACTGCAGTTCGGGATACGATAAAGTTGGAAAATACTGCAGAAGCAGCAGAGAATCCGGTCCACTTGGGTTTCATAGACCTGCCCGCACTGCTAAGGTGTTCCCTTGTGTGTCTTTTGATACTCTTATACAAGGAATGGGAGAACCCACTGAGGGTCTTTACAGCCCCAAAGAGGTTTTGCGGTACGGTACCCCTTTGAGGAGAGTTTTCTGAAGAGATGGACCTCTCCCCCTATAGTGGACCCTCCAGTGTCCAGACTTAATAGAGCCACCACAATTCCTGTAGAAGGGGCTCTTGTTTTCAAGGACCCTGTGGATAAGAAGGCTGAAGCACTCGCTTGCTACCTATACTCAGTGGTAGGCTCGACAGTACGCCCGGCATTGGCGGGGGCCCTAGTGTCTCACACACTTACTGAATGGGCAAGATTGCTACTCCAGGGGTTAAGGAGCGAGATGCTCCTCCTGATGAGATAACATTGGCCGACCTGTTGGTCCAGGGCCTTAGGTTGTCTGCGAGTCAGACATGGATACTATTCCCCTGCTGTCTAAAGCTTCGGTTTATGCAGTAGCAATACGCCGCCTGATCTGGCTAAAAGGCTGGTCTGCAGACCAGACTTCCAAGAAAGCCCTGTTGGATCTGCCTTTTAAGGGCGACAGACTTTTTGGGGCTTCTCTGGATGACATCATCAAGGATGCCACAGGAGGTAAAAGCACTTTGCTTCCCCAAATTAGCAAGGGTAAGGGGCCACGCCAAGGGCAAGGGCCCTCCTTTACTGCACGCAAGCGTTTTTTTCGTCCCCCTAGGGCGACAGGGAAAAGACCCCAGGCCGATAAAGCGCCTGCCCAAGGACAAAAGTGTCCTTGGTCCCACATACCCAACAAGCCTGCGGACAAATCTGCGACCGCATGAAGGTCTGCCCCCACCCAGCTCTCGGGTGGGGGGACGTCTTCGCAAATTCGCGACTCAGTGGACAGCTCTAGTCTCCGACAGGTGGGTTTGCGAAGTAATCTCCTCAGGCTACAAGATAGAATTTCTCTCTTGTCCACCGGACAGATTCATCACCTCCAATCTCCAGCTACTACCGACCCGTCGGGAGGCCCTGTATGGGGCGGTCCAGGGTCTACTGGAACGCAAAGTAGTTATTCCAGTTCCAGAACAGGAACGGGGTCAGGGTTTTTACTCAAATCTGTTCATTGTGCCGAAGAAGGATGGAATTCATCCAATCTTGGATCTCAGAGCCCTCAATTGCTTTGTGAAGGTACAAAGATTTCGGATGGAGTCGGTTCAATCTGTAGTCACAGCTCTCCATCTGGGGGACTTTCTGGCCTCCTTGGACATCAAGGACGCATACCTGCAGGTCCCCATATACTCCAGACACCAGAAGTCTCTGTGATTTGCTGTCGGGAAGAACCACTACCAGTTTGTGGCCCTCCCGTTTGGCATACGAGTGTTGGGCCTCATGGTAGCCTCCTTCGAGGCGGTCCCATATGCTCAATACCAGTGTTCGAGTGTTACAGAAGGAAGTTCTGTCCAGATGGAACAGATGTCCATCATCTCTGGATTATCAAATCCAAGTGAGCCACCTAGTCAGGAGATCCCTGGTATGGTGGCTGACAGCACCGGCTCTAATGGCCGGGAAGTCGGTTCTTCCGGTTTACTGGATAGTGATTACGATGGACGCCAGCCTTACAGGTTGGGGGGGAGTCTGGGGTGTTCAGTCGGCGCAAGGTCGCTGGACCCCAGAGGAAGCCCTCCTGCCCATCAATGTCCTGGAAATCTGGGCGATCAGGCTGTGCCTCTTCAAATGGTCTCAGAGGCTGCAAGGGCGTCCAGTCAGGATCCAGTCAGACAACGCCACAGCAGTGGCATATGTCAATCATCAAGGAGGAACAAGAAGCTCAGCTGCAGCACGGAGGTCGCTTGCATCCTGAAGTGGGCAGAGAGGAGCATACCGGCACTGTCGGCCGGGTACATTCTGGGTGTGGAAAACTGGCAGGCGGACTACCTGAGCCGCCAGATGCTGGACCAGGGAGAATGGTCCTTACACCCGGAGGTGTTCCAACTCCTCTGCCAAAGATGGGGCACACCAGACGTAGATCTTCTGGCTTCCCAACTCAGTCGGAAGGTATTGAGGTTTGTGGCCCGGTCAAGAGACCCATGGGCAGACGCAACGGACGCGTTGGTGGCATCGTGGGGTCTGTATCGGCTAATCTATGCCTTCCCTCCCTTAAGGCTTCTGCCTCTTCTGCTCCGCAGAGTGGAGGCAGAGGGAATTCCAATGATCCTAATCGCTGTTTTTACAGCATGGGGTGGACCAAAGGCTTGCCTTAAGTACGATTAAGGGACAGATATCTGCCCTGGCTGTCTTTTTTTCAGCGACCCCTGGCGACTCACTCTCTCGTGAGTACATTTGTGCAGGGGGTTTGACATGTGGCCCCCCCGGTCCATCCCCCGCTACCTCCGTGGGACTTGAACCTGGTCCTCTCGGTGCTTCAGAAGGCACCGTTTGAGAATATTAGAGGTATTCCCCTGTTGACACTTTCTAAGAAAGTGGTCTTTCTGGTGGATGTTACGTCAGTTAGACGAGTCTATGAGCTGGCAGCCTTGTCCTGCAAGGCTCCCTATTTGATTTTCCACAAGGATAAGGTGGTGCTGCGGCCGCAGCCTTCCTTTCAAAAGTCATTTCGGCTTTTCATCTCAATGAAGACGTACTTCCATCCTTGTGTCCTCAGCCGTCGAATCCTAAGGAGTCGGTGTTGCATTCCTTGGACATTGTCTGAGCTTTGAGAGTATACCTATCTGCTACTTCCCTGTTCCGGAAGTCAGACTCACTGTTTGTTTCGGTGGCTGGTCCCAAGAAGGGCCAAGCAGTCTCGTCGGCCACCATCTGTAGGTGGATCCGACAGAGAGTAATCCAGGCTTACACCTTAAAGGGTCAAGCGCCCAACTTTACGGTCACGGCGCATTCGACCAGGGCAAGAGGTGCCTCTTGGGCTTTCCGACATCAAGCGTCTGTTTCCCAAGTATGTAAAGCGGCGACTTGGTCGTCCGCTCACACTTTCACAAAATTCTACAAAGTTGATGTAGAAGCATCTTCGGATGCCTCTTTCGGCCACAAGGTTTTACAAGCGGCTGTTTAGAGTTGCAGCTCCTCCGTTGGAGTGCTGTTTTGTGTTTGGGGTGAAGTTTATTTTTATGCTGTTACCACCCCTCGTTTTTTCTCTGACACTGCTTTGGGACGTCCCACTTTGTCAATAGAGAAGCTGTGTCGGTCCATGGACGAAAGAGTAAATAGGATTTTTTACTCACCGTAAAATCCTTTTCTCTGAGTCCATGGACCGACACAGCACCCACCCCTCCTTTTAAGTTTGTACTGCTTTTTGACGAACTGATCTGCGATATGCAGACTGAGAGGATATACCCGGGGGGTCCGCCCCCTGGGCGGGACTGTAGAAGGTGTGATGCAACACTTTTTACAAGTTTTTCTGCCTAGTCAATCCTAATTAACGGATAATACCCACTTTGTCAATAGAGAAGCTGTGTCAGTCCATGGACTCAGAGAAAAGGATTTTACGGTGAGTAAAAAATCCTATTTTTTAAAGAAGCAATGATTTTATTGATGCTTAAAGTGAAACAATAAAAACGTTAAATATAGTCCCTGGGGGGTCCCCTTAGTCTGCCTGTAAAGTGTGGCATCTGTACTGTGTGTGGAACCTGCTGCAGCAAAACTGACATACATAAAGAAAAAAAAAAAATTCCCTGCAAGCTCTCTTTATTTTGTAAACAAAGGCTTGGGGAGCCAGTTTGTATGATGAGGCCCCAATTTAGTGCACTCAAAGCAAGAATAGAGATTTTATGGATAAATTCTGGTTCCTTTTTGGCAGACTTTGGATGTAAATGTAGCGGGTATGTACTATTTAGGGGCAGCATCTGGGTGGTAGTATGACTCCGATGCACTAATTGGTAGAGTAGGGCTGTGTTCTATTCGTGTGAGGACATCAGTGGTGTTCAGTTCCCTGCAGCTCAGTAGTTGGCGCTGTCGCTTTGGACCGGGGTTGAACCATCACTGCAGTTCCATACCCTTTGTGACCTCTTGCAGCAGCTGTATGGCGGGGAATCCGCTGTGCTTGCTGGGAGAGGGTATACAGGGGGCAGACATCTTCACCACAAGGTCCGAGTCCCAGGCACCTTTAGCCTGAGGGCTGCTGTCCGTGATCGGTGTCCAGGCGCCCTTGGCCTGTACACGTGGAGTTCGTGTTCCATCCCAGACACCTTCGGTCTGGGGTGAGGTACTCAACCGGAGGCCTGGGGCCCAGTACCTTCCGCTGGGTCCCGCGAGGGAGGGATCGTCCTAAGGTGCCCCGGGTGTTGGGCGCCTGAATCCAGGGCGTAAGGGACCAGAGAGGATATCCTCCCGAAGAGCTGGTACAGCATATTGCCAGTGCCGGGTGGACCTCTGGAGACCGTCCGGATGGATGTCTTTCCCGAACAGGGGCCAATTCATCAGAGAAGGTGGTTCATGTTCTAAGGCCGGTGGCAGCGGTCCATCTAATCAATTTAGGTCGGTGGCAGAGACCTGCTCTCAGGCCTGTGGCAGGGGCCTCAACAGTTCACCTGGTCGGTGGCAGCGACCAATCTCACGGTGGCAGAGACTGTGCGCCAAGCCTATTTGCACTAGAAGGAATAGGAGAGTTCATTGTGCCTGGACCTACTCGTATCCACACCCTGTCTGTTTATTCAAAAGTTCAACTGATGCTGTTCACTTGTCAAGAAGAATAAAGGAGTGTTGGACTTTTTATGGTGTGGGGCTCTATTACTGACAGTCAAACTTCCACAGGAGAAGCAGAGGCTCCATCCAGAACACAGGCCCGAAGGTAAAATAAGTGTTGGCTTTCACCTCTGCACATTGGAGGACATAGGCCATAGTGAACCTCATCCTCTTCCCGCATACCCCTAGACAAGCCAGCCGTTTTATTAACAAGGGGCACATAAATAACAAACTTTTGCACCACAGTGAGCACGCCTTATGTGGGGAAGACAAATGGTAGTACACTCAGGCCAAGATTTTTTTTACATAAAGTATTGTGTCTTTTTCGCAGACTTTGGATAGAAGTAACAGGTGCGTAAAAATGTGGCCTTGGCTGTTGGCGATGCCTTCACTCCATAACCCTTCACAGATATCCTTGGCAAACGCAGGATTGGATTCTGCTCCTAAAAATGTCACACATGTGTGGAAAAATTGGGTCTTGGGTGTTGGTGGTGCCTGCACCCTGTAACTGCTCACAGTTACTCTTGGAGGGCGCAGGACTGACACTGTGTTCAAATAATTCAGCTGACTCCTCCGTGCATGATGGGGCTATGGCAGGAGTAGCTGTAGACAAGCAAGCAGAAGAGGCCGCTCTGGCAGCTGCAGTGGATTGGGAACTAGTGTCAGATTTGGTGATAGAGGATGAGGAGGATGGTTTACTAAGCTGGACAGCACGGGCAACATAACTAAAACAGAGAAAAATGTGCCCTGCCTGAGGACGAACCACGTCCACCCTTTCCTGTTTACAAGGACGCTGCTGGCCCCCTCATAGTGGCATGGGAACTTCTGCCTCTCCTGGTTGGCCTCCCAGACATGATGGGGGGGCTTACGCTGGCCATGCACATAATTCACCGGGACTTACTAAGCAGCTGTATCGCAGACCGCGGCTATTGGGAGGACTTTTATGACTGTCACAAGGCTTGGTCTATGCTACCCAAATGTAATAGATTGTGAGAAATGTATAGTTAGATGCCCTTTATTCAATGAAAAGTGGTGTTTGATGCACTTTAAATTGAGCCAAACTGAGCCCTGCTCTACCTATTTCCATCCCAACACCACACTGAAAAATGGTTCCTGTGGGATGGGACTATGGGCACTGAGCCATGATTGGGCAAAGTCATCATGACTTTGTCCAATCATTGCTGACTGTGCCCTGTGTCCTGATTGGGCAAAGCCTTGCACCTGACCAGCAGTCAGGAGCATTGCTTCATCCAATTAGGGCCCTAGATTGCACTGCGCAGCGTGTAGTGCTTTGTGGGGCGCTCAGCAGGTGAACATCCAGCCGAGCGCCCCGCAAATTCGGTTGTTCGCTGAACGGATGAACAGGTGATGTTTGGGCCGAACTTTTGCTCGCCTTGAACGGTTTGCCAAACTCTACTCATTGACAACAACAAATGCTCAAGTTTGGTCTTAAAAAAATTAGCAACGGTGGTCCCAAGCTGAGAACTTGTTATAGCTTCACAGAATAAAGTTTGGCTGAGTGTAACATCATCATGTGCAGTAATTTAGTTCTCTGCATTAATCTCAGAGTATCGCTGGCTCCAATGGTGGGAGATAGATTCCACAGATTGAGTTTTAAAATGATTGTGAACCCTTCATTTTTTTTAAACAAACATGGTAGATCCTTCTCTTCTCTGGTCCCCTCCATCACTCCTGGCTCCCCACCCATTGACCACCATAGAAAGCTGCTTGCTATCAGGGCACTCATGCAGGCTTGCTCCCAAGACAGCTTTGTGTGTCCATAGACACACACACACACACCACACACACAACGTGGTTCACCCTGCCTCGCTCCCTCCTCACTGACGGTGATTCAAAGCAGCAGGTGCCAATGGCTTCTATTGCAGACTCTGAGTCTATGACTAAGAAGAGAGCCGAGAGAGCTTCTGCTCTCATGCACATCGCTGGATTGATATTGGGCTCAAGTATAGGGGGGGGGCTGAGGAGCTGCCATCAGAAGTTTTTTTTTATCTTAAATAATGCATAAATGCCCTTCATCTATCCATCAGAATACATGTGCTACCACTGTGGAGACTCTCCAAATTTAAAGTTAAGGTCTATAGAATACAGGGTGCCTTGGCGGGGCCTGCAGCTTACGCATGTATTTGCAAATGTGTGCAATTAAACCCCTGTTTTTAACGCATACTGTTAGACAGGTTAATTTGGTTGGTCGCAGGCTGGTTGGTAAGTTGAGCTTGGAAATTCTTTGGTTTTATTTGACATGCGTTTGCCCTTCCAGTGCTCCTTGCTGTGAAGACCAGTTATAGGTGGGGGCAGTGAACTTTTTTTGTATTGTTGACATATTGGTCAGGCAATGCACTGACACCTTTGCTGCCATTGTGCAATGTGCTGGGTGTCTAGTGTGTTCCTGCGCTTTTAAGGAGGGTTGGGTTCCCTTCTTTCATCTGCCCTTCATCTATCCATCAGAATACATGTGCTCCCACTGTGGGGACTCTCCAAATTTAGAGTTAGGGTCTGCGGGATACAGGGTGCCTTGGCGGGGCCTGCAGCTTATGCATGTATTTGCAAATGTGTGCAACTAACCCTCTGTTTTTAACGCATCTGATATATTAATTTGGTTGGTAGCAGGCTGGTTGGTACGTTGAGTTTGGAAATTCTTTGTTTTTAAAAAAAAAAAAAACAATTTGCCTTTAGAACCACTTTAACAGTATGTACATTGTGTGCCGCTTTCTTCACATACCCGAAGGCAAACTACTCCAGTCTAGCCTCAACCTCCTTCCCCTTGTCTTTGGAAGTTTTCTGGCTGTTCAGCATCTTGTGATACTCCTACTGCTGTGCACACTTCTTCCCTTTTCTTGTCATCTCACCAAAAACTCACTCTCAGCTGAGAAAAAAAGGTGCACCCACAGGCTGGAGCCTTGACTTTAATGTAAAACCTTTTTGTACATCACAGGAATAGTTTCTCAACAGTTTTCACCTTGCTGTGAATGGCGCAGTTAACACAGAAATTCAAATCCACATACAACCTACAGTATTGCTAATCACAAACATTTTAATAAACAGGTAGATCATACCTCCACTAGAAAGGTCGGGGAGGGACACAAAGCCACCACTGAATAAGTCTGGTACAATGCCGGATCCAGTGCAGGATTAGAAAATGTAATGTCACTTGTGCTTACGCCATTCAGGACACACCCTGCCCAAAATATGATGTTTTGGTACTTCACTTTATGCTGTCACTCCCCAATATTCTGTGGACTAGCTTTGAAGTTTGATTGGGCGAGTTTAAACTATAGACCTTATCATGTCCTTTAGTCCTATTAGCAACTACAGTTAAACACCAGATGCAAATTAATGCAGCTTTAGTTACTCTTCTGTTGAATGTCCACATTGTTCTGCACTGGGAGCCTTCATACTGACAGCATGTCAAAATAATGCAAAGCCGGCATCCCAACATCAGTAGTGCCTACTAATGAAGCCGGAAAAAAAAAGTTCAGGCTCAGGGGAAGTCAAAGGTTATCATGTATAATTATGAACCATGGAAATCTGCTAATTAAATGATAGGTTACTTGCACTCATTTCTGCACTTACTCTAGTACACCAAATGATTTCATCATGTCCTTTATGTTATCCTTGTATTTAAAATATTCTCCCATATTTTCTTCTTTCTCGATAGATTCTAGAAGTGGAGTGTCTACAAAGGCTGGACACACTGTATTTATTCGTACTCCATAGTTTCCAATAGATGCAAGTGCCTGTAGAGAAGAAAAAAATAACAGGAAATAAGTTTGAAATGTACACTCTTACCACTACTTATTAGGCTGCATTTTTTTAAATTGAAGTTGAATCAACTACAACTGTTCTCACCCATCCATAGGAACATCTCCAGTTTCTATTCCCATCCCTTTCCAAGGAGGTCTCCAGCTTCAGTTACCAACAGTATCTAGCTTCTGTTCCTAGCCTACACCAAGGAGGTCTGCAGTTTGTATCCCTACCCCATTTCAAGGAGGGCTATAGTTTATGTTTTTTTTCTTTTCCAAGCAGGTCTCCAGTTTCTCTTTCCAACCATCTCTAAGAAGGTCTCCAGTTTTTGTACCCATCCATCTCCCCTCTTCAAGTAGGTGTCCAGTTTTTGCTTTATCCATCTCCAAAGATGTCCTCACTTCCTATCCCCATAGAGGTCATTTTAAAAGGTATTATATGTTCAACTGTAAACCCTCCTTAAATTTATTTATAATATTTTTAGGGAACACTGGAATGGGTAAGCGCTTCTTGATTGTACAAAGCTATAAAGGGACTTCAACTCTTCAGCTCCCATCTAAAACTGACATGTCAGTTTAAAGTTAAATTGTAAAACCTTTTAAGCAATATAATATGCAGGCATACAAATTATAAGCAAATCTGTCAGACCAAAGGCAGCCTCAAGCTTGTCAATAGGACTCTGCTGCAGAAAAAATTAAACCAGAGATTGCAATAAAACTCTAAATTAGGCTCAACAAAACAAGACTGCATGAAATGCAGCATTGTAAGTCATCAACTAAATTGAACAGTATATGTTACAGGAACTAATATCATGATCATGCAAGACAAGTTACTTTAGCACTATAAAGTCTTTATTAGGTTCACACCGTGCAGGTAAATACATCTTCATACGGTATACTGACAGTAGCAAATTATATTTTCTTTTTTCGCTGGGTATTGATTGATGGCCATGACGCTAGTGCATAGATTCAGTTCTTTATGGAACATATAGGCTAAAGTCAAAGGCCAAATGTTTTAATTTAAAAACAAAAATGACTACTGAAGCACAAAAAGGACGAAAGACTTTTTAATATTTTTCTTGCCTGACACTACAAGATCAAAGCATCGCATAGGTTCTAAAGTAACACTTTGGTTGTGCACATAAACCCTCGAGTCACAAATCAATAAAGGACAATAGACCATACTGGCAGATCAGAAACCAGCTTTGGTTGGCTGTCTGAACTAAGTCGCTAAAGGCTACATTTTGATTTGCCGTCATTAGGTGCATGTACTTGTGCCACCTTTTCTTTCACCTCTGACTGCAAATCATTAAAGCCATGTTTGCAAATCTTTAACATTGCAGTATTGGGGTGTTGGCATCTAGAACAAATGCAGGTTGGTTTTGCAGCTATTAAACGTAGAATATTTTACCATGCCATATAAAAGCTTACCATTGTAAACGAAGATCAGATATCTTTGTCAGTTCATACTGAAACATTCAGTGAGGTTGAAATACTAGGTAAATTTGTTGAACAAGTTTGGTATCCATTGGCGACTTATTTGCAAATCCAAGGAGAATCTTTTTTTATTGAATCATTGGGTACATGTTGTGACATATGGTACTGTCTATAGTGAACTATGTATGTTCATATATTATACAACAGTATATGTGTAAAATAAATCTCACATTGTACACCAATTTGCCTTGATCCTGCCATTCAGCATCTCGGATGTTCAGCAAGATTTTTCTTGCTCCAGATTTTTAAACATGTTCAAAAAATATTTCTGCTGGTTTTGATAAGCTAGTCATTGCCAGTGCAGATATTTATGGGGACAGAAATACTATGATGTTAGGCTCATTGGCAGACATTGTTTTTTTTAATAAAAGACAACACGTTATTAAAAGGCGATTAAACTGATATAACTAATTGACTATTTTTTTGGACATTGTTTCTTTTGTAGGTGCTGCAGGAAACTGAAGAAATCATTTGCATATGGATTTTATAACCGCAATTTATTACAAACAGCAGTGATCTTGCTATTGTTTTTGCTCACTGTGGTGCAAAAGTTTGTTATTTATGTGCCCCTTGTTAATAAAACGGCTGTGACCGTGTATAAACATCAGAAGGGTAATTTGCAGGGAATTGATCTTTCCTCTGAGCTGTACCTTGTTTCCAGAGATAATAACTTTTCTCTGCTTTTAAACACTGTAATCATTTACTTGTACTGTGAAAGTTCCATTTTATTTGGCACAAAGCATCTAAAAACACAGAACAAATTGTTCCTGCTGTCGACTCTATTTGCTCATTGAATGACAATGATCACATATCCAAATAAAAAAAAAGGAAAATACAGGACTGGAAAGCATCATTATTATTTCTTACATTCTGAATAGACTAGATAAGTCAGTGACATCAGGGTCACAAAGGCTCCTATTACTAAGCAACAAGCAGCTAAGAGATTGATAAAAATTATGTACTCTTTCATAACACTACATCTCAAAGCCCCCACATGTTCCAGTCATTTTGAGGCCAATCTTTATTTTGTCACTGCAAATCTCACGTTTTACTTTATATGGAATTCGTAACCAGATGAGTAGTAGCCGAAAAAAAAAAAATCTGTTAATCAGGAAAGGCTTTTAGGAAATATATCAATTATTTATTTCTTCTTGTTTCTTTCTGTGTTTTCATTCTATGTATTTAAAGCATTAAGGCAAAATGGAGCAAAAAATCAAAAAATGGGTGGTAATTTATGATTTAGCATTGCAAGTGTCCATTTGTGAATCGATTAAGGACTGGCAATTCTGAAATGTGTTGATTGATATCTTGAAATAGCTAATCAATCACTTTTATCCAAGGTATGACATTTTCTACTATACAATTTTTTTTTTTTTAAATGTCAGTGTTCGTACACCACTGAAATAGTTGATTTAACACTAAAATGAGAGTATGAAGTTCCTTTTCATGGTATCCTACTACAGTGGAACCTTGGATTACGAGCATAATCCGTTCCAGGAGAATGCTCGTAATCCAAAGTACTCACATATCAAAGCGAGTTTCCCCATTGAAGTCAATGGAAACAAAAATAATTTGTTCCGCATTCACTTCAATGGTATACCACATGTAGCCAGAGGCGGGGGGCGCCTGAGAGCCTCAGAAACGGCCATAAAGGCCCAAGGACACTTCGGCTGACCTTGGCAAACCTCGGAAACCCTTTGTTCACGAACCTTTCCGTGGTCAGCCAAACTGTCCTCGGGCCTTTCCGGTCGTTTCCGAACCCCACCGATCGGCACCATTCGGCTCCGGCACCCCCAACCTCAGGCCAAACACGGTACTGCACCCGCTTTGGCCTGAATCCTGCTTGTTTTGCAAGACAACACTCGCAAACCGAGTTAGGATTTTAGCAAATACAGTGCTCGTATTGCGAAACGCTCGTTAACCGCGTTACTCGCAATCCGAGGTTCCACTGTACATCACATTTTTTCTTTAGCCATTGCAGTGAACAAATTGCGAGGCTATAGAAATTATTTCCTAGCTTGAATTAAAACTGTTAAGGCCAAATGTTTTAATTAAAAAACATACATGACTACTGAAGCACAAAAAGGACCAAAGCCTTTTTAATATTTGTCTTGCCTGACACTACAAGATAAAAGCATCTCATAGGTTCTAAAGTAACACTTTGGTTGTGCACATAAACCCTCGAGTCACAAATAAAGGACAATAGACCATACTGGCAGATCAGAAACCAGCTTTGGTTGGTTGTCAGGCTGGTGGTGGTGGTGTAATGGTGTGTAGGATATTTTCTTGCCACACTTTGGGCGCCTTGGTACCAATTGAACATAATTTAAACGCCATGGCCTACCCGATAGTGTTGCTGACCATGTCCATCCCTTTAAAACTACAGTGTACAGACGAGCTGGCTGGACTGAGACAGGAGAGAATGACCTCTTATAAAGGCAGCCATGCTGACCTCTGCATCCCTATCCGGAGTAAAACCTCCCATACATGAGCAGATTGTGGAGCTACAGAAGAAAATGTAGCTGCTGGATGGCGATCACAAGGCTTACGAGGAGAGCTCCAGTGCACAGATTCAGAAGAACTGGAAAACCATACAGTTCCTGCGCCAAGAAAACAAAAAGATGCATAAAAAGCTGGCTGATGTGCTTGTGGCTGCCATCCAGGTCATGGATCAGAAACTCTGTGACAAATTCAAGCGTCTTAACAAGGCAGCCTTGCACCACCAGACTGAGGTTCGGAAGAAGCGACTAGAGGAACTGGAGGCAGAGTACAAGCAGAAATCCGAAGGTGAAGAAGCTAAGCCTGGGAAAGAAGACAGTTCTGTGCAAGCAGAGCAGAATCTACGCATGTTGGAGAATCGCCTGGAGAAGGCACAGCTGAAACTACAAGAATCCAACCACATATACAATGTGTACCAAAAGTTAAAGGACCACATGCAGGATGAAAGCCTGACTTTTCAATCACAGTTGGATCTCTTGGAGACCGAAATACTTCGCCAGAGACAAGAAATTAAGGAACTTCAGATGGTGAACAAGGAGGCAGTGACATCCCGTGAAATGGCCCGAACAGAACTTCAGCTGCAGGAGGAGGAGTTTCACCGTGAGCGCAGAGAGAGAGAGACAATTCTGCAGGAGTATAAGCGGAAAGCAGAGGAAAGGCGCTTATTTGCCGAGAAAGATCGCAGGGCTCAGCGTATACTGTTGCCAGGAGAGAACACGCTTGTGGAAAGGCAAGTGGACAGGAGGATGAAAAAGCGATCCACACTTATCAGGAAGCTTTTCAGAAGATCAAGGAGGCCACCGGGGTGACTGACACACAGGAAGTGGTCAGGCGTTTTGTAGCGCAGGGAGAGACTTATCGACACCTGGAGGAACTGAAGAGCGAGAATGAGAAGACCCTGGTGAGGCTGAAGGAAGAAAAGGAGAGGCTGCAGAACATCTTCCAAGAGCTCAAATACTCAGGAGAGGCCAAGCTATCCAGTGGTCAGCAGGTACTGGAAGAGCTTCAAAGCCACCTTCAGAAGGAGGAGAAGAGACGGGACAAGTGTAAGGAGGATCTGGAGAGAATGTCCAAAATTCTGAGCACTGCAAAGTCAGGAATGGAGCATCTGGCCACCAAAGTCCAGCACATCAAGGTGTCCAGGAGTCATTTCCCCGTCAAGGACCTGTCTCCTCAGTCCGATCAGTATACACTGGACCTCCTGGAAACCACAGAGAAGAAGCTGCAGAAACTCTTAGAAGAGCTGGATGGCCAGGATGTTGTAGCCGTCCTCAAACAGATGGAAAAGAGGAGTTCCAGGCCAAGATAGAGGGCAAACTTCCAGCCTACAACGTGCGTATCTCACTTCCAGCTCCAACTAAGCAGGATTCCTTTGAAGACGTAGAAGACAGTGGAGAGGATGAAGGTGATGTAGTGACCAGAGCCACACTGAAGAGACAATCTCTACAGATTATAGAGTCCAAGACCAAGAGAAAATCCCGTCCCAAGAAGAAAAAGGGGAAGCAATAAAGATAACAACAAAACAGAATTAAAACTGGAATGTTCTAGCTATCATTAAAAAACAAACAAACAAACAAAAAACTACAGTGTACCCATCTTCTGATGGCTACTTCCAACAGGATAATGCACCATGTCGCAAAGCTCAAATCATCAAATTATATATAATATAGTTTAAGATGCTCTAAAGCAAAGGTATGCAGCTCATTGTAGTGAAGTACACTCACCGGCCGCTATATTAGGTAAAGCTTGCTAGAACTGGGTTGGACCCCCTTTTGCCTTCAGAACTGCCTTAATTCTTTGTGGCATAGATTCAACAAGGTGTTGGAAACATTCCTCAGAGATTTTGGTCCATATTGACATGATAGCATCACACAGTTGCTGCAGATTTGTCAGCTGCACATCCATGATGTGAATCTCCTGTTCCACCACATACCAACGGTGCTCCATTGGATTGAAATCTCATAACTGTGGAGGCCATTGTCATGTTCAAGAAACCAGTTTGAGATGATTTGAGCTTTGCGACATGGTGCATTATCCTGATGGAAGTAGCCATCAGAAGATGGGTACACTGTAGTTTTTAAAGGGATGGACATGGTCAGCAACACTATCAGGTAGGCCATGGCGTTTAAATTATGTTCAATTGGTACCAAGGCACCCAAAGTGTGGCAAGAAAATATCCTACACACCATTACACCACCACCAGCCTGAACCATTGATACTAGGGAAGAAGAATCCATGCTTTCATGATTCTGACCCTACCATCTGAATGTCGCAGCTGAAATAGAGACTCAGACCAGGCAACATTTTTCCAATCAAATTTTGGTGAGCCTGTGTGAATTGTAACTTCTGTTTCTTATTCTTAGCTCATAGTAGTGGCACCAGGTGTGGTCTTCTGCTGCTGTAGCCCATCTGCCTCAAGGTTCGATGTGTTGTGCATTCAGAGATGGTATTCTGCATACCATGGTTGTAACGAATGGTTATTTGCGTTACTGTTGCCTTTATATTATCTCAAACCAGTCTGCCCATTCTTCTCTGACATTAACAAGGCGTTTTTGTCCACACAACTGCCGCTCACTGGATATTTTCTCTTTTTTGGACCATTCTCTGTCAACCCTAGAGATGGTTGTGCATGAAAATTCCAGTAGATCAGCAGTTTCTGAAATACTCAGACCAGCCTGTCTGGCACCAACAACCATGCCACATTCAAAGCCACTTAAATCCCCTTTCTTTCCCATTTTGATGCTCAGTTTGACTTTCAGCAAGTCTAGATGCCTTAATACATTGAGTTGCTGCCATGTGATTGGGGATTAGCAATTTGTGTTACCAAATAATTGAACAGGTATACCTAATAAAGTAGCCGGTGAGTGTATATGGTCTATACTCATACTCCGTATGTGAAACAATGTTCAGGCAGAAGCCATTCTGGCCTCATCTTTTTTTCAAGCTTCTGCTCTTGAAAATCATTTGCAAAATCAATGTTTATATGGGCTGGTGACATCAATTGATCAGCTTTAGATTTCTAAATTTAGTGAGACCAAGATTGCAGTAATAGATACGTTTATATAATGCATTGAAAGAGAGATTGTTTGTTTTATATTTTTATAGCAGGACCTAATTTGTCAAAAACCAGTGACCTGGGGGCATTTGCCCCCTTGTCCCATTTAAAGCACTCTATGTTTATTTGTATTGGATAATATATTTCCATCTGGAAGGAATTTTTGTGAAAATATGTATTAAAATACATGAAAAATATACATTAAAAATAAGCGTTCCACATTTATGCGAGTCTTATTGCATAGTTTGTTTCAGCTACCACTTTGGAGGCACTGACTAATTTTGTTTTTGGTTACAAAAGATTGTTAGGTCTTGTTTAGCAGAGGGATGATTTATACATACATGTGTTTTTCTGAATGTCTTCTAAACCACAAAAACAAAAACCACACAGTCTGTCATAACGTGTCAGAGATTTTATCCACATGTTTACAGCTACATTCCAAGCATTCATGTTAATCTCAGAATAAAAAAAGTACTTGGAAGTAGTAAGCGAATAATATATTTAAATTTTCAGTATTATGACGGCTGAATGTCAAAATGACTAGATCATTTAATGTTATTCCTTTTCAAATGTTTGTAGGAAGCATTATTCTATTTAAATCAGCTTCCATCATTCATTTATGGCAAAAAATTGCACAATATATGCGGATGAAGACTAGTAAACTACTTCCATAACCATGTGATCGTCACTGTCTTTGAATGATAATTTATATGCTATGCTATACTCACTGCTATTGATCTTGTGAATCCAATTACCCCGTGCTTTGAAGCAGAGTACACTGGTTGATAGGCAGCAGGTGTGAGCCCTGTGATAAAGATAATAAACATAATTTTAATCAATAACTCTCTACCAAGACATGTTTATTGGTCACACTCGTGCAACTGGATTATTGGTAGAATTGTAATAACCTCACCTTAAAGTGGAACTTCACTCTCTCAATCAACACTGACCATTTTTAATCCTTATGCTGCTAGCATTAGTAAATAGATAGGAAAGTATATCATATTTATTTATTTTAAACTTTGTTTTTACAATTCTTCAGTTACTTCCTGGTTACCAGGCCTAGGCAAATGTCATACATCCCAGGAGTCTTCAGGAGGGGCTTTCACAGCTATGCACACCCTCTTGCCTGCATGCATCAGCTAAGGGCAGATGGATTCCAGGAAGTAAATGCTACATGAATCATCTGCCCTTACTCAAGATGGCAGCTTCAAGAAATGCTAGGGGGTGTTTTTCAAAATGATATCTTAGCAAAATAAAGCATGTAGACATAGATGGATGGGTGAGTTTGCTTTGAATATTAAAAATTAAATAAATTGTGTTTTTGGTGTTCAGATGCAGTGTAGTTCTGCTTTAAATTATTGCATTTGTTAGAAAAAAAAAATTGTCCTGCAAAACCTTAAAGGAACCTATAGTATAGTTCCTGTAAGTACACATCCTGTGTAATTTATTTTGGAGTTTACCTGAAAGTAATTGATATAATGCTCAAATTTTACTTGTCTGCTGATCCATATTTGAATAGGGGAGCCAGTGATGTGTGGCCCTCTAGATAAAAGAATAGGTGCTCTACAAATGTCATTATTTGTTGTCTGTGCAGACGGATGAATTTAAACTACTTACAGACATGCAATGTCAGCGATCTGGGCTTTTTCTTTGTGAAGATCAGGTGATGATCTTGCATATATTAGAAGAACCCCAACAGGGTTGGTTACTATATAAGAGGAACAATTGATCAGATAGGTGGGAAAACCTATTACCCCCCCCCCCCTCTTCATTTACATGGACAGCCAACCGCCCACCTTTGTCAATGGGCACCCTCTCATTAAGAGAGTGCAAGATTAAAGAACAACTAAACCTTTAAAAAAATTGTGGGAAGTAGAGTTTTTTTTGACAACCAGGATTTCTCTTTATTAAAATAATGGCATGGTTCAATGACAGCAAACAACATGTCAATGCAAAACAAAGTAGTGAGACATCAGTAATTAAACAGAATATGCAGAGAGTTGAAAACAGGTTAAAGTAGCTTGCAATGTACACAAGTAAACAGAAATACCACTAATCCGTACCAGTTTACATTAATATCAGTCCAGTTGTGAGAGTTTAGTGTCATTTTCGGCATGATATTGATATATGTTTTTAATAAATTGATGTAATAAAGTACTTTGATTTTAACCATATCTATTTTGTAATGTCTATGGTGGTACCATGAAATTCCACATGGCCTCAAATATAATACACAAACTTGAACATACTTGCAAACAGAAAACCCAAAGGCAATAAGTGAATCGGAGAGAGCTACAGGATGATTCAATGCCCTTTGGTAGCAAGTACGTTTAAGCCGTATGGTAGAAAACACCTAACAGATAGCTGGTGAAATTCCAGGGTACAACAGAAGAGCCTTAACCCTTTATGTTCAGCAGGCAACTGCCCACAGTAGACACAAGGTGCAGGCAAAATAAAGTAAGGAGTGCATTCATCTCTGTGGAGGCAGTGATTCCAGACAGATTGCAGCAGCCTTAGGTGTAGCGAATATACATTCAGTCTTGCCATGAATTACACATAGTTTAGCTGGGAATAAAACACTGTATTTAATGCCCTTAGCCCACATGACGGCCTTGACAGAGTCAAAGGACCGACACAGTTTCTGGGTTTCCACTGTGTATTCTGGAAAATGCAGCAGTTTGGTGTTGCGTTAAAGTAGGTCTCCAGCTGGCTGGACAGCTTGGAGGAGTTCCTCCCAGTGCCTAAAATTTAGCAGCCGCAGGATAACCGTGGGGGTTGTAAATTCGTCTGGGCCAGGCTTAGGTGGCACACGGTGAGCCTCCTGCACTGTGAAATATGGGGAGAGCTGGGCTGTGGGCAACAGGGACCCCAATAATTCTTCCACAAAGACAGTGGGATTCCCACCCTCTCAGCTTGCAGGGAGCCCCACAACCTGAAGATTATTTTGTCTGCGACAATTCTTTGCATCCTCCACTCTGCACTCCAAGGCTCAGATCTTTGTTTGCAGGGAACGAATGGAGGCTATGTGCTTCACCACAGTATCCTCCAGGGTGGTAGGCTCACTGCTTGGCGGTGAAGGAGTAGCAGCCTCCTTGTGGTCTGTCTGGGAAGCCATGTTGGAGAAGAACGCCAAAGGACCCACCACTGGAGGTTCCAGACGTTCCAGACTGACCACAATGGCTGCACACGGGGAAAACCAACGTTTATTTTATGAGGCACCTAGAGCCCAATCACCGCCACACAGGAGCAGGTAAGTCCAGAAAAAGGAGAATAATCAGATTACCCTCAAGCAGAGCTTCGGGAAGCACATCCACTTAGTCCGCAATCTTGGCCATGCCCCCCCGGGAAGTAGAGTTTTTGGTAGAAAAGACTTTGCATGTAATAACTCTTCCTCTGTCTCCTAGCAATATTTTTGTGTACACTGCCTAAAGCACATGCATGGTTCAGTGTGCACTCTGTAAGATTCAAGTAACTGAGGTAGGTTCCAGAATGATGTAGATCCAGAGCACAGTGGGGAGGAGAAGATCAGAACAGGATCATTGATACAGAATGTGGTGTGGACATGTGCTCTGCTTCTCTCTATGTACAGGGTGTATGGTGCCATGGTGATGCTCCCTTAGTAAGGGCTGTATTGGGAGGGGGGGTCCAGGATACCCTCAGTTTCTCAGCATCATGCAACCCAGAAGGCTAAGAACATCTAGTGGAGAAAAGTAATTACTGCAAGGGACAGCTCCTGAATGAAGGCCAGAGCTGTTTTTTTTAAAGTTGCACCTTAAGATTACCGATACCTTTTTCAAAAAAGTGTCACTAAACTATTTGTATCTGAAATAAGCACAAGTGATATGTATGGAAAAAAAAACAAAAAAACACAACCCTTTCTGTGGGAAAACAAAAAAAAGGTTTTGTTATATTTATATATTTCTGTTAAATTACTGCTAAGCTCTGCATATTAAAAAAATGGCTGTATTGAAAAGCTGCTAATAGCGGTGGTTGTATAGTAGTGATTTGAAAAGCCACTTACTAAAATTGTATTGTTTTAATCAGATTGGAGCTCCTCATTACAAAAATAGCTGTAGTAACATGTTATGTACTAAAGCATTACATATTCATTTGCACCCCTCATACTGTACTGATATCTTTAAACTGAAATGTAATAATGGCTGAAGATAAGGACATTTTCCAGGCTCTAAAAAAATTGAGAGGAAGGAAAGGCGATTGAGTTTTCAATTTGCACTGGGGGCTCAGTGGAGGAAGTGTTGTTTCTAGCTGATAAGGCATAACCAGCATACTTAAGCTTTGAGCACTGTGGCTTTTCACAAGATATTTATATAGGATCACAAGAATGGTGTTATTTTATTTATTTCAGCAATGTGTTAGACTTCACAGTAAAGCCTCGTACATCAGTCTTGCCTACACACCATCAGTCAAAAAACCGACCGTTCCAAACGCGGTGACGTAAAACACTCCGATGAGCCGAGAAAAATTAAGTTCAATGCTTCTGAGCATGCGTCGACTTGATTCTGAGAATGCGTGGGTTTTTTATCCGATGGACTTGCCCATAGACCATCGGAATTTGCTATCGGTTTTTGATCCATCCGAAAAATGTAAAACATGTTCTTTTTTTTAAAACAGATGGAAAAAAGACCGATGGGGCCCATACACGATCGGTTTGTCCGATGAAAAAAGTCCATCGGACTGTTTTCATCGGTAAAACCGATCGTGTGTACAGGGCTTAACATGTTGGTAAGTGTTCCATTTTGGACTATACTGTGTAACTATCATGATTTTAAGATAACTATTTCTATCAATAATTTCAGCGAATGAATAACTTGAAAAAACATAAACTTTGCCCAAACAATTTTTTTTTTTAAATCTGAAGCTGTACCCCACGCAAGCAATTAAATGCACAGGTGAAATACGTATACAACAGCTGTTTTACTTGCCAGAGCATTTGTAATTCTGTCCATTTATTCTTATGACTTAAACCCCAGACAGAAAAGCAAAACCTTATTTTTCTGTGCTGCAGCTAAGCAATACACACAGGTTTGCCTCATCCTCATTCTGTGATTGGACAGTGAAGGAGAAGCAGCATACTGATGAGCTAATCTGTTACTACTCTCTCCTCCTGTCAGTATCTTCTTTTTGTTAGCTTATGACAAAGTAGCACATCTGATTAGCTCCATGCACTGCTCTCTCCCATTCTCTCCCAGTCTGGCAGCAATCATATTTAGGTATTTATGCTTATTGCTTTTAAAAATTACACTTCACGATCTTCTAATAACATGTACCTACATGAATTAGTATTCATCTGCCTGGAGCTCAGTTTTACTTTCCTTCATTTTAGTTTTTATAATAAAGACATAAAATTCATACTTATCAGTTATGATGAAAGACAGCTATTTTTCGATTTATCTATGAGACATAAATTGGTGACATTCTTTCATTACGGTTAGCACGGGTGCCTTAGAGCTATAGAGTACTGTTGTTTTTATTCAATTTTTATACCAGGGTTAATCTTTGTATAGAATTTGTGTATTTCCTTTTATCGCTGTAGGACTTCAGTTCATTATCACAATACTTCTCCAAAATCGTAAGTGGCAGGTAAATTAGTTTTACTAAGAATTTGATCTGATAACACTGGCATCAATTCATTGTGCTATTATGCATTTGTTATTTGCCATATTTTGGACCATGGGATTGTTTTTTTAGAGCTCAATTGTTCTCATCATTTAGACTAGATTCGTTTGGCAAAGAAGAAAAGTTGTTGTAGTTTGTCATTAAGAGTTATAACTACAATCACTGAGCAATTTATTAGGAATGCTTGCATTCTTGTGATTTGTGCAGTTCTATAATCAGCCAATCATGTGGCAGCAGTGCAATGCATAAAATCCTGCAGATAGATGTCAGGAGCTTCGATTAATGTACACATTAAAATAGAAACAAACCTAATTTGTAAAAAATTGGAAATAGGCAGCTCTTTAATGCAGAAGAGACATTTACCCGCCTGCTTACAGTCGTCTATTAATTGTGCACTGAGCTGCATATGCACAGCTCTTTGTGCATTCTAGAACCACTCCAGCTGTGTCGAAACTACTGTCTCTTATGCGCATTCAAGGGATGGTGTCATTCCCTCACCAGCCAATCAAGAGGCTGAAAATCCCAGCACTTGGAAGTAGCCACGCAGAAGATGACATCGGACAGTGAGGGATGAAACCGCTGTATCACTGGAAGGTAAAGGTGAGTACTTTGGGGGGGGGGTTAGTTTCACTATAAACACCAGTATGAAAAAAATAGTCTGATCTTAATGATTTAACCATTGATTGCTTAATGGTGTCTGGCAAGCTGGTTTAGGCATGTCTGCAACTGCTGAGCTTTTGAGATTTTAACATACGTCTCTAACGTTTATAAAAAAAACAATATTTATCAGCCAGCTTTTCAATTCCTGCAGTATTTGATACCTTTTACTAGGACTATTTAGACCTCTCACATTGTATGTAACTATCTTCAAGGGTGCCATCTTTCCAATAAGTTGGGCCTAAACTGCCCAAGGCGTTTAAACATGGGAGAGATAAATTCTTCACATTTTCCAGGAATGGTCCATTCAATTAAGAACACAATAACCAACATAACAAAACACATTTCACCTCCTATCATCCCCCCGACAAACATCCTCTAACGTTTAGCCTGGATTCACACTGATGCGAATTTACAGCAGGCTTGATGCGTTTAGTAACACACATATTAGCAGGTCATGTAAAAAGCATAGTATTCCATGGTTTTGGTTCACATCTATGCATTGCGAATATGGTGCAAGAAAAAAAAAATGGTCCTATGCGTGTTGACTGTGAATTTTATCTTCATAGGCTTTAATTGAACTTGCAGTAAACTCACAGCACAAAGTTCACATCTCTGCAAATTGTTCACTGTCTGCCTCCTGAAACTTGCAGTAAAATCGCAGTAAAATCACACCTGTCCATCTCAAAATGCAAAGCAAATTCGCACCTCACACCGGACAAAAAAACGCATCAAATTCGCAGTACATCGCATCGCAGTAGTGTGAACCTAGGCTCATTCAGAAAACAAAAAAACATGCAGAAAGCATCCATTCTAAGACTATGGTAACTCAGATAATCACGCTTTACATCTCTGGTTAGTAGAAAATCAACTCAGAATGCACAACATATCAAACTTTGAGAGTGATGAGCTACAACAGCAAAAATATGGGGAGAATTAATAAAACATGAATGAGACAAGGTCCGTCTCAGCTGGTACCTTTGCTCATAGCTTCCATTGCGTCTTTCATTTTTTTTCCCCACACAGCTTATTAAATGGAAATTTAAAAGCGGATTGACTGTGCTCTAGTTGAGCAAAGTTAGGACAAAATTTGCAGCAGAAACTTTTTATTATTTCCCTCTGTGTCAGGTTCCATTCATGCCAGCCAAGATCAGAAAGCTAAGGTTGTAGTAGGCATAGGATTACCAAAACTGTATCCTTAAAGACTTCAAAAATGTAGCCTGGCCTGATAAATATTGATTAAGGCACAAAGATGGTAGGCTAGTCATTGGATAAGATTCCAATAGAATGCCTTTGAGATGTGCTAGAGCAGGAGATTCTCTGCATGAATTTGTAGCGGACGAATCTGCAGAAATTGTGTGATGCAATCATGTCAGCATGGACAAGAATCTCAAAGGAATGTCTGCAGAATGTGGAATCCATGCCATGAAAAATTGAGGCTGTTTTGAGAGCAAAGAAAGGCCCTACACAGTAAAAATAAAATGTTCCTCATAAATTGCCCAATGAGTGTATACACTGTAGAACTCTGTTACAGTGGGTTAATTGAAACATACAAGTGCATATCTGTAATAAATGGGCATTATACTGTAGATTACCTTTGTAGGGGACTTATATGAATTTTTTAATGTACAGCACTACAAATTATATGCATATAAAATAATTGGAAAATATATTTTTATTTAAAACTAAATTCTAGGCAAGCATGGAGTAGAAGCACATACACTATATTACCAAAAAGTATTTGGACGCCTGCCTTTACACGCACATGAACTTTAATGGTATCCCAGTCTTAGTCTGTAGGGTTAAAAATTGAGTTGGCCCACCCTTTACAGCTATAATAGCTTCAACTCTTCTGAGAAGGCTGTCCACCAGGTTTAGAAGTGTGTCCATGGGTGTCTATGGGTTTGCCTATTCTTCCAGAAGCGCATTTGTGAGGTCAGGCGCGGATGTGGACAAGAAGGCCTGCAGTTAGGCAGTACAGATGAGTCACTTCCCTTGCCCTCTAGTCTGTTACTAGACAGTGAAGTAGTGTCAGGGATCGGAAAAGCTAATTAACTCTGCTTACTCCGCTCTCCTTCTGTCACCACAACACCCTTTATTGGCTCCCAATTTTGGCCCCCCCTCCTCTAATCTACCAGTGCTGTTGCAAGGGGGATTACAAAATGCTGGTACTGAACTCACGTGCAGGTACTTACACTTATTGCATTAAAAACTAAATGTCATTATTTAACTTCTATGGTTTTACTGGAAAGCATAAGTACATAGGATCAAAATATTTGCCTAAACCAGCAATAAAATTAGATGAATTTTAATGAACACACAACTGAATTAATAGGATTTTTTTTTATATATATCTGCCTGGAGTGCAGCTTTACTTTAATATTACTAAATACTTGTGGCTGGAAAATCCACAGATTATTTAAAAAAGTTACCATTATTAGTTGCCAAATTGTATTTCTTCTTATCACTCCCTTGACTACTGAAGAATCTAAGGTCATTTGAAGCAGTTGGGGAAGCATTTGAATATAATTCAGGAAATGAGTAATACATATTGAAACTAATCTCCATAGCCAGCTGAGCCACCAAGAAATGTCATAGAAAATACTTGACCACAATTATAGCAAAACAAACATACTTAGAGGTTGGACAAATGTGCTTGTTTTATCATTCTGATATAACTTTTACGCATCCCAAGCATATATAAATATAAATGGTCTCTGTCAGGCATTACATTTATGATTTAAAAGTTACGCCATAATAATATTCCATCTATGAAGACTGCATAAAGTATAAAGAAGACATAAATACAGTTCTTACACTACCATTTCGTGTGAAAGTCACTATTCAATAACTTGAATTAATCTGGTTGCAGAAAGCAAATAACAAAGCAACTAATCCAAATCATATTTTTTTTTGTTTCATAATAATCCAAATCATATTTTAACTATGCCTTACGTGACATTTAATAATTAAATACAAGGTAATATGACTATGGCAGAGCTACAAAGTACTTTGCTTATCTTGGCTAGATAACTGAACCAACAAAATCTCCAATATTTGGCGACCGTTGCCCTGGTGACTGACGAGCTGTTTTTTTAGAAATAACAAAGGTCAGGACTGCTGACTCAATAACATTTTCAGAATATTTTTTCTGGACAATAGATTTCAAATTCTGGGCCTAATTTGGTTGTTGACAAGGCATGCAATATGACTAAACATTGCTTGCCAATTAATAAAATAGATAATTTGTCCTGCTGAGTCCATCAGCCTGGCACCGGTACCTACGTCTTTGGTAAATCTAAAATGCTTCAGAACATTTAAGCACTTCATTAGTAAAGTAAAGTTTTAGACACTTAGTCAATTACAAAATGGCAGAAGATGTTTTCTGCATATTTAAAACCGTATTACTTGTTTATTTATTTTTTTGTAAAAAGCTAGTTTTGCTCCCTAAAATGATATCCCTACAATAGGCAGATGGTGTTCTGGAAAGCTGGGATTATAAATAGAAGACTGGCTATTATTACTTTGAACCTATTTAAATCCACCTCCATCATCCACTTGGTGCATGTTGCACATCCCAAGTAAACATATCATTAGTACCAGAGGATGCATATGTAATATTTAACTTTTTGGCAGCATATCACCTGCCTATTTCAAGAACACCGTTTTGATTTAGTGGAAATGAAATTATCTTTATATAACTTCATACCTACAGTATATATTGACTGGAACACTTTTACATTTTAGTTCCATTGCATAAAATGCTTTTTAAAATTAGAAAAAAGGAGCATTTTTCCCAGTCTCTTTTTTACGAATTCTTTAAGTTATCAATACCTGCCTTTCAGGTTATATCATGTGTGCCTATCACAAAAAGATCTAGACAGTTTTACAAAACATGTAATCCAACATACTGTATTAAAGAATACAACACACTTTGGCTGAAGTAATACCGATTTCTATATTTTATGTCCAAAGTCCTCTTTTTCAGTTAGTTATAAAGAACACAAGTATGTAAAAATAGTTATTCTGTGTGAAACAGAATCCATTTTAAGGATGTTAGTACAGAACTGGCCTTTCTTCTATAAACATTGTGGCTTGTGGACAGTTATAAGCAGCTCTGATTCAATGTGTTGTTAATCTATCACAGGGAATGTTGCTTTGTGCAGTAAATTACCTAGCTGTGCTGTATATATTTGAGCATCTGCTGGACAACTGGTGCCAGAAACACAAGGGAAGTTTTCAAAAGGAAACAGAAACATAATGGTTAGATGTATAAGAGTGATATGTCAATGACTTGTTGCCCTGGGTGTTAAAATCAATCTTTGTGCCATTGTAGATTACAATACACACCCGCACACACACACACAATATTATATATATATATATATATATATATTTTTTTTTTCCCCAGTCTCTTTTTTATGAATTCTTATGCCTTGTACACACGATCGGATTTCCGATGGAATAATATCCAATAGAATTTTCCGTCGGAATTCCGATGAAGCTGACTGCCATCAGTCTTGCATAGACACTGTCAGACTAAATTCCGACTGTCCAAAATGCGGTGACGTAAAACAATACGACGAGCCGAGAAAAATGAAGTTCAATACTTCCGAGCATGCGTCGACTTGATTCTGAGCATGCGTGGATTTTTCTCCGGAAAAATTTAAAACATGTTCTATTTTTTTACTCCGATGGGAAAAAGTCAGATGGGGCCCACACACAATCAGAATTTCCAATGATACAAGTCCATCGGATTTTATTCCATCGGAAATCCGATCGTGTGTACAAGGCATTAAAATTATTTATATGCATATTTTTTTAAGTCAAAAGCTAATCTGCTTATAATAGCTTTATAGATATTTTATCTTGTTTGGTTTACATAACAACAAGCCTTGAAAATTTCAACAATATCTATGGTTAAATTGTGCTTATTGTCATTGAACTTCTTCACATGTGTCTACTGTTATCTATACAACGTTCACAAAGGTCTCAGTTTTCCATATGTCCCATTTCCCACTGGGCATGGCGGATACTTCATGAGCCTAGACATTCTCTTGAGAATTCAACAGAAGTAAGTCCTAACAGCAGTTTTTGGGTGCTATGATAACTACGGATTCTTAAAGCGGAGCTCCGCCGTTAAAAAAATATATTAAAGCCAGCAGCTACACATACTGCAGCTTCTGACTTTTAATATATGGACACTTACCTGTCCTGGAGTCCAGCGACGTCTGCAGCAGAAGACGAGCAATCGCTCGTCTATCTGTTGCCCCCACCGCCATCCTCAGTGAGGGAATCAGGAAGTGAAGCGTTCCGGCTTCACTGCCCGGTTCCCTACGGCGCATGCGTGAGTCACGCAGCGCCGTTCTCACTGGTCATCGTTATGTTCTGGGAGCCGTGTGTTTCCCAGAACAATACGGGCATTCTGCGGGAAGTGACACACTACCCGCAGAGAGGACTTCCGGAAGTGGGTGGAAATACCTATCTTAGACAGGTATCTGCACCCCCTCCCCCCTGAAAGGTGCCAAAATGTGACACCAGAGGGGGGGGAGGGTTCCGATGAGCGGAAGTTCCACTTTAGGGTGGAGCTCCGCTTTAAGGCTGCTTTCACATTGAGGCGCTTTACAGGCGCTATAGCGCTAAAAATCTGGATAACCTATACCACTGAACATCATGCATAATCTGCCTGGGTCTATACAGAGTAAATCCTCTTCTCTCCAGCTGTCTCCTGGTATCCTCTAAAACATATCTTTATCTTGGGATTCATTGGCAAGATACACATTTTTATATCCCAGGTCTGGATTCTTGTTTGGGCTGTCTCCTCTGTCCTCAGTGGTGAGAGACCAGGCGTTGTCGTCCTTTCTCCGTCAACCCATGTTGGATCCTCGATAACAGGCAATGACAAAAACGCTCTTTTTGATTTTAAATGATGCAGTCTTTCACATTGTGAATTATACCCATTGGGACTGTCTTGACTTATCAGTCGACAAAAATCTGTGGTTCTCATGTATAATCATAACTAACATGTTATAGGACTGCATTCATTTCTTGTTTTCACTTTTCATACTCCTTTTACTCTGTCTCGGAACAAATAAAATTGATTTTAATTTTACACACAGTATCTCACAAGAAGTGAGTACACCCCTCACATTTTTGTCAATATTTTATTATATCTTTTCATGTGACAACACTGAAGAAACTACACTTTGCTACAATGTAAAGTAGTGAGTGTACAGCTTGTATAACGGTGTAAATTTGATGTCCCCTCAAAATAATTCAACACACAGTCATTAATGTCTAAACCGTTGGCAACAAAAGTGAGTACACCCCTAATGCCCTGTACACACACATTTTACCATCGGGATTCAGATGAAGCTGACTTTCATCAGTCTTGCCTACACACCATCAGTCAAAATTCCGACCGTCCCAAACGCTGTGACGTAAAACACTCAGACGAGCCGAGAAAAATTAAGTTCAATGCTTCTGAGCATGCGTCGACTTGATTCTGAGCATGCGTGGGTTTTTTCTCCGATGGAGTTCCACACAGACGATCGGAATTTGCTATTGGTTTTGTTTCCATCAGATAAATTTAAAACATGTTCTATTTTTTTATACCGATGGAAAAAAGTCCATCGGTCTTTTTTCATCAGAAAAACCGATCGTGTGTACGCGGCATTAGTGAAAATGTCCAAGTTTCAATATTTTGTGTGGCCACCATTATTTTCCAGCACTGCCTTAACCCTCTTAGGCATGGAGTTCACCAGAGCTTCACAGGTTTCCACTGGAGTCCTCTTCCACTCCTCCATGACGACATCACGGAGCTGGTGGATGTTAGAGACCTTGCACTCTTCCACCTTCCATTTGAGGATGCCCCACAGATGTCTGGAGACATGCTTGGCCAGTCCATCACCTTTACCCTCAGCTTCTTTAGCAAGGCAGTGGTCATCTTGGAGGTGTGTTTGGGGTCGATATGTTGGAATACTGCCCTGCGGCCCAGTCTCCAAAGGAAAGGGATCATGCTCGGCTTCAGTATGTCACAGTACATGTTGGCATTCATAGTTACCTCAATGAACTGTCGCTCCCCACTGCCAGCAGCACCCATGACACTCCCACCACCATGCTTGACTGTAGGCAAGACACACTTGTCTTTGTACTCCTCACCTGGTTGTCGCCACACACGCTTGACACCATCTGAACCAAATAGGTTTATCTTGGTCTCATCAGACCACAGAACATGGTTCCAAGAATCCATGTCCTTAGTCTGCTTGTCTTCAGCAAACTGTTTGCGGGCTTTCTTGTGCATTATCTTAAGAAGAGGCTTTCTTCTGGGACAACAGCCATGCAGACCAATTTGATGCAGTGTGTGGCATATGATCTAAGCACTGACAGGCTGACCCCCTCACCCCTTCAACCTCTGCAGCACTCATACGTCTATTTCCCAAAGACAACCTCTGGATATGACGCTGAGTCCATGCACTCAACTTCTTTGGTAGACCATGTCAAGGCCTGTTCTGAGTGGAACCTGTCCTATTAAGCCGCTGTATGGTCTTGGCCATTGTGCTGCAGCTCAGTTTCAGGGTCTTGCCAATCTTCTTATAGCCTAGGCCATCTTTATGTAGAGCAACAATTCTTTTTTTCAAATCCTCAGAGTTCTTTGCCATGAGGTGCCATGGCACCAGTATGAGAGAGTGAGAGCGATACCAAATTTACCACACCTGCTCCCCATTCACACCTGAGACCTTGTAACACTAACGAGTCACATGACACAGGGGAGGGCAAATGGCTAATTGGGCCCCTCACTTAGGGGTGTACTCACTTTTGTTGCCAGCGGTTTAGACATTAATGGCTGTGTGTTGATTTATTTTGAGGGGACAGCAAATTTACACAGTTATGCAAGCTGTACACTCACTACTTCACATTGTGGCAAAGTGTCATGTCTTCAGTGTTGTCACATGAAAAGATATAATAAAATATTTACAAAAATGTGAGGGGTGTACTCACTTTTGTGAGATAATATACGAGTATCTTTTTTGCCCTTTACAATCCAATATAGAGGGTTTGGCTTTGTGTATGCAATTAGGGATACCTACCAACATATTTTCCCTGCTAAATGGAATTAAAAAGGGTGTCTATGACACCCTTAATGAATTCTCCCGGTGTTATATCGAGAAATGCCTCCCATCTAAAAAAAAATGCCTCAGATGGGTCTGCGGCAGTGCTTTACAGCACAAAATAGGCAATAAGTAGTCTTTTACAAACTAGTTAACATTGTCACAGCAAATTACCGTATCATAAGTAAATCTGTGCAACTAGCTCTATGAAAAACTTGGCCTGTACATACAGTATCTGAAACTATCTGCTATCTGAAAAGTAGGCATAATAGAAAAGGTATGTACATATGATAATCTCTTCTACTGCTTGAATACTTGATCAGATGTTGGGGAGCAGACATTCTTCCACATATGCTTTCTCGCAAATACTTAACCATTAGATATGACTATAGTAAAGGAATATCACTGCTAAAAGAAAGGGTCTTACCGGTATGTGCCAGTTCTTGGTATTAGTAGCCAGGGACAGCTGCAAGGTTACTTAGGCCCCTTTCACACTGGGGCGTTTTTCATTCGGTTTAGCGCTAATATTAGCGCTATTATACCGCATGAAAAATTCGTGCCTGTAGCCTTCAATGTGAAAGCCCGAAGGCTTTCACACTGAAGCGGTGCGCTAGCAGAACCGCTCCAAAAGTCCTGCTAGCCGCTTATTTACAGCGGTGAAGGAGCGGTGTGTTCACCGCTCCTTTACCGCGGCTGCCCATTGAAATCAATGGGACACCGCGGTAATACCGCCCGCAAACCGCGGCAATAGCCGCGGTTTGCGGGCGGTATTAACCCTTTATCGCCCGCTAGCGGGGGTTAAATTCACCCCCCTAGCGGCCGCATACCGCGGTAAGAACGACGGTATAGCAGCGCTGAAAATCGCGCTGCTATACGGCCACCGCACCTGCCCGCCCCAGTGTGAAAGGGGCCTAAGAAACCCAAATAAATGCAGGTGCATAATTCACCTTGTATCTTATTTCAGGTTATATTATATAACAATATATATTGTTCTACGGTAGTGTTGGCACTTTTGTATTTAGAAACAGCAAATACAGTTTTACCATTAGCATGCACTGATCTAAACAAAGGTTACTGAAATTCTACTGTACTACGTTCTATATTTCAAGGTTTACAAAAGGACAAACAATATGCTGTATATCTACCCTGAATTGTATATAAACCCTAACACTGAACTTGTTTTATTTGGTACTTTTTGGTCTGTTAAAAAAAAACACTGAATGTTTTTATACCTTTTTGATAACTGCAAAAAAAAAAAACATAAAAAAAAAAAACCTGTTGATCCTGCCAGAAAATCCTGATGCCGCGTACACATGACCGTTTTTAATGTCATTGAAAAAAACAGCATTTTTCTCGACGTGATTCTTCTCAAGCCTGCCTTGCCTACACACTATCATGGAAAAAAATGCTTGAGTAAAGCGCGGTGACGTACAACGCGTACGACGGCACTATAAAGGGGAAGTTCCATTCGGATGGCGCCACCCTTCATGTTAGTAAAGTTTGTTGAGCGACGATTCGCGCTTTTCAGCCTCGTGCTTTTCAGTCAGTTACAGCGTGACGAATGTGCTATCTCCATTACGAACGCTAGTTTTACCAGAACGAGCGCTCCCGTCTCATACTTGATTCTGAGCATGCGCATTTTTTTTCACGTTGTTAAAGCCCACACACGGCCGTTTTTCATGACGAGAAAAACGACGATGTAAAAATTGACGTGAAAAATTAGAGCATGTTCCAATTTTTTCAAGGCCGTTTTCACGTCGTGAAAAACTCTGAAGCCCACACATGATCATTTTTAATGACCATTTTAAAAAATTTACATTTTCTCGTCATTAAAAACAGTCGTGTGTACACGGCATAAGAGCTGAAACTTCCTGAGCTCTCTCCGTTTCCTCTACTGACTTTTATCAGTTAGCATTGTTTCCAGTTTTCTTCAAGAACTACAGAACAAGAACAACTCTCGCTTATGAGCGATGAGGAGACTGAATGAGGTGTTTGGTAGTCTTATGCCCTGTACACACGATAAGAGTTTCCGATGGGATAAAATCCGATGGAATTTTCCGTCGGAATTCCGTTCAGGCTGTCTTGCGCACACACTGTCAGACCAAATTTGGACCGTCCAAAACGCGGTGACGTAAAACACTACTTCGAGCCGAAAAAAATGAAGTTCAATGCTTCCGAGCATGCGTCGACTTGATTCTGAGCATGCGTGTTTTTTTTCTCCATCGGACATGTTCTATTTCTAAACTCCGAAGGAAAAAAGTCAGATGGGGAATATCCGATGAAAAAATTCCGTCTGACTTTTTTCATCCGATCGTGTGTACAAGGCATTAAACCTCTTTCTGTCCTAGGGTGACAACATGGCTCCTCCATAGCTTCCAGTACGATGAGTGAGCGTTGTCACCCTAGGACATTAAATGTGTTACTGGCAGGTGGAAATAAAGTAAAAAATCCTGTAAAATGTAAACTATGCACCCACAAACATAAATAAGCTACAATATATTTTTGTTCTTGTTTTAGATATGCTTCAAAGTCTACAGAGAAAACATACTTTTAATGATATCCACATTAGTTTATTATTTATATGAACATAGCAGAGAGCCTTTACTATTTAAAAATGTAACGCAATGTAACAAAACACACCATGCACATGGTATGTATAAATAACCGTATACATTGTCCACTTGGAACAATGCTATACAGAGATAAAAAAAGGTCCTATTAATTATAGTCACTAGTTAGCGATGTACAAAATATTTGTACAGAGGCTACGCGCACGTGGATATAAACACACAGCACAGATCATTCCAACAATGACTAATTTCAACAAGGCCAGAATTAATAAGCTTAATGTGTTTTTCTGTATCTGCTGTAATTACAAAACATTGCATATGACATAGTCACACACACCAAATAATTAAGCTGACTTGGCTGGTAAACTCAAAGCCATGGTATTTAGTAAAAAATGAACTTTGAAATGTACACAAGTAAAGTAATCCAAGAACAGTTATTGTTCAGAAAGGACTCCTGGACTTGTTCCAAACCAGGATGTAATATGGTAACTCACTCAGGTGCAAGTAGAAGTTTAACTCCTAGTTAAAAGTTGAATCATCAGTTGAGCTAAGGACATTTCTGTAGACATAATGGGTAAGGAACAAAAAAGACGAAATAAGGAATTGCTAGCTATAGCAACCTAGCAATAATTTATCTATTGCTTTCTTTTCAAACTGAAACAATGGAGTACTGTCCATGATAATTTTTTTAAAGGCACAAACATACAATTTTTCAGGACAAGCTTTCGGGGTATGTCCCCTTCAAGGTCCCAGCAGTACTAATTCACAAAAGTTTTAGCAGAATGTTAAAAAAAAAATCTTTGAGGGAAAGGAAAAAGGCAAAAACAAACACACACACATAAACAAACAAACGTACATGGCAATGGTAATAAAACTAACATAATCAGTGAAATAAAGCCCTGAACACATGGGCCGAATGTCGAGAGACAATGGCCGATAAAAAAACAAAAAAAAAAAGCCTGACATTCGGCCATGTTTATATCAGTCTGTTGGACGTGTATGCTGGAAAATCAGCTTTCGACCGACTCCCGATCAGCGCTCTCAGCCAATGGCAGAAAGCACAGATTGGAATGTTCTGGCAGGGGGGGAGGCATCTCCCTTTTATAACACAACAGCTCAGCGGGGGAGATTGCTGAACTAGCCTTGCATGGTTAGTACAGCGGCTCTGACTGGAGCGGACAGTTTTTTTTTGTGCAACCCACAGAGTTGCACGGAAAAAAACACAACAAAGCTTGGTTTACACTATTGTGATCACAGACATCTCATGTGATTCACACTGCGTTGCTGTGCAGATCACATGCGATGTCTGTGCGATGCAAATTGTATGGCGGAATTCGCATTGCATTTGGACCAAAGTGGTGCAGGACCCTTTTTTTCATCCGTACTAGACTCAGATTGCATGGGTGTTTACACCCATGCAATCCGATTCCTGCACCATTTCAAAGTTCGCACTGCGATCTGATCTGTGGGGTGTCATTAACTTTGCATTGACACCCACAGTGGTTCACATAGGGCACTGTGAACCGCCGAAAAGTGACATGTGATGCAGGAACCCACACAGGAATTGCGCTGGGTCCCCCATCGTGTGAACCCAGCCGAAAAGGGTGTGCCAGGCTTTAGACAGAGAGAGAGCTGCAGACTGTGGGGGGGGTGGGGGGGTACGAGATGACAGTCACAGAAGGGGTCGTAAAACCGTTAGATAATGAGTAAGGAAACCCATATCTAAATTTAGGTTGTTATCTTTTGTGTCAAATAGTATTATCATTCTTAGTTCAAAAGTTTTCCTTTCCTGGATAGTTCTGAAATTCCCTTTAAGAACTAAAACATTGAGATCTTCCATAGTGTGGTCCGGTTGTGAGAAATGTTGTCCAACAGCTGTGCAGAAACTCTTCTTTATGTTCCTTGATGATATGTCACATACCACATAGGTTGGACTTGTGTCTTTTTTCAACCTCACCTACTATGTAACTATGTCTGTGCAAATTCATCCTTGTTCGCAACATCTGTCCTGTTTCCCCAACATAAGATCCTTTGCTACATCTTTTGCATTGGATGAGGTACACAACATTACTGGAAGTGAAGTTGTATGACCTTGTTATATTGAGGCTGGGTTCACACTGATACTACACAACAGTCATATGACTGTCATCCTACTTTGCTCTGCGACATCAGTCCTACATTGGTCCTATATCCATAAGATTTGAATGAACAGGATAATACTACTTTGATCTGACTTTGATCTGACTTTGTGATAGTCTGACTTGTCCTTTGACCAATCAAAACAATCCCAGTGTGATAAATTCCTTTTACTGCTGCTGTAATCACAATGTCGGATGTCAAACGTCGGATGGTTAGGACAAGGATCCTACTTTGATCAGACTTCAATGATATTCAATGGGCTGAAGTAGGACCAAAGTCGGACCAAAGTAGTGCAGGGAGCATTTTCAAAGTCGGACCAACTTGTGTCGGACCAGTTAAGACGGCTCCCATAGGGAAACATTTATTTTCATACGTCATGTGACATGAGCTCCCAACATTGGAGCATTTGTCGTACCAGTGTGAACCCAGCCTGAGGCCGATTTCACACTGGTATGACACGACAGTCGTACTACTTTGGATCTGACTTTGCCCTGCGACTTGAAGTCCGACATGCGACTCTTCCGATTTCTTCTGCCCTCTCCGGCTCTTCTCCGCTCTCTCTAGTTCGTCTCCCTCTGTCCGATGTCTTCTTCCGGGTCTCCTCCGCTATCTTCTGCTCTTTTGCTCGCTCTTGCCTGGTCTTCTCCGGACAGTACTCAATTGTTTCTGTTGCAAGTGCACTAATACGGCTACAACCACCTCTTTTCAAACTGACAAAGAAGAATTAAGAACTGTAGAGTCTTATACTCTAAGGTTCCTGCTGACTTTTACGAGAAAAAATGGCTCTGCCACCATTCCCCTAAAGCAGGGGTCTCCAAAACCTCTAAACAAAAGGTCTAGGTTACTGTCCTTTAGCGTTAAGAGGGAGCCAGACTGTGGCCATTGGGAGTAAAAAAAAGCTACAATGTCAGTGGGAATAAACAATGTCCCATCGTTGGTGTCCGTGGGAGAAATAGCATCCCAACGTTGGTGTCAGTGGAAGAAAATTGTGCCCCATCAGTGGTGTCATTGGAAGGAAATGTGCCCCATTGTTGGTGTCAATGGGAGGAATTCTGCCCCTTCATTGGTATCATTGGATGAAAATAGTGCCCCAAGGGCCAGATAAAGGCAAGCAAAGGGCCGTAGTTTGGAGACCACTGCCCTAGAGAATTCACTGCATGGGCATGAGAGTTCCATAAGGCTTAAATAGGTAAACACAAAAAGTGTGCAAAATTAGATACTATCTACCAATATGTTATTCATATATCAAATCATTGTCTGTATAGATAACAGGCACACATGTATACTCTCCCTGCCCTCCCACAAGGTCCGAGTGGCCATTTATCAGGCTCAAGTGCTGTCATATGTATCAAACATAGGGTAAGGTGGCATTTGCATAAAATCTTGTGAGAACCATAGTGGGCACTTGGGCAGCAGACATAAGTGGAGAATGTAAGTAACGGTGATAGCTATTGTTACAGTAAAAAAAATGTTAAGAGAACCACCGTATGAAAGTAGAAATCTAATACCTTTACAGTGGGAAGTGATTCAAATCTTCTCTTGCTTGGAGTTACAGGTTCCACAGGCTTTCATCACTTCTAGGTGTGCTGAATACCTGTCACCCCACTAGGCTCTGTGGTTCCCCTCAGCTGCTACATCACTACAGGGCAAAGTAGTAACATAGCACCCAACAGGAGGAATCACAGTGCCCAGAGGGGACCTTGAATAACGAAAAACAAAAAAACTCCTGCGCACAAGTGGAATACCAGATAGTCTGTAGGTGAAACGATAGATGACACTTGGCTTTGCTGCCTTCACGGATAGGGGTATCCTAGAGGTAAATGACAAGAAGAAAAAAGAAAGGCGCACCAGCCTCGTGCATTATCGTTGGATAAATGTATTTTAAAAAGAAATAAAAGAATCCTACTTACAAACATACGTAAAAACCATGCCTTTAAAAAGGATCCACAGAGCTCTGAGGAAGAAGACTTGTCTTTGAAACGCGTAAAACAGCAGTGACCTCTGTCAATCCCTCTGTGACCGATTTGAGTGGGTTTGTTTTTGGACGCATTGCTGCGACTCTGTGGATCCTTTTTAAACGCATGGTTTTTACGTATGTTTGTAAGTAGGATTCTTTTATTTCTTTTTAAAATAAATTTATCCAACGATAATGCACGAGGCTGGTGCGCCTTTCTTTTTTCTTCTTGCCCAGAGGGGAACCTGGTATCGAACACATCTAAAAGTGTTAGATACAAGCAGTACCTGTAGCTCTTCAAAAGAATGAAGATTTGACTCACCACCCACCAGAAAGGTAAGAGTTAAACATCTTTTTTTACAGGGTGGCTCTGCTGGTATTGTTTTTACCATAGTGAAAGAGTTTCTTTAAAGTATCTATAGATAAAACAGTTTTTTTAATGTAAAATTCCTTGGAGAAGGATTTAAATTTCTGATTATATGGACATTAGAGACTTTGTTGGAAATATTCCTTCTCTTCTTGTCTGGTAAAAAGGTTATCCACAGTATAGGACATGAGGGAAAACCTCAGCGACAGACAGAGGTTAGTTTTTCTGTCAAGTAGGGATGCTGGAACCTTTGTAAGCTTTTTATAGTTGTCTGTTTCTCAGGTGCAGATTTTTCCTCACTTCCTGTCTGGTAAAAGGTTGTCCCCATATGGGGAAATCTCTCTAACAGGACCCGAGACAGCAGTAAACCCTGAAAGGGGTTCTAACCTTTTCCCATTCTATTCAAAACTAAAAATAGAAAATGTTTTGGGTATAGATACACTTTAAGTTACAAAAGGTATATGAAAAACATCCCCCTTTCAGCCCATCATGAATGCAGCTGCCAAACTCATCCACCTTACCAACCGTTCAGTGTCTGCTACCCATCTCTGCCAATCCCTCCATTGGCTTCTGCGTGCTCAAGGAATACAATTCAAAATACTAACAACAACCTACAAAGCCACCCACAACGCCCCCAGCTATATAACTAAACTTTTCAAAATACCAAATCAAACCATCTCTTCGCTCCTCCCAAGACCTCTTGCTCCCTAGCTCTCTCGTCGCTATCTCCCATGCTCACCTGCAGGACTTCTCCAGAGCCTATCTCATCCTCCAGAACTCCTTACCAAAATCTGTCTGACTATCTCCTACTCTGTCCACATTTGTGCAATCCTCAACAGCGAATCTCCTAAGACAAGCCTATACTGCCTCTTCCTAACAACTGAACAACTTTTAATTTTCTTCATCAGAACATTTTTTAACATGTGACCCTCCCATTTAGACTGTAAGTTCTGCTGAGCAGGGCCCTAGTAAGCCACTTGTCTTGAATCGTATCGTTACTGCACTGTCTGCCTTCATCTTGTAAAGCACTGTGCAATCTGTTATTATTCAGGGCTTATACTGAATAGCACTAACAACATACTATTTTATTTGTCATAGAAAAATCAGGAAGAAAATGTTAGGGGTTAAGAAGAGAAAATGAATGGAGCAGATGGAGGGGGGCATCTCAAACCTAACAACCTAATTAATAGCAAATTTTTAAATGTGCTACAAAATTTACTAAAATATGCTACATATGCTGGCCCTTCAACTAAAAAGAGTTGTAAAATAGATGCACGAATTGAATTAAAGGACTATGAATTATGGTTCCAGCCTTAAGAGAATAGATGGGTGATATGTTTATAACCTGGATAATTTATTTTAGCTTTACAAAGCAATGTATTCACTCAGGCTGAATGAGAAGACACACAACAGATGGGGCAGTCCTTGTCTACCTTCACTGCAAATATCTTCAGTCACAAGCATAATTGGAAAGTGAGCATTATAATATAAGTCTCGATGTCCAAATGTTTGTAATTAAAAGATAAGCATTTGGATCCATTTGTATTTCTTGATGGATTTTCAGTGGTATCACTCTAACTTTATGTGGCAATAAATTGTAGTGGAGTAATATTAGGTAGCAAATATATATCTTTACTTTTCATAGATTCAAGCATTTACTCTTCTGAACATCCCACTTTATTAAAACAAAACGTGTTTCTGACTACATTTCCCTTATTAAACTGACTTAGGAGACATTTCTGGCATTATCTTCTGTCTGGTTAGTAAAGTGAAAAGCGTATAGTGAAACATAAGGATGTTGCCTACATAAATGGTAATTTTATGGACATGCTCATTAATATATTGCTCTGCATATGTAAACATATGGATCACATATGGATTATATTGTGTAGGTGTGTAGCTAACAGCCATATTGCTTTAGTGTGACATTTGAACACATGCTCTTCCTTCTGAACTCATGTAAAACTGTCATTTTAAGGCCCTAAGGAAAGCAACAGTGATTGTCTAGCCCGGCTTTATGGGACCCAGAGCAGCTGCACCCTCTGTACGCTGTAGTAAGACGGAGTTGGACATACTGTAGGTTTAATGATTTTTGTTTTTTAAAGCTTTAGTCTTGTCTTGTCTCCAAATATCACCCAACCCGTCCTCTCTGCTCTTCTCAAGACCTCCTACTCTCAAGCTCTCTCATCTCCTCCTCCCATGCTCGTCTCCAGGATTTCTCCAGAGCCTCTCCTATCCTCTGGAACTTGCTACCTCAACCTATCCGGCTATCCCCTACCCTTGCTACCTTCAGGCGATCCCTGAAAACTCATCTCTTCAGGGAAGCCTATCACGTCTCCAACTAATCTTTTACCACTTCCATCAGCTCATTCCCCACAGTTACAACCTTTTGTACCACCTGCCCCACCCTATTAGTATGTAAGCTCTTCTGAGCAGGGCCCTCTTAATCCTCTTGGATTTTATTGTATTATAACTGTATTGTCTCCCTTTTATATTGTAAAGCGCTGCGTAAACTGTTGGCGCTATATAAATCCTGTATAATAATAAAAGTCTGATAATGACTGAACTATGGGATCTAGAAAACCATGACTAAGAGAAATAGTTTCCCTTTTCACACACATTATTGTATAACATGAATATGTAACATGTTTGGCCCTTCTATAACTGTTATTCACTACAACTCCAGGTGGTGGTTCTGTGACAGTCAGGGCTTCCTGCTATTATGAATCCCAACTTGGAAAGAAAACACTGTGGTGTATGTGCAAATGCTTGGGAAAGCCCTGCTATACATACACTGCTAAGCCTGCATTCTCAGCACAGCTGGGCACACATATGCACTAGGGTAATCTCAACAAACAAAATCTAGATTACGTAAATGATTATGTAACATTTATGCAAGTTAAAATGCATCTATAATGTAAAAAAATGTAAACTGAAGCACCACACCACTGCTAAAAAGGTGCAGTTTTTTAGACTGTATTCCCATAAAGGTCAAAGGGACAATCAAAAGAGTATAAAAATGCATTCTGGGGTCCAAAACAGTCCCCTTCATTGGGCTTGAGATTGAAACCAATATAAATGGACTAGAAGTGAACTGGACCTTTAGGCTGGGTTCACACTAGTGCGACACGACATCTGTCCTACTTTGGATCCGACTTTGCCCTGCGACATGAAGCCGACATATGTCCGACTTTCAATGAACGGGGATCCGACTTGGATCCCCGCCAATATCAGGCACTGTGTTTGGTATGAATCTTGAGGGGGAACTCCAGGCCAAATTTTAAATAAAAAAACGGTGTGGGTTCCCCTCCAGAGGCATACCAGGCCCTTGGGTCTGGTCTGGATTTGAACGGGCGCCCCTACGCCGAAAAAACGGCATGGGGTCCCCCCAAAATCCAAACCAGACCCTTATCCGAGCACACAACCTGGTAGGCGGCAGGGGAAGAGGGGGGGACGAGAGAGCGGCCCCCCCTCCCTCCTGAACCATATCAGGCAGCATGCCCTCAACATGGGGGGTTTGGTGCTCTGGGGCAGGGGGGCGACCTGCGGCCCCCCCACCCCAGAGCACCCTGTCCCCATGTTGATGAGGACGGGGCATCTTCCCGACAACCCTGGCCGTTGGTTGTCGGGGTCTGCGGGCGGGGGGCTTATCGGAATCCGGGAGCCCCCCCTTGATAAGGGAGCCCCCAGATCCCGGCTCCCCCACCCTATGTGAATGAGTATGGGGTACATCGTACCCCTACCCATTCACCTGGTGGAAAAAAATTGCAATAAAAAAACCACACAGCTTTTTAAAGTATTTTATTGCACAGCTCCGGGGGTCTTCTTCCGACTTCGGGGGTCTCCGGTGTCGTCGCCGCGCTCTCCGGTTCTTTCTTCCGCCGGGCCTCCGCTAACTTCTTTTTAGCTCTTTTGCTAACGGAGGCCCGGTCTTCTGCGTCTTCTCGTCCGGCTCTCCGTTGTCCTTCTGCCGGCCCCTCCACTAACTTCTTGGTAACTCTTTCGCTAGTGGAGGGGCGCGGTCTTCCCGTCGTCGCCATCGCCGTCTTCTTCCCTCTTCTCCTCCTCGATGTTGACGCGTCGCTTCCTCCCGCTGTAATACTGGCTCTCCGCTCTGCTCCGCATTAATATAGGCTTCTCATGACGTCACAGTCACATGTTACTTCCGGGTATCGCTGCTGCAGCCAATCACAGCGCCACTCCGGCGCTGTGATTGGCCGGAGCGGCGAAGACGTGACTCCGCGCATGCGCGCGTGAGCTGTCGAATTCGGCTACGTCGTCGAATGTTGCGACCTAGCCAAATTTGTGAATGGGGTGACGTCAGCGTCGCCGCATTTACATACAAATATCTCCTTAACCGTGCAGGTTAAGGAGATATTTCATGCACCTACAGGTAAGCCTTAATCTAGGCTTACCTGTAGGTCTTTGTTTAAAAAGTGGGTTTACAACCACTTTAATAGCTGGTTTGACAGCCTTATAATTTTTATAGAAGTCAAAATGCATCTGTAGTCATGGCTTACATCCCTGCTCACATTACTCTTGCACAGGATGACCCTCTATGGATCCGGAAGTGGAAGATTTTGTAAGCCTCAATATACACTCACCAGCCACTTTATTAGGTACCCCTGTCAATCGCTTGGTAACACAAATTGCTAATCAGCCAATCACATGGCAGCAACTTAATGCATTTAGGCATCTAGACATGGTGAAGACGAATTGCTGAAGTTCAAACTAAGCATCAAAAAGGGGATTTAAGTTATTTTGAACATAGCATGGTTGTTGGTGCCAGATGGGCTGGTATGAGTATTTTAAAAACTGCTGATCTAATGGGATTTTCAGACACAACCATCTCTAGGGTTTTATAGAGAATGGTCTGAAAAAGAGAAAATATCCAGTGAGCGGCAGTTGTGTGGACGAAAATACCTTGTTGTCGTCAGAGGAGATTGGGCGGACTGGTTCGAGATGATAGAAAGGCAACACTAACTTAAACATCCACTCCTTACAACCAAGGTATGCAGAATACCATCTCTGAATGCACAATTCCGATGGGCTACAGCAGCAGAAGATCACACCGGGTGTCACTTCTGTCAGCTAAGAACAGGAAACAGAGGCTACAATTTGCACAGGCTCACCAACATTGGATAATAGAAGATTGCAAAAACGTTGCCTGGTCTGATGAGTCTCCATTTCAGCTGCGACATTCAGATGGTAGGATCAGAATTTGGCGTAAACAACATGAAAGCATGGACACATCCTGCCTTGTATCAACGGTTCAGATTGGTGGTGGTGTAATGATGTGGGGTATATTTTCTTTGAGCCCCTTAGTAAGAATTGAGCATCATTTAAATGCCACTTCTTACCCCAGTTATGTTGCTGACCATGTCCATCCCTTTATGACTACAGTGTACCCATCTTCTGATGGCTACTTCCAGCAGAATAATGCACCATGTCATAAAAGCTCAAATTATCTCACCATTGGTTTCTTGAACATGACAATTAATTCACTGTACTCCAATGACCTCCACAGTCACCAGATCTCAATCCAATTGAGCACCATTGGGATGTGGTAGAACGGGAGATTAGCATCATGGCTGTGCAGCCAACAAACCTGCAGCAAATGCGTGATGCTATCATGTCCATATGGACCAAAATCTCTGAGGAATGTTTCCAACGCCTCGTTGAATCTATGCCACGAAGAAGTAAGGCAGTTCTGAAGGCAAAATGGGGGTCCAACCCGATACCAGCAAGGTGTACCTAAGAATGTGGCCGGTGAGTGTATATACAGTGATACATACAGTGTAATGATGTGTTATGGTTACTCTTTAACTGAAGGATCTTACCAATGATTCTTTCTAATAAACCAACATTTCTAATTTTAACTGGACAGTTTTTACTTTAAAGTGCAACTTCATGAAACCAGCTAAATACACAGTTGAAATACTGTAAATATTTTTACTGTTTTACACAAAAAACGTGTACTTTAGCCCAACCATTTTTGTGAAACCCACACCTCTGCTTATCTTTTAAGTATATTTATAGCTAGTTCTTTTGTAGTTCTAGATAGAATGGGGAAGAGTTATGCCCGGTACAGACAATCCGATTATCGGACGAACAATCGTCCGGTTTTTTGTGGAGTGCTAATCTCACGTTGAATCTGATGAGTTTACTAAAGTCACGTAAATTCTCGTACGACAGAATAAAAATTCGGAAGTGATGTCATGTGTTGTAATGCATTTGTATTGCATTTTCGACCGACAGCCGTACTGATTAAACGAAAATCGTACAATCTGGCATCATACGAAAAAAAATTCAGTGCATGTCCGATAGAATATTATCAGATGAACTGTCCTGATCGGCTCTCAAAAGCTCTGTACTAACGATCTGATTTTCGTACGATCGCTTCGAATGCGTCATTTTTCGGACGATTTTCGGGTCGTGTGTACGGGGCTTTAGAAACCCTGTCAAGTTTTTCCTTGTTCAAATATTTTAATTGAAGTAGTAAAAGATTTTTAAGAACTGATCACAATAAAGATAATGAACAGTTTGTAATGTTAAGTGTCTAACAGAGAAAAAACAATGGCAATGGGGTCAATACCATATCATATGACATGTGAGACAAGATAGCTATTGAGGAAATAAGGTATTAACTACAGACCAAGTGATAAGAACCCATGCCATAGAGTGAACAGGTCATAGGCGTGCGCAGCCTAATGCATTAGGGTGTGCACCCCAAATCTCAACACATACTACCGATCACTCACGATGAAAGGGAAGGGGCCGGTAAGTTACACAGTGTGATTAGGGTGTTCCTGGGCACAGCTGGCACACCCTGTGCGCACGCCTATGGAACAGGTACAAAAAGAAAGGACTATCTTAAGACATGTTAATTCCAAAATCATCTCATGGGATGAAGTGGGTGACTCCCAAGAGGACTGTTAGGCTGAAAAAACATGGGGATGAGGCTTTGGTAGTTCGAGGGCCTACAGAAAAATATCTAATGTAGGCTGTGTCAGGATGCTTTGGATTGTTGAAAAAATAAGAGGTGTCCAGAGACATCAAATGAATATAGGAGGAAGAAGGAAAGAATAGGAGGAAAGAAAGGCAAAAGAAAGAACAGGAGGAGATAGGGAAGTAACCAGTAGTTGGTTGTGAGACGGGGGGTCTTTAGTGGAATGCAGCTGAACGAGTGAGTTAACCAAGGACTCCAAGGTTTTTCATATCTGGCCTCTCTTTTCAACATCATGACCTTTATCTTAGTGGGGATCATTGCTGATGTTACTCTATGCTTCACTGCAAGGACACGAAGTGTGGGAGATTTCCATGCTTTTGTGAAAGGTTTGTTTAGCCGCAGTGGTGACTTGGAGGAGTCGTTTGAATTAACGGTGGGTTATAACCAGGGATTTGTTATTAAGAAGCGCCACATTCCAGCAACCAGGCACATAGGCCTATATTGGTCACTTTTGTAGGTTTGCTCAAAAAGGGACAGACGAAGGGTAGGGGGGCCTGTCAAGTTTTTCAATCACTTCCTGTCCCCATTAGGTAGATCCCCCTCTTCTATTTGTCCTAGTAACCATTGCCACTGAAACAGCAAGTGATATTCAAAATTTTATAGTTGTTACCAGAGATGAGAGTAGATCTTTAAATGGGGACACTGCTTCCTGTAAAAAGTGTCTAAGATGGGAATTTCCCTAATTTCCCTCTTCCTTCTTTGGAACAAAAAACAGCTAAAACAAACTGACATTAAACATTTCCCCGCTCTATCCTGCAGGAGCTACACGCTGATGTCTCGCCGCCACTTCCATGCTTGGAACTGGTGGCTCTCAAAGTGCACTGCCTAATTTGTCATTACAATAATTTTACTGGCATTTGGATGAAGCCCTTTTCCTTTTTATGTGATATCTACACTTTTTAATAAATATAGTTCACTATATGTGGTCCCCTGCTTGTGCAGTGGGTGTTTGTTTCCCCAGACAGTATAAAGTAAACCTTCTGACTGTCCCTAGTGGTAAGAAACGGTACTGCCATGTCTCCCCATTATGAAAAAGGAGCTCCCCATTGCGAGGCATCTGGTTGATGCAAATGCACATGCTTTCCTCTAGCAGCTTTGGCCCACGTTCACACTAAGGGCTGGTTTGAAATCGTGCGTGTTCAGCTGATCTCGCACAATTTCAAACTGGCCTTTCAGTCCAACTTCAGGGGCGATTTGACAGACATCTGTGCGGGTTCATGCACAGATATCTATTCAAATCGCCCCCGAAGTCACCAAAAGTAGTGCAGGAACTACTTTTGGTAATTGGTGCGGCGCCGCAAAGACGGCGTTGCACCGATACGGACGGTGCTGTTGCCGGCAATAAGCGCCGATTTGACATGCGATTTCACATGTCAAAATCACATGTCAAAATGGCCCGATGTGAACATGGGCTCAATGTCAGAGAGTGCATTTTAGTTCAGTTGCTCAGGTGTGGTTGGAAGGATTTCCATTAGCTGGTGGAATACACTTTCTCCGCAGTGACATATTTCAACTGTCAATTTAGCCGTTCAACTAGAGTTTTGCCCTACAAGTACAAGTAAATATGGGCTAATTGCAGAATATGATTTGGGGAAAAAAGTCCTTCCTATTATCATTACAATCATTTGGAAAAAGGAGAATGACTGACACAGTAATCTTCCTCATGTATTGAATACTGCAACATGTAGCTGTATGTACTGTATTCTGTACATGTGAAAAAACCTCTTCTACTATTATTGGCAATATCATACCTGCTAGAGATGATATGTTGATTATGACACCTCCTTGACCTCCATTCTTCTTGTTCATGAGTTCTAGGCCAATATATGTTCCTCTAATAACCGAAATCTGAAATAGAAAATGTGGGAATGTAATTGCTATACATCCATCATAGATTCATTTCTAGTGCAATTTCGAGTACAGAACCTACAATCAGAGACTGCCTACAGAGCACAGCGAGTTAAAAACGTTACTGATTGAAAACGAAGCCTCTAAAGACCCATAAGAGAAACATTACACATATATACAATACAATAGCCCCTGGTAAGATGCCTATTAAGGTAGAAATAACCCATAGGATCTTTTACACCCTATTTCAGGAATAATGGTGTATGTGTGCATTATTTATGTAGTTACGGAAATAGCAAGGCACAGAATCAGCTGTTATAGCTTTTTATTGCCAAAATAAAGCTGACTTTGCTATGGTCCACCAAGAGTAAAAAATATGTACCATGATACTATACTATACTGGGCCACTGCTGTATCCTTACAAAGTATATAGTAATAAACATATATATATTTTTTTTAATACAGCAAAAAAGTATTTTAGTGATAATAGTGTCGTAATTACCGTAGGTATCATTCGGTGTTAAGCAGAATATACACTTTGTTTTTGTTTTTTGTTTAACCAGCAAGCTGAATGAAAAAAACTGATCTGCACATCAACACAAGCTTTCTCCTGCTGTGACTTTGTATTCTGACAGGGGAGACCGGGGGACTCCTTCCCCACCCACCTACCAGGATACACAGATTAGCACTTGCAAGCTATAATCAAATTCTGGTTTTCCAGCATGACCATTTGACCGAAGCTGGTTAGACCAGTCTCTGTTAAACAGACAGTGGCACACACAGTCCGAAAGTCAGCTAGTATTTTCAGTGCATGTATACCCTGCTTTATACACAGGACTATCTATGACTGATTTTGCCTCACTTCCTGGTGAAGAAAAACTGAATGTGTGGGAACATTTCTCCAACAGAGCTTCACATAGCAGTAAAATCTGACAGGGGTTCTAACTCTTCCCCACTCAATTCAAAACTAAATAAAAAAAGTTTTGGACAGAAGTTCAATTTACTAAACTATAAAGAGCCATTTGACATCTCCTCAACATCCCCTGAAGCACCCCCACCTGCCTGTACAGTTTAGCCACAAATGTCCAATATATTCGGAGATAAATCAATCACCTGTTTTCTTAAACACATTAAAGTGATTGTAAACCCTTTACAACCACTTTTACCTACAGGTAAACGTAGATTAAGGTTTACCTGTAGGTGCTCGAAATATTCCTAACCTCAACGGTCTAGGAGATATTTACAAAAGAGACGGGTGGCGATGTCTATGGCGCATGCGGCCAATCACAGCTCCGGAGCCGCGATACCCGCAAAGAAGAGGGTGAAAGATGGACACTTCGTGGAACAGGGGACAGCAGTGACATTGCAGGCTTCGGTTTCAGGTAAGTGACACATAATGGGCTACTACAGTATGCGATGCATAGTAGCCCATTATGCTTTACCTTTGCAGGGAAACAAAGAGAAAGTAAAACCCATCAGGGTTTACTTCCTCTTTAACCACTTGCATACTGGGCACTTTTACCCCCTTCCTGCCAGGACAATTTTCAGCTTTCAGCGCTGTCATACTTTGAATGACAAATTGCGCGGTCATGCTACACTGTACCCATATGAAATTGTTATTTCTTTCACAAAAATAGAGCTTTCTTTGGTGGTAACCACTGGGTTTTTTATTTTTTTGCTAAACTAAAAAGACTGAAAATTTGAAAAAAAATATAGTTTGTTATAAAATTTGCAAACAGGTAATTTTTCTCCTTCACTGATGTACGCTGATGAGGCTGCACTGATGGGCACTGATAGGCAGCAATGATAAGTGACACAGATGAGGAGGCACTGATTAGCAGCACTGGAGGGCACTGTTGGGACTGTACTGATAATCAGGACACTAATAATCAGTGCCCTGGTTATCAGTGCCGATGTCCCTTTTACACAAGCTGGTTATCGGCTCTCCTCTCGCTGTTAGCATGAGGAAAGGAAATGGTGATAAGGGGCTTGTGTTTACATTGATTATCACGTGTTCAGCTGTGTCCAAAGAGCCGTTTTATCCCGATCTGTGATTAGCTGTGTCAGGGCGCGATCACGGGAGGACATCATATGGTGGCCTCCCAGAACTGGCTGGCTATGCTGTAGCCATCATTCGGCTATAGTGCGGTCGGCAAGTACTGTAGTTAAAGCAAAAAATGGGAAATTCCACTCATTCTCTCCGCCATAAATGCAGTTTGCTTTTATGGGAACGGATATCTATTTCTGACAGGTGCCCACTGCCACTTCCGCTCTTCTGGCCCAGGCAAAAGTGCAGTAGTTCGGCCCCCCTCCCTGCATGCAACCTCCTGGGACACGTCTCAGGAGACTGAGGAACAAGTCCAAAAGTTATCGCTTATCACTTCCATCTGTAAAAGAGCAGGACGTCACAACCAACTTCTCACAAGCAAGATGGTGTTGCCAGGGACCTGAAGACAGGTACAGAACTGGCCAAGTTCATAACAGTGTTGGACTCCTGGACTGGACTGGTCATTATAAGACAGTATTTGAAACTGCTGACTTCTTTTTTGGAGAAATGACTGTAGTTTCTCTTTAACCATGATTATTCCCGAGCATGTGTTCCTGAAAAGTCTGCCAAAAATTTCTTCTTTTCAAGTGCTAATTTCAAAAACATTTACTTGTGGTGTAGCTACTGAGATGAGGGACATGGTGCAAATTAAATTTCACCCCAGTGCATGACCCCTACTGCTGTGCCACCCACTCTAACTTAATGACCCAATAGAATAATGCAAATATTGCAGAGCACATGGAGCTGGATCCTCAAACAAAGCAACATGGTATAGTTAGGTAGGTTGTGTGAATGGGAACACAAAACATATACAGTAGTGAGGTTTTCTCAAATTCAACCGCAAACGTGGAGATACCCTTTTTCTATGCCTTTACTATAGACTTGAATTCATTTCCCCAAAATGGCAAAATTTCAAAAAGGAATCTTCTAATTTATGCCAAAATTTGAGGGAAATTAAAACTCTCAAATTTGCTCATCCTTGCAAATGAAGCTACACAGCAGGTGCAAAGATGTTTCCATGCATTATGTGTACCTGGTCACGTGACATCAGATTATAAAAAGGTAAACATCCCTGATCTCAGCACTAACTCATAAGAGGTTTGACATTAGCATGTTCAGCATATGTGATCATAATGCCCTGCTATTTATGTGGATAAATAAAAGTGAATCTGAGAAGGTGCTATGATTCACCCACATTTTGTAAATAACGTTAAAGCCAGATGAAAACGATACAAACAAATGCAGAAATGTATTCATGAATGTATCCGTAAAGTGTTTCTCGAATAAAAAACAAAACAAAACACAAACATGTTGTGAATCAGTGCAAGAAGCATGCTGATAGCAGGGGAGAGCAGAGTTGCATAGCGATGATCTCAATGTGCATTTCCAGGGCGGGGATGTAACTGAAGTAGGTGAAAACTCCTGTGCTGCCAACCAAGTGTGTATAAATCAAATGGTGAAAGGGGCTGCTGCTAACATCTAATAGTGTTCCCACACTAATAAAAAGTGAAGTTGTGATCCTGTGCTACCCACCATGCACATATATTGAATACCAACAGTGAAAAACTAAAAATAATAGTAATTTAAATGTGCAAGCTATAAAAGGACAAATGCAACAATACCCTATAGCTGCTTTAAAGACAAGAACACAAAATAAAATGCATCCCTCTAAAACAGTGAATATATATATATATATACACATATATATACACACAAACACACACACACATATATACATATATATGTAGCGGGGTCTCTAAATTTAGATGGGACACTCAGGTGTGTAAGTATGGGATTAGTGGACCACTTGTGTTCGTGGAGGATTGGATGGTGTAATAATCTCCTTGGCCTCTGGGTGGCGGGGTACCTGGAGGCTCAAGGTAGATTTGCCATTTCAGTGCTAGCCTTTTTGTCCCTTTCCGGAGATGGTACGGCGAGGGCGGGGAACCTGCCGTGGTGTCGATGGGAGGAGATAAAAATGGGGAGACACCCTAACCACGAGGTCTTCTGGAGGAAGTTCTTCACGCGCCCAGGCGGGTTCTGGATTCCGGTTCAGGTGCCCTAGGCCTGACCGGAATGGAGTCGGAGTCCATCCCAAGCACCTTCAGCCTGGAGTGAGGTACTAAACTAGGAGGCCTGGGGTCCAGTGACTTCGACTGGATCCTGCGAGGGTGGAGACGTCCGAGGGTCCCTGAGGTGGATGGGGCCCATGTCTGAGGTGAGGAGGCCGGGGAGGTTACCCGTTCGGAGAGTCTGGAGCAGCATCAACCCAGTGATGGACGGGCCTCTGGTAACTCCCTTGGAGGGACATCTTCCCCTGATAGGGGCCGCAGCGCAGCAAAGGTACTCCTATCTACATTCTCTTGAGTCGCTGGTAGAGACTCTCAGATTCTAAGTCCTTTCTAGCTGAATGCTATAGTAACCGCTGGCGAGATCGCAGTGGTTTAGTTGATAACCAGGATAGTGCCTCGACCTGCTCAACCCCTGTATCAAAATGTTATCAAGTCGCAACCAGATGGCTACTGAAGCACTGTTTATTGTAAGATGTACAATAAAGAAAGAGTTGGACTGTGATCGGTGTGTGGAACTCTGGTTAATGGGAGCAGAGGGAAGCGTTGACACAGCAGGACTGTATTCTAGAACAAAGCACATAGGCCCGAGGAAATATCTGGTGCTGGCCTTCACCTCACCCACAGCTATGGGGAGGACATGGGCCGTAGCGCATCTCACCCTGTCGTGTGACATACCCCTAGACAAAGGAGATGGGGTGAGGCCGCTACACGTGGGGGCTCGTGAGTCCGGGATGATATGTGTTTTAACTTTGGAAGAAGGAATGGCTGTGTCTGGACTTTGCTGCCCGGAGGAGTTCCGAGCAGGTCGGCCATGTGATTGGCCAAAGTGCATCCCTGCTCAAAGTCGTGGAAATGACCCTAGGACGGGAAAGGCCCATGCAGAGGAGCGAGAAGAGGGAGGAGTCCAGCCGCGTGAAGTACTACATGTGGGGGCTTTTATTGCACTGCGCCACGAGGCACCCCGTGACTGTACAGTTCGTGGGCGGAGCTTGAAGGAAGCCCGCGAAAACGTGCAAGTCGTGGGAGGAGTCTGGCCATGTGGAGGAACTCACGTGGAGACTTTGGCGCGTGGTCAGTGCGTGATGGAGCAGCAGATAGTCGGGATGGCCTCAAGCTCCCCGTGGATTCCGGTTCCCTACCCCACGAAGATGACTACGTTCGCTGCTCCCCTTACAGACACGGGGATAAGACTCAGGCCCCGAGGGCAGTTGGCTTTGTACTCATGCAGAGACACGGAGGCCCTCGGTGTGATCTGTCCCGGATGCTCGGGACTGGTGGTCCACCTGAAGCCATTCGGGCGTTGTGAGGCATGCAAAGAGTTCTTGTTCGAGGTGGAGCCATCCACAGTAAAGCCCCGGGCCCTTCGCCTCAACAGCCTCACAGGTACCGCTACTCTAGAAGGAGAGATCCAGGCCTTTGCGGAGGTTCCCGCACGCACTGACCAGGGCGATGTGACTGCCCAATCAGAGACTGAGAGAGAAAAATCTGAGGATGCTGCTTCGGTCACCACAGATTCTCTGCTCCCACCTCCGAAGAGGAAAGTTGGCCTGGTGCAGGCCTCCTGTAGTCGTGGTCGAGCTTCACCCCGTCGCTTGCCTGGCCTGGAAGGATCCGGTTGGAAGAGTCCCGGACATCCCAGTTCTACAAAAGGTCAAGGTGAGCCAGGGGCTGGGACTGTGGTGGTGGTTGGAGGTGTCGGGGGTCCACAGCCAGTGGAGCCCACAAGGGAGGGTAGTACCACGTCTACCAAAGACTACCTTCCTGCCGAGATGTATGACACTTCCGACCTAGAGTCGCTGTCAGATTGTGGAGATGACGAGGAGATTGATGAACTGTTTCATCGGAAGGGCTGGGACAAACGCCCATTGCCTGTGTTACGTGTACCGCAGGATTCCCCTATGTCAATAGGAGACAGCACGCCCCGGGTACAAGCCCCGAAGTCTACGAGGAAGTCTAGTCCTCAGAGTGTCTTCCCACAATCTACAACATCGCCCGTCTTGATGGCGGGGATGCAGCGAGCCTCACTACGAGCACCGAGAGAAAAGCCATTAGAGGTAGTGAAAGTACCTCGGCATCCGGAGGCCATCGTTCAACCCGGAGAAGGTGAGCGGGAAGCCATGCCTCCTTTGGCCAGATTGCAACGACTTTTCTCACAGAGAGTCGCCCGTGAGTATGGGTGGGAATATCCCTACTTGCCTCGGGACTTACTTTTCGAAGTTGAGATCATACGCCAGAGATGGTATGACGAATTTGTTTGGGAAAAGCTCAAAGTACCCCATGCACGAAGATATTTGTCCTGTTCGCCATCCGTGTCGAAAAAGTTTCGGGACTTCAGAGCAGATTGGATGTGGGGCCGCCATATCCACGCAGACAAGGTGCGCATCTGCAGGAAAGACGGAGAGGATGCTGACTATTCAATTGAGGTTTTTGATAAACATCTGAAGCCCTTGTTCTTGCCTGACCCGAAGTTTTACTTGTGAGAAGAGACTCACTTGTTATTCCTTTTCTACAATCTTCCAGAAGTGTTCCTGCCGGAGCATCCGAACTGTGCCCTAGTTTTTTATTTGGGCTTTTGTTTTCTACTCTTTGGAGGAATGAGAGCAGTTTTTTTGTTTGTTCTCTCTTCCTCATAGTTCAAAGACAGACTTTGGGGGTAGAATTAGTGTAGGGACGCAGGAAGAGTGAAGATTGCACCAAGTGTCATTACCACTGCACTGTCACCAGGTGGCAGTGTTGTGCAACGGCTGTTTGTTTTTTTTTTACACGCGCATCACTTTACTCATTGGAGCGAATGGGTCTATTGGTTGATGGACCCATTCATTCCAAATTAACACAAAAATGTCAGGATGTAGATTTCCTTGTGTGTTGTTTTTTTTTCTCTTCCCTCTGCAGGAGATTTGTCCGTCGAGACTACTGAGTATGGGGTGGTTCTTAGACAGGGACGGGAGCGATTGTATATGTGTACATGATAGATGTTTTAAGGAAAAGTTTTATTGTTTTATATTCCCTTTCCCTTTGAGCAGGTCTTGGTATGGTTGAGATTCAAAATTTTAGGGATAGCCTCTGGGGCTAAGCTTGTATCCTCACTCCATGGGAGACATGGGTTCGCACCAGACGCTGGGGACCAGCGTCAAATCACAGGGGGGAGTATGTAGCGGGGTCTCTAAATTTAGGTGGGACACTCAGGTGTGTAAGTATGGGATTAGTGGACCACTTGTGTTCGTGGAGGATTGGATGGTGTAATAATCTCCTTGGCCTCTGGGTGGCGGGGTACCTGGAGGCTCAAGGTAGATTTGCCATTTCAGTGCTAGCCTTTTTGTCCCTTTCCGGAGATGGTACGGCGAGGGCGGGGAACCTGCCGTGGTGTCGATGGGAGGAGATAAAAGGGGGAGACGCCCTAACCACGAGGTCTTCTGGAGGAAGTTCTTCATGCGCCCAGGCACCTTAGGCCTGGGTGTAGGCTGGTTCTGGATTCCGTTTCAGGTGCCCTAGGCCTGACCGGAATGGAGTCGGAGTCCATCCCAGGCACCTTTAGCCTGGGGTGAGGTACTGAACTAGGAGACCTGGGGTCCTGTGACTTCGACTGGATCCCGCGAGGGTGGAGACGTCCGAGGGTCTCTGAGGTGGATGGGGCCCATGTCTGAGGTGAGGAGGCCGGGGAGGTTACCTGTTCGAAGAGTCTGGAGCAGCATCAACCCAGTGACGGACAGGCCTCTGGTAACTCCCTTGGAGGGACATCTTCCCCTGATAGGGGCCGCAGCGCAGCGAAGGTACTCCTATCTATGTTCTCTTGAGTCTCTGGTAGAGACTCTCAGATTCTAAGTCCTTTCTAGCTGAATGCTATAGTAACCGCTGGCGAGATCACAGTGGTTTAGTTGATAACCAGGATAGTGCCTAGACCTGCTCAACCCCCGTATCAAAATGTTATCAAGTCGCAACTAGGTGGCTACTGAAGCACTGTTTATTGTAAGATGTACAATAAAGCAAGAGTTGGACTGTGATCGGTGTGTGGAACTCTGGTTAATGGGAGCAGAGGGAAGTGTTGACACAGGAGGACTGTATTCTAGAACAAAGCACATAGGCCCGAGGAAATATCTGGTGCTGGCCTTCACCTCACCCACAGCTATGGGGAGGACATGGGCCGTAGCGCATCTCACCCTGTCGTGTGACATACCCCTAGACAAAGGAGATGGGGTGAGGCCGCTACATATATATATATATATATATATATATATATATATATATTGTGAGGGGGTTAGCTCGGCAGCGGGTGTGTGTGACCCCCGAGATGGGCTCCCCACACAAAAACAGGCCCAGCAAACGGAGGTTGTGGTTTTCAAAATCAAAAAGGTGCGGTTTATTTTCTATTTACAGTGACAAAACACAGCAAAGCAAAAGAAACATAAACAAAATAAATCCTGGTCAACTTGACCTCTGACTAAACATACAGGTTTCCTAACTAACAACTGGGATCAGCCTAGTGCTGTCCTAGTCCCTAAGTCCCTGGTTTTAAATGTCCAAGCAAATAGCCACACAGGCTTTGTCTCACCGCACAGGGGTTCACTCTCCCTAGACAGTCCACACAGGTCTGGTTCCAGGCATGAGCTAACATCTAATGAAGCAGGGAGTTCTTATAGAGGCCTAAATGAGCTGACAAGCTTCAGCTGGTCTCATCAACTCCCTGTCTGCACGACGCCCCACACTCTCCCTAGAGGTATGAGTCATCCATGAGCCCACTAGCCTTATACAACTCTCCACCTAGTTGTATAAGTCGGCGTAAAGCCTGAATCTGGGCGAAATATATCTACCCCCCTGGATGCAACCAGGTGACTTTACCTTCCTGCTGTCACATACCGCCCCCTCTTGTTTTAACCTCGGGGTTGGAACACCAGCAATCAGGCATTCATGTACTCGAGACAAAGCATCCACATTCCCCATTTGAACGCCAGGGCGATGCTTTACTGTGAAGTTGAATTCCTGGAGGGCCAGGAACCACCTATTCACTCTTCTATTTGTTTCCTTGTTTTGAGCCATCCACTTTAACGGAGCGTGATCCGTAACCATGTCAAAGTGCCTACCTAGCAGGTAGTACCGAAGGGAATCTAGAGCCCACTTCACCGCTAAACACTCCTTTTCAACGGTGGCGTAATTTACCTCATGGGACTTCAACTTCCTGCTGAGGTAAATGACTGGGTGCTCTTCCCCGTTCCAGACCTGGGACAATACTGCTCCTAACCCCACATCTGACGCATCACTTTGTACGACAAAGTCTTTAGAGAAGTCGGGTGAGTACAACACTGGCTGGCTACATAAGGCTTGTTTCAAGAATTGGAATGCTGCCTCAGCCTCGGGGGTCCATTTAATCATGACCGACCCTTTCCCCTTCGTCAGGTTGGTTAGGGGCACAGCCTTAGAAGCAAAGTGGGGAATGAATCGCCGATAATACCCAGCGATTCCCAGAAAGGCTCGTACCTGCTTCTTGCTGTTGGGACGTGGCCAACTCTGGATGGCCTCGACTTTGTTGAGTTGGGGTTTTATTACTCCCCTCCCAATGGTGTACCCAAGATATTTGGCCTCCTCCTGCCCAATGGTACACTTCTTGGGGTTAGCCGTAAACCCCGCTTCCCGAACAGAGTCCAGGACTGCTTGCACTTTTGGCAGATGTGAGGCCCAATCTGTGCTATGGACAATTATGTCATCCAGGTAAGCCGCAGCATACTTCCGATGGGGCCTCAGCATCTGGTCCATTTTCCGCTGGAATGTGGCCGGCGCATTCTGTAACCCGAACGGCATTCTTTTATATTGGAACGCCCCGTCTGGGGTTACAAATGCGGTTTTCTCTTTGGCCGACTTGGCCAGGGGGATTTGCCAATACCCTTTTGTGAGGTCAAGAGTCGTCATGTATCGGGCTGTTCCCAGCCGGTCGATCAACTCATCTATACGTGGCATGGGGTAGGTGTCAAATTTTGTAACTTTGTTCAACTGACGAAAATCGTTACAAAATCGCCAGCTCCCATCCGGTTTAGGCACCAACACAATGGGACTAGACCAATCACTTTGGGACTCCTCTATCACCCCTAAGTTCAGCATTTTCTGTACTTCCTCCCGTATTGCCTCCCGTCGGGCCTCTGGGATCCGATAGGGTTTTAACTTCACCCTTTCACCGGGCGGGGTAATGATGTCATGCTCTACCCCAGATGTTTGTCCCGGCAGCTCAGAGAATACCTCCTTGTTGCGAAGCACAAACTCCTTAACCTCCTGTTGTTGGGGTTGTGACAAGGTGGCTGCTATTCCAACCTCAGGAATCACGCAACCAGTTTGAGCTGGTGACCAAGTGTCTGCGACTAGGGACTCTCTATCCCTCCAGGCTTTCAACAGATTAACGTGATAGATCTGTTCGGGCTTTCGCCTTCCTGGTTGTCTGACCTTGTAATTCACTTCGCTCACTTTTTCCATTATCTCGTAGGGGCCTTGCCATTTGGCAAGGAATTTACTTTCAACCGTAGGGACAAGTACCAGTATCCTATCCCCCGGGGAAAAGGTACGGGTCTTGGCTCCACGGTTGTACACTCTCTGCTGTGCTAACTGCGCTTGGGCCAAATGTTCCTTCACGATGGGCATTACCTGTGCAATTCGGTCTTGCATCAGGGCGACATGCTCAATCACACTCCTGTGGGGAGAACTCTCACTTTCCCAAGTTTCCTTGGCAATATCCAACAGCCCTCTTGGGTGTCTCCCATACAGTAACTCAAAGGGGGAGAATCCCGTAGAGGATTGGGGCACCTCCCTAATAGCAAACATCAGATAAGGAAGTAGACAGTCCCAATCCTTTCCATCTCTATCCACCACTTTCTTCAACATTTGTTTTAGGGTTTTGTTGAACCTTTCAACCAGCCCATCGGTTTGGGGGTGATACACAGATGTACGTAATTGCGTCACTTTGAACAATTTACACAGCTCCTTCATAACCCGGGACATAAAGGGTGTACCTTGGTCCGTAAGCAGTTCTTTACAAATACCCACCCGGCTAAACACAAGAGATAGCTCTTTGGCTATGGTTTTGGCCGAGGTATTTCGGAGAGGGATCGCTTCTGGATAACGGGTGGCATAGTCCATTATAACTAATATGTACTGGTGCCCCCTAGCGGACTTGATTATAGGACCTACCAAATCCATGGCGATCCTCTCAAACGGGACCTCAATGATGGGTAGAGGGACCAGCGGGCTACGGAAATGTGGCATCGGGGCCGACCTCTGACACACAGGGCAGGAGGAACAATAATTTTCTATGTCCTTCATCACCCCCGGCCAATAGAATCTCTGTAATACCCTCTCTCGGGTTTTCTCTGTCCCCAGATGACCTCCAAGAATGTGCCCATGGGCCAACTCCAACACCAACTTCCTGTAAGGTTTGGGCACCACAAGCTGCTCAACGGTTTCTTCTGCCCTTTTTGCCACCCGATACAGTAGGTCCTTCTCTACGCTGAAGTATGGGTAAGTGCAGGTATTATCTGGGTTCACTAACTCGCCATCTATTTTCACTACGTTTTCCCGTGCCTTTATTAGGGCGGGGTCTTTCAACTGTTCTGTGGCAAAGTTTTCCCTGTGAACCTCAAGATCAGAAAACTCCACAGACGGTAGGTTTTCGTCTGAGGAGGTGGGCTCCTCTCCAGTTTCTTGAGTCTCCCCTGCCAATACTGATAAGGGAAATTCCGGAGAGTCCTCACCACTCTCAGGGGAGTTCTGGCTATCACATTCCTGGTACATAGGGGCACCAGTGGGGGGCTCAGGATCATCCCACAGTTTCCAGAACTTCAGAAAATCCCTTCCCACAATGGCGTCATGCGGTAACTGAGATACTAAGCCCACTGGATGAGAGAGGGTACCTTTGGGGGTCTCGAAACACACTGTAGTCACTGGATACTCTCGGGTGTCCCCATGCACACAAATAACAGCTACCTTGCTATTCCCAGAGACCTCTGTTTTAACTAACTCAGCCTTTATCAGGGTCACAAGGCTACCTGAATCCAGCAATACCACAACATTTCTACCATTAACACACATTTTGCATAAATGTTTCTCAGTTCCTCGAATGGCAGTGCATGCGACTGTCGCACACAGCGACTGACGTCTGCCCGTCAGAAAGTCACACTGCATGGGTTCCTCCACAACCGGGCAATTGGCTGCAATATGTCCCGCTTGCCGGCAGCGGTAGCAAACGATCCTTCTTGCGGCCTCTTGAGCTGCTGATTTCCCAGGCTGTTCTCGCCAAACTTGGGGTAGAGCTCCCACCCTCTCACTCTCTCCACCCTCACCCCTTGGAATCCTCTTATCCGCCCCTGGGGATGGTCTGGTCTTAGGGTGGAAAGTCCGAGTGTCTCTGGAAGAGGCCGTCAGGTTCTCTGTAGCCAAGTATTTCTCCACACGATCCACAAGACCATCGGCTGTCTCTGGGTCTCCATGGCTTACCCACTTTTGGATGGCAGTAGGAAGAGCTCTCAAAAACCGATCTATTACAACACGTTCCACAATCTTTGGTGCGGACAAAGTCTCTGGCTGTAGCCACTTTCTGCTCAGGTGAATGAGATCATACATTTGAGACCTGGGGGGTTTTCCAAGCTGGAAAGTCCAGTTATGCACACGCTGAGCCCGGACAGCCTGGGTGACACCCAGCCTTGCCAATATTTCAGCTTTTAGCATCACATAGTCTTTTGCTTGGTTAGGCTCTAGGTCATAGTAAGCTTTCTGCGATTCACCAGTTAACAGAGGAGCCACCAGTCCAGCCCACTGCTCCTCAGGCCACTTTTCTCTTTCAGCGGTCCTTTCAAATGTGGTCAAAAATACCTCTGGATCATCCTCTCCAGTCATTTTTGTCAATAAACGACTCACCCCAAAGGACGCGGTATTAGTGGGACGGCTTTCCTCACTGGTCTGCGGACATTGCTGCATTACTGCTTCCATCTGTTGTTGTAGTCTCTGCTCTTGCTTCTGCAACAGGTCTATGAAGCGGGCCTCAGATTGCTGCTGGGCTTGTTGCTGAGCCTCCAGACTCTGTTGCAAAGTTGCGTTTGTCTGCTGCTGGGCTGCAAGGCTCTGTTGATGAGCTTGCTGCTGGGCTGCGAAGTTCTTTTGCAAACCTGCATTTGTCTGCTGTTGATTGGCATTTGCTAGAGCCAGCTGCTTCAGTATCTCCTCCATGCTGGCTTAAAAAAAAAAAACTGCCCGCATTCTCCACCAACTGTGAGGGGGTTAGCTCGGCAGCGGGTGTGTGTGACCCCCGAGATGGGCTCCCCACACAAAAACAGGCCCAGCAAACGGAGGTTGTGGTTTTCAAAATCAAAAAGGTGCGGTTTATTTTCTATTTACAGTGACAAAACACAGCAAAGCAAAAGAAACATAAACAAAATAAATCCTGGTCAACTTGACCTCTGACTAAACATACAGGTTTCCTAACTAACAACTGGGATCAGCCTAGTGCTGTCCTAGTCCCTAAGTCCCTGGTTTTAAATGTCCAAGCAAATAGCCACACAGGCTTTGTCTCACCGCACAGGGGTTCACTCTCCCTAGACAGTCCACACAGGTCTGGTTCCAGGCATGAGCTAACATCTAATGAAGCAGGGAGTTCTTATAGAGGCCTAAATGAGTAGGCTTGTGCAATTCGTTTCGTAACGAATCGAAATTCGTCCGAATTTAGCAACTTTCGGACATTCGGAAGCATTCGAATTTCCGAACAAAGCAATTACGAATAAAACCGAATCCGAAATAAATTATACCGCAAAATAGCGAATGCCCGAATGTCTTCGGCATAATTCGTTATGAAAAAACTTACGAATGTACAAATCCATTGGAAACACAATAACACTCACTCTGCTCTGCTCTCTGCTTCTCCTTCACCGTGCTGAACTCCCTCTCAAAATGGTGTACAGGGGCGGAGGCTATAGCCGCATGTAAAAAACGAAAGTAAAATACGAGATTTCTAATCCATTCGAAGCACAATAACACTCTGCTCTGCTCTCTGCTTCTCCCTCACCGTGCTGAACCCTCTCAAAATGGTGTACAGGGGCGGAGGCTATAGCCGCATGTAAAAAACGAAAGTAAAATACGAGATTTCGAATCGTTACAAATAACCGCTATGTATTTCGAAAAGTACAAATCCATTCGAAGCACATTAGGCATAATAGTCAGCGTCGTCGTGAGAGAGACACAGAAAATTACGAATCAACGAACCCAAAAAAAGTTACGAAAGTAGGAGTTGTGTCCAGAATCAACGAAAAACAACGTACTCTACCGAAAGTACGAATTATAAAGCAACAAAAAATTCAACGAAAAATGTCGCTTGCAAAAATACGAATGAGTCCGAACACGAAAAATCCCGTCTAGCAAAATTACGAATGATTACGAATCAACAGGACCAGAAAGAAACGAACCGAAACGGAACGAATTTTTCCGTTGTGCACAAGCCTATAAATGAGCTGACAAGCTTCAGCTGGTCTCATCAACTCCCTGTCTGCACGACGCCCCACACTCTCCCTAGAGGTATGAGTCATCCATGAGCCCACTAGCCTTATACAACTCTCCACCTAGTTGTATAAGTCGGCGTAAAGCCTGAATCTGGGCGAAATATATCTACCCCCCTGGATGCAACCAGGTGACTTTACCTTCCTGCTGTCACAATATATATACATATATACACACAAACACACACACAGTGATGTGAAATCAGAACATAATACTGAATACTCGTCAGTTACCAGTGATATTGACAAATAAAATGTGACAAGGTTTCTCAAGTCCTTTCAATTTATCAGTGACTATAAATGGATGTCATCTTCAGTGTCAAAAAATAATCCAACACCAAACCTATTCCCACGGTGCCTATTAACTTGCAAACAACTCTTGCCACCTTTGTGCTCACAGAACTTTCACCTCCCAATAGATGTAATGGTGCATACGTGTGTTACTTCATCAAGGTATCATCAATTTCAAGGTGTTCCAGTAGCTACTTCCTATTAGGGGTTCTCCAGATAGGTCCCCCAGGTACCAGTGGTATATGGGGTCAGGCTCCTTTAAAACTCCCACCAAGCTTACCACCAGCTTGTGTATGAGGAAACATCAAATAAAGCCTCCCATAGTGTAGTATGTAACTAATAAGTGCTTTATTAAAAATGCCACTCAATATAATAACTTGTAAAATGCAGTGAACACACTTAAGCGTTACCAGGATGCGCTTTGTATGCGTCACTTCCGGTTCACATCTGCCCCACTAACGCCCTACGCGTTACGTCACCATCATGCAACTTCAGCAGGTATTTATTTTGTGTTATGGTCTTTAAAGCAGATATAGGATATTGCTACATTTATCCTTTATAGCTTGCATGTTTAAATGACAATTTTTTTTTTTTTTCACAATTGGTATTCAATATTCGTGCATTGTGGGTAGTGCAGCATCAAAACTTCACTCTAGTACAACCACTTCAACTGCAGCAGGGAAAAATCTGGACTCCTTTCTTGCCAGACAGAGCTATGCTGTCTGACAAAGCTGAGTAAATCTCATGAATAGAGATGGAGAAATGCAATTCCTTTGGTGGGAATAACAGTTCCTAGATATGTATTTGATCTGTTTGCTTGGAGTTCAGCTTTACCATGACATGACCATTCATTCATTCCTTTTAACATAAGGATAAGGATTCCTTTTCTGATTTGTTTGCTTTGTGAACTGAGTCTAATCCCACAACAGTTAGCACAACTGAGAGGATTAAATTATCTACATCAACACCTGTAGTACCTAAGAATTAGTATTAAAGTTTACTCATACCTAAATATTAAAGATAAAAAATAAAAAAAAAGCTATCTCGATGTCCAGGATGACATACTCTGCAAGGTGTTTTTATTACACCTATATTCAGAATATTATTGTAAAAAAAAAAAAAAAAAAAAAAAAAGAAGACCATACTGCCCCCTCAAAAAGGTATCCAACATATAACCCAAATCTCCTGTGATCAGACTTAACATACAGGATACAAAATATTCTTGAGAAGTTATCACTATTCAAGTCTGTCATAGTCTGGCAAACTTTGCAGAGAATTGATAATTCCTTACAAGTCTGAGCAGAGTTTTTTTTAGTGTGGTATCTTTGTTGATACAGGGATTTACATATTTCAGCAACTTTCTTTCTTTTGGGAATGCTCTCTGTGTAAATGGTAACATTCCAAGGAAAAGAACACATACTGTACTTTACCGAGAACACAAGATGATTTATTCATCATATAACGATTGGCATTTTAATCTAGAGGATATCCTTTCGGAACAAGATATAAAGCTGAGAAATTATTATTTCCAAATAAAATGTTACAGGGCTTTCATAATTTTCACTAAATCCCGTGAAGCTAAAAACTTTCATTTTCAATCATAATTTTCACAAACTTCAATGACGCTATAATGCTGCACAAACATGTTTTTGAATCCAACACAACTTTAATCCAATCCCAAGGTTGCCTCTCTTCTATCGACAATACTGTACTGTCTGTCATACTAAAGTGGTTTGGCCAATCGGGTTCCATCAGAGGCTGCTTCACTCATTCATTCATGTTTGCGCTCTTCATAGACAATTGGGTTAAATTGCTACCTACAAAAAGATTTGGAAACTGAAAAAAAAAAAAAACTCCCATTTCCAGCATGCTGAAGTTTTTTGCTGGTGTCCCAGGAGGATTGACATCTTTTTCTACTGGGAAAAGTATCTATTTTTACTAGTCATTTTCTCTTTTTCAGGATTTTTTTCTCTTCAATCAAGACTTCATCTACAAGCTGCTTAGCTCTTTATGCAGGATTGGAATATCCCAGCGAAAGCTTGGAAAGCAGTACCTGGTCCCCACTGGAAAAAGATTGTGAGGTCTGCCTGGAATGACCCCAACATTTCATATTCCTGATATGAGCCTGCTGTACCATGTACTTGAAGGAGAACGTATCCCATTCTCTTTGTAGTGCTTTATGTGAAATTCCTGGTGTTCTTGCTAGTCCCCTTGCTTTCCTATTAAAAACTGACCACACTAAGCAGGTCAGTTCTTCAGCTATGCTGGGAACTCAGCTTGCTCTCCACCTATGATCAGAATTTTCCTGAAATGCCCCCGCTGCACAGCCATTCACTAGAAATCTCAGTGTGCTGCCGCTTCTCCTCCTCCCAGCTCTTATGCAGCTGAGAACAGAGGGAATGTGATCACTCATAAAAAAGGGAAAAGGGGTATTTATAATGTATTTTTATATCTATACAAAAAAAGGTTTTGCCTTTCATTTCTATTTTTAAACTGAATGGCTTGTTTTACAAGGTGATCATTTACAATCACTTTAAGGCTCTGGGCTCTGCTTGTAGCAGGTCCAGGGTTGTGGCATAGCCTCTGGTGTGACCCAGTGCCAGTATTCTGTGTGGCACAATCATCGGGGGCTGCTATATCTTTTGGAATCATCAACCACTTCCAACCCGTAGGATGTACCCATATGTCCTCAGGTTTCAGTGGTTATACTGGGGCCATGGCTGCAGCAGCAGTCAAGACTCTAGTATCTTTTTATTTTTCAGCCGACAATGCTCGCTGCCTTCTAGACCTTTCCATATACTCAGTTTCACACCAGACCTCTACAACAGAACATTCTAATTCCTCTTGCTGTCCTGGAAGATCCTAACAAAAATATAGCAGCTTAAAGTGGTTATAAACCTAGTTACACCACTTTTAACTACAGGTAAGCCTATAATAAGGCTTACCTGTAGGTACTGGAAATATCTCCTAAACCTGCACGGTTTAGGAGATATTTACCATATACACAAGAAGAAAGAAAGGGAACAATAGTGCAGTTTCTAAAGGGCCTATGCCGCGACCGGCGGCTCCTGCGTGCATGCGCGGGAGTGAAGTCACGTGACTCCGGTCAGTCACAGAGCCAAAGTCCATGGCCCCGGAAGGAAGAGGGGGGGAAGATGGATGAGGCCATTAGCGGGGACATCGCAGGCTTCATTTGCAGGTAAAGGCAACATAATGGGCTAGTATGCAGTACTTTTTGTACTGACCATAAAATCTATTTCTTGGAGTTCATTAAAAGGACAAAAAGATAGCTTATTCCCCCTATTTACTATGGCAGCAGAAATAACTGGAAATGTAACATTCTAATGTAAATAAACAGCAGGTGCTGTAAATTATTAGCAAACAACTAAATATCAGCTTTAAATTCTTAGTTATGGTTTTTGAAGATATTTGAGGATAAATTGCTTCACAGTAAATGTAGCTAGACAAGTCGATGATGATTGTTTTAAAATTGTTTGTTTAATGCTTAACAAATATATGTAAATATGGTATGCTCAGATACACAATGGATTTTTAAATCAACACTGGGTAAAGGAAAGAAGAATATTTCTTTATTATTTTGACAAGCAAGTGAAATTTAAAAAAAAAAATGTCTGGGAAGGCTGTAAAAAAAAGACGTATGTAGATTCTGTACTTTTTTGTAACCTGTCAAATAACAGGTAGAGAAATCAAGATATTTTTCCAATGTCTGAGCTTTCCTCCCCAAAACATGACACCAATTCCCACAATAATTGCTTCTAGGAGAATTCAGAGGGGGCAGACCATGCATATAAGTAATTTCTTTCTGAACAATCAGTGATGTGAATAATTAGACTCCATCTAATTTGACTGCAGTGGGACTTTGATAGGTTGATCTGGGAATCCCTTGTTTGCAGAATTATGTTCACAGGATTAGTTTTCTCAGAAAAGAAGAAATAAATGGCTTGTGGCAACCAAAGAATTTTACACAGAATTGCAAGTGTAAAAAACAAAAAGACATGTCCCTTTTTTGTATTTCATTGTAAATGTTTAAAGTGGTTGTTAACCCACTAAGTACAATTTACACCATCCTCTGTTTAATCATGTAATGTGTTCCTGTATCTGTGCCTTATAAAAATAATGAAACTATATACCTGATTTCACAGCGCTGATCGGCGCTCACATGATCCGCCACCTCTCTCCTCTCTCGGCCTGACAGCTGCAGCGGGCGGGGCCGAGGATCTCCCACTGACGTCAGTCAGGAGGGGAGGAGGAGAGAGGCGGCGGGTTACATGATCGCCGATCGGCACTGTGTAAAAGATATATAGCTGCATTATTTTTATAAGGCACAGACACAGGAGCACATTACATGATTAAACAGAGAAGATGGTGGGGAGCAGAGCGGCACGGACATGGAGCTGACAGGTAGGGAGGGGAGAGGGGGAGGATGGGGGAGAAGACAGGAGAAGAGCACAGAAGAGAGGACAGAGGAGAGAGCGGATGACAGAGGCATGTAAACTGACCACAGTGACAGGGCTCAGCAGCCATGATATACCGTGGTCAGTTTACAAAGGGGAGGGCATAGCCAGGCAGGATCTGCCAGGTATTTCAGGTGATACAGGGGGCCAGATGACACAGCACAAGCACTGTGCTGTATAACATGCTTTAAAGGAACAGAATCTAAAGAATTCCCATGTGAATACAATATTCTATTGCTTATTAGCGTTTTAGCCTGCTATAGGTTATTGATTTGAGGCATTTACTATTTCTGTAAAAAGATGAAAGAATATTCACAACAAAAGCTTCAAAAAAGGTGATTGCATCAACTTCCTAGGGTTGATTAAAAAAAAGAAACTGTTCACTTGGCAAGGAGAATGCTCACACAGAGCTTAAAAATAAGGTGAAACAATCTTCACTTCAATCAGCCAATTATATGCTGGCAAAAAAAACATATTTTTTTAAAATCTCACTTGCACATGATTTGGTTGTTAAAGTTCACTTCCAATTTACTATCATTCACTTTGCAAAGTAAATATACACTCTTAAAGCAAACATTTGCTTTGCCAAATGAACAACCTCTACTCCTTTACTAAATAAACTCCAGTAAGGTTCAACCAGAAACAAAGTAATAAAAGTAACAGGTGGTACAACTATGGTACAATGGTACAAAGTACCATTAATCTGATGCTGAAAGTGCTGCTTGCAAATCTTCATCCTTCCTGTGGGGGTTGCAGTACTCCTGGAAAATATTTTATTTTCCACATTTCCATGTTATCAATCATATACCCTGCTTTCTTCATGGGTCAGTATTATCTCATCTTTTACTCTCTTTTCAAGCTCGTACTGTTGACATCCTTGGTCAAACATATAGGCGCTAGGTCCTCAATAAGATTTATGCGCACGCTTATGACAAACAACATTTTGCGTAGTAACCATAAAAAGTACAAATAAACATTACTAGATTACAGGAAAATCTTTACAATTTGTTGTGATGCTGTATTTTTTAAATTAGTTTTATGTTTTCAATTTGCTTTTTATTAAAGTTTTTACAAAACCATGTAAAGCGGCAGCATATTACTGGAATAGTAATAAGCTCCAAGAGGTGTCTGGGTTGTATAATGTGTCCATTCTTTTATATACATAATTTTTGTTTTTATCATTTCCATGTTCATAATATCTCTTCTGCCTACTGTTGGTAACATATATTATTGCATGAAAGCTTAATCAGGGATTTTTACGGCAGTAAAATTCCTTTGCAGAAGAACACAACAAAATGTATAAAATAAATCTGTTGCCAGGTATTGAACATTTAAGTTAGTACTATATTCCTGATTTATCCAAACAAAAAAAAAACTGCATTTGCCACATCCCCAATTAATGAACAAAATAAATCACTAACATTAGATGGGTGTGCTCCCCTAAAAATGATACTTCAAAAACTACTAAAGAAAGAACATATGCACACTCAAAAATCAAACACGCTTATGATTGCACACATGGAACAAACCACCCTTCCCCCTATTATAATAAAACAAACACGAATTCTCCCGGGAGACTAATCAGTTGGGGATGCCATAGGACATGTATCCAGGAGGGAACACACATGTATTTCAAGCCTCCATCCCCTGGATTAATGCTAAACTGGACATCTGTTTTGTACAAGACAAATCGACAGATATATGGACTGATCTGCACACCAAAGCAATTTAGCTTTCCCCGCTATGTGGGTTCAAATTCAATAAATGCATAGATTCAGGTAACATCCCATAGCAAAAAGTCTGACAAAGCATACATGATCATGCTCCCATTGTTAAGCACATATTGGTATATTGCAAAGTGGTTCAATGGTCATACACACTTACTTACATCCCCATCCATTTCTCATCCAAAAAAGTACCATTAAACATATTTCACCACCAGGATATCTGTATAACTCTGCCCATCTCTAAATATGCATCTACACATCAGGGTCTTATAACAATTTTTGAATGCTTAACTCCTTAGGTGGTCCGAGTTAGAGAACATCCCAATTTAAATTCTGTATTCAACTCTTTAGGGTACTGCAAGTAAAAATCCAGAAGCATTCCTGTGGTAATAACATGATCAAATTTACCATGTTTTGGACTATTTTGTAATAAATAAATTCACTTCACTCTTAAAGGGATTGTAAAGTCAGAAGTTTTTTTTTTTTTTATCTTAATGCATACTATGCTTTAAGATAAAAAGCCTTCTGTGTACAGTATCCCCCCTCGGCCCCCCTAATACTTACCTGAGCCCCATCTCTGTCCAGCGATGCCAATGTATTGTCTGACACACAGCAGCGGCGCCATTGGATGCTGCTGCTGTCAATCGAAGTCAGTCAGTTAGCCAATCAGGAGAGGGGGGGATGGGGCTATATCTGAATAGACACACTGAGCTTTGACTCGGCTTGGGTGCCCCCGCAGCAAGCTGCTTGCTGTGAAGGCACTCAACAGGAGGGAGGGGCCAGAAGAGCTGAAGAGGGACACAAGATGTGCATAAAGCTCCACATTTAGGCCAACTAACCAGCAATCATCTTGTATTGATGTCATGTACCGGGTGTGACCAGAACTGTGTGGCTAGCAACAGAGGAACACCAAACACAAATAAGTGAAAATATAAAGATTTATTTAGGTGAGTGAATAGTATAAGTATAACCACCTCCAATATGATACAGTGCAGCAAACCAACCAACAGACAAAGACTCACAAATAACAACAGATATGTGCAATAAATGGGAAATGCCAGAATCATATACAATAGCCAGGCCAGGGTCATACACAGCAGGTAGGCAGATGGACAAAGGGATATTCCAGAAACATAAACATTAGCCAGGCCAAGGTCATACACAGGGAGATCAGCAGATGGGGTAAGGAACACAGGACAGGGAGAGGAAGGATGGATGGGTCAGGACAGGGAGACAGGATCAGGAACTAGTAGCAGATACAGAAACAGGTTCAGGTAAACAGGCAGCAGGTACGGATCAGGGCACGAGGACGATACCAGGGCAGTGTGTGTGTGCACTTGCCGGGTATTTATAATATACCTGCTAACAGGCTCAGGTGACCCCTGATTGCAGGAAGTAACATCTGCACCACACTGCCAGGATCCATCCGCTAGTGGACGCCAGTACTGCGGCCCAAGGATGACATAACACCAGCAGAGAGAAGTTCCCCTGACAGTTCAAAACTGCCAGGAGACACCTGCTGGTGGACCTCAGTACTGCACGCCAGATGATAAATATTACCAGCGGATGGAACATTTCCTTACAATTGAGATGCCTTTCAATTTCTTTAGGACATTTCCTGTATCCTTTGGATTAAATTAGGAATGTTTCACAATGGGTTTTAATTTTGTATCCAAAATCCTGCCCACTCTATTCGTTGGGCTCCCCCTGCTAGAAATTATAGGAAATCCTGGTGAGCATTATCTGTTTTGATGCACCTTGGATAGAATGTAGAACATAGGTTGGATTTACAGCGGATAAAATAAGTATTGAACACGTCACTATTTTTCTAGGCAAATATATTTCTAAAGGTGCTATTGATATAACATTTTCACCACATGTGGGTAACAACCCATGCATTCCACACATACAAAGAAAGCAAGACATATACATTCAGAAATTAAGTTATGTGTAATAAAATGGAATGACACAGGAAAAAAGTATTGAACACACTAACTGAAATGTGTTTATTATATGGTACAAAATCCTTTGTTGGTAATGAATGCTTCGAGACGCTTCCTGTATGGAGAAACTAGCTGCATGCATTGCTCGGGTGCGATTTTAGCCCATTGTTCCACACAGTCTTCAAATCTTTAAGGTTCCCTGGGCCTCTTCTATGAACTCTGATCTTTAGTTCTTTCCATTGATTTTATATTGGATTTAAGTCAGGCGATTGGCTGGGCCATTCTAGCAGCTTATTTTCTCTTTGAAACCAATTGAGAGTTTCCTTGGCTTTGTGTTTGGGATCATTGTCTTGCTAAAATGTCCACCCTCATTTAATCTTTATCATCCTGGTAGATGGCAGCAGATTTTTATCAAGAATGTCTTGGTACATTTTTCCGTTCAATGACATGAAGTTTGCCAGTACCGTATGCTGAGCCGACGTATGCTGAGCTGAGAATGGTCTATGTGGACAGCTTTACCCCGGATGCCTGCATACTTAGATGTGCCTCTTAATCATCAACCATGTGAGTTGCTAAATGTTGTACCTTCATTAAATGTAACTATATTGTTACACTTAGAGGCGCCTCTCTTCTCTTTTATAATCCGTTGTGACATGACGCTACTCTTATATCAAGACATCGCTTGTTTATCAAGTCAAAATTTATAAAAAATTAGCTTGTCTTGCAAAACGCTCTCAAACCAAGTTACTCTCAATCCAAGGTTTATGTATCAATTTTTCTTTTTAATACATTTTTATTGAGAAATGTTCACAAAAAACATACAGAAGTATCGAGTGCCCAAGTTGTAATCAAGGGAGGTAATCTCCCATTTACATCACATATAAATAGGAGAAACCGAACAAAAACAATCAATACCACCTAGGGAAGGGATCACTGCTCCAGGTGGATGTGTGGAAATGGCACTCTCCTGGAAGTGCAGTGGTCCAGACCTTCCCTCTTCTAATTAACACCACCTGGTGCACATCTTCAAGGTAGACTCAACTTTTTTCAGTAAGTTCAGGTTAGGAAAGTTTAGGTGTCTGCAGCATGTGTAGGAAGTAAAGGTGTCGAATGGGAAATTCTAACCATATTAAGATTGCGGTGGTCAGCAGCAGTAGTGGGAGTCATAATGTTACAGGTGTCCGACTAGAAGGTTGACAAGGAGTTGTCATGAATGTGGGCTGCAGGTCTACAGTTGTCTACATTAAATTGAAAGTGTGTCCATGGGTGACACCGAAGTTGCGCCTTGGCAATTTTGCCTGCGCTTGCTGCTATTATCAATTCATAGGGGCAGTGTACAAGGTCCACTATGTCTAAGAATGTTGGGTTATGGGAGGATTTCCAGCATCTAGTAATGCTAAGTCTTGCCGCTAGTAAAATAGGAGTGGTTCTTAGATTGAGTAATGCCAGTCCTGGGCAGAGAGAGATGGACGTGTGGGAGATATCAGATAGGAATTAGAAGGTTGAGGTTCAAAGTGAGTGTATCTTACTAAAATATATGGACAATGTCCCCATTGGATCTGCAGTTTCTCAAGCACATAAGGGAGGCATTGGCTCCAAACTTTGAGATTTTAACTGGGGTAAATAACGTAGGGAGATTTTTGGGGGAGTTCCCACAGAGAGGTGCAGCAAGTAGCTCTATATATTGAACTGAATGCTCTTAGCCACTGTAAATCAGTGTACGAAGATCCTAGATCAGATTCTCATTGGGCAAAGGGTTTGGATTTGACAAATGTACGTTTTTGTTGCAGAATGGTGTAGAAAAGCAAAATGACTTTTTGTGTGATAGACATATTATGTAGATATAGCCATGCAGGTTGAAGCAATTTACAGGGTAGTGCCTGATTATTAGAAAGGTAATGGGCTATGCGTAGGTAACTGTATAATTCTGAGCGGGCTACTTGTGATTCTGCGTGAAAGTTTTCAAAGGTTTTAATAGTGGAGTTGTCAAATAGGTCATTAATGTAGTGTATGCCTTTGTTGGTCCAGGGGGATGTAAATATCAGGAGTTTAAGGGTATAGGACTGTGATAGGTATCTTGGGTGATAGTTTCTGCCAGGCTTGCATGGAAGCCAGCCTAGGTGGTGATAAATAAGTAGACGTGGGCACTCCTAGTATGGTGCTGAATAGCCACGTGCCCAAATTTGAGTGCGGTATGAGAACCGATTCTATGGATCCCCATAAAAGTAGTGAAGTAGTGGGTGAGGAAAGAAACCATTATTTCAGTTTTGCCAGAATGGTGGCTGTGTAATAGTCACCAAATCTATGAAGCCTGATCCTCCAACCAATTTGTGTTTAATATGGTGGGATTGTGAGCAGTGAGGCCTCTTTCCTTGCCAGAGATATTGGTTAAGTATGGATTTTAAGGAATTAAACTAGCTCCGAGGGATAGGTATGGGAAGTGTCCTGTATAGATATGCATTATGGAAGGAGCATAATCTTGGTTAAGGGCAAGGTTAAGCAATGAAATCAGGCAAAAGTTCTGCAGAGATGTTGGCTACTTCCCTGGTAAAGCTTTTGGTAATTACAAGTGCTCATAACATTTCTGCAGGAAAATATGAAGAGGAGGCAGCGTTATTATATAAGGTGCACAGATGTGGGATTAAGACAGATTGGAATGGTTTATAGTATTCACCTGTCACTATCAGGAGATTTGCAATTGGCGAGATGGTTTATTGTTGTACTAATATCCCGTTGGGTGGAGGATTCATTAAGAGATGCTAATTGGGTCTGGGAAAGGGTGGGCAGGTTTGTGTGTGAGAAATGATTCAATTTCCTCCGAGGAGGTTTGGTTAGATATGTCATCATCTTTAAGGTTATATAAAGAGCCATAATATGTACAGAAAGCATTGGCAATAAATTGGGGATTGTACAGTTTGCTTTCCTCCACCACCCTGTCCCCAAAGACAATCTATGTTGGCTTTTAAAATGAAGCGCCATTGCTTTTCCCGCTTTATTGCCAGTATAATATGAATCTTTCAGTTTCTGTTGGGTTTTCTCACAGGATTCAAGAAGGAAGGAGGTTCTTAGCGGAGGGTTGCAAGTTTAGATTTAAGGGAAGGGGAAGGGTGTATCTTATTTTGATGTTTAATTTCTCTGATAGAGGCAGTGAGAGTATATCTAAATGTTGCATCCTATTTCTATTTGTTCTAGTGCCTATTTGAATGGATAAACCTCTTATGAATGCCTTGTGGGCATTCCAGACTACAACCACGTTGTACACCGAGCCAGTGTTAGAGCAGAAAAATTCCATCAATTGTTTAAATAATGTGTCAGCATGTTGGGGATTTTGTAAAAGAAAAGTGTTAACGTGCCATACGTATGTAAGCGGCTTTGATTGAGGGCTAGTAAGAGTGATGCTGATAGGCGCATGGTCCAACCAGGTTATAGTGTGGATTGAAGAGGATTGCACATTTTGAAGCAACCACTTGTCAGTGAGAAAAAGGTCAATACGCATATAGAAGTTGTCGTGAGGAGAAAAGTACGTAGAGTTTTTTTTTTTTTTATTGGCGTGCTGGCACCACAACACATCATATAGATCCTGTGCTTACAAGAATGACTTTAGTGGCGATTCATAGCACCTAGTACCAACTGAAGATCCCATCTTGTTATCAGGTATCATGCTTAAGTTTCCACATACTGGAAGATATCCCTTCTGAATCTTCTTTTCTTTCTTGATTGTTTTCTTAAGACAGGCTATATGATGTGTATTGGGTGCATATAAGTTTTTTACTGCTATTAAGACCCCTCATTTTTTGGATGAATAGCATGCTTGGAAGATATGGGGATATTGCTAATTTTAATATGGCGAGGATGCCGTTTGGGTGAAATGAGTCTCCTGGACACATAGTATGTCAGTTTTGGGCTTGGGCCCTTTTTCATAGTGAGGCACACTTCACCACTTGGTTTAGACCCTTGGCATTTAGGGAGCGTATGTTAACAGTCATTGTGATATATACAGTGGCTGGAGAAAAAGTAGGTAACACTTACAGTTGAGAAGCAAGGTAGTGGTGATCTTTGGCTGGTTAGGAGTCTAACTTCAGGGTTGCCAGAAGCTGTGTTCTATAGATGGGGAGTATAGAACAAACTTGGAAGAAAAAATGGTATTAGTACCAAAACCAGTAAGATTAAACTGGATAGTGCTAAAACAAAACAGATAAACCAGATATCCGTATACAGCCAAGGGAACGGTGTAGTCTGCCGGATTAGTGCAGTGGAGGTAAAAGTTCACTGTAGGAATATGGTCGAGCATAGTGCTGGAATGAAGATATTTCCATCAGTAATGGATTTCAGTGTTGTAATAACACTTGGGCCTGTGTTTGTATTTTTTTGAGGACGCCTACCAGGTGGGTAACCTCTTGGTTGCTGCTGAGGGTAAGGAGTCATCCTGTGAGAGATCCAGGAGATTGCTCCATAATTGCAGAAGTCTTATACCTCCCTCTGGTGTGGAGACAGCATGAGAGGCTCCATTTTGTGTGATCACTAGGGTAGCAGGATAGCACCACCTGTAGGTGATTTTATGGTTATACAGCACTTTGGTAACCGATTTGAGTTGCCTTCACATTTGGAGGGTGTATTGCATTAAATTTGCAAAGATTTGTACATCTGTGTAAATAGCCGGTAGTGTGTTTAAAGCCCTTGCTTTGGAAAGCAGCTGCTCTTTCACCGAGAAAAAGTGCATCTTCATGAGCACAACTCTAGGGACAGAGTCTGCCAGATGTTGAGGATTTGGAATGTGATGAATATGTTCTATAGTGAGATCTATCAGTGACACTTCAGTCAAGAGAGCTGCTAACATGTCACAGGCATACCTGTGAATATAATGCGGCTGTACATGTTTTGGGACGCCTCTCAGCTTTACATTGTTGCATCTTTAGCGGTCTTCCAGATCCACTAGCTTCACTTTGATCCATAGTTGGTCATCATGGCTTTCTTCATAGGCATCTACCAGATCATTTGCTGTGGTAGTACATTCCTCCATTTTAGTTTTGCTATATTGTAATCTCTCTCTCTCATTGTGTGCATATCGGACGTGAATTTGTGAAAGGGAGAGGAAAAATCAACTAGCAAGGAGGATTGCAGTGAAATCAATGTCGTTCATAGTGGTATCTATGAAAGGCTCCCCAGATGTAGGAAATGCAGTGATTGAAGATTGTAATATTGTACTGGTGTGTACGGGGTTAATCCCTGGACTCACCTCGGTTGTGGCCTGGTGAGGTGAATCCATCCTCCTCTTAGGTTTGGCTGGACTGCCCGATATAGGGCTGGCTGCTATGGATTTACCTGGGGAAAGCGGAGCCGCCGTGCCATTATATTGTCCCTCATAGGCATCTGGTAAATCAGTGTAGGATGCAGAGAAGTTAGCAGCGCCATCTTGGGTTCCTTTTCTTGCAGGTGTCGGCCTGAGGAAGATGGCCATGAGCTTCTGCGTTCACCACTTATCCTTCCTGTTGTGAGACATGGCTCCCGGGAGTGTCACTGCTGAAGGGGGGAACCTGGATAAGTGTAGAGGTGTGGGTGTCCCTTTGTTTTTGCCCGGTCCTCCATCCGGTATGCAGAGCTCTCGGCCATCTCAAGCTCTTGAAAGCCACGCCCTGTATGAAATATTAAATCCCTCCTCGATGCCACCAGCTACAAAGGTCAGTGAGGCTTTGTTTAAAAGATCATGTACTGACTTTTAGGAATTTGTAATATTTGAATGTTCATAGCCCAGCCACAGGTCACTTTGGAAAAATTACGATTTTTACTTAAAAGGGTAACACACTTTTGTGGGGGAAAAAAATTGCGAATAAAGAAAAAATAATATAGCGCATAGGATTGTGACACTAATCATTTTGTAATTACATGTTATTAAAATACCTTTCCTTTTCAATCTGCAGCCAATGTAAATTTCTGAGAATACATTGCAATATGGCTACCTGGAGTTTTCTGTACACTGAGTGTGTACTGACCACTCCCCATAAACATCATTTCCTGCTTGTGTGATTGGCTCACCAATTTTCCCAGAAGTCTGCCTAAGATACACGTCAAATTTGAGGCATCCCTTGCAACAAAAATTTCAACAGATACCTTCAATTGGAACCCATCTAAAAGGGATGCAGGCCCAGCAGATTTCCTCATTAGTGCCCTGTAGCTCCACACCGGACAGTTAATTATGAAACCACGCCCATTAGACCTACTCAGAACAGAGGCACAGAGAAACATGCATGGATTTCTTCAGAATAACAAAAGGTAGGAAACCGTAACAAAGTTTGTTATAATCCTTGCAATGTACATAGATCACCCAGAGGGAAATGTTTTTTTTCTCAACAAAAGTGGAGTTACGCTTTAAAGAATAAAAATTGTAAAGCATTTTAATCTTCTGGGCTCTTTCATAAACAAGGAAGCAACTATTAGTGACAATATACTCTGCAAAATAGCACTTGGTAGCTGGACAATGAAGATCCTCAAAAAGTATTGAAAGATAAAGAAATAACATTCAAAGCGAAGATCAGACTAGTCCATGCACTAATTTTTTCAGTTGTCAATTATAGCTGCGAAAGCTGGACACAATGGAAACAGGACAGTTAGAAGATTGACTAATTTGAGCTTTGGTGCTGGAGAAGGACCATGTGTGCCATGGACAGCCCATAGAACTAACAGGTGCATTTTTGAAGAGATCAAACTGGCTATATCACTAGAAGCCAAAATGATGGCACTTAACTAATATTTGAACATTCATTGCTCTGCCACAGGTCACTTCTTTTTTTTTTTTAACATAAAGTTAATTCATTTAGAAAAAACAACATACAAAAAAAAAAGAAAAAACACTGTGGTACAATCGACAGTCCGTTCTATGAGCAGAAGGTTTAAACCATGATACAGGGTTAGGAGTTAGGTCAGTGAGTTGAAGGTAAAAATTAAGAACATTACACAGATGCATCCTAAGCAGTAGAAAGGGAGAAAAGACCCCAGGGGGACAGCAACCAGAACAAAAAACAGTGAGAACATATTACAGGAAACATGCCCCGATCCAGCCACAGGTCACTTTAAGCAGAGAAACAAAGAAACAGATGGCAATCGGCTTTACCATTATCATTGTATTGTCTTCTTTCAAGTTATGTCTTATCCTTAGACTTAAACGAAAAAACTCTGAAATAATTAGCTTATATAGAGAGAGTCACACATCTATGTCTCTGTACTGATACATCATGAACATTAATTATTTGATATTAGATTGCCTACCTCTTCCTCCCTTATCAGCTTTATAAAAATGCAGTGTTTCTGAAGTTCTGAATAATGGCTTGGCCAGAACATCATCCCAGCTGATACCGACACAGATGTCAAAATTAATGAGATACGTGGGATTTATATTATGATTTGGAGTGCTAACAAGGCAGTTCAAGGTATTTCACTTACTGAAATAGATCATAAATGCAAACTTGTTAACAAGAATTTTGACTGTAGAGTTTTTAAAGTGGAAATCCAGTCTAATCCTACAGTAAGTATATCTAAACTTGCTCCCACCCCCATTCCAAACCTTTTGTAACTACCCTGTAAAGGAAAGAGGTATATACTTGTCTATGTTGAGGGTGCTGGCTTCCTGCACCTGCTTCAGTGTAGAGGTGGGACAGCTGACAATGGTTGCCCCATAGTAAGCCTATAGGTGACGTTACCGCATAGGCTCTGCTCTTTACTGAAGCCGACCACTGGAGAGATCATCAGCACAGGTAAGCATAGACATCTTTCCTTTACAAGGTAGCTAGAATAGGCTTAAAATGTGGAAAAGAGCAGGCTTAAGTGTAGTTAGGATTTGACTGGACTTCAACTTTAAGCCACATATCTGTGCTTTCAGTTAAAGACAGGTCAAAAATGTATGGATTCATGTAATATAGAGCATTTGTTAATTTGATATTGATTGCTGCCAAACAAAAAACAGCTACATTGTATGAGATTCAGACATGCTTACATTCTCTGAACACTTAGCTCTCTCTCCAATCCATTAGGTGACCGTTGTGTACAGAGCCATCATTAAATGGCTGAATACACAGACACTGTACCCAGCTGATCCGATAGTATGGCTATCTTGTAATTGCTGCGATTGGTCATCACAGCGATAACATGGTATTGTTTACTCTGCAAGTACCTCCCCTTCCCCTAACACAGGGAAAGGAGAGAGATCAGTACTTGTGAATGGGCACAAAATGAAAGGAACAGCAGCTGAAGCTTCACATATTACTTCCCTACACATATTAGCCACACTACAGTCAAGCATTAACCCTTAACCACCATTATCCTGCCCATCTGTACATTAACCCCTTAAGCTCCATTCTGCCTCTGCATGTGACCAGTACATTAACCCCATCACTGCCTTCTTCCTCTGTGTATGACCTGTACATTGCATATATCTAGTGTACCTTTAGCAAGCTCCGTGATTAACTCCCTCAATACCGGCATGTTGCCTCATTTCCAAAAAACTGACAAAAAATGTGATCTCCTTGGGCTGCCTACTTTCTAAAATAGGGTCATTTTGGGAATTTTCAAACTATTCAGGCATTTTTATTTTAACAGAAAGTAAGGAAAAGCCTTTATTAAATAACAAAAGAAAGCTTGGTTTAAAAAAAAGGATATAAAAAGAATTTGGGTACAGTGTTTCACAAAAGAGTAAAACTGTCTGAAGGCTGAAAAATGGCCTGGCAATGAAGGGGTATTATAGGCTGGTACACAAGTTATTAGTACAACAAAAAAACATGAAAATATTGAAAATGAGAGATTTTAGAGCATGCTAATTAGGACTATTGTGCACTGACAAACAATTCTTAATAATAAAATTCTATCTATTCTATCTGCCAGGTCCAAGGTTGGTAGAGCAAATTCCAAACTACTTTTGTGTGATCTTGCCACACCCTGTCAAAAGAGATCTTATTTTAACCAACTTTTAGATTACTCCATAAACTCTTACTTCCTGGTGCCCGCTCCAGTCACTTATTCTTTGTTGACTGTGAATAAAATACACCCAAGTTAAAATAGGGCAGATGCAAAGAAGACACTTAAAGAAGACTGGTATCACTGTAACTACAGTTTATAGTGTCCCATTTTCATGGGTCCATCCTGCGACGTCTCATTGTGGCATCTGACAATGTTATTTGGGATTGATGTGTAATCCTAAGGTGTAGGTCTAGGCAACATGTATTGTCCTAGTTTTGGATGAAGTGGGGAAGCAGTAGAACCTCCATCGTTTTTTTTTTACTGCTATCTGGGACTCCTATTTCTAATATGTGAATATTAAACGAAAACATCCGCTGACACCCGATCTCATCCGTGTCCGCAATGCTCAGTTTTTCTGGATAGAAATATTTTTCTATCCGTCTGCGGAGCGGATAAACACAGACAGACACAGACAGACGGTCCGTGTTCATCCGATCCCCCCATATGGGAGAGCGGAGATCTGACAGGGCGGTCCCTGCACAGTGTGCGGGGACCGCCCTGTCATCCGCCGGCTCAGCTGGGATAAACGGAGCGATCCCCGCTGAGCAAGCGGAGGTTCACGGGGCAGATCATTACTGATCCGTCCCATGTGAAAGGGGCCTTACGTGGAGATAAACAAAAATATTGAAAGATTTCCTTCTTTCAGATCAAAGGAATGAACGTCGGTCTGTAGATGAGGGCAGTTTAACCACAAAAAGACCAAATCTTTTTCTGATACTTACAAGTTAAAATCAGTATTTTTTGCTAAAAAATTACTTAGAACCCCCAAACATTATATATATTTTTTTAGCAGAGACTATTTGCGCAGCCGTCTTTCAAATGGATACACACACACATATACATACATACATACATACATACATACAGTATCTCACAAAAGTGAGTACACATTTTTTGTAAATATTTTATTATATCTTTTCATGTGACAACACTGAAGAAATGGCACTTTGCTACAATGTAAAGTAGTGAGTGTACAGCTTGAATAACAGTGTGAATTTGCTGTCCCCTCAAAATAACTCACACAGCCATTAATGTCTAAACCGCTGGCAATAAAAGTGAGTCCACCCCTAAGTGAAAATGTCCAAATTGGGCCCAATTAGCCGCTTTCCCTCCCCAGTGTCATGCGACTTGTTAGTGTTACAAGGTCTCAGGTGTGAATAGGGAGCAGGTGTGTTAAATTTGGTGTTATCGCTCTCACTCTCTTATACTGGTCACTGGAAGTTCAACATGGCACCTCATGGCAAAGAACTCTGAGGATCTGAAAAATAGAATGGTTGCTCTACATAAAGATGGCCTAGGCTATAAGAAGCTTGCCAAGACCCTAAAACTGAGCTGTAGCATGGTGGCCAAGACCATACAGAGGTTTAACAGGACAGGTTCTACTCAGAACAGACCTCACCATGGTCGACCAAAGAAGGTGAGTGCACGTGCTCAGCGTCATAACCAGAGGTTGTCTTTGGGAGATAGACATATGAGTGCTGCCAGCATTGCTGTAGAGGTTGAAGGGGTGGGGGTCAGCCTGTCAGTGCTCAGACCATACGCCGCACACTGCATCAAATTGGTCTGCATGGCTGTCATCCCAGAAGGAAGCCTCTTCTAAAGATGATGCATAAGAAAGCCTGCAAACAGTTTGCTGAAGACAAGCAGACTAAGGACATGGATTACAGGAATCATGTCCTGTGGTCTGATGAGACCAAGATAAACTTATTTGGTTTAGATGGGGGTCAAACGTGTGTGGCGGCAACCAGTGGAGGAGTACAAAGACAAGTGTGACTGTATTGCCTACAGTCAAGCATGGTGGTGGGAGTGCGTCTGGGGCTGCATGAGTGCTTCCGGCACTGGGGAGCTATAGCTCATTGAGGGAACCATGAATGCCAAAATGTACTGTGACATACTGAAGCAGAGCATGATCCCCTCCCTTCGGAGACTGGGCCGCAGGGCGGTATTCCAACATAACAACCCCAAACACACCTCCAAGACGACCACTGCCTTGATAAAGAAGCTGAGGGTAAAGGTGATGGACTGGCCAAGTATGTCTCCAGATCTAAACCCTATTGAGCATCTGTGGGGCATCCTCAAACGGAAGGCGGTGGAGGTCTCTAACATCCACCAGCTCCGTGATGTCTTAATGGAGGAGTGGAAGAGGACTCCAGTGGAAACCTGTGAACCTCTGGTGAACTCCAAGAGGGTTAAGGCAGTGCTGGAACATAATGATGGCCACACAAAATATTGAAACTTTGGGCCCAACTCAGACAATTTCACTTAGGGGTGTACTCACTTTTGTTGTCAGTGGATTAGACATTAATGGCTGTGTGTTGAGTTATTTTGAGAGGACAGCAAATTTACACTGTTATACAAGCTGTAAACTCACTACTTTACATTGTAGCAACGTGTCATTTCTTCAGTGTTGTCACATGAAAAGATATAATAAAATATTTACAAAAATGTGAGGGGTGTACTCACTTTTGTGAGATACTGTACATACATACGCACACACTGTATGTGTGGGTTTTATTTTATATTATTAAATACAGTAGTTAGTGTTCCTATGCACAATTCCTCTATAACCCTAATTCACACTTCTTTAAACTGTAGATTGGCTTTTTAGCTTAGTAGATACTCTGGAATTGTTTAGCCTCAAGAAGGCTGCTAGGCATACAGGGTTAATATCAGAGAGCCATGACTACCAGAAGTTCTGAAGGCAATACATTTATTCACAGATGGGGATAATCTGTGACTAATGACAAAATGATCCCAAACACTCTTCCTGGGTGTCAGCTCTCCTAGAATGGAGAATTCAGAAGAATGACACAGTACTAAATGCACACTAATTTGTTGTGTTTGTTGCCTCAACAATCTCCCTAGTAGGGCCCCCTCCCAAACCAGGCCCTATGGCAACCATGTGGGCTGCTATGGCTACCGTAACACCACTAAAGTATGGTATGCATGTAGTGAACAGTGTATCACTGAACAACACACATTAAAATCCTTCTAAATGCTTTATAAACTGTCCAGTTTTTTCAGATGTAACCAAGAAGTAAGGCAGCTAATAGACATGGATGTAGCAACTGCATTTGAGATTCTTGTGCTTAAAAAAGAATGAAAGGCTGGATTACTAGAAGCTACAAATATGATTTAATAGTGCTGTGTTAAAGGGAGGATCCTGGGCAGGTAGGAATGTTTTCTGTTTATTATAAAGGGACTGGCGCATTTACAGTGATTGAACCATGATAGAACTTTTACACAGGCAGTCTGACATTGATGAATAATTTTGTGTACATAGTGCAAATTCTGAAAAGATGTCTTGCAAGATAAGCTTTTTCTGTAGAACAGCAAAATGTGCTGTAGACATACTCAAAAATCTATCTATCTGTGTTATCAGGGTTTCTCAAACTTTATACCTTGGAGGAACCCTTGGCAAAAAGTTTGAGATCACTGAATTTTTTTTTTTTTACAGATCAACAGCTCACAGAACAATGGATTTGTGGATCAGTAGACTGTAGATATAACAATTATTGTGGAAATAGCATTCAATTTCAGGGCTTCTCAACTGAGATTCCTTGGAACCCTAGGGTTCCATGAGAACTCCCTGGGGGTCTAGCTGCAAATCAACACTGTGGTGGAGATATATCCACCCAATGTTGTTTTCAGTGAGTACTGTCAGTGCGCATTGATACCCGGATGCCTCCTCTGTAGCTGCGTGAACTCAGAGGGCAGTAGTAGACAGAGCAGGAGCACCTCACTGAAGCAGGAGGTTAGTTGCTCTGTATGGCATCGCTGAATTCAGACTGCGGAGAGAGGGAGCAGAGAGCGGGAACTTGTGGCTGAAGCAAGGAGTGACACATCCTGTGTATGGAAGTGCTGAATGCAGACTTCAGAAAGGGAGGAGCAAAGAGCGGCAGCACTTGGCTGGATCACACTGAATGTAGCAGGAGGTGAGAACATAATAGCTTTATGTTATAAGAAAGCTATTATGATTTCCACAGTCTGCCATACACAAGATGTAATTTACGGTTTTAGCTCCCCCTCGCCACAGTCTGCATTCAGCACTGATGTCCCACCCTGTTTCAGCCACGTGCTCCCACTTCCTGCTCCCTCTCTCCTCAGTCTGCATTTAGTGCTGCCATAAAGAGCATCTCATCCCATACACAGCATCTCACCTGCTGGCGGTCTCTCCACTCCTCTCGGTGCTGCCTCTGTCCTGATTACTGACCACCATGACTTTCCTCCAATAGTATCATGGTGCAGTGATATAATCAGTCCTATTTCATGGAGAGAAGAGATTGTGAGCCAGTGTATTGATCTGGCTACCAGGAGTGTGCTTCAGAGATGTGCTTCTGATTTATTCACTCCTCCTGGTGCCGCCCTCTGATTTCACAGGAACCAGAACTACAGAGGAAGCACTGGGTATCAATGCATGCCGACAGCACTCAGTCAGTGCGCACTGAGAACATTGGGTAAATATACAGTACATCTGCCAGAGTGTTGATTTGCAGCAGGGCCCCTGGGGACTTTTTGCACAACCCCAGTTGAGAAATCCTGTTTTATATTCTTAGTATCTATGGCATATGTTTTCGATCTATGTTTTATTTACACGTTCTCAGATGTCCACTTAAAAAATAAATAGCATGTTCAAAATTCAGCTTTATGAGAAAATAAAGAAACATGTGATATGAAAGTGAGCTAGACTTCTTGACTTCCCCTTTTTGGAAACACCCATTTATTCATTTGGACTGTTCACAGGGGTTGCACACGGGTTGCGGTCACATGAAAGCAAAAACAAAACTTAACAAAATTATAAAATGCTTTCTTTTTCGATCAGTGTTAGTTTAATAGGATTATTATTTTGGTACAAATCATTGCAAAGTTTTTTGAAAATAAGAGTTTATTTTTTCAATTGTATTCTTTTTTTTGTATGTGACATTTAAAAAAAAAAAAAAGGAAAAAACAAAACATATAAATGAAAAAAAAAATATTAATGATCAATAAAATAAAAAAAAAAATAAATGCAGAAAAATGGTTGAAGTAAGAAGGGGAAACAGCAGTTATTTAGGGCTGGTTAGTGTAAACTATGTATTAATAAGGGCTTAAAGAGACAAATGTTATGTAAAAAAACTTAACTTGTCAAGTTGCTTTAACCCCTTGGCACCAGCCACGCGCAAATATGATGCCTCTCAGCGGGTGGGTCTTGGTGCCGAGCGGCCGCATATTTGCGTAAATTTTTGTAAATACCGCTGTGCCAAGAGCTCATGCCCTGCGTACTCCAGGCATAGTTAACCGAAAACCCCTGATCATGTGACCGTTGTGACAGCCAATCACAGCGGTCACAAAATCAAACCCCCACCCTGCCTCCTGGCACCCCAAACCTCTTAAAGGTCTGGGAGGCATCGATACCAAGAGGTTAATGGACATCATCACTGACATCATCTGCAGATTGAAACGTATCCCTTTGATCTGCAGATGAATTAAACAGAGTAGATACAAAAGTAACACTGTTATTGTGCAGCACAGTGGCTAAGTGGTCAGCACTCTGCCTGACAGAAGTGTTTGCATAGATCCTGGGAGATATTGAAGTATGACAGTACTCATCTGCATAAAATTACAAATCATTGTTTTAGAAGTGATTGACCACACAAAGCACTTTGCTGCATCAGATATTTATGAAAGAAGGGTTGCCAACAAATCACCAGTATTTACTAAGAACTGTGACTGTCATAAATCCAAACTTCTGTACCTGGACTTTTTCCCAGCTCAGTAGTCTCATGCAATATGTATTTATCTCATTTGCAAACTAGCTTACATGTCTTTTTTTTTTGCTGATTTTCTCAACTTTACAATATCGCAATGAATGTTTACCCATAGGACTTTTACCGAATATCCCTGTTAAATAACAGTCAAATATCAGTTTTTCTCATTTACGCCTTAAAATCTATTGTACCCATACCCTTTATAGAAGTGTTCCCCAAGCAATCATTTATATGTTTAAAGTAATAAATTCTAACTAATTAGATTTACTGCAAAGAGTTAGCAACTTTTAAAGTAGCATTGGGTTTAATAAACTAGTATATGATCACTTTAAAATTATGTAATTTTGTATTTTTTTTAGTTTTGTAGTTTTTAGCATGCTTGGTCATGGAAGGTAAAAAAATAAAGTGCAACTCTTTAAATGAAAATCAATGAATTTAGATATTGATCCAACAATTATATCTGCATATGTAACTTACCAGATTCACTTCAATAGTTTTCTCCCAATCTTTCTCGTTATTAACGCCTGCATTATTTATCAATATGTCCAGCCTTCCAAAATGTTCCACTGTTCTCTGAAAGGCATCTAAAATAAGAAAAAGAAAAAAGTTAATATCAAAATGTGCAACAAAATGTGAAAATTACTAAAAAGCTATTAAAAAGGGCTACACTCTCAAAACTCTTAATATATTCTAAGTATATCTAAGGTATGTCTACATGGCAGATCTACAAACCAAAATGGTTGAGTGAACATATGATGACAAACTGTATAAGGAGAAAACTGTATTGTGTGGTGTATGTAAAAAAGGATATGCATAAGGAGGCATTATTTTCAGTTTGAACCGTATGTTAAAAAAAAACTGGAATTTAAATTATATGAAAATCTAAACTATCTGTAAAAACATGACCCCCATCCATTCCCACATAGCAGTCTTCCATGTCCTCAACATGCAGTGTCCCTTAACTTATTTTAAACATAAAAGCTGGTGTTTACCAAGCACCCCCAGGTATTGGCAAAACACTTCAATGTCTATGTCTAGAAGTTTTGTTTTATTTCATGAGTTTTTATTAAAATAAATCTCTGCTGGTGTTTGCTTTCAACATATGTTCAGTTTGAATTGATTGGGTTTGCAACAGGTACTTCAACTTTTGTAAATTGCTTTTTCATTTCCATCTTGAGTACATTTAACATTGTCTTGTTGGAAGCGCAACAATATCATACTTTTAAAAATATACACACTTGTATCATTTGAAAAAAAAATACAAAAGCCGCCTTACTAATTACAAAAAAGCTGCCATACAAAAATATGCATGGGGACAGGGGGAGGGTAGAAATACTTCACGACTGGGGTGGAAATAAAAGGGATAAGTGCATATTGCTTAAAACTGCACAAGTTGTGAACTACAGTTTTAGGTGAAATCTACAGGACTTTTTTTTTACCAATTTTAACAAAGTATTTGCTCTTTACTTGACAGAATTTTCCCCCTGGGGACTCCAATGATCCATGTCATGAGCCCTAATTACTTAATCTGTTCAGCAGGAGAATATGCAGTTAAAATATTTTCTCTTGTATTAATGAAGTATTAAAAAATGAAGACATTGGAACTGGAATGTAAAAATCTTCCATAATTCCACATCCAACTTACTATAATGAATCTTTGTAAAATTCTTTCATACTGGGCTAAAGGTTCCAGGGTGAACACTTACCTTTATATAGGGTTTTTCCAAAAGCCAGGAGGTTTTGGGAAAAATAGAAGATTCCTGAGGAATAACTAATTTTTAACCTTAACCCCTCCTTTCACCACTTAACTGGTAAACGAGAGGGAATGTGGCTGATAATAAATGGTAAAAGGCCACATATCAACATAGCAGTACACCTGCAGACTCACGACCCCTTCCTATAAGTGATGGTAATAAGAATGGGATTCCGCGCTTAGGTGGATGTGTATAGGTTACACGCCGCGACCCCTAGTGCTTGCTACTTACGTACTTGCTTTGCTGTGCCAGCAGCTTTTGTTAGTCTGGTGTGTACCGTTTTTGTTTTTATCGCTTTTATCATTAAAGCATTTTTTACTTTTAAACTACTACACCATGGGAGCCATTTTTCTCTTATCTTGAGGATAATCTTAGTCTCAGTTCCTTGCCATCACGGAGCCGAAGAGGAGGTTCGGACAGTTCGAATGAGCAGTAACTAGGAGTTCCAGAAGCCTGCTGTGGAGTTCAGCCTACACGCTGTTTGCCCCTTTTGGGGCGGCGGGATCTGGTGAGTGGGAACACATGTGGAGGATCACCGAGGTCACAAGATTATACCCCTGTCAGCACGGAGCACCTATCACTGCATGAACTGTCTATGAACACCTCTCTTCCAACTCTAACTCAGTGATACCTGCATATGGAGATCTATGGGACCGTTATGTACATTTTTTTAAGCTGTAACCTAGTGGGCTTGTACTGGCAATAGAGAGCACTGGATACATATTTTAAGACCCGGTACAGCTTGGGACAATTCTTACATTTCATACAGTTTATGGACAGTTATCTGGTATCAGTTATATTGGTATATGTATATGTTGGATAACCTCTGTTATCACACTTAGGAGGTGTCACTAGGCTCGAGGCACCATATTAGTTCACGTTTATATATTTTTTGCATTCATTATTTTTATTATCAATTTATTTTTACTTAGTTAGGATGTTCCGCCTTCTACTATCCACTTGTGTGCACATATTACTAATCATTAGTATATATTTATCTAGACACTTTATTGAGTGGTTATACCCCATTTTTTAGGTTGTGCAGTCAACACTTTATGTGCCTACACAAGGTTTATCTTATTTTCACCACCATCTGGCCTACCACGGCCAGGCCTGATTTTCTTTATCACGTTTGTTTACCTGTACCCCTTTTGGAGTACCATCACTAGGTAGCGCCACTACCCCTTCTTTACACCTTTTCCCTTCCTATAAGTGTATGTTGCTGTTCCTTGGATCAATCAGCCTGAATTAGCCTTATCTTTGTGCAAAATAAATTCTATTAGCTAAAATGTTGAAATACTAAATGGTTAGGGTTTAGTTACACGTTGGCAAGGTCAGATTAATCAGTGCCTAAGGCAGAAATGTTTTAAGGGGAAAACAGATGTCTATGTCATTATTGTGTAACATTTCTTTCTTATGTAAACTTTGAAGCTACAGTGAAGAAGAGATTAGCGTTTAGTTAAAAATGGGAAAATGTCCCCAGGCATGAATGCAGCTAGCAAGACTGCCTTAGTGACACCATGACATTATATAGAACGGATGTATTCTGTAATTAGCTATACTGAGGCTCTGTCATTTTAGTGCAGTTGCTAAGTAGCTCCAAACCTTTCAAGAACATGGGCTTGATCCCTACTAGATAGAGTGCTTGCAACCTTTGTTTTTACACCTTTGATATGTGGATATATTTAAAATAATTCTATATATATATATATATATATATATATATATATATATATATATATATAATATCAGAGTGCTCTAGAAAGTATTTGAATGTTAAGAATTTGAACTCATAGCAGTTTTACTAAAAAGGCTGTTATACCATTTACTATTACTATTTCTACATTTGTAACTTTTCTTCAAATTACATTTTTACTCTCTGCCTGCAAATCCTTTAAAATATTGTTGCATTGTTTGTCAAGTGATTTAGAGCTACTTTATAAACCAAGAACATTGCACTGCCATGGAGAAACACAGTAAAAATGCATAGCCAATCACCTTCTTTCCTCACTTATTAGTACCTCTTAGCTGTTCCTGGTCGGTGACATCACACTGGATAAACATTGTCCTGTGACTTCCAAACTGCTCATCCAAGGAAGATTTGCACTCTTCACCAGCTATGTGGTTCAGGTCCACCATTACAAGCTGTATAAAGAGAATATCACGTCAAAATAAAAATGTTTATTATAAAAACAGGTGCAATAGGCATCACACTAACTTACTTTACATTGCTTTACATGCTAATGATAACACACATCAGGAAACCTCAGTATCTCTACTTTTGGATCTTTTTTTAGATTCCACACGCAACAAAATTTAATTACCAACTATTGGGAGCTTTTTGTAACCTTATCTACACTGAACACGACCTGTTTTCATCTTCAATGACTTTTGTTCTGAATACAGACAGCTATACGTTTCACATGAATTTTATATTGAAGCCTAACTTTTGAGACCAACATCCAAACAAGTAGTTTTGATTTGACCACAGTAATGTTATTATGGCAGCTCTACACTCTAATGCCCTGTACACACAATCAGAATTTCCAATGGGATAAAATCCGATGGAATTTTCCGTAGGAATTCCGTTCAAGCTGTCTTGCATACACACTGTCAAACCAAATTCCGACCGTCCAAAACACGGTGACGTAAAACACTACGACGAGCCGAGAAAAATTAAGTTCAATGCTTCCGAGCATGCGTCGACTTGATTCTGAGCATGCATGGTTTTTTCTCCGTCGGAGTTCCACACAGACGATCGGAATTTCCGATAGGATTTTTTTCCATCAGAAAAAAATAAAACATGTTCTATTTCTAAACTCAGATGGAAAAAAGTCTGATCTGGCCCACACAAGGTCGGAATATCCGATGAAAAAATTCCGCCAGACTTTTTTCATTGGAAATTCTGATCGTGTGTACAAGGCATACCGCATCCCCTTGTTTTGCCACTAACATGGTTTTACAGTAGTAAACCACCTATACAAACATGATGTGAAAATATTTTTATAATTCCGTTGCTAACCTTGCCAATGTCTTCATTAGCTTCTTTAGTTTAACAGGACGATCCGCTACAACTCATTGAGAATCCTATATGAGCAGCGGCCTAGGTTTTAAATGCGCATAACTGCATGTGCTGTGCATGAGTTTTCATCTTAATGTGCCATTTTTTTTTGTGGAGAAGACAAAGTTAAAAAACAAAAACAAAAAAAAACCCTCTTAACATAATGATAGGTTGAAGTGTGTTGGTAGCACCCAAAATTGCATGTGTCATGCATACATTCCAAGATCAGAGGCAATGAGAACAAAATATTAGCCAACAGAACAAGGATTTAAAAAAAGGTAAAAAAATCTTAAAGCAAGAAATACACAGTCTTCTACAAACACATTCCCAGTATGTTGTAATCGTACTACATGTTTATAACACAAAAATATACTAAAAGATTTGGATTGCATTATATTCATATAGACATTTAACCACCTGCCGTCACTCGCAGTAAATATATGGGTTTGAGGCCCGCATGTGTGCACCCCCTGCCGACCCATGCTGTGATTGGACACAGCATGAGTATGGCAGCAGATTTCAGCCAATGATTTCAACTGAAACCTGCTGATTGGTTGTGTCCAATCACACACAGAGTCCTGTGTTTACAAACACACAGAAATCTGTGTACAGAAAACAGTGATTTGGCTATTTCTTCCCCCTGAAAAGCAGGGAGAAAAAAAACAGCTAGTAAATAAAAGCAGCACACTTTTTTAACCATAGACATGTAGCAGAAAACATTTGGATCTAAATGTATGAGTAGCTAATAAAGAAAGAAGAAATCAAAAACCCAGTAGTGATCAAATACCACAAAAATGGTTTGGTTTGGTCATGAAGGGGCTAAACCCTTCTGGTGGTCAAATGGTTGACTTAAGATCACACACATTTTTAAGTGATGTATTTCTTGCTTTAAAGCGGGATTCCAACCGCAATTTTTTTTTTAAAAGTCAGCAGCTAAAAACACTGTATCTACTGACTTTTAATAAGGACACTTACCTGTCCTAGGCGCCTGCGATGTCAGCCCCCCCCCCGAGGCCGACCCCTCGATTGTGGAGGGTCCCGGCGCCGCCAACCTCAGTAAGGGAAACAGGCAGTGAAGCTTTGCGGCTTCACTGCCCGTTTCCTACTGCGCTGCGCTGCTTTTTGAATGGGCGGCTGCTTTCTGGGTTCCCAGAAGGCGGCACGCCATATTCCCCAGAAGACACCGCGAGGAGGAGGAGGAAGAAGACCTGCCGAGGTGGAGGAAGAGGCAGATTAGCAAGTTACGCATAGCAACCGCCCTTTCTGGTGAGTAAAAAAATTATTATTTTTTCTATTTTTTTTTATGTATTTTGGTGTATTTTTTTTTTTTTTTTAGGGTGGAACACCACTTTAAGCAACTTTGTATGTTACTATTTTTTCCTGTGGGAACTAAAACAGGCATTACCATACAAAAAAAAAAAAAAGTATAATGCTGCACTACTGTACATTTATTAATCAAAACTGCAAGACCTGAACAGGCACTTGCACTGATAGATCTATTTTAATTTGTGTGTACTGCCTATGGTGCTTGTGCCTCCTAAGGTTGCACCTTGAACTTCTACCATTTCATTTTTTGTTTCCGTGATGGGCTAATTCTTCATTTTTTGCACGTTTCCATGCATTACTTACCCCCAGCTGTCACTATAAGCCCCATTTTCTGTTCTAAGATGCCCTTGTACAGCCATTCAAAACCATATTTGCTGCACAGAGCCTGCAGTGAGGTCATGTGCAACACAACACATGCTTTATGACATATTTCTCTTTAATCCAAGAATATAATGTTTTAATTGAATTAGGTTATACTATATTGCATGGATACAAGCAGTTTATAACTGGTTCATCAGTCTGGATCACAGTGCTTATTTGGCTTTACAGCAATACAAGACAGGGGTTTCATGCTTGGAAGAGATCCACTATCACACCTGCTGTTACTTAAAAATATTGATGCTAGGAATTTATGAATGCCGACAAGTGGACATAACTCTTTCAGCTAATGAAAATAACTTGCCTAGAATCTGGATTCCTGGGCATCAACACAATTCTGTGTCTATTATTAGTAGCCATAAAATATGTTGCTCAAATAACAGATTTGAAATCTTAAAAACACTTGCAATGGACACTAAAATGAATAGCAAAAATACTGACGCTAAAATAAGAAACACAATGCTTCCCCAATGCTATTTGCAGGAGTTATAGGAAGGCCAATAAAAATACTGAATGATAGAAAAGCCAAATTATTTTATAGATGATCCATATAGATTCTGGTAATCGGTCACTGGGCATACTGGGTCTCTTAAAGAAATCCTGCCATGATAGTAATATGGGAGATGCCATTGCTACTTTGTTGGGATGGTTGTGTGTCACCGTTATCCATACTTCAGTGTTTTACTGGTTTACTGACCTGGAACCAGCATGTTCAAGCATGCAGCCGGTGATATATATGTGTATTGTCAAAGGTGACGTTTAACCTAATTGTTAAAGGAAGGATGAAGATGACAGCCCTGGAATTTGTATCTTTAAAACAAAGATAGCAATGACAACTTCCTTATTTCTATCATAAGAGGTTGCATTTAAGAAGAACTGAGTATTTTCACTTCAACTACATAGGTCACATACTCAGGATATTACACAAGTGTCAGATTAATGCTTAAAGTTCAGACCACTAAGAACTAATAACGAAAGTGCCCATACACATTAGGTAGCCTATCACCTGTCTGTCATGATGTGGACCTGACTTTCATTAAAAACAGAGACCAAAGTCTAAACGATTGTAAAATATGGTAATTTGCTTATTTCTGAGCCAACAAGCAAGCGCAATGAAGGCCTAGTTAAAATGTCCAACTCCACTTATCATACTTTCAGCAACCTTTCAGAATTACACATGCAGCCCTGAAGCAATGCAAGCCCTGCCCCAACATAAAAGAATGACTTTGGCTCATAGGGCTGGTTCTTGGAGGACAAAGCATGGTGATAGGCATAATGAGACATGTTGTCCCAAAGAATGTCATGGCAAGACGTGCTCAGTGTGCACTTCTGGGCAAAATATGGTGGGAATCATTGCGTAGTGATCAATAGAGACTTGTATCTGAATCTCTGAATCACAAGCATAACGAATTTCAAAGAATCTGAAATTGTAATTAAACAACAAATTCATGATTATTCGTTCCTTTCATTTGGATGACAATGATGCAATAGTTTAGACCTTTTGTTAATCTTTGAAGAATCTTAAATAATGTTTCGACAGAACGAATGATCTGAATTGATTCAGATCCATTTTATTTTTAATTTGCATTAACATTTTTCATAATTATAAAAAAATGCGCTACATATGAAATGGAAACATATTTAAATAAATACAGTAAGGTATAAGTGTGAAATAAGATGCGGATTCCTACTTATCGTGTTTGGATTAGATGGAGGTGGATCCATCAGTATCCCCAAATCATAACATAATGAATGAATCCAAAATTAAATTTCATTCCATTTGTTACATAAATGTTCTTAAAGGGGTTGTAAAGGTTTGTGTTTTTTCACCTAAATGCATCCTATGCATTAAGGTGAAAAAACACCTGGCAATCACCGGCCCCCCCGTTTTACTTACCTGAGCCTGTTCGTCTCCTCGGCGCGTCCCCGCCGTCCTCCTCTCCACGAAGTCCCGGCTTTGATTGGATAGATTGATAACAGCGCAGACATTGGCTCCCGCTGCCATCAATCAAATCCATTGACGTGGGCGCTGGGGGGCGGGGTCGAGTCATACACTCAGCGTCTATGGACGCCGAGTGTATGACTCAGGAGCACGCCCGCAAGGTAACCCCCTCAGGAGAGCGCTTCTCCAAGGGGGTTATCTAATGCGGGCAGGAGCCGCGAAAGCCGCTGAGGGACCCCAGAAGAGGATGTTCGGGGCCACTCTGTGCAAAGCAAGTTGCACAGTGGAAGTATAACATGTTTGTTATTTAAAAAAAAAAAAAAAAAAGTATCACTTTAAATGTTCTACAGGACAACTTCATGTCCCAATTGGTGGATTCCCCGACTAGAATTAACGCATTGCTAGATCTATTAATTACAAATGATACAGATCTGATTGCAGATGTAGAAATATGGGACAACTTGGGAACTAGCAACCAGAGAATTATTACATTCTGCATAAATCATAGGAAAGGGAGGCACGAGGAGGGTACAAAAACACCAAATTTAAAAAAAGAGCCAACTTTTCTAAACTGCGCTCAATGCTGCAGGATATTAAGTGGAACCAAATACTTGAAACATTGAACACAGAGAAAAATGGGAATGCTTTAGGAACATATTAAAAGTATCACCGAGTGCATTCCAATACATATAGAAGAACAAAGGTTAAACCTGGGTGGCTAAACCAAAAGCATAAAATGTAGTATTAAAAAGGACAAAAAAAAGAGTGGTATACGTGTGTATATCAAACCCCCCCCCCCCTCCCGTACAATGGATATAGGCAGCAATCGCTCCTATAACCACTGACAGCTGATCATTGTAACCGTGAGTGTTCATTTTATGAATAAATGGAATCTCTATACAGATTCCATTCATTCATGTAAAGTGCTACATATATAGTATAGGACTGTCTTCAGTCCCTTTCTCTGTCTCAAAAAAAAGATATGGGGGTCTGTTTAGACCTCTGATATCTCACCAAACCCCCCCCCCCCCCCCGCCTAAAAAAAAAAAAAAATTCAAAAAGTAAAAAGTAAAATAAAAAACAAAAAAAACAAGTAAGACCCCTCATGTCCGCCCGCACTCACCCCTCTACGGCGACAGTCCCCCCCCGCACTTACCCCTTCACGGTGACAGTCCTCCCACCCCTCCACGGCTTCCTCAGCTTCTCCTCCCGGCCAACCCGAACCATCTTGATTGGCCAGGAGGAGAAGCCGGAAGACAATTATCACTAGTGGGTGGGTTCGGAGTGCAATGCTCTGCACCCTGAGCCCAACCTTTTTCAAGCCAATTAGAGCCTCAGGCTCTAATCATGCAGCTTGAAAAAAAATAATCATACAAACGCCCCTGCGCCCCTAGTGGACCAGCCGCTCCTGATAAGTACCCTCTCACATGGAGTGGACTGTCAAGTAGATCCGCCTGCTCAGCGGGGAATCTGTCTGCTGATCCCCGCTGAGCAGGCGGATGAGTCGTCCGTGTCCACTCCGCTGATGCAGAGCGGACACGGGCACAGCCCGCTATTCTTTATGGGGCTATCGGATGGAAACTGACCACCTGTCCATTTCCATCTGATCCGATCTACTAGATGGATGGGGAATGGAATCCCATCCGTCTGTTTTTAGTGGACTGGACTGGATCGGATTCAGGCGGGTGTAAACGGACACATGTCCATTTACATCAGCCTCTCCATAGAGAACAAATGGGTGGTCCAATTGGGCCTGCATAAAAAATGGACAGACCCGATAGGCCCCTTTCACACAAACAGACCAAAGGCCTTGTTCACCCATGGCATACACAGCGTGCCTTTACAGGGACGCACAGGTGTTCCGTGCATCTCTGTGCAGGCCGTCCCATTGATGTCATTTGGGATGTAGCACCTGCATGAACAGAGCCGTTGCTCCCAATTTTACATCCATGTAGGTCTGCATGCATGTCTCTGAGCTCACACTGTCTGGTTTGGGGTGGCGTACCCACACAGATGTCAGATTGGGAACAGCAGCTATGCCTGTGCAGCTGTTGCATCCCAATTAACATAAATGGGACTGCCTCTACGGGGATGCACGGAACACCTGTGCATCCTTGTGCGGGTAAACATGGCCCCCATGGGCATACACTTAAGTATGCCACATGTGAATGCTTTAGTAGCAATTTGACAGGAATTTTGTTATGTTGTGTTTATGTACACTATTAAAGATTTTAGTGAAAATATTGATTTGATAAACATTTGCGCAAATATTGCGCTGCCTTAAAAAATCAGTAGCACCTTTTTATTCTACTAGCCATGTGCTTTCAGAAAATATATGACTTGGGGGGTCTTTTACAAATTCTGAAAGCTGTAGGTAAAAAATAAAAACTGTCAGGACACCTGTGGCCAGATGACAGATGCACACCGTTGGGGGTCAGGAGTGCACCACAAGGTAGTGAACCCTATGGCTGACTGCTGTGGATGGGAAACTGGGTGGTTGTGGAAAGCGGGACCAGTGAAGCACAACAGGGAGCTAGAGCCCAAGATTCCCCAGGGCGCAGAGTCTAAGATCCAGCAGGTTTTCACCAGAGCCTCTAGTGGTGAGAATGGCCTATGCTGCAACTGGGTCCAGGTCGCGGCCCCCAGAGTCCCCTAGCTCACACTCCGTAGGGTAAAGAGGATAGAGGGAAATCAGCAGCACAGGATACAAGAATAGTGAGGGGAAAAGCTAAGGTCAGGGCAACAAGCAGACAAGGATAAACAAAGGACAAGCCGAAGGTCAAGGTCACTAGCAGACAGGGATAGTCGGGAACCAGCCAAAATCGTAACACAGAGACAGACGTAGCACACGGCAGTCAGGAACCCAAACACACAATGCTTAACAAACACGTTGATCAGCAAGGCAGACTTGCAGTGCACATGTTAATATAGAGTTCTGTGATAGGGCCTGGGGTGGAGCCAGGCTGGGAGGAGAGATTATAAAAGCAGCCAGGTGAGAGAGTCTGGCCTCTAAGGTGAACACCAGAGGAGGAAGGTAAGATGGCAGACAAACATTACTGCATATCCATGACAGTACCCTCCCTCTTACGAGGCCTCCCCCTTCCCCCGCCTGGGCCCGGGTTTAGAGGGAAACTTCAGATGAAACTTATTTAACAGACGAGGTGCAAAGACCTCAGATACAGTGATCCAAGACCTCTCCTCAGGACCAAACCCTTTCCAATGAACAAGGTTCTGAAGAACGCCTCTACAGAGTCGGGAGTCCACAATTTGACTGACCTCGTACTCCTGATTATCCTTAGAGACAGGCGCCACGGTAGGGAGAGGACGAGAGAACTTATTGAGGACTAAAGGCTTCAGAAGGGCAACATGGAAGGAGTTAGCGATTTTAAGGCTTTTAGGAATCCGGAGTTTGAAACAAACCTGATTAAGTTTAGTACTTATAGTGTACGGACCAATGAATCGTGGAGCAAACTTCAGAGAAGGAACTTGGAGCTTGATGTTCCTGGTGGAGAGCCAGACTTTGTCCCCTGGCTGAAGAGAAGGCGGTTTACGCCTGCGGCGGTCGGCAAAGCCTTTGAATTTTTCAGCAGCTGCCCGAAGGGAATCATGAACGTCACCCGAAACAGAATTGAGAGAGACTCCTGAACCGAAGCCAAAGCTGGAATATCTGGAGAACAGGTCATGGGAAGAGGAAGTCGAGGGTGTTTTCCATAAACTGTGAAAAAGGGTGTCTTCTGCGAACTGGTATTTACATGATTGTTATGAGAGAATTCTGCCCACGGGAGTAGAGAGGACCAATCATCATGATGAGCAGACACTAAGGTGCGAAGAAAGACCTCTAACTCCTGATTAACCCTCTCAGTCTGTCCATTGGATTGAGGATGGTAAGAAGAGGAAAAATTCAAGACAATATTGAGGGATTTGCAAAAGGCTCTCCAAAAACGAGACGTAAATTGAACACCCCTGTCGGAAACAATATGAGAAGGAACCCCATGGAGGCGGAAAATTTCTCGAATAAAAATGGGAACCAAGGCAGGAGCAGAAGGAAGGCCAGGAAGAGGAACAAAATGAGCCATCTTGGAGAACCGATCGATTAACACCCAAATGACCGTATTATTCTCAGACAGTGGGAGATCGGTGATAAAATCCATGGCAATATGAGCCCAGGAATGAGGAGACCAGCAGGAGCTTGTGTGGAGGATTTAGACTGAGCACAGACATGACAAGCCTTAACGTAGTCTTTGACATCTGAGCAGAGATTAGGCCACCAGTAGTGACGACTGATGAGTAAGAGGGATCGGAGGAATCCAGAATGACCTGCCACCTTGGAATCATGTCCCCAATGAAGGATCTTAGCTCTTAGCTCAGTGGGGACAAAGGTCTTACCAGGAGGAATTTTTGACTTCAGGGTGGTAGAATGGGCAACAATGCACAAGGTTGGAATGATCGGCTCAGGTTCAGGGGTGGACTCCTCGTCCAAAGTGTCAAATGACCTAGAGAGCGCATCAGCCCGACTGCTGCAGGAACCAGGTTTGTACACAATCGTGAAAATAAAACGGGAAAAGAAGAGACACCACCTGGCCTGTCTGGGATTCAGACGTTTAGCATTCTGTAGATACTGTAAATTCTTGTGATCAGTAAATATCGTTATGGAGTGAGGGGAACCCTCCAAGAGATGATGCCACTCCTCTATCGAGAAGTTCCCGATCACCGATGGCATAATTCCTCTCTGCCTGAGAATTTTTTTTGGAGAAGAACGCACATGGTTGATGTCTCTTCTCAAAGAATTGAAGAAGCACAGATCCCACCCCCATTGAGGAAGCATCCACTTTAATAAACAGCCTTGAGGCTAGCAGGAAGAGGCCAGTTGGTAATAGCCAAGACCTTCCCAGGATCCATACGAAGACCCAAACTTGAGACAAAGCACCCCAGAAACAGGACCTCAGAACATTCAAAGGAACATTTTTCCAACTTGGCATAGAGATTATTCTCTCTAAGACGCTGAAGTACAGTGCGGACATGGTTTCTGTAGACGAGCAGATTTTCTGAAAAGATCAGAATGTCATCCAGATAGATGACAATAAACTGGTACAGTAGATCCCTGAAGATTTAATTGACAAAGTTTTAAAACACGGCTGGGGCATTACACAAACCAAATGGCATAACCAGGTATTCGTAATGCCTGTCTCTAGTGTTAAATGCAGTCTTCCATTCGTCACCCTCTCATATTCGAATGAGATTGTATGCGCCTCTGAGATCCAACTTGGTGAAAATGGAGGCACCCTTCAACCTATCGAATAGCTCAGATATTAAGGGTAAGGGGTATCGATTTTTGAAAGTAACCGCGTTTAAACCTCGATAGTCGATGCAGGGTCTTAAGGTACCATCTTTTTTGGCAACGAAAAAGAACCCTGCCCCTGCAGGCGATGAGGATTTCCGGATTAAACCTCTCTCTAGATTCTCTGCGACATACTCAGACATGGCCTGGGTCTCTGGGATGGACAGAGGGTAGGTACGACCCCTGGGCAGAGTTGCTCCGGGGACAAGGTCAATAGCACAGTCAAAAGACCTGTGGGGAGGAAGCACCTCAGCTGATTTCTTACAGAACACATCCCGGTAATCGCTGTATGCATCGGGAAGATCAGAAGATACAGAAGTGGTAGTAACCGGAAGTCTCTCCTTGAGGGCCACCTTGAGAAGACATGACGAGAAACATGAGGGACCCCAAGCCAGGATCTGCCCAGAGACCCAGTCCACGTGTGGAGAGTGGAGCTGTAGCCAAGGAAGGCCCAATACAATGGGGGTAGAGAGCTTGGGTAGAATGAGAAAGGATATCCACTCCTGGTGGAGAATCCCTACCGACATCCTAATAGGTAGCGTCTGGAAGCGAATAGGGCCCCCTGGGAGAACAGTGCCATCAATTGCTGAGACTACCAATGGCGTAGTGAGAGGTGAAAGGGTAAGCTTCATAGAAGAAGCAGTTCTCCAATCCATAAAATTGCCGGCAGCCCCGGAATCCAGATATGCAAGGGTTGATTGAGGAGAAGTGCCTACATGAAGGAACACCGGCAGGAGAAGACGAGAAGGTAATGTTTCTGGGTCCAATACTCCACCTTCCAAATGTATTAGACTCAAGCGTTTCCCGGACGAAGCGAGCAGGAGTCACGAAAATGACCCTTGCCCCCACAATAGAGACACAAGCCCAGAGTTCTGCGCCTAGCACGTTCTTTGGGGGTTAGTCTGGTCCGGCCCAGCTGCATAGGTTCCTCAGCAGGCAGAAGATGCTCCACGGGACGAAGGGAGGAGAGCTCAGACTGGCTAGGGCCCAGGGGGTGCTGGCGTCCTTTTTCTAGGAACCTCTCCTGAAAACGAATGTCCATCTGATTGCACAAAGAAATTACATCGTCCAGACCAGCGGGGATGGCTCTTCCCGCTAATTCGTCTTTCACTCGGTCAGAGAGGCCATGTAAAAAGCTAGCAGCCAGGGCCTATGATCGTCAGAGGCCCGGGCGCGATGTGATGACGTCACGCCCGGGCCCTCAAATGTAACCAAAGCCGCCATTGCGGCTGTAAGTATGAGATCGTGAAAAAAATTTCACTGATCTCATGCTTTCCAGCCTGGAGGAGAGATGTGGGGTCTTATTGACCCTGCATCTCTCCATAAAGAGGACCTGTCACACACATTCCTATTACAAGGGATGTTTACATTCCTTGTAATAGGAATAAAAGTGATCAAGAAAAAATAAAGTGTAAAAAAAAAAGTAAAAATAAAAAAAAATAAGTAAAATAAATAAAAAAAATAATATATATTTTTTTTAAAACGCCCGTCCCCAATAGCTCTCGCTTAGAAGCGAACACACACGCAAGTCCCACCGCATATGTAAACGCCATTTAAACCACACATGTGAGGTATAGCCGCGTTGCATTAGAGCGCGTGCAACAATTCTAGCACTAGACCTCCTCTGTAACTCTAACCTGGTAACCTGTAAAAAATTTCAAAGCGTCGCCTATGGAGATTTTTAAGTACCGAAGTTTGGCGCCATTCCATGAGTGTGCACAATTTTAAAGCAGGTAGGTATCTTTTTACTCGGCGTAACATAAGCTTTCATATTTTACCAAAAAATTGGGCTAACTTTACTGTTTTGTTATTTTTTAATTCATGAAACCATTTTTTCCCCCCAAAAAAGGCGTTTGAAAAATTATTGCGCAAATACTGTGCAAGATAAAAAGTTGCAACGACCGTCATTTTATTCCCTAGGGTGTCTACTAAAAAAAAACATATATAATGTTTCGGAGTTCTGAGTAATTTTCTAGCAAAAGAATGATGATTTGTACATGTAGGAGAGAAGTGCCAGAATAGGCCCTGTATGGAAGTGGTTAAAGAAAACATTTTACAAAGGAGTGCTTTATTTGTAGATATTGATATAATAAAGCTAAAAAAATAAAAGATGCTTTGGAAAACTAGGTCAAAGACTGCAAGTAGTATTAACCACTTCAGCCCTGGAAGAATTTACCCCCTTCCTGACCGGGCCATTTTTTGCGATACGGCCCTGCGTTGCTTTAACTGACAATTGTGCGGTCGTGTAACACTGTACCCAAACAAAATTTATGTCCTTTTTTTCTCATAAATAGAGCTTTCTTTTGGTGGTATTTGATCACCTCTGCGGTTTTAATTTTTTGCGCTATAAACAAAACAACACTGACAAATAAAAAAGAAAAAACACAATATTTTTTACTTTTTGCTATAATAAATATCCCAGTTTAGGCCGATATATATTCTTCTACATATTTTTTGTAAAAAAATAAATCTCAATAAGTGGATATTGATTGGTTTGCGAAAAAGTTATAGCGTCTACAAAATAGGGGATAGATTTATGGCATTTTTATCTATTTATTTATTTTTTACTAGTAATGGCGGCGATCTGAATTTTTTTTGGGACTGCGACATTGCGGCAGACAGATCTGAAACTTTTGACACTTTTTTGGGACCATTGACATTTATACAGCGATCAGAGCTGAAAATAGCCACCAATTACTGTATAAATGTCACTGGCAGGGAAGGGGTTAACACTAAGGGGTTAAATGTGTTCCCTCAGTGTGTTCTAACTGTAGGGGGGATGGGACTGCCTAGGGGAGGAGACCGATTGTTGTTCCTATATACTAGTAACACACAATCTGTCTCCTCTCCTCTGCCAGAACGGGGATGTGTGTGGTGTTTACAGGAGCAATCGCGGGTGCCCGGTGGAAATCATGTGGCGCCGGGCACGTGTATCGGCTCCTTAGTGACGTGTCTGGTGCGCCCCCTATACCCCTTAAAGCGGCCGCCGTACTAACGATCCAGAAATCGGCAGATCGGACGAAATTTCACTTACGATTTTCGTATTGTGTGTACGTGCCTTAAGAAAGATGTCTTGATCCCACCCCCTCTTCACATACTCCCCCTACAGTGCCTCCCTCATTCCCCTTTCCCCCTCTCCCTTAATCTGTTCTCTCTCTCTCTCCCCTACTACTTTTCCCCATTCTTCCTTTTTTGTTTTCTTTTTCAAAAAGGATGTGGAGTCGTAGGCCGACATGGTTGTCGGATGCTATTCCTACGCCTTATATGCTCTTTAGTACCTTCAGAAGCTGTACTGAGTACCTCGATTTGAAATATTCCATTCCAACAAGAGTCAAACAGGCCCGTTGTACGCTGCAGTGTATCTTATTTAACATGGTTACTCCTTTCCAATAGAGGTTCTCTTATGTGGCTTTTCTACTAATGGCGCTTAGAGGCAGTGTCTTTTGCTTTTTAGTTTCATGTACGTTGAACCCTATGCCTCCCTTAAGTTGGAAACATGCACTTGTACTTTTATTATATGTTTGTTTTTTGGTACTATTTGTACTATGTGTTATCTATGAAAAACTTTCAATAAAAGTTTTGTGGAAAAAAAAAAAAAAAAAAAAGATAGATGTCTACTCATGCAAACAATAGGGTGTGAAATGTACATAATTCATGTCAACATACCACATTCCTGAAGTTCTGGAAGTTTTTGTTTTTTTTATATCTGAAATTAGTGTAATTAGAAGTGGGTAAAGCACAGGAATTTGTTCCTACTAACAAAAATTAGGAACATCATCTTATACATTTGCCAAACTCTTATGTCTTTCAAGCTTTGTTATTACATGCAGTCAAGTCTAACTTACTCTGCAGTCTACTAGAATATTGAACATATGTCAACACTTTGCTTTTATCTCTTCATAAACTGTATTTTTGTTTCAGTTTTCCATTTTGCTCAGTTTTTACGTGTTGTTTTTGTATATTTCCTCATGTCAACAGATAAGCGCACATTCCTTCCTGGAGTTTAGTCTTGCCCTTAGGGCTAAACATTTTCTGTTTTTGTTTCTTCCAGATGTTATAGTGGTAAGGTAGCATTTATTTACAGAAAATATCAATGTTTGGAAATCTGGTATTGATGATACTTTGATACTTTGGTACCCAATGCTAAAAAAAATATACAGATATACTATGAATGAGGTCATTGTGTGCAGGCAGTTACTGAAGGTGTTAAAGGCAGGAAGACATGCTGAGGTCATACACCATGGCAGGCAGATGCAGAGGTCAAAGCAAAGTACACAGAGATCTCAGGATTACTGCTGAGGTAATAAAGACATTATACTCCAAACAGTAAAGAGAGTGGCTGACGTTATTGTGTACTTGAATAGGAGGTTATTGCGTAGTAATAGTACACTTACTGAATCTGAAGTTGTTGAGAACTACAATGCGTAAGCAGAATCATTAATTTGTACAAGCACAATCACCAAGTAGCTGATAAGGTCAATGCACATGAGACTGAAGGGAACAATGATGAAGGTTTTGTACAGTAGTACATTGAGTGACAGGAAAAGGAGTTACACACACACAGTAGCCAGAGAGATTAATGATACCAGTTCAGTGATAGTAGTAAGCATGTTAAATTACTTCTGAATAACTTTGCATGATGACTAAATCTATCAGCACTGTGCTGAAGCTCTATAGGCTGGAACAGTGTTGGCCACTGCATGGGTGCCCTGAGTCAGCAAAGATCACATGATTTTTAAAATCCAGTGCGTTACTTATCTCTGCTTATTAACCACCCGCAAAATGATTCTCAAGACATCCCTTTTAAGCGACAAGCTGTGCGCGTTGTGATTTTGCCATGATTTATCGCCCGCCAATCATGGTAAAAATTGCACAGCGATTGGGGTGCCATTAACAAGTAATGACATTGCAATTTCGTCCTGCATTTTGTCGCGATTCTGGAATCATGGGCGGAATTGCGGCGATTCCAAACGCGTAGGTGTGAATGGAGTGTGAACAGAGCCTTAAAGTTGAGTTTATCGGTCATGCATTTTCAGATGTGGCACAGGTCTTTGGGAGCCAGTAGAGTTCTTCTGCGCAACTGCACATGCACAGGGGGTTTCTTTTGCATGCTCAGGCACAGCAGGTTTCAACATCCCAGGTACAACGTGTGTGTGAATGCATAGGAAACCCCCATGCATGTACAGATAAGCCACAGATCTCTATTGGGTTCCAAAAACCAGGAAGAGACCTTCGCCACCTATGCGCCAGAGATGGCATAGTGGGAAATGAAGGGCAGGACCAGTATCAGGGGACTGAAATTCCTCCTTAAGATCACATAGTACACTTGTCTCAAGTCACATAAAAGTGACTTGTAAATATGAGTCAATCTACAAAATAAAAAAGTAATACTGAAACTCTTGTGGTCATTGTACAGGAACAAATGCAAAGTTCTACCACTCAAACCAACCAATCAGAATGAGCTTAGCTCAATACAGAACAGTATAAGATACAGTGCCTTGAAAATGTATTCATACCACTCGAATTTTCCACATTTCGTCATTTTACAGCCAAAAACTTAAAATGTATTTTATTGGGATTTTATGTGATAGACCAACACAAAGTGGCACATAATTGTAAAGTGGAAGGAACATAATAAATGGTTTTCAAAATGTTTTACAAATAAATATGTGAAAAGTGTGGTGTACATTTGTATTCTGCCCCCCTGTCAATACTTTGTAGAACCACCTTTCACTGCAATCTTTTTGGTTATATCTCTACCAGCTTTGCACAACTAGAGAGTGAAATTTTTGCCCATTCTGCTTTGCAAAATAGCTCAAGTTCTGTCAGATTGGATGGAAAACGTCAGTGAACAGCAAATTTTTAAGTCTTGCCACAGATTCTCAATTGGATTTAGGTCTGGACTTGACTAGGCTATTCTAACACATAAATATGCTTTGATCTAAACCATTCCATTGTAGCTCTGGCTGTATGTTTAGGTCGTGCTCCTGATGGAAAATGAACCTCCATCTCAGTCTCAAGTCTTTTGCAGACTCTAACAGGTTTTCTTCAAGATTTTCCTGTATTTGGCTCCATATATCTTCATATCAACTCTGACCAGCTTCCCTGTCCCTGCTGAAGATAAGCATCCCCATAACATGATGCTTCCACCACCATGTTTTACGGTGGGGATGGTGTGTTCACAGTGATGTGTAGTGTTAGTATTCCGCCACTCATAGCGTTTTACTTTTAGGCCAAAAAGTTAAATTTTGGTCTCATCTGACCAGAGCACCTTTTTCTACATGTTTGTTGTGTCCCCCACATGGCTTCTCGCAAACGGCAAATGGGACTTCTTATGGCTTTCTTTCAAAAATGGCTTTCTTCTTGCCATTCTCCCATAAAGGCCAGATTTGTGGAGTGCACGACTAATAGTTGTCCTGTGGACAGATTCTCCCACCTGAGCTGTGGATCTCTGCAGCTCCTCCAGAGTTACCATGGGCCTCTTGGCTGCTTCTCTGATTAATGCTTTCCTTGCCCGACCTGTCAGTTTAAGTGGACGGCCATGTCTTGGTAGGTTTGCAATTGTGCCATACTCTTTCCATTTTCAGATGATAGGTTGAACAGTACTCTGTGAGATGTTCAAAGTTTTTTTTTATAACCTAACCCTGCTTTAAACTTCTCCACAACTTTATCCCTGACCTGTCTGGTGTTTTCCTTGTCCTTCATGCTATTTGTTCACTAATGTTCTCCAACAAACCTCCGAGGGCTTCACAGAACAGCTGTATATATACTGAGATTAAATTACATCCAAGGGGACTCTATTCACTAATTAGGTGACTTCTGAAGGCAATTGGTTCCACTAGATTTTAGTTAGGGGTATCAGAGTAAAGGGGGCTGAATACAAATGCACGCCACACTTTTCAGAAATGTATTTGTAAAAAATTTTGAAAATCCTTTATTATTTTTATTCCACTTCACAATTATGTACCATTTTATGTAGGTCTATCACAAAAAATCTCCCAAAAATACATTTACGTATTTTGGTTGTAACAAAGTGTGGAGAATTTCAAGGGGTATGAATACTTTTTCAAGGCACTGTAGATCATGAATTACACTAAATGCTGCAATTTGCACGTACTGAATATGCTTATAAGTACTGACAGATGGCGAATAGTTGATAATTACACAATTGCAGTATGAATTAATTTAAATAGAAAGCAATTTCTGTGTTTTCTCACAGTCTGTTATGTGACACAATTAATCAATTACATATCAAAACAACCAAAATGCCCAACTTCATTTAATAATGAGCCTCTAATTACACTTGTACAGGGGTAGAGGGGCTGCCTGAAATCATGATACTGAAGTTCACTAGAGGGAAGGAATGACTTCCTCTTTGTGCACAGTATAAAAGCTGAACAACTTCCATGTCTCCATTGCTCACCAGGGGGTATATTCACGAAGACGTAAATGTAAAAATATCATTATGTCCATTCATTATTTTGTGGTGACGATGTAATTCATGAGAAACAAAAATAGGGTTGCTCAAGAAGAGCAAAACAAAGGTCGGACTTTAAAGGCAACACACAAATGGAATAGAGAAAGAAATTTGTACTTTAATATCAAAAAATTGGTTACAATGTTCACAATTAAAAAACCATACAAAATATAGAGCAGTATGAGTTAGGTCCCTTGCCGTGAGGCTTCGTCAGGACAGACAACAAGAGAGTACAGACTTGGGACAAATCTCACTATCTCACAAAGAGTCCAGATAGCGAAGATTTTATACAGAAGTAGAGGGTTCCATATATAGTATAGTCAGGATAATGCAGGCACATACGGAATCTGCAAGTCAGTAAAGTTACAATATTCTTCCAAAGGTAATGTCCAGCAGTGGGAGAGAACACCCGGTGTTCCAGGCCTACATAAGACTCGACACCACCGGATCACGTCTATCCAGGTGGGTGTGACCAACGGGGGTAGGGCGTCCAAACAGAAGAAAAAGGGAAAACCTAGTGGTATCCACACAGATTCAATAAGGGCACTTCAGATTGAGGTGCAAAAAATAAAGCACATCCGATAGTGAGTATACACAAACATCCGAATATGGCCAATAGACGTAAATAGCATCACCCCCGGGAGCCAGCCTCACGCTGTGCACAGCGTGAGGCTGGCTAGGTTTTCCCCTTTTTTCTGTTTGGACGCCCTACCCCCGTTGGTCGCACCCACCTGGATAGACGTGATCCGGTTGTGTAGAGTCTTATGTAGGCCTGGAACACCGGGTGTTCTCTCCCACTGCTGGACATTACCTTTGCAAGAATATTGTAACTTTACTGACTTGCAGATTCCGTATGTGCCTGCATTATCCTGACCATACTATATATGGAACCCTCTACTTCTGTATAAAATCTTCGCTATCTGGACTCTTTGTGAGATAGTGAGATTTGTCCCAAGTCTGTACTCTCTTGTTGTCCGTCCTGGCGAAGCCTCACGGCGAAACGCGTCGACGTAGACGTACAAGGGACCTAACTCATACTGCTCTATATTTTGTATGTTTTTTTAATTGTGAACATTGTTACCAATTTTTTTATATTAAAGTACAAATTTCTTTCTCTATTCCATTTGTGTGTTGCCTTTAAAGTCCGACCTCTGTTTTGCTGTTCTTGAGCAACCCTATTTTTGTTTCTCACGATATCACGGATGTGGCAATGTGAGTGCTTCCTCTTTCCCCTATTACTTGACGATGTAATTCACTAAGTGGTGAATCTTTACTTATAAAAAGGTGTTTCAAAGCTCTGTACACCAAGCATTAATAACTGCCCATTTGGCACCAAGTAGTGAGGTCACCCTTGTACACACTTATTTCAGCACAGAGTACAAAAAACATTGTTATACTGAGAAACAAAAAGTTATGTAAGGACACAGACAAATCTCTGGGCTGTTGACAAGTTGGAATCATTTCAATCCCAAATTTCATTCATACACCAAAAATGTTATTTCTAAGAAAAAAATCATAAATCAATTTCTCAAGTATAACTAAAAAGCAAATTGTGTATACAGAAATAGACCAGAGAAATAAAGGGGGAAAGAAATCATAAAAATTATGTTAAAACAGATTAACCAAAGTTGCTAAAAATAAAATCAGCAGTTTTTATATTTGCAATCCGAAGCTCACATTTTACAGTTCTGTATGAAATGAATGAGTATTCACTCATTATATTTAGGTAAAAAGATACATTTTTCATCATAAACATAAATTTATAAAACTCTTCAGCATTCAACACTTCTGGGAATGTCACATGCCTGTTTCCCCTGCTGTGTGCTGTGGCTCCATCCACCAATCTCTATGCCACTGCTGTGTTCAGTGGAGACATAAGAGTCAAAGAAAGTACCGTAACCACGACACGCAGTGGGGACCACAGGCATCAGACATTCACAGAAAGTTGAATGCTGAAGTGCCTAATAGAGAGACTGCAGCACTGGAAGGAAGGGAAAGTGGAAGACAAAGGCTGATGCCGTGTACACACGACCATGTCAAAATGACATTTTTTCTCTTTGACGAGAAAAACGACCGTGTGTGGGCTTTTGGTCATTTTTCCCGACGAGAAAAACGGCATTAATCACGACGAGGAAAATTAGAACATGCTCTAATTTTTGACGTCTTGATTCACAGCATCTTTTTCCGCGGCAGTTTTCCCATAGGGAAACACTGCCGGGGAGACTACACACGGTCGTTTTTCTCGACCAAGAGAAAGAATGACGGGAAAAACGACCGTGTGTAGGGAAACACGCCGTTCTTCGTTTTTCCCGTTGATTTTCTCGACAGTGTTTTCACCGTCGAGAAAATCGATCGTGTGTACGCGGCATGAGTATACTACCCTCTTTAATTACAGGAAACTGGTTTGAGGAGTTTTTACAAAAAACTAACAGAATCACTTTAAAATGCGGTATCTTGCACAATCATCTTTAAATATCCTTTAAACAAAATTTTACAGTAATATGTCTTAAAATGCAGCATGTAGTTTTTTTTTTGGGTAATGCAAGGATATATTTTTTTTTTTTTTGAATTGCCTATTACAATCTTCCAACACTGTTGGTGAAAAAAATCATATGGTAAGACTTAACGCATTCACTAGAACTAAAACACATTTTAATAATATCACTTTACTCTATAAATCAGGGGTCTCCAAACTATGGCCCGAACTACAATTCCCATCATGCCTAGTCGTGTCTGTGAATGTCAGAGTTTTACAATGTCTTATGGTATGTGTATTTCTGCAACAGCTGGAGGGCCATAGTTTGGAGATCCCTGCTATAAATGGTCAGAAGGCAATTTAAAGTCAACCTGACCTGGCCCATAATGTCTCAAGACAAACCAATCACCCCTTCACTTGGTGATAAACCCCACGGCTATCATTCAACTGTCAAATACAAGAGCCTCTACGGCCCACTGAAGCCTGATTCACTGTAAAGGATAGGGCTTAAACTTGACTTGGGCTGATGTTGGAACCCCATGTACCTGCAGACACCACAAGCTAGTAGGCAGCTATAGTGTGTTTGCAGTAATGAAAACATGAATGTGTTATGAAAAAAAAATAAGTAGATGGATGTGCATTTGTAAAGATCTATGATGCAAAACAAGTGTTTATTAAATTATAGTTAGACAACTCATACAACAGATGGTAAAGCAGGCTTTGTTTTTTGTTTCAATAATTTTCATTAGTTCATTGCAGGTCAATGACATTTAGGTAACTAGAAATACTAGAACTATAGTACTTGCATTTGCAAAGCAAATTAACTTTGTTCCCAAAACCAGGGTGATTGAACTGTTGGATTATAGTAAATAAGAAAATGTGCAAATCATTAGGTATTTTGTCTGTGAAGGTTCTCATTTATCTACGTCATTGTACAGTATATCTAGTAGTGGTTACAGGCAGTCCCCGAGTTACGAACGGGCTAGGGACTGTAGGTTTCTTCTTAAGTCGAATATGTTTGTAAGTCAAGACAGCTTGCGCTGAATTGCAGATACGTTGTTTTCCGATGTTCCTTGGAATGTGCTCACCGTCGAAAAGGGTTCCGTCGAATGTGCTCGCCGTCGAAAAGGTTCCATCGAATGTGCCCACCGTCATAAAGTAGCCACGCAGCCTCCCATTCGTAAGTAGAAGTCGTTCGCAAGTCGGATGTTCGTAACTCGGGGACTTCCTTGTCGCATTCAGCTGGACTTATTCTGTAAGGTTAAAGGCGTTTCATAGCTTATCCAAGGTACTTCTTCAGTTCTAATGATTGTCAGGAAAATACCCCAAATCCACATTGATAGCACAGACACTTAAACCAATTAAATAATAATTTTCATGACATTAGAACTGAAGAAGTGGCTTGAATAAGCGACAAAATATTTTCAACATTACATAACAAGTCCAGTTGAATGTGACTAACTACTGTTAGATATCATTACTATTTTCTTTGATTTCTCTTACTGATAACATCAATATTTATGGATAGTTATACTTAAAGCGGAGCTCCACCCTGAAGTGGAACATCCGCTCATCGGAACCCTCCCCCCCCCTCCGGTGTCACAATTGACACCTTTCAGGGGGGAGGGGGGTATTTTCACCCACTTCCAGGAGTCCTCTCTGCGGGAAATCTGCGGGAAGTACGTCACTTCCCGCAGAATACCCGTTGTGTTCTGGGAGACACTCGGCTCCCAGAACACTCGGGAACCAGTCAGAACAGCGCCGTAGGGAACCGGGCATGAAGCCGCAAGGCTTCACTTCCTGGTTCCCTCACCGAGGATGGCAGTGGGGGTAGCAGAGTGACGAGCGATTGCTCGTACTCTGCTGCGGACGTCGCTGGACTCCAGGACAGGTAAGTGTCCTAATATTAAAAGTCAGCAGCTACAGTATTTGTAGCTGCTGGCTTTTAATATTGTTTTTTTCAGCGGAGCTCCGCTTTAACTGTGGCTTATTTAACTTTTTCATCTTAGGGTTTATATGCTGCAAAAACACACAATATGCTCAACCCCTTTTTTTTTTTCAAGGAATCTTTGCACACCATAACTAGAAAACAAAATAAAGGTTTTATTGTGTTTTTAAGAGTGAATTGATAGAAAGTTTCACCATTCTTACTATAAAACCCAACAACAGGTTAAAACAATTTGCATAACCTAGTAGGCGACACCACTATTTCAATAGTGCAACAAACCTAACTTCCAAGCTACATATGCAATCAGTAGGTTGCACGGCCGCTATTAAGATACATCAAATAAAGTCCATATAAGAACAAAAGGCTGCTAAATTCAGGAGAGTACCAACACAACTCCATAATTATCCTATGTGTCCATGTACACAGAGGCTTTTATCAGCGTTTTTTGGCAGGGGCGTTTTCTGGCTGGAAAAAACCCCATAAACTGGTGGGTTGAAGAGGAGTTTTTTCAGCTATAAAAACACTAAGGCCTCGTACACACGACCGATTTTCTCGGCAAGAACCAGCAAGAAACTTGCTGGCAGAGAGGTCTTGCCGAGTAAATCGGTCGTGTGTACGCTGCTATCGGGTTTCTCGTCGAGAAAACCGACAAGAAACCTCGACGAGAAAATAGAGAACCTGCTCTCTATTTTCTCGTCGAGATTCTCCTCGGCATGTTTCTCGACGAGAAAAGTGAGTGTGTGTACACTTACCTGTCCTCCCGGAAGCCCGCGCATGTTCGAAATGAATTTGACGCATGCGCGGTAGCTTCCTAGGCATACGTAGGGTATACCAAGATGGCGGCGACGGCATCGAATGTGACGAGCGCATGCTCGACGTAGTCGATGACGTCACCGCGTACGCTCCTTTCAAAGAACCGCAGGTTCTTTGAAACGAGCGTGTGTACACTCGGCCGGGACAAGTTTCTTGTCCAAGAATCTCGTCGAAAAAAACGACATGTTTTTTTCAACGAGAATCTCGGCCGTGTGTACGAGGCCTCACTCTGAAAAATGCGGCTATATGGTTTAGTATTTTTAATAGGACTTGTATGGATGGATGTCTTGACTATACCTTTTTGCACTCCTGCTTTGTTTGAATGCCTTAAAAGAGAAGTATGTTTCCTTTTTTTTTTCTTAATCCTAATCCTTATCAACTGCTAGTATCTACAAATCTTTCCTGCCCTCTGAGAAGTGCACCATTGTTGTTGTTAAAATAGAGTTAATTACCTGTGGGAGGGTCAGACTTTATTGAAGTTTCATACCGACAATGGAAGTCTCGATCCACCCCCATTCCTTCTCCTCTTTGTGAAAGACATCAGCTCTTGGCTCTTTGCTCACTCCCAAAACTAAACACAACACACAGAGCTGCTCTCCTCCCCCTCCCCCTCCCCCTCCCTACTCCCTGTTGCAGACAGAGCAAGCTAAGCACACATTCAGGAAAGCAGCAGACTTCAATTACTATATAGAAGTCACTGGCAGTGCTCTGTATGTTATATTCTACTTTCCTTTAAAAATGTATTCTTTGCATTATAATTTTACAAGTAAAATCCAACACTGGCTTTTGTCGGCATTGCCTAAACGGCGGGATTAGGATGACATCAGTGACAATGAGTATGGGGATGACATCAGTGGCAGTGGTGATGGGGGGACAGGGATGAGACGACAGCAGTTGCAGTGGTGATGGGGGGATAGAGATGACATCAGTGGCAGTGGGGATGAGGAGATATGGATGACACCAGTAGCACTGGTGGTGGGTAAAGAGATGACAACAGTGGCAGCAGTGGTTGTGGGGGGGATCGGGATGACATCAGTGGCAGTGGTGATGGGGAGATCAGGATGACATCACTGGTGGTGGTGATAGGGATGACATCAGTGGCGGTGGTGGGGATAGGGATGACATCAGTGGAGATGGTGATTGGGGGAATAGGGGTGACATTAGTCCACTGCCACCAATGTCATCCCTATCCCCCCAACACTGCCACTGATGTAATCCCTATCCCCCTATCACCAATGCCTGAAGGGAGGGGGGAATGGGATCAGTCAGACAGCGGTGGTGATGGGGGGGATGGGATATGTGGCAGAGGGATGGTGGTGGTGGGGTGGGCTCAATGGCAGAGGAATGGGGGTGGGGGATGGGATCAGTGACAGAGAGATGGTGACGGTGGGGTGGGATGGGATTAGTGACAGAGAGATGGCGATGGTGGGGTCAGTGACCGAGGGATGGTGGTGGGGGGATGGGCTCAGTGATCGAGGGATGGTGGTGGGGGATGGGATCAGTGACAGACAAAGAGATGGTGATGGTGGGGTGGGATCAGTGACAGAGGGATGGTGGTGGGTGGTGGTCGGGGGAGGGGGATGATTATTTATGTACAATAAAGGAGACTCTGGGGACATATCTGGGGGCTAAACAGTGATATTTTGTCTTTAGATGACAGGAAGTTGTCAGTTTCCATCTCCTCTGCAGAGCTGCTATGTACTGTACACAAGAATGCTCTATATACATAGCATTATGTTCATTTCAGGGAACAGACACTTTTTTTACCATAAAAATGTAAATAAACTAATGCGCAAATCTGTGTAGCGTGTATTCAATGAGTAGCTTTCAACACGAAATAAGTGTTCCCACACAGTGACAATATATACTGTATAACAAATGATGTGGCGCTTCCTCAATACAATAAAGTGCATATACTTCAATAAATAAATGGATATTCGTGCAAACAGTACATATTAAGCCCTTCCCGCTGAGCGTACGCATATATGCTTCCTCAGGTTTAGGGGGTTATACCGGGATGATGCCCCCAGCTGCAGGCATCATCCTGGTTCCGGTTTTTAGAGCAAGCAGTCGGCTTTCCAGGGATAACAACTGATGCGGCTAAAAGCCGCTCGATTGTTATCCCGGAGGAGCGGGAGGGGATATTCCCCCCTCCCACCGCCTCCTGCCACTCTTACCGGGCCTCCCGTCCCACCGGGAGACCCGATCCGCGATGCACCACTTCCGGCGCCTAGAGACAGACTGGCACGAAGCCGGAAACGGCTTTGTGCAAGTCTTCTCTCTGTTAACACGGAAGCGACGTCACAACGTCACTTCCGGTTTACTCAAATGCCAATGGCGCCGGATTTAAAAAAAAACATACAGTATTCAGAATCGCCGTTTTCGGCGTTCTGAATACTTTGAAGTGCAACAGAGGGATTGTAGGTCTTTTAGACCCCCGATCCATCCATAAAGAGTACCTGTCACCACCTATTACTGTCACAAGGGATGTTTACATTCCTTGTGACAGCAATAAAAGTGATCAATTAAAAAAATAAATAAAGAAAGGTAAAAATATAAAAATAAATAAAATAAAAAAGAACAAACATTTTTTAAAGCGCCCTCGTCCCCGCGAGCTAGCGCAGCAAAGAAAACGCATATGGAAGTCGTGCCTGCATATGTAAACGTGTTCAAATCACACATGTGAGGTATCGCCGCGATCGTCAGAGCGAGAGCACTAATTCTAGCACTAGATCTCCTCTGTAACTCTAACCTGGTAACTGTAAAAAAAAAAAAAATTAAAGTGTCGCCTATGGAGTTTTTTTAGGTACCGTAGTTTGTCGCCATTCCACGAGTGTGTGCAATTTTAAAGCGTGACATGTTTGGGATCCATTTACTCGGCGTAACATCATCTTTCACATTATACAAAAAAATTGGGCAAACTTTACTGTTTTGTTTTTTCTAAATTCATGAAAGTGTTTTTTCCCCCAAAAAGTTGCGTTTAAAACACCGCTGCACAAATACCGTGTGAGATAAAATATTGCAACAATCGCCATTTTATTCTCTAGATTCTCTGCTAAAAAAATATATATAATGTTTGGGGGTTACAAGTAATTTTCTAGCAAAAAATACAGGTTTTACCTTGTAAACACCAAATGTCAGAAATAGGCTTAGTCATGAAAGGGATACTCAACTCTATATTGCAGATACTCAAATTAAGTGTCAAAATTTATGTTCATATAGTGATGTCACCATCCGAAGTGCACACATAGATAATGTTCAAATTTTTTCAAAGTGAAGAACTTCCACCATCCGTGATCATAGTGTGCCCCAGCCTCTCACCTCAGGGAAAGACCCCTACGGGTCTAGTCACACTTCTGGTATCACTCTTTAGGTGTCAGCAGCTGCAGGCTCCTTCTCTTTGAAACCCTCAGCAACCATAGGCTTCTCAATATACAGTATATAGGGAATTCCAATAGATACTTTATATGGTAAATCATCTCTGCAGCTACCATTGTGAGATTCATTTGTATTGCATGTGAGCCTATTACGTAGGAGCGTTGAGGAGATGAGATATAAAGTTTCCATATACAATGATGGCCAAAGCTTGCAAATATGGTTGGTTAGATTTGTGTGAAACGGGGAGCATTCATTAGAGAGCCATACACTCCTACTGAATTGGTCTTCAAATTCAGTTCCCCTCCTGGCTGTTCGTTATCTAAACAGATGTCTCTCAAAAAAAAAAAAAAGTGTTGGCAGTGAACCGTACATAAGCCAATTATGAAAGGGTACAAACTAAAATATCCTTAATATGTCCACTAATAGGCCCATTGTATCTGTCTGTTCATCTGGATAATGGTGGAACTCTCTCCCTCTTGTACAAAATCTGCTAATGCCCAAACAAATTTTTTGGACAAAACCGAAACCAGCCCACAGAACTAAAACATGTAACGGCTTGTACCGTAGAAGATCATTCGCCTTTATGTGATGAGCGTACTTATTCACTGCAGTGCATCTTGGTGAGCACAATCTATGTAGGATTTGACCCTCACATTATTCAATCATTATCCAACTAGATCCTGGGACTATCATAACTAAACAAATTGTACAAATGCTTCAACTACTGTATTTATCGGCGTATAACACGCACAGGCGTATAACACGCACCCTAACTTTAAGAGGGAAATTTCATGAAAAAAAACTTTCCACAGCCCCCTGCGTATAACACGCAGGCACAGTTTACCCTCTATTTTCAGGGTAAAATGGATGTTATACGCCAATAAATACAGTAGTTGTCTATGGCCACCATAGTAGTTTAGCAAGGTGTAAGTTAAACAAATGTGGATTGTGAAATAATTATCGCTTTAAGCCAAGTTCTTGTAATGACAGATTTTCTCTGTGCTTCTTCATGGTACATTTCTCATTAAGCTAATCTTTAAAGTATTATGTAACTTCATACCTCTCTTAACGCAACATCAGAACAATTACAGTATTTAACAACATGGTGCAAAGGTCACTGGAGCTCAATAAACCACACCAATCATAGAAGAATGGGGAAGAATTTATCAAAACTGGAGCAGTCAGAATCTTAACCAAGGGGCTAGAAATGTGTAAAAAATACCAATGATCAATATTGTTCACAATTATCCTATGACATAGTGAAAATAGGGGATGGTATCAAAAAATTAATACTGCATAAAATGCCATATCCCCAAAATCGTCGCCGAAGGGGAGGCTCTTCTTCAGCAACCCCCCTCTATAGGAGGCAATGGCAGGAACCAGGATAGTGAGAAACCAGAAAGAAAGTGAGAAGAGTGAAAAGGCAGAGAGAGAGGGTCATAGATAGGAGAGGGGGGAAGGGAAAGGGAGAACTCGGACTCAGGAGCCCCACAGAGGGAAATCAGACAAGGCCCAAACAGGACGCTTGAAGTGTGTGGAACTCATAAGATTAATTATTATTTTAAGCTAATGGAAAGCCAACTACTAGGAAATAAAAAACGGGCGATAAGGGAGTTCGCATTTTTTCAAACATGTATCGGGCGCTCCTTTTAAAGTCTGTTGGAGCCAAAAAACACTTAAAGCGGGGTTCCACCCGCAATTTTTTTTTTTTTAAAGTCAGCAGCTACAAACACTGTAGCTGCTGGCTTTAAATAAGGACACTTACCTGTCCTTCTCGCCCGCAATGTTGGCCCGCCGAGGCCGATCCCTCAATCCTGGCAGCTCCTGGCGCCGACATCCTCATTAATGCGGCTTCACAGCCCGTTTCCTACTGTGCATGCGCGAGTCTCGCGGCGCTGTTTGAATGGGCGGCTGCTCTCTGGGATACACACAGTTCCCAGAAGGCAGCGTGCCCCATTCACCAGAAGTCAACGCGAGGAGGACAAGGAAGAAGACCTGCCGCGGAGACTGAAGAGGCAGATTAGGAACTTCCACATAGCAACCGCCTTTTCTGGTGAGTAATTTTCTATTTTTTTTCTATTTTTATTTCTATTTTTTTACAGGTTTTTTGTGAATTTTTTTTAGGGTGGAATTCCACTTTAAATCTAGAAGCTTGTAGCTCAAAGAAAAATAATTAAAAACAATGGAATTGTGTATGAGGAGCATTTTGAAGCTTCAAGATTGTAAATACAAAATGCTCAGGTGTAAATGGGGCCTAAAAGAGCTCACAATTAAAAAAAAAAAGCGGTAGTAAAGTCTGCTTTGTAATTTTCACCTACAGACAAGCCTTTTATAAAGTTTACCTGTAGGTAAAATGAATATCTCCTAAGCGTGCATCATTTATTCCTTAGTAGTTAGCATACTAGCACTATATGCTATTCATTTTGCAGGGAGTTTCTTTTTCTTTTTCTTCATTGCAGTGGTTTACGACCACTTTAAAGTGTTAGAAAGTATTATGTAACTACGTGTGTTCCTTCATACAATTTGCCTATTGCTATGGCAATGTTAGTCAATTTGTTTGTGGAGCAAGTAGACTGGTTTTGCGGTCATTCATCACTTCAGGACATATACTTATAGTCATCTGCCAAAGTGGTAGGACTTGACAGTAAAAGCAGGTGAATAGCAAAGTGGAGGGGGTTAACGGTTATAGGGGGTGAGTTTTACTATCAGTCAATTCTAAATGCCTTATATTAAAAAACAAATAAAGTGTAATATCTACCCATTTTCCTATTAGCGTTACATTTTCTTTTTTTTAAAGACAAGAGTCATACAGAATAAGCATGTACAGACTATATGTAGTAACTTAATTGAATATTTTGGCTTGATACAGCAGTATCGCTGATACCAGCTCTTTATTTGCTCAGTGAAATGATTATATTGCCAATTCTGAACTTTGAGCCCTGGTTCACACTGCTGCATTTTGAAATGCGATTTGACATGTCAAATGGGCGGCATTTGCTGGCAATGACACCGTCCTAATCAGTGCGACACATCTGCGGCGCTGCACCGATTTCAAAAAGTAGTTTCTGTACTACTTTTTGCGATTGTGGGCCGCAATTTACACAGAAACCAGCACAGATGTCTCTGAAATCGCGGCTGAAATCGAGACTGACAGGCAGAAGTGAAATTGTGCGAGTTCAGCTTCATTCCCGCAGCCCAGTGTGAACATGGGCTTATTCATCTCGATTACATGGGGGGTGGAGAGATTAGCAGTTTACGGAATGGAGATAAGATTGGTTTAGGCTTCCAGATCTCACAAGAAGTTGAAAAGATATTGAATTTCTGGCGAGATTAAGAGGTAATAAAACAGGAAGAAATTCTGGACAGCCGCACTCCAAAAAAGTTTTTGCCTTTTATTCAATAAATGAAATAAAAAATACATGCCACAGCAGAACGGACAGAAGAGCTGACACATTTCACACTAACAAACAGTGCTTAGTCATAGCTAATAATCACAGAAATTAACATTGTATAAATACTTTTTCATTGTAGACCATGTGACCAGAGAATTTGCTTAATTAATTGATTGACCAATTAAAAACTTAATTGATCACCTGAAATCTCAACACATTCTGTGAAACACAATCCAACCTTAAATAACAACTGTGATTATATGGTGTGCCCATAATGAATAACTATGTGCAGGTGTGTACATGTATATGAAAAAAAATATTAATAAATACATGGAGCTCATAAATAAAATGTGGTTATACATGTAAACGTATATGTGTGTCTGTACACTTGTGTATATATTTATTTAAATGTGTGAAAGAATATATAGTAAATATTCGTGAATGAATGAATAAATAAATGGATAAATAAATAAAGTGATTAAATAAATTTATATAAATTTATTTAAATAGATTAAATAAAATAAAGCGGCTGTCCAGAACTTCTTCCTGTTTTATTGCTACATGCATTGCCAGCACCTGGGCTTCTAAACTGGAGGAGAGGTTTTCACCTTCGTTTGACCTACCTAGAGCGGTGATATCCCCTTCCCTATCGAGATTAAGAGGTAGTTTCTCCATTTACTGAAAATGTGCTTAACCAGAAAAAAAAAAAAATGCATAAAGCTACAACATCTAGGAAATGTTACCTTTTAGGCCTCATGCATGTTGGCACCTTGGGCTGTGTGATGTAAAAGTTGTGTGTTTCCCCCCCCCCCCCCCCCCCGGGAGCTACAGGTTCTGGGTACAGCTGCCCATAGAAATCAATGACTGTATGTATCTGTATACCTTGCTTTGTGCACTGGTGCGCAGTCATGTTGGAACAGGAAGGGGCCATCCACAAACTGTTCCCACAAAGTTGGGAGCAAGAAATTATCCACAAGGTGTTGGTATGCTGATGCCTTAAAGTGGTTGTAAACCAACTTTTGCAACTTGCACCTACAGGTAAGCCTAGATTAAGGCTTACCTGTAGGTGCAAGAAATATCTCCTAAACCTACACGGTTTAGGAGATATTCACTAAAATGACAGGTGCCGCTGTCTACGGCGCATGCGCGCCATAGACAACGGCGCATACATGGGGTTAATCCCATTCACAAATTCGGCTAGTTCCCAGCAATGCTTGGGCTTAGCCGAATTTCACGGCGCTGTGATTGGCTGGAGCGGCGATACCCGGAAGTAACATTCCGGCTATCGCCGCAGCGATGGCTGCGGCTGGAGAGAGGGACACGGACGGCTTCGGGGGCCCTGATCTAAGGTAAGTGGTACATAATGAGCTAGTATGCTAGTCATACTAGCTCATTATAGCTTTGTTTTGCAGGTGAGCTACAAAAAAAAAAATTAGATGGGTTTACAACCACTTTAAGAGTTCCCTTAAGACTCGGTTCACACTGGGGCGACTCCGGACGCGACTTCAGGTCGCCCCGAGTTGCCCCAAGTCGCGCTATTTTTAAAACTAATTGAAGTCAATGGAGATGTTTTAATGTACACGACTGTGGTCGCTCCGACTTCAAAAAAGGTCCCTGTACTACTTCAATCCGACTCCTAGGCGACTGCTAGGCGACCTGTACCCATTGATTTCAATGGAAGTCGCTCAGAAGTCGTATTCCCTGTCTTAACAGGAGCAACTCTCCAGGAAGAGAACACATATTATTCAGGCAAACCCCTCACTCCCCCCTCCCTCCCACAGAGCTGATTCTTGTTTTATTGGCCACTGGAATGTCTCCTGTCCTGGAAGCGACTTCAAGTCGTGTTGTAAATCACCACAAGTCGTGCTGAGGTCGCCCTGTGATTCATGCTCAAGTTGTGTCTGAGCTGCCTCTCAAAGTCGTGCTGGAAGTCGTGTTGCCCCTGTGTGAACCGAGCCTCACTGGAACTAAGGGGCCAAGCCCAACCACTGAAAAACAACCCCACACCATAATGCCCCCTCCACCAAATGATATGGACCAGTGCACAAAGCAAGGTCCATAAAGACATGGATGAGCAAGTTTGGGGTGAAGAACTTGACTGGCCTGCACAGAGCCCTGACCTCAACTCGATAGAACACCTTTGGGATGAATTAGAGTGCAGACTACGAGCCAGGCCTTCTCGTCCAACATCAGTGCCTGACCTCACAAATGCGCTTCTTGGAGAATGGTCATACATTCCTAAACCTTGTGGACAGCCTTTCCAGAAGAGTTGAAGCTGTTATAGCTGCAAAGGGTGGGCCAACTCAATATTGAGCCCTATGGACTAAGACTGGGATGCCATTAAAGTTCATGTGCGTGTAAAGGCAAATGTCCCAATACGTTTGACAATATAGTGTATGTAATAAAGCTTGTGCTTCCTGTCCAAAATATGCACAAGCAAGTGGGAAGAATCTCTACAAAGTGACAGGCGTTCCCCTCTTAGACAGGTGTTCTTACTAGTAGATAATCTTCTCTTTCTTTTGGTTAAAACACTGAAATTTTATTTTTTACTGCCCCCTCCCTAACTTTAATAATAAAGGCTTGTGTTTTTTTGTTTTTTTTTATTAATAAACATGTCATACTTACTTGCTCTGTGCAATGCTTTTGCACAGAGCAGCCCTGATCGTTTTCTTGGGTCCCACCACTGGTGCTTCTGGCCCTTCCCCCTTGCCGAGTGCCCCTATAGCAAGAAGTTTTCTTTGGGCCGCTTGTGCATGCTTGCTCCCGAGCCACCTCTGTGTGTGTCCATAAGACACACAGAGCGCAGCTTAACCCTGCCCCTGCCCCCCGCTCCCTCCTCACTGCCTGCGATTGATGAAAATTATACCCCTATTGCATTTGGTGGGCAGTACCTCTGCCGTCCGTTACCCATTCAAGTTAAAGAAGTCACATCTAATTATATCTAACCCCTCGAGTGAAAACCAGGCAAGATGGGAAAGTCTTCGTAGGCTAAAGGTCAAATAGAAATAAAAGCCAAAACGAAAAAAAAAAAATTCTACGGCATGAATTTTTTGAACAGGGGAATCAGTCTAGTAGACTACTGGCATTTATAGCCAAACAAGATTTTGGCTATAATTTCTAAGATACAAAATGAACAGGGGATATTAGTTTGTACAATAGAAGAAATGTTTAAATGCTTCCACGAATACTATGTTAAAATGTATGCTACCTCATTAACATGCACAGAGGAGGATATAGTGGGGTATCTGGAGGAGGTAAAGTACCCCAAAATAACTACAGAAAATGCAAAATGAATGGATGAGGAGATCATGGAGGAAGAAGTAAGCGAAGCGATTACCTCGTTAGCAACGGGTAAATCCCCAGGTCCAGATGGGCTACCCCTAGAGGTGTATAGCCGATATGTAGACCCGATAGCTTGTTTGAATTTGGAAATGGATTTAAACAATGAGTAAAAATATTATATGTAACTCTGCGATCCAAGCTATTGATTAACGGTATACTGACCCCGTCAATTAATTTATTTAGGGGCATGAGGCAGGGATGTCCGCTATCTCCTCTTCTATTACAATTGAGTCACTGGCCCTATGATTTTGTCAGTCTGAAGAATATCAGGGGATAGAGATGGGCGATAGTATAGAACAGATTGGACTGTACGGAGACAATATAATACTGTATATGCGGGATACACAGAGCACCTTGGGGAAGGCTATGAATATAATAGACACGTTTGGCCAGTACTCAGGATTTAAGATTAACTGGCAGAAGTCTTTTCTTATGCCATTGTATCGAGAAATGGAAGCAGAGAAAATGATGGACACCCCACTTAAAATAGTGGACTCTTTTATGTATTTAGGAATCCACATAACAAGACAACCCTCGGCTGCATTGGCGGCCTATGTTTACCCATTGATGGAGTTTATTAAAGTCAAACTGAGGATTTGGAGTAAACTACCCCTGTCAGTGGTGGGAATAGGGCCGAAACAACTAATCGATTAATCGTCAACTAATCGATTATGAAATTAATCGATTACAATTTTCATAATCGATTAATCGGCCAGTAACATAATGGGGTTAAAAAAAAACTAAAATTAGCCCTTTATAGTACAAAAAGAACAAATCGCTACTGTAAATATTACTTTCACTGTCCCACAGTAAAAAATTAACCCCTTTCAGTAGCGATTATTTGCTTTTTTTGTACTAATATTAGTTTTTTTAACCCCATTATGTTACTAAACCTCTCAGGCCTGGGTCACTCCTCTGTGTTTTTTGGTGCTTTTTTCAGAAACTCACTACAGTTCATTTACATGGTTTCCTATGGGACACGTTCACATCCATGATTTTTTCAGCTGCTGCGCATTTGGAAAGGGCAAGGACTTTTTTTAACGCAAAACAGTGCTATTTTGTTTTTTTGGTTTAATATACTTCAATGGAGAAGCTGCAGAAAAGCATGTAATGTGTTTTTGAGGCAATTTGTGTTTTGTAATCTGCCCAACAACAAATTAGGCAAAAAAATGAAAAAATGCAAATCACAGCAAAATTACCTTTTTTTTTTTTTTACGTTTATTAACCGATTAGTCGATTAATCGAAACAATAATCGCCCAACTAATCGATTATAAAAATAATCGTTAGTTGCAGCCCTAGTGGGAAGAATACAATTTTATGAAAATGATCCTACTACCAAAATGTTTATATATCTTCTCACACTCCCCAGTGGTAGTGCCTAAAAAGTTTTTTTTTTAAATTTACTTCACAATTTATAAAAATGTATATGGGCTAAAGGTAGATGTAAAGTAAAGCTTACAACACTACAGTGCCCAAAGTTGGAGGCAGGGTTGGCGCTGCCAGATGTGTACTTGTACTATTTGGCAGGACAAATACGGTAAGACATTTTTGTAATTGGCTTACACAGGAACAAAGCCTGGGAGTATAGAAGCACCTGTTAAATATTCTACAGGTCGAGAATCTATTGATAGTATTAGAGGCAAGGCGTACACATATACCAAGGGTCAAGATCCGCATGCTCTCATTGGGTACGGTCAGTATGGTGGGAGGTCAAAAAATTTACAGATTTCAGTGACATCCCAGCTCAACTATCTCTGTGGGATAACCCCCTGTTCGAAGAACTGCATACATTTGAGGATAGTATATTTTGGAAGCAAAAAGGAATAGCAGCCCTGGAACAGGTATACCAAAACGGGAATATATGCTCATTTGATTATTTAAAAACACAATATTATTTAGTTGATAATTTTTTTTATAGATTTTTACAGTTAAGACATGCGTTAAGTGCCCAATTTGGTAGTAAAAGTACTGATATATCTAAGCTCCCCCTTATAGGAATATTGAGAACTCATGGACCAAAGGGATTAGTATCCAAGTTGTACACATATTTGATGCAGGCTAAGATACGAGATACTCTGCTTCAGATTAAGAGGAAGTGGCAAATGATATGTAGATCTATGACAGATGAGACCTGGAGGGAGGTGTGTAAATCACATTTGACAGTTTCACCCGCAAGTAATAATAGGTTGATACAGTTTTACATAGTACATCAGGTTTATCTCACACCATATATATTAAAGTGATTGTAAACCCAACCACACAACTTGCACCTACAGGTAAGCCTAGATTAAGGCTTACCTGTAGGTGCAAGAAATATCTCCTTAACCTACACGGTTAAGCAGATATTAGCTGAAAACGCTGCACCGATGTCTATGGCGCATGCGCGCTGTAGACAACGGCGCAGGCGCACTAGCGGGCACTAGCGGGCTTCATGAATGGGATCATGCCGACCCTGTGCGCATGTGTGTGACATCATCGCCGCTCTGGCCAATCACATCGCCGGAAGGCGGAGGGGGACAAGGAGCGCTTCGGAGGCTTCGATCTGAGGTAAGTGCCACATAATGAGCTAGTATGCATAGCATACTAGCTCATTATGCCTTTTTCTTGCAGGTGTAATTTTTTTTTTAATAAGCCTGATGGGGCGAACAGTAAATGCGGAATGTGCAAGGTGTCACCTACCACGGGCTGACTTCGAGCACGCAATGTGGTCTTGTCCGGGCATCAGTAGATACTGGAGACAGGTCCTGGATATACGGTCAGAAGTGATGGGAGGATGTGTCCCATTCACTCCAGAAATATGTCTGTTAGGACTGGTTGAGAGTCAGAGGTGGAATGGATATGCTAAGACCTGTTTACAGGAAGCTTTATTTATGGCACGCAAACAAATTGTGCTTGGATGGATGCAACAAACGCCTCCTTCAAAGGAACAATGGCTTGAAGCGTTAAATAAAATACTTCCATATGAGAAACTAATGTATGAGCATAGAGGAACACCCCAGAAATATCATAGAATCTGGGATGAGTGGTTAAACTCAGTTTTAACTCTTATGCCGTGTACACACGATCGGTTTTACCGATGAAAACAGTCCGATGGACTTTTCTCATCGGACAAACCGATCGTGTATGGGCCCCAAATGATAGCAAATTCCGATCGTCTGTGTGGAACTCCATCGGACAAAAAACCCACGCATGCTCAGAATCAAGTCGACGCATGCTCAGAAGCTTTGAACTTAATTTTTCTCGGCTTGTCCGAGTGCTTTACATCACAAAGTTTGGGACGGTCGGATTTTTGACTGATGGTGTGTAGGCAAGACTGATGGAAGTCAGCTTCATCGGATTTCCAATGGAAAACCCCATCGGATTAAAATCCATAGGAAATCCAATCGTCTGTACAGGGCTTAAGTGGTGAACAAGTATAAGAGGGGCACAGATAGAAGTGAATCCTGATTATTGGAATTCAGTAAAGAGGGGGGGATGGGGGTTACAACCAGGGTAATGGGGTATTTTGTATTTTGACTTGGGGTGGAATGGGGGGAGGAGTAGGGAGAGAAAGGTCCTCCACCCTCTCGCTAAGACTTTGTTTATCTCTATTTTCTTTTGTTTGTTTTTTTTTTTTGTTTGTTTTTTCAAGGTGGAATGTAATGTATAATGAATTTTTCTCCTTTTGTTGTGTGGTTTGCATTTATTAATACGAAAAGAAAAAGATTTAATGAAGAAATGCTATATTATTGATTGATGTAAATTCAGACTTATGAAAGAATAAAAAACGTATAATAATAAAAAAGAAAAAGAAAAAAGGGAGTTCACATCGGAACTGCCCAGCAACAGTGTGCAATGCATGTCACACAATGGTGTAGGCTTAAAGGGTTAAAACAGGCACTGAAGAGGCAACACATCACCACTGTGGATCAATCGCATTTCTGATGGGCGGCAAGGGCTGCCACAAGTTTGAACAAACCCTTACTGTGTTACCTAAGGAGGAACATCTATAAGAAGTCTTATTGTTCCTAATAGGACACACCAGGGTAGGGTGTATATTTTTATAAAAGTTTATCTTGAATTTCTTAATACCAAGTTAAAAATACTTGTGGGTGTTGGAGTGTGTGTATAGGAAAATAAAAACACAAAGTAGAAAACGTGAAAAAACAGGAAGATGACAATACAGATTAGAAACCTGGATAAGCTTGGATAAATACATACAGTATACATATTGTTAGATACGCCTGTTCAATTGCTTGGTAACACAAATTGCTAATCAGCCAATCACACGGCAGCAACTCGTGTCTAGATGCATTTAGGCATCTAGACATGGTGGAGGCGACTTGATGAGGTTCAAATGGAACATCAGAATGGGGAAGAAAGGAGAATTAAGTGACTTTAAACGTGGCATGGTTGTTGGTGCCAGACAGGCAGGTCTGAGTGCTTCAAAAACGACTGATCTACTGGGATTTTCACACACTACCGTCTCTAAGGTTTACAGAGAATGGTCCGAAAAAGAGAAAATATCCAGTAAACGGCAGTTGTAAATGCCTTGTTGATGTCAGAGGAGAATGGACAGACTGGTTCAAGATGATATAAAAGCAACAGTAACTCAAATAACTACTCGTTACAACCAAGGTATGCAGAATACCATCTCTGAACCTCGAATCACATCGAACCTTGAATCAGATGGGCTACAGCAGCAGAAGACCACACCGGGCGCCACTCCTGTCTGCTAAGAACAGGAAACTGAGACTACAATTCGCACAGGCTCACCAAAATTGGACAATAGAAGATTTAAAAAATAAATTAAAAAAATCGCCTGGTTTGATGAGTCTCAATTTCAGCTGCGACATTCAGATGGTAGGGTCAGAATTTAGCATAAACATGAAAGCATGGATCCATCCTGCCTTGTATCAACAGTTCAGGCTGGTGATGTAATAATGTGGCGGATATTTTATTTTCTTGGCACATTTTGGGCACCTTAGTATCAACTGAGCATTGTTTAAATGCCATGACCTGCCTTAGTATTGTTGCTGACCATGTCCATCCCTTTATGACTACAGTGTACCCATCTTCTGATGAATACTTCCAGCAGGATAATGCACCATGTCACAAAGCTCAAATCATCTCACCACTGGTTTCTTGAACAAGACAATGGGTTCACTGTACTCTAATGGCATCCACAGTCACCAGATCTCAATCCATTAGAGCAGGGATCTGCAATTAGCGGACCTCCAGCTGTTGCAAAACTACAAGTCCCTTCATGCCTCTGCCTCTGGGTGTCATGCTTGTGGCTGTCAGAGTCTTGCTATGCCTCATGGGACTTGTAGTTCTGCAGCAGCTGGAGGTGCGCTAATTGGATATCCCTGCAATAGAGCATATTTGGGATGTGGAGGAATGGGACATTTGCATCATGGATGTGCAGCCGACAAATCTGCAGCAGCTGGTTGTACATTTTTTGCTACTTCTCAGAGTCTATGAGTCAGCTGGCTCACTGAAACTAATGTGCTTGTGTTTCTGTCCTATCTCAGAGGCTGTTAAAGGATAAATAAGCCTAAGAACAAAAATGTAATATATTGCAGATTACCAGTCTATAGATGTGGTGGCAGCACTTATTTACATTTTTTAGACTAAGAATGTTTTAAGCATGTACAGAAAAGCATTCGTCACTTCCTGTGAGCTGAACTGAAAACAGACAATGTTATCTTCCTTCTGTAAACTACTTATCTCCCACTTCATATGTAATGGAGATGGGGAGACGTATATGCTTGAAGCCCAGTCTGAAGGACATCCATGACTCTTACTATAGATACAGTGGTGTGACACCCATGATACCCATGGACAGGAAGTGTGTTATTTTCAGGATCACCGGGTAAAAAATAAAGAAAAAAAAAAACAATGAAAAGAAAATGAATGCAGCCACCACATCAATGGACTAATAAACTGCAATAGAATTCACTTTTTAGTTTTTGGCGTTAGATATGCATTTAGGCTGAGTGACTGACTGTAAGTGTCTGCTCCCGCTAGTTACCAGTTACCAATTCTCCATTTATAATACAGATGATAGAGCAATCACGTAAAAATGTGAAATTCACATTACTAGTATAGGGTAAATACTAACAATAATTGCTTTCATTTTCATTTTGCTTTCATTTGTTTTCCCTTTGATGGGCACCATGGCTTTCAGATTTCTTTGATATGCCAACTATCAGATGGTGCTTGTCAACTGCAAAAACCAAACCTAGTTTGTATTCGACCCCTTTTACACTGGGGCATTTTTCAGGCGCTTTTGGGCTAAAAATAGCGCCTGTAAAGCGTCTGAAAAACGGCCCCCCTGCAGTCTCAGTGTGAAAACCTGAGTGATTTCACACTGAGGCGATGCAAGCAGCATCTTTGGATCGGTGAAGGAGCGGTGTGTACACCGCTCCTGCCCATTAAAATGAATGGGCAGCACGGCCGAACCGCCGGCAAAGCGCCGTCGCAGCGGTGCTTTGCGGGTGGTTTTAAAGCTCCCCATTAGCTAGTGGGGGTTAAAAGCGACCCACTAGCGCCCGAATACCTCCGCAAAAACGACGGCCGACGCCTCGGTGTGAAAGCACCCTAACTGATATCATTATGTTCAAATATTATGTATTATTTGTAATGTGACCTAAAAATTTAGTTTTTTCTAATTTTAGCTTAGGTTTACTGTCTCAATAAATACTCATAAGCTACCAGTGGTGGCTGGTGCTAAAAAAAAATTGGGGGGCGCAAACAGGAAGCCCCCCACCCCATCACTGGCTGTGCTGAGTGTGAATGGGGTTAAGACAGCCCAGAGCTGTACACATCTCCCCATTACATTCAAAAACAGCTCTTCCCTGCCTGCCTGCCCTGCATCCTCTGTACAACCCCTGACCTTCCATGACCCCCTCCCCTGCCCCACACCCGGACACTCACCGTGCTCCCGGCCCATTAGGTAAACAATCATCTTCCAGCAGACGGAGAAGGTTGGGGCCGGTGTCTTGTCGAGCTGGTTCCCCTATTGATATGGTTTCCCCCTTTACTGCGCAGGCGCTGCCGAACAGCTGTTAAAGCTCGGAGATTTCCGTCGGCTCGGCTTGCGCCTGCGCAGTCAAGAGGGAACCAGATCGATAGGAGGAAACATATGTTCGGCAGCTGTGGACGCGCTCGCCCCCCATGCTTCATTACACACGCCGCTTTATTATTCACGCCGCTCTATACAGCAAGGGGCAGCAAGCGGTGGATCAGATGTCATATTGAGCAGTGCGATTTGTTTGTTTATACACGCCGCTCTATACAGCAAGGGATGCATTTAAACCTATTAGTAATGGATCTGTTAGGCAGAGAAAGGGAGCCGCTCAGATGTAGATATCCTCCAAATGACCTCCTCCCAGCTACCAAGGGTGCAAGCAATGCAAGTATGAGCAAAACAGGAAAAGGATTTTTCTGGATAGCAGCACTCCAAGATAAAAAGCCTTTATTTCAAAAGTCCAGGAATCCAAAGCATACACTGCACATCACGACACACTGATCAAAAATTAGCTGACATGTTTCACATCAATTAATGCTTACTCATAGCTCAATTGATGTGAAACATGTCAGCTAATTTTTGATCAGTGTGTCGTGATGTGCAGTGTATGCTTTGGATTCCTGGACTTTTGAAATAAAGGCTTTTTATCTTGGAGTGCTGCTATCCAGAAAAATCCTTTTCCTGTTTTGCTAATGGATCTGTTAAACAGCGGATATCAGCCCCTTGCTGTATAGTGTGGCGTGTATAAACAAACAAATCGCACTGCTCAATATCACATCTGATCCGCCCCATGCTGTATACAGCGACGTGAATAATAAAACAGCGTGTGTAACTAAGCAACTGGAGCGAGAGCGTCTGCAGCTGCCGAACAGCTGTTAAACCTCGGCCATTTCTGTCGCCTCGGATTGCACCTGCGCAGTCAAGAGGGGGAACCATATTGATGGGAGGAACCAGATCGTCAGAACACCGCCTCTGGAGCACCGGGGCAGGGGATGAAGTCACAGCCCAAGAAAGAGTCGTCTGCTACTGGGGGGACTCTGAGCTTCCGCCACCCTCATCACTGGGGCCCCGGAGACCGCCACCACACACACCCGACAACCCTACTGCCATCTCTATGATACAATGCACTGATGTTGCTTCTCCTCCTGGCCAAAGAGGAAGTGGGTCCTGTATAGCTTTGTATTGTAACTGTACTTTCTGCCCTCATGTTGTAAAGCGCGGCGCAAATGGCGCTATATAAATCCTGTATAATAATAATAATAATTCTAATTACTCTTCTAATTACTCTTTTAAATGCAATACATGCCCACAATATACTTTACAGATATTTACCTTTCTCATTTGAATTATACTTGCCCCTTAAAAGAAAAAAAAGTGTGGATAACATTCATCAATTGAATGGATTCAGCATCAATCTGATGCTGCATTTGTCCCCCACTGCCTCTACACCTAAAACTGAGCGATCAAAGACAGCTGATCGTTTGGCTCTAGGTCTTCAGTGAGCAGATAGTGGCGACTGCTAGTCACTGGCTCTCTGCTCTACCCCTCCAGTGCTCAACCTTCTCTTCTGTTTAAAAGGGTTACTAAACCCTTGTTTTTTATTCATTTAAAAAAAAAAAAACATATCATACTTACCTCCACTGTGCAGTTTACAGCGCTCGCGGCTCCTTCTTGCATCTGTAAACCCCCAAGGAGAAGCGCTCTCCCAGGGGGTTACTGTGCGGGCGCGCTCCCGAGTCCAGCATTTGCGTCCATAGACACAGAATGCCCAGACTCGGCCCCACCCCTGGCGTTATTGAATTTGATTGACAGCAGCGGGAGCCTATGGCTGCGCTGCTATCAATCTATCCAATCAAGAGACGAGAACCCCGGGCAGAGAGGTAGAGTATGTCTCTGCCGTGGGAACGAATGGGCTCAGGTGAGTAAAACGGGGTGCTGCTGAGTGACAGAAGTTTTCACCTTAATGCATAGGATGCATTGAAGTGAAAAACCATGAGGGTTTACAAATCCTTTAAAGCACCTTCCCCACGGTGAGTCGCTTGCTCGGCACTGCTGCCATTCACAGAAAAGCTTGTATTTTTCAATGAATACAAGGGGGTTGATTTGCTAAAACTGGAGAGTGCCAATCTTCTGCAGCTTAGTCTTCATGTGCACTGCTGCTGGTAAACAGACGTTTAGGAGCAGTTGGGCGTTTTTTTCAGCTGCCCCTGAACTCTCCTCCAGGTTATCTTATCAGTACATATACACAGGGTCGTTTCTAGTCGTTTATAGTCGTTTCTAGGCAGTTAGGTTTAGAAGCATTTTTTGGAAAGCAGAAAAAATGCGTTCAGGACAGATGTTCAGAGGCATTTGAAACGCCAAATGCCTGTAACAGCTTGTAAACACTTTTAAACGTGTGTAAACGTGGCAATTCACATTTAGCTGCGTTTCGTTTACAGGCGTTTAATGGAGATACATTTTTGACTATTTGAAAAAAAAAAAAAACGCTCCTAAATGCAAACGCGGCATGTAAACGCGGCAAAACTGAGGTTTTTAAACATTGTTTACCATCTGTCAAGTTAAATCGTTCAGGGGAGATTTTAAAGCATCCCGTGTACATTAAGCCTAAGGCCCCATGTACACTGCTGCTGCGTTCAGAGGTTATGTTATCTTATGTGTACATGTACACAGGTTTGTTTACTGTCGTTTTTAGGCAGTTGCGTTTATAGGCCTTTTTTTGAAGGCAAAAAAATCAGTTCAGATGCCAAAGTTTCCGACGTTTCAGACGCCAAACGCAGTAACCCAAGTTTAGCAGCATTTCGTTTATAGGCGTTTTTTGGCCATTTTTTTTAAACGCTTCTAAACGCAAACGCGGCTAAACGCAGCATGTAAACGTGGCAAAACGGACGTTTTAAACATGGGTTACTATCTGTCAAGTTAAATCGTTCAGGAGAGGTTGTAAAAAAACATCCTGTGTACATGGAGCCTAACTCTATAGACATGCCTGATTTCCCCTCACCCGACATCCTCAGAGATTGCTTATCTAATTTAGAGAAAGGTTTTGTACAGTTCAAAGAACAGCTTCAAAGACAGTTAGGTGACAAAAATGTAAATGACCAGCTGAGGGAAGAGCTGAACACACTTAAAGTTGATTACAAGTCTGTCCCATTAGAAATTTGATCTACAATGCAACAGCTACAACAAGAAAATGCTCAATTGATTAAGAGATAATGATACTAAAATCACAAATGATGCTCAACAATAAGGCTACTTTCACACTGCCAGCGCGTGGGCATTGGCGGTAAAGCTATACCGTAGTTTTTTGCGGCGCCATTCGGCTGCTAGCGGGGTGTTTTTAACCCCCGCTTGCGGCCGAAAAAGGGTTAAAGCTGCCTGCAAAGTGCCGCTGCAGCTGCGCTTTGCCAGAGGTTCAGCGACGCTGCCCATTGATTTCAATGGGCAGGGGTGCTTTCGGAGCGCTGTATACACCGCTCCGACAGCGTCTCAAAGATACGGCTAGCAGGACTTTTTTTACCGTCCTGCCAGCTCACCGTTCCAGTGTGGAGTGAAAGGAGAATGAAAGGAGAGGCTCTTTCAGGGAGCTTTGCAGGCACTATTTTTAGCGCTATAGCGCCTGCAAAGCACCTCAGTGGGAAATTAGCCTAAGGAAAGGGAATTAAAAGGGATGGTCTGTACAGACAAGGTGCCCATCAACATGCATCAGTCTAGTGAAACTCATCAACTCCCAAAAATTAAAGCCTGGTACACACGGCCGAGAATCTCGTTGTTAAAAAGATGTTGTTTTTTACGACGAGATCCTTGGACAAGAAACTTGTCCCGGCCGAGTGTACACACGCTCATTTCAAAGAACCCGCGGTTCTTTGAATGGAGCGTACGCGGTGACGTCATCGAATACGACGAGCATGCGCTCGTCACATTCGATGCCGTCGCCGCCATCTTGGTTCACCCTACCTATGCCTAGGAAGCTACCACACATGCGTCAAAGTCATTTCGAGCATGCGCGGGCTTCCCGGCGAACAGGTAAGTGTACACACACTCAATTTTCTCGTCGAGAAACAGGCTGACGAGAATCTCGACGAGAAAATAGAGAGCAGGTTCTCTATTTTCTCGTTGAGATTCTTGTCGCTTTTCTTGACGAGAAACCATACACACGAACGAATTTCTCGGCAAGAAATCTCTGCCAGCAAGTTTCTTGCTGGTTCTTGCCGAGAAACTCGGTCGTGTGTACGAGGCTTTAACATTGCAAAACCCAGCAACAGCCAAGACAACTCAAATAATCCTGAATCCCCAAACAAACCATTATCAAACCACAAGAACAGGCAACAAACTCCTGAAATTGTTTTAATAATAGACTCAAATGGGAAATAACCTAATACTAAATGGCTCTTCCCAGGAACAAGAGTCTCCAAAATTCACTGTTCAACAATTGAACAGGCAACAGGAGTATTTCATTAACCCCAAACATATAATCATACACGCAGGCACAAACAATATCCAGGAACAAAAGGAAGTTATCGCTGACAAACTACTCCAACTAACAGACTGCACAACAAAAATTCCCACAGTCCAAAGTAGTGCTGTCCTCCCTTCTTCCAAGGAGAGACATATGAAACAACATAATCAAACAAATCAACACAGAGCTGGCAGACAAAACCAAATCAAAGCCTTCCATTCACCTAGCAAAACACCATTCTATAATGCCCCAACACCTCAACAAACAATAAACATCTGAACAAACAAGTGGTCAGCCACCTAGCAAGAAAATTCAAAGACATCGTTCTTGAGAACTCACAACCCTGAACCTGGCACAAACCATTCTCAGACAGACACAATTACAACTGCAACACCCCAAACCTCACCACTAATTCAATGCAACAATACACTCAGCTAAAAGACAGTGCCACCAAGATGGCAAGAATGGAGGAAACCACCCGCCCCAAGATGGACGTTAAGATCACCACAAAGCAGAGAACTGGAGAAGATAAGAACTCTCCTCAGCACATTATACAATAAAATAATGTGACTGAGCTCAAAAAGCAAAAAAACACAATGACAACCTCTCATAATCCGGTTTGTCCCAGGCAATTTACTCATTACAAGGTATGCAAACACAAAATGACATCATTAGTAATCAGTAGCTGGAACATCCAGGGTCTGAAAGCTTCAGCCTTCAGATCCAAAGTAAATTATCCAAATTTCAAAGAAAGACTACATGAGACGGACATACAAAGCCTCCTGGAAACATGGACCTGGGCACAGGACAAACCACTAGTACCTACTGGACATAGGGAATTATCTGTCCCAGCACAGAAGGATAAAAACATCAAACATAGTTGGTGCTCAGGAGGAATACTAGTCTGATATAAGGAGGAGCTACATGAAAACATCAATGCAATCAAAAAAGGAGAGAGTCACATCTGGATAGGAATAAGCAGGTCCACCCTCGCCTCTCAATCTGACATCTACCTGTGTGCAGCATACATTGCCCCAACAGAGTCACCATATTTCAGACCAGACACCTAATAGGTCCTACACAGTGAGGTCATCTACTTCCAATCCCTGGGACAAGTGCTCATCCTTGGAGACCTCAATGCTAGGACAGGAAGGGAAAAGGACTATATAAGTTCTGATGGCAACACGTACATACTGGGCCATGCAAATTATGGTCATGAGTTGATACAGAGTAACAGCTATGACAGTACAATCAACAAAAATGGAAGAAAGCTGGTGAATCTGTGTCGCAGTCTGGGCTATACATCCTCAATGGCCATACCAAGGGACTCTCTAGGAAGGTAAACTCCCACATAGGCAGCGGTGTGGTAGACTAGGCCACCACAGATATGAACCCTGCACTCAATGGCTTTACAGTGACCCCACAAACACACCTGTCAGACCACAACCCCATATTGCTATATTATTAAATCTTCAAACAAACCACCTCCAAAACTCCACCAGGCTTCTTTCTGCAACCTGCCACCATCATTTAAAATGGTCCAAAGAGTCTACCATAAAATACAGAGAGGTAACAGACAGACCCGACATCAAAAAAGAGGTTGAAAACTCCAAGTCATTGCTTTGGAAGTTAAGTCCATGAGGTGTGAACCAGGCAGCAAAGGACTTCCACAAATTAATATACACCATTGCAGAAAAAGCCCAGATGAGAAAAGTCAACTACAAGAAACCACCCAACAAAGAATCCAATTAATGGTTTGACAAGGAATGCAAAGCGTTAAGGAACACCTTACAGCTAGTCTCCAATAACAAACACAGAGACCCTGACAACACTGACCTAAGGATAGCCCATGGCACCCTACAGAAGAAATACAAACATACCCTTAAAAAGAAAAAAACAAATCTTAATTTCCAACAATCTACAACAGTTAGAGGTAAATATAGAAGAATATTGATTGGCTCAGCACCCAGGAAAAACACCCTCCACATCCAAAACGACTTTAAGAAACTCTACAAAGATATTCCAAAAGTGGTGCTAACTGTAGAACAAAAACACATCAAAAGACTAAATGATATGGAGGGAAAAAAAAATCAAAGACTTCCAAAACCCCTTAGCCGGTCACACACGAGAAATAATGGAGAAAATTTAACACCAGCCAGTGGGATGGATAAAATCCTGCCAGAGATGATTAAACATGGCTCCCCAGATGTACATGCTGCAATATGTAAACTGTTCAATCTGGTCCTGAGTGCTGGTTACTACTCTAAAGTATGGAACCAAGGCCTCATAACACCCATCCATGATGGAGACCAGTATGATCCAGCCAACTACAGAGGGATGTGTCAGCAGCACACTAGGGAAACTATTTAACAGTATCTTCAACAAACGGATTCTCAACTTCCTGACACAACATAACGTCCTCAGCAGAAGTCAGGCAGGGTTCATGCAATACCACCGCACCACAGACCACATCTACACACTGCACAGTCTCAACAAGGACCATGTCCACAATACAAAACATAGGAAGATATTCGCCTGCTTTGTGGACTTTAAGAAGGCTTTTGGCTCACTGTGGCACCCAGGCCTGTTTATCAAACTATTGGAGAGTGGAATCGGAGGGAAAACATATGATGTTATCAAGAGTTCTTATACAGAGAACAGCTGCATAAAGGTGAATGGGAAAAGAACAGAACACTTCTGGCAGGCCCGTGGAGTCAGACAGGGCTGCAGCCCAAGTCCAACCCTCTTCAACATCTACATCAATGAACTGGCTGCAGCTCTAGAATCCTCCCCAGCACCAGGACTGACTCTACATGACACTGAGGTGAAGTTCCTGCTGTATGCGGATGACCTCCTACTTCTGTCACCAACAGAGAAAGGCCTACAAGACAGCCTGGAAGTGCTGGAGAAATACAGTGCCACATGGGCATTACCTATAAACTCAAGCAAAACAAAAAGCATGGTCTACCAAAGAAAGAACACAGAAAGAACAAATAAAGAGCCCTTCCTTTACATTAAGCAGCAGCATTCTTGATGAAACCAACAGCTACACATACTGTACCTCGGCCTACAAATTAACAAATCAGGAGTTTAAAGGGGTTGTAAAGGTTTGTTTTTTATTTTCTAAATAGGTTCCTTTTAAGCTAGTGCATTGTTGGTTAACTTATCTTTTCCTTTGATTTCCTTTCTAAATGTTTTTTTTCTTTGTCTGAATTTCTCACTTCCTGTAAGCTTGCCCCCATCATCCGAGCCAATCTGGCTGGGGGTTAGCCAGCGTGCTCGCCCCTTCCCTTGGCACTAAATCCCTGCGGGGAGACGCTGTGAATGTTCACAGCGTCTCCCCACAGGGATGTAGTCCCAAGGGAGGGGGCGAGCATGCTGACTAACCCCAAGCCAGAACGGCTCGGATGATGGGGGCAAGCTTACTGAGGAGGAACAGGAAGTGAGAAATTCAGACAAAGAAAAAAAACATTTAGAAGGGAAATCAAAGGAAAAGATAAGTGAACAAACAATACACTAGCTTAAAGGAACCCATTTAGAAAATAAAAAACGAACCTTTACAACCCCTTTAAGCCAGCCATAGAGACACTAAAAGACAAGGCATGCAGAGCCTTCTATGCCATCAGAAGACAACTGTACCTCCTAAGAAATTTGTAGAAGTCTGGCTTAGAATCTTTGATAGCGTTATCACCCCAATATTATGGCAGTGAAGTTTGGGGTCCTGTCACCTTCCCAGACCATTACAAATGGGACTCCAGCCGGCCAGAAATATTGCAAACACCTCCTCCAAGTCCATCGTAGCACCTCCAACAGTGCTTGTCGGGTCCAAGCTGGGCAGATTTCCCTTACTTCTCGCAGTACAGAAAAGGGCACTATCATACTGGGATCACCTACAAAATAGCAGTCCCAACTCATACCACCATAAGGCCCTACTGACCAACAAGGACCACTCCAAGCCGTGTGGGCTGCAACAACTTATTAGTGCCTTGTCTATCCCTAAACCCCAACAATTTAGCCTGACAAAATCTCACATTAAAAACCTAATGCATGGTTTCAAAGAAAAATATGTTGGAGAATGGAGAAATGAAATAATAAACTTCAAGTAACTGCAGAGAGACTACAAACTGGCCCTGTTCCTGGAGGTGCTACAAGACCCCAAAGACAGACAGACCCTGAGCCTGTACAGACTGAGTGCCCACAACCTGGAAATCGAATAAGGATGGCACAGACACACCTACAAGCTAGGGGAGAGTAGACTGTGCCAGAAATGTGACCAGGGGGTCCTGGAGGATGAGGACCACTTCCTGCTACATTTCCCCAATTACTCAGAAAACTCAAAATTTTACTGGGAGAAGAGGAGCCAATGGTGAAAATAGCTGCCCAATAGGTCATAGCATGTCACAGACTGCGATATGAAAAACAGAGGACTTAAAAATCCTTTACACTGACTTACCCCCATTACCCTTTCTTATACAAACTCAACTGCTTTGGCAATGCTAAAATATATTTGGTCCAATAAAGCTTAAATTGAAGAGAGGGGGAAGGGGAGAGAGAGAGAGAGAACAAGAGAGAACGAGAGAGAACGAGAAGAAAGAGAGAGAAAAGAGAGAAAAGAGAGAGAGCAAAGAGAGAGAGAGCAAAGAGAGAGAGGGAGAAAAGAGAGAGGGAGAAAAGAGAGAGAGAGGGGGAGAGAGAGAAAAGAGAGAGAGGGAGAGAGAGAAAAGAGAGAGAGAGAAGAGAGAGAGGGAGAGGGGGGAGAAAAGAGAGAGAGAGGGAGAGAGAGAGAAAAGAGAGAGAGAGAGAAAAGAGAGAGAGAAAAGAGAGAAAAGAGAGAGAGAGAAAAGAGAGAGAGAGAGAAGAGAGAGATAGAAAAGAGAGAGAGAGAAAAGAGAGAGAGAGAGAAAAGAGAGAGAGAGAAAAGAGAGAGAGAAAGGAGAGAAAAGAGAAGAAGAAAAAAAGAGAGAAAAGAGAAAGAAAATAGAGAGAGGAATGAAAGAAAGAAAAGAGAGGGAGAGAGAGAAAAGAGAGATAGGAGAGAAAAGTGAGAGAAAAGTGAGAGAAAGGAGAGAGAGAAAAGAGAGAGAGAAAAGAGAGAGAGAGAGAGAAAAGAGAGAGAGAGAAAAGAGAGAGAGAGAGAAGAGAGAGAGGGAGAAAAGAGAGAGAGAGAAAGAGAGAGAGAGAGAGAGAAGAGAGAGAGAAGAGAGAGAGAGAGAGAAGAGAGAGAGAGAGAAAGGAGAGAAAAGAAAAAGAGATAAAAGAAGAGAGAGAGAGAAGAGAGAGAAAAGAAGAAGAGAGAGAGAGAAAAGAAGAGAGAGAGAGATTTGCACAAGTAGTAAGGAATATATTTATGAATTCTATTCAGGCGGTATGACATTGTAATTCATGCGATATAAATGAGTTTCTTCTGATTCAGTAAAATGACTTTCCATAGTAAATTGTGATGTGATCCATGTCCCTGTGACTGTCATGCCTCCACAGATGAATCTAGCAGTAGTATTGTCGGGATCCCTCTATAGTAACACACGTTTGTTAAGTGCTCCTAACTCTGCGCTGTATATGTCAATGGATCAGAGTTTAGGGATCGATGTTCGGTGATCTCTATGAACACAGCAATGATCGGCATGGATCGCTATGACAGACAAGTATTACAAAGCCTGCAGCTGACTCCGTCCATCAGGACTATTCTGTTCAGGGACAGAGTAGCAGCAGAATAAACATGTAGGTGAACTTACATTGGCTCCCTTGTGTAGAAGTTCCTCCACCATGGCTCTCCCGATGCCCTGAGCAGCTCCAGTGACCAGTGCCACCTTTCCATTGGCATACATGTTGGTAGTGGTGGTGGTAGTAGCGGTAGTAGTAGTAGTGGTAGTAGTGCTCCGTACAGCGGTGCCTGTCCTCCTCCTCTCCTGGACTGAGCTGTGTGTTCTCTCTCCTCTCCTCTCCTCCGATGTGTCTAGGAGTGGGCGGGCACAGGGCTGCTTCTAGGTAACCTGGATCCGTCTCCCTTACCTGCCCTTTAACTCTTTCCCCTCATCTCTCCCCACTCCCACCTTCCTCTGGTTAGACCTCGCCTGTCCTCCTCTATTATATCAATCATCGCACATTATCTTCCATTTCCTCGGCTTCTGCTCAGGCTGATCTGTGATTCAGTCTCTGGTCTCCCCAATGATTATTTCAGCAATGACAGCAAAGACACAATGGTGCCAACTTTACTGAGCACAGCAGTGCCACTGCCAGGAGGATTCCGAAGATATTCCAATTTCTAGAGCTGCCTTTTCATGGTGACTATGTATTGATTTACACCGATCAGCCATAACTTTATGGCCAATGACAGATACATGTGACATTAAAGTATTGTTTCTCTTTCTTTTAATAACAAAAACGTTAAACATGCCTGTTATGTGTAATAATTTTGCACAGAACAGCCACTGTCCTCCTCTTCTGGGGTCCCCTGCCAATGATATGGCTCCTCCTGCCTTTGAGTGGTGGACTGCGCACTAGTCTCTGCTTGGGTGACAGAGGATGAGAAGGATGAGGACGGTTTAGTATGCCAGTCCACCACCTCCTCTGCATGCTGTGGCTGGATAGCACGGGCAACATCACTAAACAGAGGCAATGATGCCCTGCCCAAGGACTGACCATGTCTACCTTTTCCTGTGGGCACAGATGCTGCTGGCCCCCTCACAATACCATGGGGAAGTCTGCCTCTTCTTGCTGTCCTCCCAGACATGGGAGGGGGGTGCTTATTATCAAAATGTAATAGAGAAGGGAAAATGTGTACTTGGATGCACTTTAATCAATAGAAAATGGTGTTTGGTGCACTTTAACTTGAGTACTCACTACACAGGCACACTCCACTGACACACTACAATATACTGCAGTAAAACTGCACTGACGCACCTCAATATACTGCAGTAAAAGTACACTAACACAGCTCAATATACTGCTGTAAAACTGCACTAACACTTAAACATACTGCAGTAAAACTGCATTGACACACCTCAATATACTGCAGAAAAACTGCACTACCGCACTTCAACATACTGCAGTAAATCTGCACTGACAGACCTCAATATACTGCAGTAAAAGTTCACTAATGCAATTCAATATACTGCACTAACACACCTCAATATACTGCAGTAAAACTGCACTAAGGCAGTTCAACATACTGCAGTAAAACTGCACTGACACACCTCAATATACTACTGTAAAACTGCACTAAAGCACTTCAATATACTGCATTAAAAGTGCACTGATGCACTTCAATATACTGCTATTAAACTGTACTAACACACTTCAACATACTGCAGTAAAACTGCACTGACACACCTCAATATACTGCAGTAAAACTGCACTGACGCACTTCAATATACTGATGTAAAACTGCACTAACACCTCAAACTACTGCAGTAAAAGTGCGCTAACATACTTAATTATACTGCAGTAAAAGTGCACTGACGCACTTCAATATACTTCAGTAAAACTGCACTAACACACTTCACTATACTGCAGAAAAACTGCACTGGTGCACTTCAATATACTGCAGTAAAACTGTACTAACCCAACTTCAATATACTGCTTTAAAACTGCACTGACACACCTCAATATACTGCAGTAAAAGTGCACTAGCACACTTCAATATACTGCAGTAAAACTTCATTAACACATCTCAATATACTGCAGTAAAACTGCACTAACACATTTTAATATACTGCTGTAAAACTGTACTAACGCTCTTCAATATACTGCTGTAAATCTGCACTGACACACCTCAATATACTGCAGTAAAAATGCACTAGCGCACTTCAATATACTGCATTAAAACTGCACTAACACACCTCAATATACTGCAGTAAAAGTGCACTAATGCACTTCAATATACTGCAGTAAAACTGCACTAACGCACTTCAAAATACTGCAGTAAAACTGCACTGACGCACTTCAACATACTGCAGTAAATCTGCACTGACAGACCTCAATATACTGCAGTAAAAGTTCACTAATGCAATTCAATATACTGCACTAACACACCTCAATATATTGCAGTAAAACTGCACTAAGGCACTTCAACATGCTGCAGTAAAACTGCACTGACACACCTCAATATACTACTGTAAAACTGCACTAATGCACTTCAATATACTGCAGTAAAAGTGCACTAATGCACTTCAACCTACGAAAAACTGCACTGACTCACCTCAATATACTGCAGTAAAACTGCACCAACATACTTTAATATACTGCATTAAAAGTGCACTAACACAATTCAATATACTGCAGTAAAACTGCACTTCAGTATACTTGAGTAAAACTGCACTAACACGCCTCAATATACTGCAGTAAAAGTGCACTAACGCACTTCAATATACTTCTGTAAAACAACACTGACACACCTCAATATATTGCAGTAAAACTGCACTAACACACTTTAATATACTGCTGTAAAACTGCACTAACGCACTTAAATATACTGCTGTAAAACTGCACTGACACACCTCAATATACTGCAGTAAAAGTGCACTAGCGCACTTCAATATACTGCAGTAAAACTGCACTGACACACCGCAATATACTGCAGTAAAAGTGCACTAGCGCACTTCAATATACTGCAGTAAAACTGCACTAACATACCTCAATATACTGCAGTAAAACTGAACTAACACACTTTAATATACTGCTATTAAATTGTACTAACGCACTTCAATATACTGCTGTAAAACTACACTGACACACCTCAATATACTGCAGTAAAAGTGCACTAGCGCACTTCAGTATACTTCAGTAAAACTGCACTAACGCACTTCAATATACAGCAGTAAAACTGCACTAATGCACTTCAATATACTGCATTAAAAGTGCACTGATGTACTTCAATATACTGCTATTAAACTGTACTAACGCAGTTCAATATACTGCATTAAAAGTGCACTAACACAATTCAATATACTGCAGTAAAACTACACTAATGCACTTCAGTATACTTGAGTAAAACTCCACAAACACACCTCAATATACTGCTGTAAAACTACACCGGTACACCTCAATATACTGCAGTAAAAGTGCACTAACCCATGTCAAAATACTGCAGTAAAATTGCACTAACGCACTTCAATATACTGCAGTAAAAGTGCACTGACGCACTTCAATATACTGCAGTAAAAGTGCACTGACACACCTCAATATACTGCAGTAAAAGTGCACTAGCGTACTTCAATATACTGCAGTAAAACTGCACTAACACACTTTAATATACTGCTATTAAACTGTACTAACGCACTTCAATATATTGCTGTAAAACTGCACTGACACACCTCAATATACTGCAGCAAAAGTGCACTAGCGCACTTCAATATACTGCAGTAAAACTGCACTAAAGCACTTCAATATACAGCAGTAAAACTGCACTAACGCACATCAATATACTGCATTAAAAGTGCACTGATGCACTTCAATATACTGCTATTAAACTGTACTAACACACTTCAACATACTGCAGTAAAACTGCACTGACACACCTCAATATACTGCAGTAAAACTGCACTGACGCACTTCAATATACTGCTGTAAAACTGCACTGACACCTCAAACTACTGCAGTAAAAATGCGCTAACATACTTAATTATACTGCAGTAAAAGTGCACTGACGCACTTCAATATACTTCAGTAAAACTGCACTAACACACTTCACTATACTGCAGAAAAACTGCACTGGTGCACTTCAATATACTGCAGTAAAACTGGACTAACACACTTCAATATACTGCAGTAAAACTGCACTTTAATATACTGCTGTAAAACTGTACTAACCCAACTTCAATATACTGCTTTAAAACTGCACTGACACACGTCAATATACTGCAGTAAAAGTGCACTAGCACACTTCAATATACTGCAGTAAAACTGCATTAACACACCTCAATATACTGCAGTAAAACTGCACTAACACATTTTAATATGTTGCTGTAAAACTGTACTAACGCTCTTCAATATACTGCTGTAAATCTGCACTGACACACCTCAATATACTGCAGTAAAAATGCACTAGCGCACTTCAATATACTGCATTAAAACTGCACTAACACACCTCAATATACTGCAGTAAAAGTGCACTAACACACTTCAATATACTGCAGTAAAAATGCACTAATGCACTTCAGTATACTTGAGTAAAACTGCACAAACACACCTCAATATACTGCTGTAAAACTACACCGGTACACCTCAATATACTGCAGTAAAAGTGCACTAACCCATGTCAAAATACTGCTGTAAAACTGTACTAACCCAACTTCAATATACTGCTTTAAAACTGCACTGACACACCTCAATATACTGCAGTAAAAGTGCACTAGCACACTTCAATATACTGCAGTAAAACTGCATTAACACACCTCAATATACTGCAGTAAAACTGCACTAACACATTTTAATATGTTGCTGTAAAACTGTACTAACGCACTTCAATATATTGCTGTAAAACTGCACTGACACACCTCAATATACTGCAGCAAAAGTGCACTAGCGCACTTCAATATACTGCAGTAAAACTGCACTAAAGCACTTCAATATACAGCAGTAAAACTGCACTAACGCACATCAATATACTGCATTAAAAGTGCACTGATGCACTTCAATATACTGCTATTAAACTGTACTAACACACTTCAACATACTGCAGTAAAACTGCACTGACACACCTCAATATACTGCAGTAAAACTGCACTGACGCACTTCAATATACTGCTGTAAAACTGCACTGACACCTCAAACTACTGCAGTAAAAATGCGCTAACATACTTAATTATACTGCAGTAAAAGTGCACTGACGCACTTCAATATACTTCAGTAAAACTGCACTAACACACTTCACTATACTGCAGAAAAACTGCACTGGTGCACTTCAATATACTGCAGTAAAACTGGACTAACACACTTCAATATACTGCAGTAAAACTGCACTTTAATATACTGCTGTAAAACTGTACTAACCCAACTTCAATATACTGCTTTAAAACTGCACTGACACACCTCAATATACTGCAGTAAAAGTGCACTAGCACACTTCAATATACTGCAGTAAAACTGCATTAACACACCTCAATATACTGCAGTAAAACTGCACTAACACATTTTAATATGTTGCTGTAAAACTGTACTAACGCTCTTCAATATACTGCTGTAAATCTGCACTGACACACCTCAATATACTGCAGTAAAAATGCACTAGCGCACTTCAATATACTGCATTAAAACTGCACTAACACACCTCAATATACTGCAGTAAAAGTGCACTAACACACTTCAATATACTGCAGTAAAAATGCACTAATGCACTTAAGTATACTTGAGCAAAGGTGAACTAACACACTTCAATACACTGCAGTAAAACTACACTAACACACTTCAATATGCTGCTGTAAAACTGCACTGACACACCTCAATATACTGCAGTAAAAGTGAACTAACGCACGGCAATATACTGCAGTAAAAGTGCACTAACACATTTCAATGTACTGCAGTAAAAGTGCACTGACACACTTCAATATACTGTAGTAAAAGTGCACTAACGCACTTTAATATACTGCAGTAAAAGTGCACTGACACATTTCAATATACTGTAGTAAAAGTGCACTAAAGCAATTCAATATACTGCAGTAAAAGTGCACTGACGCAATTTAATATACTGCAGTAAAAGTGCACTAACACACTTCAATATACTGCAGTAAAACTGCACTAACGTACTTCAATATACTGCAGTAAAACTGCACTAACGCACTTCAATATACTTCAGTAAAAGTGCACTAATGCACTTCAATATACTGCAGTAAAAGTGCACTAACTCACTTCAATATACTACAGTAAAACTGCACTTCAGTATACTTGAGTAAAAGTGCACTAACGCACTTTAATAAACTGCAGTAAAAGTGCACTAACGCAATTTAATATACTGCAGTAAAACTGCTCTAACGCACTTGAATATACTGCAGTAGAAGTGCACTAACGCACTTCTATATACTGCAGTAAAACTGCACTGACGCACTTCAATATACTGCAGTAAAAGTGCTCTATGCACTTCAATATACTGCAGAAAACTGCACTAATGCACTTTAGTATACTTGAGTAAAAGTGCACTAATGCAATTCAATATACTGCAATAAAAGTGCACTATGCACTTCAATATACTGCAGTAAACTGCACTAATGCACTTTAGTATACTTGAGTAAAAGTGCACTAATGCAATTCAATATACTGCAGTAAACCTGCTCTGACACACTAAACTGACACTACAGTCAGAGGCGTTGCTAGGGGGGTGCGGGGGGTGCGGTCCGCCCCCGGGTGACACCCGCTAGAGGGGTGACACCCTCTTTTTTTTTTTTTTTTTTTTTTTTTTTTTATTTTTTATTTTTTTTTTTTACAGCTGACCCATTCATTGATTAATTTCACCCCGCTGGGCTGGAAGCCTGGAACAACACCTCCAGCGCCGCGGCCGCGCCTGGTGTGTGTCCTCCGGCTCCTTATTCTTCCTATTCCTAAATTCCAATGTCATGGACATAAAGTCTGCAAAGTACTTTGGAATCATGTTTGATAGCACACCCGACATATCACATACTGACCAGATGTCCGAAGTGATCAGATATGTGAACATCAAGAATAGGAAAGTTGAAGTAAAAGAAGTGTTTCTAGGATTTTTCCCTTTAAAGGGGAAAAAAGCTGCTGATCTCAGTGTGGATATCTTTAAAAAATTAGAGAGTGATGGACTGGACATAATGATGTGTCGTGCTCAGGGTTATGATAATGCTGCTACTATGGCTGGAATTCATGGAGGTGTACAATCCATTATTAGGGAAAAAAACAAAAAAGCGATTTTTAATGGCTGTGTGGACCATTCACTGAACTTGTGCGGTCAGCACTCTTTTGCTGAGAATGCTTCATGTGTGACATTTTTTGGAACACTTCAGTCAATGTTTTCTTTTTTTGCTGCTTCCACCCATCGATGGGATGTGTTAATTCACCATACTGGAGTGTCAGTGAAAAGATTATCAACAACACGCTGGAGTGCTCATCATGCTGCAGTTAAGCCAGTAAAAGAAAAATTGAATATGTTTGTGTCTGCAATCGAAGCGCTTTGTGATCCTTCTGAAAATATGGACACAAGAGGAGCAGCAGAATGTCTACTGCCTGCTGTCTGTGATTTTACGTTTTTGTGCTACCTATACTTCTGGGGTGATGTACTTCAAGAAGTTGATGTTACACAACAGTACCTGCAGACCAAAGGCTTAAGTCTGGACAAGGTGGTGACAAAGCTAGAGTCACTAAGACTTTTTCTGTTTGAAGAGCGCAGTCACCTAGTGGAACATGCAATTAAGCAGGCACATTTAAAATCTAAAGAATATGGAATTGCCGTAGAGAGAAGAGCCAGGTTTAAGAAGAGGATGGCAGGGGAACAGGCACGTGATGCTGGAGGCATAAGTCTACAAGACGAGAACAAGAGGGCAATGCTTGAGTGCATTGATCGCTTCCATTCTGAACTCCAGATCAGATTAAGAGCCATCATGGAAGTTGCAGCCATGTTTGAGGCTGTTCAAGCAAAGAGTCTCATATATGAAACTGAAGAAACATTAAAGGTGTCCATTCCAAAACTGACCACTTTTTATGACGAAATATCTGAGAGTGAGCTGTTAATGGAAATACCCAGACTGAGGAGACATCTCAAAGCAGCCAAGATCAACCTAGAAGAAGTCAAAGATTGGTCGGCTTTACAAGTTTTGACCTTCATAGCAGAATGGGACTTCATTGAATCTCTTCCAACCCTTTCACTATGTCTAAAAATATTTCTGACAATCTGTGTGTCTGTGGCTTCATGCGAGAGGAGCTTTTCAAAGTTGAAGCTGATAAAAAACTATTTGCGTTCAACGATGGGACAGGCAAGGCTTTCTGATCTTGCAATATTATCAGTTGAAAGTGAACTAGCGAAATGTATTGATTTTGATGATGTTGTTCACAATTTTGCAGCTGTCAAGGCTAGAAAAGCAAAGTTTTGATTTAGATGTTAACTAAATGCTTTCATATTTGTTCCTGTTTTTGTGTTATTTATTTATTAATTCAGTAAAGTTTAAAGTTAAAATAAATACAGTTCTTTAACAGTTTAAGCTTTGATTTCTATTATTTTCATATGATTTTGTTATTCAAATTTGCTAGTTGATTGATAGTTATTAACGGCACTACTGTTGCCAATATATGCAGTGTTATTAGGGTGAAAAAAATTATTGGGGGGGGGGGGGTGACACCATGTTATACCGCACCAGGTGACACCAACCCTAGTGACGCCACTGACTACAGTAAAAATGAACGATCACACTACACTCACGCTATACTATCACTATATTCACACCACACTGATACTTTACACTCACAATATATTCACAATAGCACACTATAACACACTACTACTAGTAGCAATGAACAGAGCCCTGTTCTATCTATCTATCTCCACGGCAATATCACACTGCAAATGGCTGCTCTGGGAAGGAACCTTAGTGTGGGGTGGGTCTATGATAAGGTGACCAGATTTTTAAAATGAAATCCGGGGACATCTTTTTTTTTTTTACTAGTAATGGCGGCAATCAGCGACTCTCTACCCATTGCCGCCCGCCTCACAGCCTGTCAAGTCTTAGGCCCCATGCACACGAGACGCAGGTGCAAACTCTGCTGAACACACGTTTTTAAACGCTGAAACCGGCGTTTATAAACGCGCGTTTTGCCGCGTTTGCGGCCGCATTTAGCGGCGTTTAACCGCGTTTGCGTTTATAAGCGTTTCATCATAGACCCTCCCTAAGCTCAAAAAACAGTAAATTTTAACCATTTCAGCCAGTTTGTGAGACCAGAGTGAGTAGCAGCAGCTGAGAGAGCAGCAGTGTACTTGTATTTAGCGTATCACTTGCCACATCATCTGCCACAAGTTGTGGATTGTCCACTTGCCACGTCACCTGCCACGTCACCTGGCCACATCACCTGGCCACGTCACCTGGCCACGTCACCTGCCACAAGTTGTGGATTGTCCACTTGCCACGTCACCTGGCCACATCACGTGCCACGTCACCTGCCACAAGTTGTGGATTGTCCACTTGCCACGTTACCTGGCCACGTCACCTGGCCATGTTACCTGCCACGTCACCTGGCCACGTTACCTGCCACGTCAGCTGGCCACGTCACCTGCCACAAGTTGTGGATTGTCCACTTGCCACGTCACCTGCCACGTCACCTGGCCACGTCACCTGGCCACATCACGTGCCACGTCACCTGCCACAAGTTGTGGATTGTCCACTTGCCACGTTACCTGGCCACGTCACCTGGCCATGTTACCTACCACGTCACCTGGCCACGTTACCTGCCACGTCAGCTGGCCACGTCACCTGCCACAAGTTGTGGATTGTCCACTTGCCACGTCACCTGCCACGTCACCTGGCCACATCACCTGGCCACGTCACCTGGCCACGTCACCTGCCACAAGTTGTGGATTGTCCACTTGCCACGTCACCTGGCCACATCACGTGCCACGTCACCTGCCACAAGTTGTGGATTGTCCACTTGCCACGTTACCTGGCCACGTCACCTGGCCATGTTACCTGCCACGTCACCTGGCCACGTTACCTGCCACGTCAGCTGGCCACGTCACCTGCCACAAGTTGTGGATTGTCCACTTGCCACGTCACCTGGCCACATCACGTGCCACGTCACCTGCCACAAGTTGTGGATTGTCCACTTGCCACGTTACCTGGCCACGTCACCTGGCCATGTTACCTGCCACGTCACCTGGCCACGTTACCTGCCACGTCAGCTGGCCACGTCACCTGCCACAAGTTGTGGATTGTCCACTTGCCACGTCACCTGCCACGTCACCTGCCACAAGCTGTGGATTGTCCACTTGCCACGTCACCTGGCCACGTCACCTGGCCCCATCACCTGACACAAGTTGTTGATTGTCCACTTGCCACGTTACCTGCCACAAGTTGTGGATTGTCCACAATGCAATGCAAGCAATTACAGTTTTCTTTTATATTTTTTAATAGTTTTTCATCATTTGCCATCATTTTTGAGATTTCTAATGTTAAAAAATAGGTCACCTTTAAAAACGCTTATAAACGCAAACGCGGCAAAACGCCGGTACCGCGTTTAGCCGCGTTTAGCCGCGTTTAGCAGCGTTTAGCGTCTGAAACGTGGAAAACTTTTGCGTCTGAACCCATTTTTTTGCTTCTGGAAAAACGAGGTTAAACGCAACTGCTTGTAAACGCCAAAAAACGAGAGTGTGTGCATGGACACATAGGATAACATTGAATGGGTTCAGGAGCAGTTGAAAAAAGCGTCCAACTGCCTCTGAACGCGCGTTCAACAGCAAATAACAGCGTCTCGTGTGCATGGGGCCTTACTCTCCGGGCCCCCGGCTACTACTGGGTGGGGAGCAGAGGAAGATCACTCTGCAAGGGAAGGCAAGAAGATAAGCAGGCAGGCGGCTGGCTGGGACTTGAGCCAAGGCAGAAGAACATGCGAGCGGAGCTGACTGGGCAATTCACCCGAAACTGAAGAAATATTCCCTCCGCTCCGACCAGCACATGATCATCAGAAAGGGGCACAGATAATGGAAAAAATACACCCCCCTAAGCTAGTAGGAGCTACTAAGCGGGGGTGTGTGTAATTCAGATTTTTTTTTTTTTTATTCTGCACTGACTGTCTTTGAAATTGCCCCAGCCCCTGTTCAAATCCAATCCGGGGACAAAACCGGGGACAGATTTGGTCCGGGGACGTTGTCCTCAATCCGGGGACTAGGGATGTCTGGTCACCCTAGTCTATGAGCAATGAGCCATGATAGGAGAGAGTCATCATGACTGTGTCCAATTATGGCTCTGACAGTGCTATGTGCCCTGATTGGGCAAAGCCTTCATTGCTTCATCCAAACAGGGCTTCCAATTCACTGTGCGGTGTGCAGTGCACTGTGGCATTCGACGGGCCAAACAAATGGTCGAACGCCCTGACAATTTGGGTGTTCAGCAAATGTTCGGGCTTAACTTATTCTCAGGCTGAACCATTCGCCCAAAACTAGCCTTTAGTAAATTCATCCCAATATGTTCACTATACTTTAGCAGCATAGAATGGAGTTCTATGCAGCTAAATTAGAGTAAACCTGGTAACCCACAAAATCCAGCAATAATTAATGGCATTAGAAACACAGTAACAGCAATCAGCAACAATCAATTCTGCAATAACTCCTCTGTTAGTTTTAGTTTAATTTGTCTCTGTGTAGTATTGGGGAAATTTGCCTTCACTTTCTGACTCCCAGACGCTACAGGAAGTTGGAGGAAATCTATCAAAGTGAGGGGGATTTCACTCTTAAGCCTCATACACACGATCAGATTTTCCGTGGACAAAGCGTAGGACTTTTGTCTGAAGGGGGTTGGCCATGAACTTGTCTTGCTTACAAAAGCAAAGAATTGTCGGCCAACAAAGATGAAATTACGTGTTTTTTCAGCTCTTTAGCGCCACCCTTTGGGCAACTTCTGCTAATGTTGTTTTATGGTTAGCATTACTTCCGAGCATGCGTGTTTGTACTTTGGATTTTTTTCTGACGGACCTCTGTACACACGATCGGAAAAACCAACAAGACAAATTGGTTGTCGGAAAATTTTAAAGCATGCTATCTCACATTTGTTGGCGGAAAGTCCGATAACAATTGTCCGATGGAGCATACAAACGGTCAGATTTTTCAACAACAGCCTGCCATCACACAATTCCCGTCGGAAAATGTGATTGTGTGTACAGTCCTTTAGACAGATGTCCCAACTGTAAGATTTCCCCATACCACTTTTTCTAGGGACAGCTTAGATTTCCCCTCATTTTCCTCTATGGTCACCAGCACAAATAGAGTGTTGAATTTTCCCAATAGTGAGGCAGACAACAATAAAAAAACTAGTGACTAACAGTGGTTTGATATGTTACAGAGGCGTAACTACAACTTTCAGGTACAAGAAACCATGAAGGGCCCCCCCGACCTGTGGTCCCGAGGCCCTTCCCTCCGGGCCTGGGGTCCTTTATTCTCATTGTGGGGCCATTTATTACGGCCCCACAGAGGCCCCTTTCTGTCATATTGGGGCTCCCCCATGGTGGCAAAACACCAGGGTCCACTCACAAGTGCAACCACTGTGTTCCACCTGTATTTAGGTACTGCCATAAATGTTACAGATTTTACCGGCATATAGGACCTGCACTCCCAGCATCGGAAACGTTTTTAAACAGGATGTTACTGATAGGCTCAGTCAGTGTCCCTAGGAGAACCAGCATACCCGTTGCAGACCCCAGGAATATGAGCCGCAGTGGTGCAGGAGGAGAGCTCTGATAGCAAGTGGCTCACTGGGGACACTGATGGAGGATGGAAGGTCAGACTGGCAGCATTGGGCTAGCAACGGTGTAGCAGGTTTATCAGTACCAGCAGGACCGGTGCAAGATATATTGTCTTGCAAAGGTACATTTTGATTTTTGAAGCCCTACCACCCCACCGTCCACCTGCCAACCCTCTCCCCTCCACAATGCAACCACCCCTCCTCTCCCCCAGGTCCTCCCTTCCAGCCCTACCCCCTCCCCCATCCTGGGTCAAATCCCCCCCCATCCTCCCCAGCACAAATCCTCTTCCCCCCATGCCAGCATAAATCCTCTGCTCAGTTCTGTCACAAATCCTACTACGCAAATCCCTCCTCCCAGTTCAACCCCTCCCCCAAACACAAATACTCTTCTAATACAAATCCAAACTTCCTAACTGTCCTGGTTTTGGTGGGACCTTCCTGAGATACAAATTAAATCATGTGTATCCAGACTGTACTCCAGTTGAAGGGCCATTGCTCGAAACATGTCGGGTTTTTAGTCTGCTGCCACCCTTGGTATCACGCAATTACTTCAATTTTTTCCTCAAGGTCCTTTTTCTTTGTATTTGCATCTATTAATGCTGCATGTACCATGTTTTACTTACACCATATGGAGCCATCCATTTTTTTCCTTTTATGACAACGTGTTGCACAACGTTACCTCCAACGGATAGTCCATAAAGAGTTACACCTTTTTGGATAACCACCTACCATCGTCGTTGTGATATCGGGAGGAGAGGTTCGCAACATCCATATTGGAGCATCTACCTTGGAGTTTCCGTCCAGGCTTATTAACATCAGAGTCACAGTAAGAGTATTCATTACCTACCTGTGGACGGGAGACGTTGGAATAAATCTTTACACCCATCCCTGTTGTTTTCTACATGGCTTACAACGCGAACACCTTTAAAATCTCACAGTGAATTCAGTATGTCCGTCATGGATTGGATACAGACTTCACCTTCTGTTTGAGTTTCATATGGGACATTGTTTTGTAACACTTATGTGTTTTTGGTGTATTATTTTGTCACATGTTTACATGTTTTGTACATGCTTGTTATTTTTCACCATTGGAATATCTGGGTAGAGTACTTCCATGTATCTACCCTTTAAGGTTCATCTTTGTCACTGATATTTACTTTGTTTAGGCTAGCGCTGCATTTGTTCTATTTTTATATCTTTTCACAATATCATTTTATTGTTTATGTCAGCAGCTTATTCTTTCACAGGCAGCGCAATTTTCTTTTTTATACATTTGTGTATCCAGACTGAAGCCTAGTACACACGGCCGAGAATCTCATCGTAAAAAAACCCGTTGTTTTTCTCAACGAGATTCTTGTCAAGCTTGACGGGATTCTCGTCAAGCTTGACGGGATTCTTGTCAAGCTTTCCTTGCATACACACTGTCATTCCAAATCTCGTTGTTGTAAAGCGCGGTGACGTACAACACGTACGACGGCAGTATAAAGGGGAAGTTTGATTCCAATGGTGCCACCCCTTGGGCTGCTTTTGGTGATCTCGTGTTACCGCGTGTTAGTAAAAGTTTGGGGAGAGACGATTCTCGCTTTTCAGTCCGTTACAGCGTGACGAATGTGCTATCTCCATTACGAACGCTAGTTTTAGCAGAAGGAGCGCTCCCGTCTCATACTTGATTCTGAGCATGCACAATTTTTTTAAGACTCGTAAAAGCATACACACGACCGGTTTTCTCGTCGGGAAACAGGCCGATGAGAATCCCGACGAGAAAAACGAGAATCCTGACGAGAAAATGGAGAGCAGGTTCACAATTTTTCTCGTCGAGATTCCCTGCAGTTTTCTCGACGAGAAACCATAGACACGAACGGTTTTCTCTGCGAGAAAACCGGTCGTGTGTACGAGGCCTAAAGGTCTGTTCATACCAGAATGGCGTGAGGGAAACCTGCATTTTGTGTGCTTTTCCCACACTGCATTCAAAATGCATTGCCACAGCGATCTGTAGCGGGTGTCAACTTAATGACTCCCCAAATCCAGGTCGCAAACGCAGTGTTTGCCTGCACCAAATTGTATGATCAGAAGTACCATGCAGTGGCGTAGCTAGCACATTTGCCACCTGGGGATGGTCATTGTTTTGTACCCCCCATGAAAAATGTGACAATATAGCAGCGCCACGCAAAAACTGTGGGTATGGTCAGATTGCATCAACAGTGGGAGGGGCTTAAAGGACCATATCCTTTAATGACTGTGCCACAAGCAAGTATGTAACAGACAGTACAAACCTCAGTATATTCATTTTAAAATAAAACTGCTCTATTGCATATCCTTTACTACACACAGCTAACCTTAAAGTGATATTAAAGTCTTTGTTTTTTGTTTTGTTTTTCTAGATAATAAACATGTTATACTAAGTTGCTTCAGTTAAGACACTGATCTGACTTTGGAGGCGACTTCCATTGAAATCAATGGGTACAAGTCGCCTAGAAGTCGTTTTCAAGTAGTACAGGAACCTTTTTTGAAGTCGGAGCGACTTCTGTAGTGTGCATAAAGACGGCTCCATAGACTAACATTTCAGCGCGACTTGGGGCGTCTCGGGGCGACCTGACGTCGGATCCTGAGTCGCCCTGGTGTGAACCGGCTCTTACCTGCTGTCTGCAGTGGTTTTGCACAGAGCAGCTTGGATCCTTGCCGACACCTCTGGTCCCTCCCTCTTTCTGGGTGCCCCCATAGCAAGCAGCTTGCTATGGGGGCACCCAAGCAGGTGCTCTCCTGAGCTGCGGTTCTGTGTGTCCATTCACACACAGAGCCATGGTTCAACTCCACCCACTCCATCTTCTGATTGGCTCACTTGCTTGACAGCTGTGTAAGCCAATGGCTGCAGCCAAAAGCCAATCAGGAGTGTGAGTCCCCGGACAACCAAGGCTCTCAAGGACATCGCTGGATCAAGAGGGGACTCAGGTAAGTATTAGTTGGGGCTGGGGGGGCTGCTGCACACAGGTGTTTTTTTTTTTTAGAATGCATGAAGATTAAAAACCTTGTGTCTTTACAACCACTTTAACAAATATTGTGCTGTACTTAGAATGCTGTAGTCAGGAGTAGGAAATTAAAAACACAGTGAGGGGAATTTGTCATAACTGGTACAGTCAGAATCTGGAACAGCTGTGCATGGCAATCAATCAGCTACTATCTTCAGCTTGTTCAGCTTTAAAAATGAAACATATGAGCTGATTGGTTGTCATGCACAGCTGCTCAAAATTCTGTCTGCTCTAGTTCTGATAAATTCCCCTAGGGGCTCATTCAGACAAGCACTGAGACAGGTCCTCTATGCTGAGTAGGGATGAGCTCGGTGTTCGAGTCGAACATACGTTCGACTCGAACATCGGCTGTTCGATCGTTCGACGAAGATCGAACTATTTGGGCCGTTCGTGCCAAATTCGAGTGACGCGAACGGCCCACAATACACTGCGCCATCGCAGTGCAATCCCGGCGCTGTGATTGGCCGAGCATGCACTGTGACCCCGCATGCTTGGCCAATCACAGCGCCGGCAGCTAGGAGAGTCATAATTGGCCACAGGCAGGTTGCCTGTGGCCAATTATAGCTCAGGGGGTTTAGCACACGCCCCACACTATAAAAGGCCACCAGCGCGGCGGCCTTGTGTAGTGTGTTCCGGCGCAGGGAAAGAGAAGGATAGGCAGGGACAGTGTCATTGTGCTATTCTTTGTACTATTCTTGTGTGTAGGGAGAGAGAAGGATAGGCAGGGAGAGTGTCAGTGTCATATTCTTTGCTAAACCTTGTGTGCAGGGAGAGAGAAGGATAGGCAGGGGACAGTGTCAGTGTCATATTCTTTGCTAAACCTTGTGTGCAGGGAGAGAGAAGGATAGGCAGGGAGAGTGTCAGTGTCATATTCTTTGATAAACCTTGTGTGCAGGGAGAGAGAAGGATAGGCAGGGGACAGTGTCAGTGTCATTGTTGCTAAGCCTCCTGCACAGTATACACCTGAAGCTAGCCCGTATTGCTGTGTTTTCCTGGTGTGTTACACTAACAGGCATTTGCAGCACTTACAGCGGGCGGCGTGTGCTTCCTGCTAAATATACACCTGAAGCTAGCCCGTATTGCTGTGTTTTCCTGGTGTGTTACACTAACAGTCATCTGCAGCACTTACAGCGGGCGTTGTGTGCTTCCTGCAAAATATACACCTGAAGCTACCCCTTATTGCTGGTTTTCCCATCTCCCTGCAGACCATTGCTATGTCTGGAAGGCCAACAAAGAGAGGCAGACAGTCACGAGCCAATAAAAGATGGCAAGCAGGCTCTGTGTCTGGGGGTAACAGTGCTGGTCGTGGACGCGGTGCATTGTCATCAGCACATGGCCATGGGACACGCTTGTCCTTCTTTTCGGCAGCTGGACGTGTTGAGCCGCATCATGCCGAAGACTTGGTAGAGTGGATGACCAAGCCCTCCTCATCCTCCTCATCCTCTCTCACCCAGGCTCAGGGTACTGGCAAAGCAGCTGCCAAAGCGTCCTGTTCCCTGGTATCAATGTCATCATCAGTCACTCCTTCCCTAGACCCACCATGTCCTCCTGAGGAGTCCCCCGAACTGTTTGAGCACAGTGTTGGGTACATGCTCCAGGAGGATGCCCAGCGTTTCAAAGGGTCTGATGATGATACCCAGCTAGAGGAAGGCAGTAGCGTGAGAGCAGAGAGAGGTGATGCTCAAGAAGGACACCAATCTGGCAGTCATGTTCCAGCAGCTGCAGCATACTGCCAGATTGGCTCCAGTGATGAGGAGGGAGGGGATGATGAGGTCACTGACTCCACGTGGGTGCCTAATAGGAGAGAGGAGGAGGCACATCTCCAACGAGGCAGGATTCCCTCGGGGGGCCAGCGTAAGGGAAGCACACCGACTGAATCACACCGCAGAGCTCCGCCTGTGCAGGGCGCTGCCTCTGCCCGTTATTCAAAAAGTTCTTTGGTGTGGGCCTTTTTTGAGTCGAGTGCATCAGATCGCACAGCTGCTGTTTGCAACATATGTCTCAAGCGTATATCGCGTGGCCAAAACATCAGCCGCTTGGGCACCACATGCTTGACCAGACATATGTTGACCTGCCATGCAGCTCGTTGGCAAGCCTACCTTAAAGACCCACACCAAAGAACAAAGCGGACCTCTCCTTGCACCGCATCAGCTGGGATCTCCAACCCCACTATACCTTCAGTCCTCTCTGAAACCTGCACTGAGAGGAATGAAGGTGTAGAATTAGGTGTGTCACAGCCAAGTACTTGCGGGCACTCTGCTAGCAGTACACCGACGTCCGATTCTAGCAGGCAAATTTCCCTGCCCCAGCTGCTGGACCGTCGAAAGAAGTTCACTCCCAGCCATCCACATGCCCAGCGGTTGAATGCTAGCTTGGCTAAATTGCTAGCGCTTCAACTGCTGCCTTTTCAGTTGGTAGACTCGCCCCCCTTCCGTGAGTTTGTGCAATGTGCGGTTCCTCAGTGGCAGGTTCCCAAACGCCACTTTTTCTCACGGAAGGCGATTCCGGCTCTCTACCGGCATGTGGAAGGCAATGTCTTGGCCTCGCTGGACAGGGCGGTCAGCGGTAAGGTGCATATTACCGCTGACTCATGGTCCAGCAGGCATGGACAGGGATGTTACCTTTCTTTCACGGCCCATTGGGTCACTCTTTTGGCAGCTGGAAGGATGCAGGACAAGGTGCAGTAGTGTTGGAGGTTGTTCCGCCGCCACGCCTCCAAAATGCTACTACTGGTTGTGACACACCTCTCTCCTCCACCCCCTCCTCTTCTTCTTCCTCCATCGCCTCTTCCTGTGCTTTGTCCTCGGAACCAGCGGTGCTCCGTAGGCGTTCAAGGGGCTACGCAAGTACGCAGGCAAAAAGATGCCATGCCGTGCTTGCGCTGGTGTGTTTGGGGGACAGGAGCCACACTGGGGCAGAGGTTCTGTCTGCTCTGCAGGGGCAGGCCGAGAGGTGGTTGACGCCACGCCAGCTTAAGCCAGGAATGGTGGTTTGCGACAATGGCACCAACCTCCTCTCCGCCCTCTGACAGGGACAACTGACCCATGTGCCCTGTGTGGCTCACGTCCTTAACCTGGTGGTGCAGCGGTTCTTGGGCAGGTACCCGGGCTTACAGGATGTCCTGAGGCAGGCCAGGAAAGTCTGTGTGCATTTCCACAGATCTTATAATGCAAGTGCTCGCCTGGCTGAGCTGCAAAAGGAGTTGAACCTGCCCAAGAACCGCCTTATATGTGACATGCCCACCAGGTGGAACTCAACGTTGGCCATGCTGCAGCGGATGCACACGCAGCAGAGGGCCATCAATGAGTACCTGTGCCACTACGGCACCAGGACAGGGTCAGGGGAGCTCGGTTTTTTTTCACCACGCCAGTGGGGCATGATCAGGGATGCATGCACTGTCCTGGCACCATTTGAGGAGGCCACGAGGATGGTGAGCAGTGACAGTGCATGCATCAGTGACACTGTACCTCTTGTCCACCTGTTGGAACATACGCTGCGTGGAATAATGGACAGGGCAATTGAGGCAGAACAGAGGCAGGAAGAGGAGGACTTCATTGCCTCTCAAGGCCCCCTTTACCCAGACAGTGTTCCTTCTGTCCCACCCATCGCACAGGAAGAGGAGGAGGAGGAGAAGGAGGATTGTGTCAGCATGGAGGTGGAGCCTGGCACTCAGCATCATCATCAGCAGTCTTTTAGGGATGATTTTCAGTCCCAAGAAACCTGTGGACTTGTACGTGGCTGGGAGGAGGTGGCTGCAGATCATGTCGTCCTTAGTGACCCAGAGGACTCCAGACCGAATGCCTCAGCTAACCTACGCTGCATGGCCTCCCTGATCCTGCAAAGTCTGCGTAAGGATCCTCGTATTCTTCAGGTCAAGGAGAGGGACCATTACTGGCTGGCCACACTCCTTGATCCACGGTACAAGGGTAAGGTTGCGGACCTTATCTTACCGTCGCAGAGGGAGCAGAGGATGAGACAACTCCGGGAGGCCTTGCAGAAAGGTCTGTGCAACGCGTTCCCAGAGACTGGGAGGTTACAAACTCCTGGTCCTGGACAACGAGTTGCTGAGGCTTCGGTCAGTCAAAGAAGGAGCGGTGGGGAAGGTGGCCGTCTGACCGATGCGTTCAGACAATTCTTTAGTCCGCAGCCCCAAGGTATGATCGGTTCCAGCAACCATCGCCAGCGTCTGATATACATGGTGCAGGAATACCTAGGGGCAAGGTCAGACTTGGACACCTTCCCCACCGAAAATCCTCTGGCTTACTGGGTCTTGAGGATGGATCACTGGCCAGAGCTTGCACAGTATGCAATTGAGCTACTGGCCTGTCCTGCATCCAGCGTTCTTTCAGAACGCACATTCAGTGCTGCTGGAGGATTTGTCACGGATCACAGGGTGCGCCTGTCCACCGACTCGGTTGATTGACTGACCTTCATAAAGATGAACCAGTCTTGGATCACCACCAGCTACCAAACACCTGAAGCTGATATAACAGACTAATTTATTTTCAAATGTCACATCCCTTCAAGACTGATGCTGATGCTGAGTGACTGTCCTGTTATGTTGACTGACTATCCTCCTCCTCCTCAATGATCCAATTGATGATGATAGCTTGGAAGAACATTTTTGTTTCTGGGTGCCGCCACCAGTGGCTAAGGCCCAATTTTTCAGCCCCTGTTTAACAGGGGCATGTAATTACTATTTTTAATGCAATGCTTTGCAGCAGGGCTCATTCCTGCACACCAACTAGAGTATCTGGGAGAGGTTGCTGTGTCGTGGCACCAGCACCAGTGCCTAAGGCCACATTTTTCAGCCCCTGTTTAACAGGGGCATGTAATTACAATTTTTTATGCAATGCTTTGCAGCAGGGCTCATTCCTGCACTCCAACTAGAGTATCTGGGAGAGGTTGCAGTGTCGTGGCACCAGCACCAGTGCCTAAGGCCCAATTTTTCAGCCCCTGTTTAACAGGGGCATGTAATTACAATTTTTTATGCAATGCTTTGCAGCAGGGCTCATTCCTGCACTCCAACTAGAGTATCTGGGAGAGGTTGCAGTGTCATGGTGATGGGGTAGCTATGCCATTTTTCTCAAAGATTTTCATCCATATTACCGGGACCAGACATTACATTGGCTTTTTTTTCCTTTAGAAATGTCATTTTGTGCAGGGACAGTTCTAAACACGGGAAACACGTGGCACTTCACAGGCATACTTTAGACACCCCCCAGGTACGATATTTAAAGGAATATTTGACTTTTTTTTTTTCACTTTATACATCATTAAAATGACTGCTCCCGAAAAACGGCCGTTTTTAAAACTTCTTTTTGCATTGATACATGTCCCCTGGTGCAGAACCCGGGTTCCCAAACCCTTTTTAGGACAATAACATGCATATTAGTCGTTAATATTAGCACTTTAGATTTTGAACGTTCGCATCCATTGTATTTAATAGGGTTCTAACGTTTGTGCGAACTTTCGGTCCGTTCGCGGGTTCTGGTGCGAACCGAACCCGGGGGTGTTCGGCTCATCCCTAATGCTGAGCCACTTTTTGCTGCATCTGCATCTACCAGAGAGCTTCATCTATAGAAGTGGGTGCACAGATCCGAATGCAGACACTGCATTTGGATACATGCATCCCTTCCTGTTTGTAGGTCAAATTTTGGCATTCGATTATGTCCATGCACAGGGCTGGACTGGGACAAAGATTTGGCGCTGGACTTCACCCAGACCTTGTCCCGGCCGAGTGTACACACGCTCGATTCAAAGAACCCGTGCTTCTTTGAATGGAGCGAACGCGGTGACGTAATCGACTACGACGAGCGTGCGCTCGTCACATTCGATGCCGTCGCCGCCATCTTGCTACACCCTACCTATGCCTAGGAAGCTACCGCGCATGCGTCAAAGTCATTTCGAGCATGCGTGGGTTTCCACATCGACAGGTAAGTGTACACGCACACACTTTTCTCGTCGAGAAACATGCTGACGAGAATCTCGACGAGAAAATGGAGAATCCTGACGAGAAAATAGAGAGCAGGTTCTCTATTTTTCTCGTCGAGATTCTTGTCGGTTTTCTTGACGAGAAACCTGATAGCCGCGTACACACGACCGATTTACTCGCAAGAAAGCTCTGCCAGCAAGTTTCTTGTTGTTTTTTGACTTGACATTCAGGGACAATTTTGCCAAGGACCAGGGGGGAATGTATGTGTAGGGGTTGGGGTGTATGTGAAATACCATATATCTCCTACTGAGGCACCATCCCTTAAGATCATGCGACTATTTGTCAAGAACGAGGTTAAATAAATGTAGAAATACCAGAATATATAGAGAAATAAACAACCTTTATTTTCCTGCCATAAGGCAGTGGTATAAAATATATATATTAATGAGATGAAATCACATTACAGTTCAGATAATCAAATATCGGGGTGTGCAATTCCCACTCATGAAGAAAAATAAGGGCCTACGCGTTTCGCGGATTTCTGCTTCGTCAGGGCCTTTGAACATAGCACAGTAAGATATTATAGAGATTCTAGGAATAAACAAAAGGGTTGATGAGATATATGGGTACACATCACAGCCAGTATATGTAAAAAGGAGGAATATAAAAATCAACAATGTACAGAAAATGATAATAAACATAAATCAAAAATAAGTTTTTCAATACACACTACGCACATGGAATGATGTTAATACATTTCAACTGTGGTAGCATTCTTACATCTTCCCAGTACGTGGGGCATCCCTGCGCATGCACGGAGTCACACACATAATATATAAAGAATGTTTTCCTCTGTAAAACCTTAACTTGTATCAACGCTCAACGACTAATGCGAAAGATCTTTGTTGAACACATGGGGGGGGGGGGCACAATGCGCTCCTATGTGCTCACCAGTACTTCTTATTTTTGATTTATGTTTATTATCATTTTCTGTACATTGTTGATTTTTATATTCCTCATTTTTACATATACTGGCTGTGATGTGTACCCATATATCTCATCAACCCTTTTGTTTATTCCTAGAATCTCTATAATATCTTACTGTGCTATGTTCAAAAGCCCTGACGAAGCAGAAATCCGCGAAACGCGTAGGCCCTTATTTTTCTTCATGAGTGGGAATTGCACACCCCGATATTTGATTATCTGAACTGTAATGTGATTTTATCTCATTAATATATATTTTATACTACTGCCTTATGGCAGGAAAATAAAGGTTGTTTATTTTTCTATATATTCTGGTATTTCTACATTTATTTACTCCACTGAGGCACACATAAAGTCCCACCCCATTCAACCTCGTTCTTGACACATAGTCGCAGGGGGGAATGTAGTCTCATGCCCCATACTCACGATCATTTTTCATGCCGTTAAAAAGGCCATTTTTAAAAATGGGCATTAAAACCGATCGTGTGTATGCTCCAGAGCATTTTTAACGACGTGAAAACCGGCCATTAAAAATTTCGAACATGCTCTATTTTTTCACGTCGTTTTTCATGTCATTTTTTTTAACGACGTGAAAAACGATAGTGTGTATGCTTTTACGAGGTGAAAAAAACGCGCATGCTCAGAATCAAGTATCAGACGGGAGCGCTCGTTCTGGTAAAACTAGCGTTCGGAATGGAGATAGCACATTCGTCATGCTGTAACAGACTGAAAAGCACGAGGCTGAAAAGCGCGAATCGTCGCTCAACAAACTTTACTAACATGAAGGGTGGCGCCATCCGAACGGAACTTCCCCTTTATAGTGCCGTCGTACGTGTTGTACGTCACTGCGCTTTGCTTGAACGTTTTTTAAAATGATCGTGTGTACGCAAGATAGGCTTGAGAGGAAACATGAAAAAAAACGACGAGAAAAACATTGGTTTAAAAAATGGCATGAAAAACGATTGTGTGTACGCCGCATTAGGGTTGACATGGAATTTAGCGGTGGGGGTGATTTGACCAGTGAATGGTTGGTGCTAGCACTGAATACATCCCTACACCATACTTAATATGGTGTCAGGATGATCAAATCACATTATTTCTATTACTACATTGTAATATATAATGAAATAGTTCAACTCACCAGAATGCAGAATCAGTGGGAACCCTGAGCATGTCACTTTCCATGAGATGCAGCGTGTTACCATTGCCTGCGACCAGATGCAGCATGTCATTTGCCACTGCCGCCTGCCACTAGATGCAGCGTGTCACTTGCCACCAGATGCAGCGTGTCACTTGCCACCAGATGCAGCGTGTCACTTGCCACCAGATGCAGTGTGTCACTTGCCACCAGATGCAGCGTGTCACTTGCCAACGTCACCTGCCACCAGATGCAGTGTGTCACTTGCCACCGTCACTTGCCACAAGATGCAGCATGTCACTTGCCACCGTCGCTTGCCACCAGATGCAGTGTGTCACTTGTCACCGTCCCCGGCAGGGAGAGAGAGGGGACAGGGAGAGAGAGAGAGGGAGAAGGAAGAGAGGGAGAGAGAGAGGGGAAAGGGAGGGAGAGAGAGAGGGGGAGAGAGAAAGAGAGGGGGAGAAAGGAGGGGGGAGAGAAGGGGACAGGGAGAGAGAGGGAGGGGGGCAGAGAGAGGGGGGACAGGAAGGGGGGCGGAGAGAGGGGTCGGGATCTGGTCAGTGACAGTGCTCAGCTCACTCACTTGAATGGTCCGGGGGGGGGCTTTAATGTGGCTGTCGGCTGCTTTTTTAATCTTCCCGCTGCCTTTTGCTCTTCATAGATGCAACGTATGGGCAGGGAGAGAGGGGCGGGAGAAGCAGTGTGTGTTACAAGCTGGCTCAGGTATGCTGAATGGAGCAGTGTGCAGATCCAATCTTCAAGGGCAGCTGCACCAAGTCGGTTGTCACCCGCTGCCCACACACTGACAACAGGAGGATGGAGCGGCAGTGGCCGTCGGAGGACTTCTGTCCCCGCCCACCTGCGTGACCTTTCAAACACTTATCACAGCGGCAAAGCCAAAGGAAGTGCTCCAAAAGCCTATTGGCTCTGGTGGGCGGGCTAGCAACAATACTGAAGCACCCAGCAGCTCCCATCATCCCTGCCCAGTCCACCCCTGAATCGCCGCCTCGGTCCCATGATAGGGCCGGCCCTGGGCAGTACAGCAGTGTTCAAAATGATGGTTGCGCGGGCTACGCATCCATTATTTTGACAGGCTGCCTGTCATTTAAACCGGCCCACTGAGCCGATCGGCCCACCGGGAAACTCCCGGTAGTCCTGTTGGCCAGTCCATCCCTGTCCATGCAGCTGCTGTGTCCCAATTGACTTTGACTGGGCTGCCTGCACAGGGATGCACAGAACACCAAGTATCCCCACGCAGTACACGGCCATCACACAGGGCATGGATGCATATGCTCCATGTGAATGAGGCCTAATTGTCATGTGGGTCAGATAGCAGGAAAGAGGAGATGTTGAGTAATTTAAAGAGAAGTATGGGAATTTTATTTATGAATCATACTTACCTAGGTAGATGCTGCATCTGTCCCCCGCCAGCTCTAAGGCTAAGAACAGAGTAATCAAACAGCTGATCATTCAGTTCTCAGTGCCCCCTAAACAGAGAGCTGGTGGCTGTCAGTCTCTGGCTCTCTGCTCTGCCCCATCAGTGCTCAATGAAACACTGGGCTGTGGAGGGGGCTGGAGCAACTGGCTAAGGCTCTCAGCGGCTCACTAAGAGTCTGAGCTGGGTGCCAGTCCAGGCATGTGGGCAGATCCCAACCATATGGTTGCAATCTTTCCCCTGCCTGCACCAACTCTGTGACATCAGCCGAGAGCGGGCTTAAGCAGGCTGTCATCTAAAAATGGGTCACAGGAGGGCAAAAAAATCTGCACTGCTGTGATCAACAGGAGAAGTACAACCAACCAGGCTTTGACTGTACATGTACTTCTTTAATAAATCTATCACACGACCAGTGTTTGGTGTTTGGCATTACTTGTGACAATTGATAAATGTCCCCCTCACCTAGTCCAGTATTTCCCTTGTATCCCCCTATACAGGGGCCTTTGCCACACCAATCACCATTTCCTAGTCAATGGCCCCCTCTGCACCCACCCCCCCAGTCCAGGGCCTCATTGCACTCCGCTCCTAATCCAAGGCCTCCTCTACAGCCCACCCCAAGTTCAGAGCCTCCTCTGCACCCTGCTCTCTAAATCCAGGTTCTTTACCACATCAACCCCACTTTTCAGGTCCAGGACCTCCTATACACTCCCCAGTCCAGGGCCTCCAGTGTACTCCCCACCTAGTCCAGGTCCTCCTCTGCATTCCCCAGTTAGGGGCCTCCTCTGCACCCCCTAGGCCATGGCCTCCTGTGTACTCCCCACCTAGCCCAGGGCCTCATCTGCAATCCCATTCTAGTCCAGGGCCTCGTCTGTACTCCTCCTCTCCTAATCCAGGGTTTTTGCCACACCAGACCTTTTCTAGTCCAGGGCCATCTCTGCACCCCCCACTCCAGCACCTCCTCTGCATCCCCCAACCCGGGGGCCATCTCTGTACCCCCTAACCAAGGGCCTCCACTGAACCCCCCAACCCAGGACCTCCTTTGCACCCCCCAGTCCAGGGCCTCTTCTGCACCCCCAGCCCAGGACCTCCTCTGCATCCCCCAAGTCCAGGGTCTCTTTTGCGACCCCCCAGGTCAGGGCCCCCTCTGCACCCCCCAGCCCAGGGCCTCCTCCGCACCCCCCATCAGCCCAGGGCCTGCACTATACCCTCCAGTCCAGGGCCTCTTCTGAACCCCCCAGTCCAGGGACTCCTTCGCACCCCCCTTAGCCCATTGCCTTCAGTTCAACCCCCTAGTTCAGGGCCTCCTCTGCACCCCCCCCCCCCCCAGCCCAGGGCCTCCTCTGCACCCCCCTAGTCCAAGGCCTCCTCTGCACCCCCCTTCTCAGTCCAGGGCCTTCTTTGAAGCCTCCCCTTCTCTGGAATCCCTCATGCAGAAAATACATAGGCTGTTTGGGCACTTGGCAGGACTAGGAGTGAGACCTCACAGCACTCCGGCGGGGGGTGCCTTTGCTCCAGGGGGTGGGGGGAGGTGGGGGTCATTTGTCATTACCTGGTGGGGGGAAGTGGGTGTCATTTGCCATAACCTGGTGAGGAGAAGTGGGGGTCATTTGTCATTACCTGGTGGGGATCATTTATCATTACCTGGGGGGAGCATGTGTCATTACCAGGAGGGGGAGTAAACTGTCTTTACAGAAGAAAAGGATCATCAGTGCCACCTATCAGTGCCTATCAGTAACACCTATCAGTGCCACCCATCAGTGCCACCCATCAGGGCCCATCAGTGCCATCTTATCAGTGACCATCAATACCGCCTTATCTGTACCCATCAGTGCCGCCTTATCTGTACCCATCAGTGCCGCCTTATCTGTGCCTATCAGTGCCACCTTATCTGTGCCTATCAGTGCCCATCAGTGCCCACCAGTGCAGCCAATCAGTGCCGCCTAATCAGCGCATATCAATGAAGGAGAAAAATTACCTGTTTGCAAAATTTTATAACAAAATATGAAACATGAATTTTTTTTCAAAATTTTCCAGTGTTGTATGACCGCGCAATTCTCATTTAAAGTGCATCAGTGCTGAAAGCTGAAAATTGGTCTGGGCAGGAGGGGGGTTTAAGTGCCCAGTAAGCAAGTGGTTAAATAAAACCTGGTGATCCTGTCATGAAGCCTGTCATGAAGGTCCTTGTTAAAGCATGTCCTGTTGCTCTCATGAGTGTTGTCACACAGGTTTCTGGGTTTCTGGTGAAGACTTCAAGTGATTCTTTCAAAACAAAAAACAAAAACAAAACACAGCCTTTATCCACTGTTGACCCCATGAGAAAAACCCACCCTATGAAGTGACATGGAGCCACCATTGGAGTGCATTTACACAGACATAAAGCGACTACAAAGGGGCTGCAGGAGTTCAGCTCACTGAGATGCAATAAACAAATATTTTGATTAAAAAAAGACAAATGTTTATGATACACAGTGTCCTAGCAAACTAAAGCCCCATACACACGATCGGACTTCAAACAAACTTTTGCGTGGATTTTTGCTCACAGGGCGTTGGCCGTGAACTTGGTATGCATACACACGGCAGGACTTTTTCAGCCAACTTTCCCCAAATCACGTGTTTTTTCTGCTCTTTTCTGCTCTTTACCGCCACCCTTTTGTCAACTTCTGCTATTGTTGGTTGATTTTACCATTGGTTCTGAGCATGCGTGTTTGTACTTTGGACTAAAATCCGATGGACTTCTGTACACACGATAGGATTTTGCACCGTAGGACTTTTGTTGCCGAAAAGTATGTCCGATGAAAACCGAAAAAGTTTGTCCGATGGAGCGTACACACGGTCGGATTTTTTTGAATACCTGGGAATTTAGAAGTTTGTTGTCAAAAAGTCCGACCGTGTGTATGGGGCTTTAATGTCTTTCACTTTAAGTGGATCCAAAGGCAAATTTTTTATTCTTTTTTGTTATTTAAAATAATAAACATGGCTTATGATAATAGTCACTGCCACGGACTATATAGAACAAGAGCATGAATTACCTTCGCTATCACAGCCCCTGTCAGAGGGAAGACATCCGTCCAAGACAGTTACCGGAGGCCTCTCCGTCACCGGCAAATGCTGCGCCAGACTTTCCGGAGAAGTTCCGCTCACCGGCCTCCTCAATCTCAGACACGGGCACCCAAGGCGTTAGGGCCCCCTCGGATTCCTCCACCCTCGCGGAACTCAGTCGAAGGTACTGAGTCCCAGGCCTCCGCATTAGTACCTCACCCCAGGCTAAAGGTGCCTGGGATGGACTCCATCTCCCGCTCTGGCCAGGTCAAGGGCACCTGGGCCCGGAACTCCGGAACGGCAGCACCCAGGCTGAAGGTGCCTGGGCGCGGCTGCGTCCTCTGACTCTGAACCCCAAGGTCAGGGCGTCCGCCCCTTTTATCTTATCTCCCTTTGCGTCACAGCAGGTTCCCCGCCCCGCTGTACCAGCACCAGGAAAGGAAAAAAGGGGATGCAGTCTTGTGGTGAATGTTCAGCTCCGGCCCAGGGCGTCAGTGCCACCTGCAGGCCGCAGAGAACCTCACACCACCAGAGTCCTCCAAGAACCACATAAGGGTCTCAGATTCCCTAACAATCAGTGCATCTGGGTTACACTACCACCCAGATGCCTCCCCTAAATTCAAATACCCGCTACACTCTCCCCCTGGTGATTTGACACTGGTCCCCAGTGTCTGGTGCAAACCCATGTCTCCCAAGGAGTGGTAACATAAGTTCGACCCAGAGACCAAACTACACATAGAATCCAACCTCACAATTTAGTCATGAATTGTGCCAGGACCTAAAACGGGAAAGGGAAACAGGAATATAAAACAATGAACTTGGTATATAAAAACTTTAAATGATTCTACACATTGAAATTCCCCCCCTCGCTATCTAAGAACCACCCCATTCTCAGCAGCCTTGACAGACGAGTCTCCTGCAGAGGGAAAAGAAAAGAAAACACACATCCTAACACAATGTACATGTTTTCTTGGAAGGAATGGGTCTATCCAAGGAGAAACCCACTCGCTCCAATGATCATGGTGTATAGTGTACAGAAAAAACACAATCGTTGCGCAACACCGCCACCTGGTGGCAATGCCCCAGTCAAGACACTTAGCAAATCCAGATAAATTTTTCTCACTTCTTTTTTTTCCCCTGTACTGTGACCCTATACTAGCTATGCCCCAAAGTCACTGATTTCTTTTCTTGATGAAAGGAGAAAGAAGGAGAACAAAACAACCATAGGAGCTCCCATTTCCCCAAAGAGCAAAATACCCAAAATGTAGGGCACAGTCCCTGTGTTCCAGCAAATTTTCTGGAAAGTTCAGCAGCAAAAAAAAGAAAAGAAAAAAAAAAGGAATATAAAAGGAGTCTTTTTCTCCTATAAATAAAACTTTGGATGTGGCAGGAACAAAGGCTTCAAATGCTTGTCAAAAGCCTCCACGTTGTACTCAATGTTCCCTCCATCCTTCCGACAGATAACCACCCTGTCAGCATGGATGTGCCTTCCCAACATCCACTCCGCCTTACAGTCCTTGAATTTTCTGGTAACTGTAGGGGAACACGAGAGGTATCGGCGTGCGTGAGGTACCTTAAGCTTTGTCCATACGAAGTCATCGTACCATCGCTGCCGAAAAGCTTCCACCTCATAAAACAATTCTCGGGGTAGATATGGGTATTCCCACCCATATTCTCGGGCAACCTTCTGACAAAAGAGACGCTGCAGCCTTGCCAAGGGTGGCATTGTGGCACGGTCTCCCTCTCCAGGCAGAACGATTGACTCAGGATGTCGAGGTACTCCAACCACCTCGGCAGACTTGGGCCTAGGAGCCCGCAGTGATGCGCGTTGCACTCCCGCAACAGGAGCAGGTGAAACACTCGATGATTCAAGAAGCGAGGGTGTAGGCAGGGGACCAGATTCTTCCCTAGGCTCCGGGGCCTCCACCCGGGGTGTACTATCCCCAATGGACATAAGTGGGTCCCTTGTGACACGGGACGAGGGTAACTTCATCTTGTCCCATCCCTTCTTGTGGAAGATTTCATCTATCTCCCCATCATCACCGGCATCAGATAGTGACTCTAGGTCGGAGGTGTCATAACACTCTGCGGGCAGGTAATTCCCCGTAGACACGGAATCACCCCCCTCGATGGGTTCCACCGACCGTGGGCTCCCGACACCTCCAACCACACACACAGTCCCAACCCCTGGCTCACCTGGGCCTTTTGAAGAACAGGGATGTCCAGGGCTCTTCCCTCCGGATCCATCCAGGCCAGGCAAGTGACGGGGCGAAGCTCGTCCACGACCACAGGATGCCATCACCAGGCCAACTTTCCTCTTCGGCGGTGGGAGCAGGGAGCTTGTGGTGACCGAGGCAGCATCCTCAGATTTTTCTCTCTCAATCTCCTTTGGGGCAGTCACTTCGCCCTGGTCAGTGCGCGCAGGAAACGCATAGGCATCGATCTCTCCCTCTGGAGTGGCAGTACCCGTGAGGTAGTTGAGGTGGAAGGTGCGAGGCCTTTCTGTGGATGGCTCCACCTCGAAGAGGAACTCTTTGCAGACCTCACATCGCCCGAACGGCTTCAACTGCACCACCAGTCCCGAACAGCCGGGACAGATCACACCGAGGGCCTCTATGTCTCTGCAGGTATACAGAGCCAACCTCCCCGGGGACTTAGTCTTATTCCTGTATCCGTGATCGGAGCAGCAAAGGAAGTCATCTCCGCTGTAGAAGGAACAGAAATCCACGGAGTATTTGAGGTCATCCTGACTGGCTGCTGCTCCAATGCACACTGACCCCTTCGCGCCGGAATCCCCACGTGTGTCCTTCCACATGGCCAGACTCCTCCCACACTCTGCATTTGTTCGCGGGCTTTCTCTTCTTCCCGCCCACAAACTGCGCCGCTATGGTGTGCCTCGTGGCGCGTTGGCCAATATGGCTGACCTACTCGGAACTCCTCGGGGCAGCAAAGTTCAAATTCAGACACAATACACATCCCGGACACGATGCCCCCACGTGTAGCGACCTCACCCCTCTCACCCCTTCTCATTCTCGGCTTGTTGGACTTGTCTAGGGGTTTAATACTGGGGGGGAGGGATGCGATAGACCACGGCCCATGTCCTCCAGAGAGACTGGAGGTGAAAGCCAGAACTATCGGGTTTTGTGTGTGTGTCCCAGAGTCAAATCCTTTCCTCGAATTGACTCCCTTTGCTCCTAGTAACCAGAGTTCCACACACTGAAAAGGTCCAACTCGTATTTATTCTCTTCCAGCAATAAATAGTCATACAGCACAGACAGGTTGAGACCCATAGAACACTTCAGTATTTGTGGGGAGTAGGTCAAGGCACAATCCTTTAAGTAGAGCTAACCACTGTGGTGTCACCAATGGTTATGATGTATAGTCACTGCCACCGACTATATAGAACAAGAGCATGAATTACCTTCGCTATCACAGCCCCTGTCAGAGGGAAGACATCCGTCCAAGAGAGTTACCGGAGGCCTCTCCGTCACCGGCAAATGCTGCGCCAGACTTTCCGGAGAAGTTCCGCTCACCGGCCCCCTCAAGCTCAGACACGGGCACCCAAGGCTTTAGGGCCCCCTCGGATTCCTCCACCCTCGTGGAACTCAGTCGAAGGTACTAAGTCCCAGGCCTCCGCATTAGTACCTCACCCCAGGCTAGAAGTGCCTGGGATGGACTCCATCTCCCGCTCCGGCCAGGTCAAGGGCACCTGGGCCCGGGCTGAAGGTGCCTGGGCACGGCTGCGTCCTCTGAATCTGAACCCCAAGGTCAGGGCGTCCGCCCCTTTTATCTCCTCTCCCTTTGCGTCACAGCAGGTTCCCCGCCCCGCTGTACCAGCGCCAGGAAAGGACATGCAGTCTTGCGGTGAGTGTTCAGCTCCGGCCCAGTGCGACAGCGCCACCTGCAGGCCGCAGAGAACCTCACACCACCAGAGTCCTCCAAGAACCACAAAAGGGTCTCAGATTCCCTAACAATCAGTACATCTGGGTTACACTACCACCTAGATGCCTCCCCTAAATTCAAATACCCGCTACATTGTTATTATTTTTTTTACTAGTAATGGAGGCGATTTTTAGCTGGACTGCAACATTGCAGCAGACAGATCGGACACGTTTGACACTTTTTTGGGACCATTGACATTTATACAGCGATCAGTGCTATAAAAATGCACTGATTACTGTATAAATGTCACTGGCAGGGAAGGGGTTAACACTAGGGGGCGATCAACGGGTTAAATGTGTTCCCTGGGAGGTGTTTTTAACTGTGGGGGCGGAGGAGACTGACTGGGAGTGCAGAGAGACAGAGAGATCACTAGGAACAGACAATCACTCTGTACTTCCCTGTCAGAACGGGGATCTGATTGTTTACATTGACATATCCCCGTTCTGGCTCTCTGTGAAGCGATCGTGGGAGGCTGGGGGACACCGGCTATGCGCACAGGCTCCCCGCCGCGGGCCCGCTGTAGCCCTTAAAGGGATCACCGTACAGCTACGGCGATTCCCGGGAACGAGCCGACCTGCCACCGTATAATGAAAACCCTTGTAGGTTTAGGACCACAAGACCCGTCACAATTTTTTTGCAACACAATGCACAGAGCATTTCCATCTGTTTTTTTTTTTTTGTGAGCTATAGCACAAAATTTATGTAGATTGGGGTGCAATTATTAAAGAAAATGAATGCACTGCAGCGCACATGTACACTGTGATGTCATGCATTGTGGTAATGTGTATTGTAATGCAAAGTGGCACGAACAAGCCCTCAATGCACTTTGTTGCAAAGTTGAAACAACGTGTAGTATATTCCCATTCAGATTTTTGTCCGAACGGAGTTGGCCGGGCACACCCATAGCATATACACCACAGGACTTTTCTGCAAACTTTCCCAAAACTTTTTGCAACATCACGTGGTTTTTCAGCTCTTTTCTGCTCTTTACCGCCACCCTTTGGTCAACTTCTGTTATTGTTGGTTGATTTTAACATTCGTTTTTTTGTCCATCGGACAAAAGTCCTATGGTTTTCTGTACACACGGTCGGACTTTGCTCCATCGGACTTTTGTTGGCCAAAAGTTTGTCCATTTGCAGACCCAATTTTTGTCCGATGAAAACACAAAAAAAAAGTTTGTCCGATGGAGCGTACACACGGTCGGATTGTTGGTCCAACTTGCTCAAAATGAAGTTTGTTGGCCAAAAGTCCGACCGTGTGTACGGGGCTTAAAAGGCACCTCAACACGCATGAACACTCAAAACATAGGTACCTGGCCATTGGCACTCTGGAATGTAGGCAGCAGAAATTATATATGTGTATTTGTACTGTAGATGACACCAAACTATGCAATGCAAATATTTCCCTAAACTTACAAGCCAACCTCAATGCACTGTTTAATTAGGCAACTGTATGGCAAATGAGGTTTAATGTTGATAAGTAGGGATGAGCCGAACACCCCCCAGTTCGGTTTGCACCATAATGTATAAATACATAAGTGGTCCATATAGTGAACTTAGTGTAGAGTCTTCACTTTCAGGTCATTGCACGGACAAGGGAGCACTCTTTATGTTTTAAGGAAAAGAGATTTCACCTTCACATACGGAAAGGCTTCTTCCCCATAAGAGCTGTGAAAATGTGGATCAGACTCCATCAAGAACTAGTTCTGGCCAACTCAGTAGATTGTTTTAAAAATCTGCTGTATGCATTTCTAAATGCACAAAATATAACTGTATACAATTTTTTTGAGGTAATAACACCAAGGGTTGTTAATTCAGAGAATATCTGATTGTCTCCTGGGGGATCAGGAAGGATTTTTTTTTCCCCACTGGAACAAATTGGATCATGCTTTATTATAATTTTTTCCGGATCAACTGTGGGTATAGGATGGTAAATAGTGGCAAAAGACAGACACTGAAGATAGGGAGAACAAAGACACAGAGGATCATGGATTAGAAAAAAAAAAGAGATGACAATGGGATCTAATCATGGATAGGCAACAGAGTATGATGAGCAAGATCTGTTCATAGACCATTGGAATAATAGCTATGGGCTGAGCATGGGTTGTGGTCAGAGGGGAGATAAATTAGATTTGATTGTTGTTGAGGGGTGGAAGGGATGGAGACGTAACAGCTGGTCATATTCCTTTGGAAGAGGATGGAGGACACAACATTGTAATGGGCTAGACAGTGTGAAGACAGAATAGGCAGAGTGGGAGAGCAGAGCCGGTGGAAGGGGCGGACGCCATGGGCGGCACAATTTATTGGGGGTGGGGGGGCGCAGTGAAGTGTCCTTCTAAAAAGGTGGCTGGACTGGAGTGATTGCTCAGAGGCTCCAGCCGCTGTAGCCTGCACTTGTAAAGATGTGCCAAGTGCGCTGAGTCCTGCACACCTGACACAAGCCTACATCACCGTGATGGGAGGGAGGAGATCAGACCTCCCACCATGATGGGAGGAGCAGAGAGCGCAGCGTAATGGGAGGAGGCGCAGAGGAGCAGGAAATCAGACCTCCCACCGGGATGGGAGGGGCAGAGAGCGCAGCGTGATGGGAGGAGCAGAGAGCGCAGCGTGATGGGAGGAGCAGAGAGCGCAGCTTGAGCCGCAACCTTGAGGAGTCGAGGAGGAGGGACTAAGCTCTGCAAGATCTCAAGTAAGCCCATACTAGTATTAATACATATTAGTAAATCAACTACTTAGTTTCGGGGTTGGGGGGGCGGGGGGGTTTGGTGGGGGTCAGTGGGGGGGTGTGGTGTCACTGGCGGGGTGTCTGGCTGGCCGCAGGCTGAGAGGAGGAGGATTCTAATTAGAACATAGAACATTTAGTTTTCTGACTCTCTACCTAATGGATAATATTACCTCTGAAAGTATTTCGGCTACAGTCTTCGTTCACATTCAGATACCCAGTGCCAGTAAATGAACCCCTTTGTGCTGCATAAATGGCACCAGTGTCAGTGTTACACTGGTGCCACTAATGCAGCACAAAGGGGTTAATTAACTGGCACTGGTCGCCATCATGCTGCATTTTACAAATTGAGTCAAACACCAAAGTCCCAATGTGCTAAAAAAGGGTCTTTGGTTCTTTCGCAGTTTGCCATCTTTGCCCTGGGTACCAAATGGCTGGGACCAGCACTGTGGGAGAGGATCATGGATTTCTGGAAGGGGATATGTATGAATTATAATTTCTTCGATGTTGACACGTCGCTTCCTCCCGCTGTAATGCTGGCTGTGCGGTGCGCTCCGATTTATATAGGCCTCTCATGACGTCACAGTCACAAGCTCCGGGTGGCCCCGGAGCATGTGACTGTGACGTCATGGGAGCATGTGGCCACTGGAGCATGTGACTGTGACGTCATGAGAGGCCTATATAAATCGGAGCGCACCGCACAGCCAGCATTACAGCGGGAGGAAGCGATGTGTCAACATCGAAGAGGAGAAGAGGGAAGAAGGCGACGGAGAAGACCGGGCCCCGCTAGCAAAAGAGCTGGAAGAAGATAGCCGAAGGGCCGGCAGAAGAAAGAAAGAACCGGAGAGGAGAAGAGGGAAGAAGACGAAGGAGAAGACCGGGCCCCGCTAGCAAAAGAGCTGGAAGAAGATAGCGGAGGCCCGGCAGAAGGAAGAAAGAACCAGAGAGCGCAGAGACGACAACGGAGACACCCGAAGTCGGAAGAGACCCCCAGAGTCGGAAGAAGACCCCCGGAGCTGTGCAATAAATTGCTTTAAAAACCTGTGTGTGTTTTTTTATTGACATTTTTTTCCACCAGGTGAATGGGTAGGGTACGATGTACCCCATACTCATTCACATAGGGTGGGGGGCAGGGATCTGGGGGGCCCCTTATTAAAGGGGGGCTCCCGGATTCCGATAAGCCCCCGCCCGCAGACCCCGACAACCAACGGCCAGGGTTGTCGGGAAGAGGTCCTGTCCTCATCAACATGGGGGCAGGGGCTTTGGGGTGGGGGGCCGCAGGTCGCCCCCCTGCCCCAAAGCACTAAACCCCCCATGTTGATGGCATGAGGCCTGGTACGGTTCAGGAGGGAGGGGGGCCGCTCTCTCGCCCCCCCTTTTCCTGCGGCCTGCCAGGTTGCGTGCTTGGATAAGGGTCTGGTTTGGATTTTGGGGGGACCCCAAAGGCCATTTTTTTGGCTTAGGGGGTCCCCCTTAAAATCCATACCAGACCAAAGAGCCTGGTATGCTCCTGGAGGGGCAACCCATGCCGGTTTTTTATTTAAAATTTGGCGTGGAGTTCCCCCTCAAGATTCATACCTATCACAGTGCCTGGTATTGGCGGGGATCCAAGTCGGATCCCTGTTCATTGAAAGTCGGACATATGTCGGCTTCATGTCGCAGGGCAAAGTCGGATCCAAAGTAGGACGGCTGTCGTGTCGCACAAGTGTGAACCTGCATTGAGTTGCTGCCATGTGATGGGCTGATTATCAATTTGTGTTACCAAGCAGTTGAACAGGTGTACCTTATAAAGTGGCCGGTGAGTGTATATCAGATATACACACACTCAGTTATATGTTTTTTACTTTGTTTTCAGAAGTTGACATTAAAATGAAACAAAGAAGAACAGAAAAGACAAGGGACAGAAATAATAAAATTACATAAAGCAAAATGAATTGGAATATTGCTGTTTCTGATTATTAGTTATTCCATTCTATTATCTGTTAGGAGTAACAGGATTGTGAACTTAAATTGTTGCGTGTCAGGAATTACAGGTCAACACCCTGTAATAATATAGGCGTTTTCTATTCTGAAACTGTAAACATTAGTTCCTACTACCATTTGTTTGTAGCAATATAAATAGATTTTTCTAAACTAGAATGGTAATTGTTTTTTTATGTAATAAAGTAGCTTCAACTGCATAGATCATGACTGATCATTATTTCCTGGTCTTTAGGGCACATAAAAAGGGTCCATCCCAACTGACTCAATTATTGCAAAATGTTTAATTGACATTAAATGCTCAGTACAGCATACTCTTTCACATCAAGCTAGTTATTACAGCTCTTATAGTCATAGGCTATCGTCATACCTGTAATACTGGAAACACATATACATGGCTCATCTATCAACTGCCCACGTTTAAAACGTTTATACTGCACAAAAAGATTTTATTATAATCAAGTAAGAATGTAAAGTACCTTTTTCCACCACATCCTTCATGTCGCTGGTACTTTTGCACGTTGCTTATTTTTAATGACACTTCTGGCTGTGAGAGTCCTTTGTCATAATCTTGCACAATCGTGGCTTGATGAGAAAGGCTAGTGCATGGAGGATCTCAATTATGAGGAAAGACTACAAAAATTAAACGTATTCACCCTGGAAAAGATACTCTCATGATCACAATATACAAATCTTTCAATGGTGATGGTAGCGTTGGGAGAAAACTTTTTTACTCTTTTTCTGTGTTGTTTTTCACTTGACATCAGTGGTCCAGCCCCTCCCTCCCTTTTTTTCTTCTGGGGGGGGGGAGGGGTTTGGGTGAGATTTTTTAAGTGTGTCCTTGATTAAGCGCCTGTCTATTGATTCACTGTATGGCAATGCATGTGAATCACCTTTGGGCTCTTTAATGGTACCGGAATCCTGGACTCGTCAGTGTGTCTCTCCGTGATATATGGAATAAGAGAACTCGATAGTGCAATAAAGTTTTTAGCCGTTTTATTAAACAAAGCAAATCCCCTTCAAGGGTACTCACACAGATCAGGTGCGCCAGAGCACAACTCTATAATAAGCGAAAAACGGGTGTATACCCGACTGGTATCGGGATGATTTGGGCTTCCTCCTCAGCAAAACAACTGCCTATCGTGCCGTCCTGTCCCCTCCCCAGCACGTACACCCGTCCAGGATACCATTAAAGAGCCCAAAGGTGTGCATTGACTGAGCTTAGTTGCAAAGTCGCACGCTCTAAGGTGAGTGTTCATTACCTAAGGGGAGCACCTGAGTGAGGACACCTCAGCATGCTTTGGATCACCTACCAAATTGCTTGAATTATATGAACTTTACAGCATGTTCATCAGTGACGCAACTGGATGCCACATATATGCATATGAGCACTTTGATTTATGATCTATTCACAAAATTTTGAGTTATATGGACTTTTTTAGCACGGTCATCAGCACTTAGATTTTTGATCAATTCATGTATTTGTGACATATGGGGGTTTATTTACTAAAGCTGGAGAGTGCAAAATCAGGCCCACTTCTGCATAGAAACCAATCAGCTTCCAGGTTTTATTGCCAAAGCTTAATTGAACAAGCCAAAGTTAGAAGTTGATTGGCTGTCATGCACAGCTGCAAAGATTCGGAGTGCACCAGTCTTAGTAAATCTACCCCATGGACTTTTGAACACAGTCATGCACAAGAGCACTTTGGATTGAAGTGTGTATCATATATGTATATATTTTTTTTTAGATTACTTAAATTATTATTTATTTAAGTTGTCTCACCACCTATTGGTCACTTTAGATATTATATTTATTTAATATTTGTACTCTTTTTATTAATGTTGATGTATGCACTTTGATATTCACACTGATAGAGTGTGCATTACACTTAGTATTAATTCTCTAGCGCAGTGTATATATTTAATTAATTTGCTTTTGCGCGATTTATGAGACGTGTATAACGCTAGCAGCTGTTTGTTATTTCATTTAATTAAGCATCAGGTTAGTGGAGGCTCGCAGGATTCTTCTTTGTTTAGTGCACAGTATACAACCCCCCACAATACAAAGCCCCCACCCTCTGCACAGTACACAGCCCCACACCCTCTGCACAGGGCACAGCCCCCCACAAGACACAGCCCCCCCACCCTCTGCACAATACACAGCCCCTACCCTCTGCACAATACACCCCCCCCCACCCTCTGCACAATACACAGCCCCCCACCCTCTGCACAATACACAGCCCCCACAATACACAGCCCCCTGCACTCCCAGGAGACCCCCAGTCTCCTGGGACAGCACTGCCAGCGTACTCTAAAGTTAAGAATAAATCACTGCCATGTCTTTCTCATACACAGCTCCTCCTGTGTCACTCTCATTGTAAACCAAAGTCTCTAAATACCTCAATAGCTCAGTTCTTTCACTGACCCTGTCACATGACTGCTCTCCTCTGACGTTTTATGGATGGTCATGTGACTGCTCTCCTCCTCCAATCTAAAGCAACACTCGGAGGAGGAGCAGGAGGAGGAGAAGGAGGAGAGCGGCCGACAAGAACGGAGCATTTTCAGTATTTAGAAGCTTTGTTTTACAAAGAAAGTGACACTGTGAAATTAACAAAATTAACACTGCATACTACCCTCTGTCATACCCCCCACACTCCTCTTCTGTACATACTGCCCATTGTCATACCCTTCACACTCCTCTTCTGTACATACTGTCCACAGTCATACCCTCCACACTCTTCTCCTGTACATACTGCCCACTGTCATATCTCCACACTCCTCTCCTGTACATACTGCCCATTGGTATACCCTCCACCTACCTCTCATGTATATACTGCCCATTGTCATACCCTCCACATTCCTCTCCTGTACATACTGCTCACTGGCACACCCTCCATACTCCTCTCCTGTACATACTGCTTACTATCATACCCTCCACATTCCTCTCCTTTACATACTGCCCACTGTCATACCCTCCACACTCCTCTCCTGTACATACTGCTTACTGTCATACCCTTCACACTCCTCTCCTGTACATACTGTCCACTGTTATATCCTCCACACTCTTCTCCTGTACATACTGCCCACTGTCCTACCCTCCATACTCGTCTCCTTTACATACTGCTCACTATCATACCCTGAACACACCTTTCCTGTACATACCACCCACTGTTACACCCTCCACACTCCTCTCCTGTACATACTGCCCCATCATACCCTCCACACTCCTCTCCTGTACATATTGCCAACTGTCATACCCTCCACACTCCTCCTGTACATACTGCCAACTGTCTTTCTCTCCTGTACATACTGCCCCCATAATACCTTCCACACTCCTCTCCTGTACATACTGCCCTTATCATACCCTCCACGCTCCTCTCCTGTACATACTGCCCCCATCATATCCTCCACACTCCTCTCCTGTACATAGTGTCTACTGTCAACCCTCCACACTCCTCTGCTGTGCATACTGCCCACTGTCATACCCCCCACACTCCTCTGCTGTACATAGTGCCCACTGCCATACCCTCCACACTCCTCTCCTGTAAATAGTGCCCACTGTTATACCCTCCACATTCCTCTCCCTCACCTGGACATACTTCCCACTTTTATACCATCCATACTTGCAAGGAGCCGCACCAGTGACGCCCTCCAGGGGACGGAAGTGTCGGCACCTGCAACAAATACCCAATCAATGAACATATGTTAAATACAGAAAATTAAATAGGTTGACTCTTAACACATTAGCAAGAGTATAAATAGAACTATATATAATGGATGTGTGGACTTACTGCAAACATGTCTGTTAATCACGGTATACATAACGGTATCTTAAAGTTCCATGAATGTGGTTGACCAATAGATCATGTGTGCAGTGCCGTCCATCCTGATCCGCGTGGAATCGTGATATGATTCACAGGCTCTTCCATCCCCTGGAGGGCGTCACTGGTGCGGCTCCTTGCAAGCCCCTTGGGCCGGGTCCATCCGCTTTGGGGTGAGCAGGGGTAGCCATGGGGGGCCCCCGAATCACTCCACGGCTTATATCATTTCTGGCCATGGGATCACTCATTCCACTTCCTAGCGGTAAATATATAACCATTTTAGAACCTCTATGGGATTCATAATGATATGTTTTGAAATTCTGATGATATGTAATGTGTCTCCTAGAGCTAACTATCCCCCTGATGATGACCGCACACGGGTCGAAACGCGTTTGGATCCTATACTTTACTCGATATGTAACAACATGCTTAATTTTGTACAATATTTGTATACACGCTTTATTGTGGAATATCTACTGTATCACTTGGCCAGCTTTTATATATTTTATATATGATATTATTGTTTACATGTTGCATTGTAACCACATTATGATATTTGTCTATTTCCTAATAAATGTATTGTTTTTTGCTATCCATTTTATACTCTTTTGACTTCACTACACTGCTGTCCAAAGCCCCATTGGGGATACCATCCCATAATACATTATATCGGGGTTTGCAGCGCTTACATCTCTCCAATATGTGTTTTTCCTTATACTTTAAAATCATATTGAATATCCTCAATGTTACCAGCTCTAGAATGGGCAGACTTTTGTTAGTTCAACTAAAGAAAATCTTCTCAGTCCTCATATTTGTTCTGCCCATTATTAGTACTCATTTAATTTTGTGATTACTACTGTGATGTATAGAGGAACATAGGGGAAGTCAGCTACTCTGAGATCCTGTGATATTAAAGCGGTAGTAAACTTTGCTAACATTACTACTTTTTAGAGACCCTGAGGTAGGTTATGCCATAATGTACTAGTATGCACTGCATACCTGTCAGACTGAGCCCTGCAGCGCTGCGCTGTGATAAATTCGGCAGGTCCCGGGCGCTTCCATCTTCACCCGGTCTTCCTTCCGGATTCTGTGCCTTCGGTCACTTGCCTTGGCCAGGTTGCGTTGCTGTCACTCCCACGCATGCTCTTGCGCATCCTCTCTCATCCCCCCTCTCTCTCTCATCCTCCCTACCTTACCCCTCACCTCTCTCCCATCCCCTTTCTCTCTCTCTCATCCTCCCTCTTTCTATTTAATTGAATTTGTTATACCAAAAAATGTTTTGCATTCTTTTTTTTAGAAAAAGCCCCACCAAAATCCTCAGCACCAGGCCCATGATGTTCTTAATCCGGCCCTGGGTGCAGCAATGTCCAAAGCTCTCAGTCTTGTGAAACAGCCAGATAAAAGGAGACATCCATTAAGTGGGAATAGAGGTACCATCTTAGCTACAGGTAATGGTTTAGGCTTGTATGTTTGTGGAACAGTAGGTAACAGATCAGCTTTACAGTTGATCTGTAACAGCCTACTCCATTTGGCAGAATGCTGCATCTGCCTCAGGATTACAGTGTAAGACAGAGGAGAATATTTGCTTTGCAAGATCTGTTAAAGGGGTGGGCAAGCTGTAAAAGTTGGGGAGACTCTTCCTATAATATTCCACAAGGAAGGATTGTACTTGTTTTTTATGGCAGGATTGGAGCATTTTTGGATGGTTTCCATCTTATTCAGCTAGTGTTTGATGATGCATCTGCCTACCACATACCCTAAATAGCAAGCCTCCTCTAGTCTAATTGCACTTTTCGAAGAGTTTACAATAAACTCCAACTTCCATAGGATATCCAAGACTAATTTGACCTTCTTTAGATTACTTTCTCAGTCCTGGCTAAATATGACAATGCTGTCTAGGTATACCCCATGTAAATTATTCATAGGGTCCCAGGGTCAATGGTTCCCAGAAAGGTGACAGGGGCCCCATAAAACCCAAGTAACATTTTGGCATAGTGAAACAACCCCTTCAGCATAGAAAAGCGATTTTTCCTTTAGACTCTTTAGAAAATGGGATCTGTCAGTAAACTCAAAACTGAGAGTGGTGATGTAGCAGGCTGGACCTAATCTTTCAATCAATTTGTCCACCTGAGGCATTTAATAGGCATACATCTTGCAGACTGGATTTAATAAAAAATAAATAAAAATCATTACAGATCCACCAATTTCCATTTGACTAGGACTATAGGGCTTGACCAATTAATAAAGGACTCCCCAATTATTCCAAGGTCCAACATATTTTAACCTCTTGCTGCCCACGCTAAAGCCGAAAGACAGCTACAGCATGGGCCTAAATTGCCGGGAGGGCGACCATGTATGTCCTCCCGTGCATGAGCTGCCTGCGCACACCCTGCGGGGCTCATGCATCTCACTCTGTGATCAGCAAGTTAGTGAAACTAGGCTGATCGGAGTAAGGGGAAGATCCTGGTCCCTTACCACGTGATCAGATGTCAGCCAATGACAGCTTATCACGTGATGTAAATGGAGCCAGTAACCAGCTTTTTTTCCCCTTGCGCTGATAAAAAAAAAGGCAGATTTCTGTCTGGAGTAAATGGGACCCGCACACTCCAAACCCACTGCTGCTAAGCAGTGCCCACTAGTGCCACCTACCAGTGTATATGAGCACTGCTAAGCAGTGCCACCTACCAGTGCTCACCAGTGCCACCTATCAGTCAGTGCCCATCAGTGCTGCCATTCAGTGCCCATCAGTGCCTTATCATCAGTGCCACCTATCAGTGCAGCCTCGTCAGTGCCCACCAGTGCTGCCTCATTAGTGCCACTGCCACCTATCAGTGCCCATCAGTGCAGCCTCATCAATGCACATCAATGAAGGAGAAAATTACCTGTTTGCAAAATTTTATAACAAACTATAAAACATGTTGTTTTTTTTGTCTTTTTTTGTTTGTTTAGCAAAAAATAAAAACCAGTAGTGATTAAATGCCGCCAAAAGAAAGCTCTATTTGTGTGAAAAAAATTATAACAATTTCATTTGGGTACAGTGTAGCATGACTGCGCAATTGTCATTCAAAGAGTGACAGCGCTGAAAGCTGAAAATTGGCCTGGGCCCAGTAAGCAAGTGCTTAAAGCTCCACTGACATAATCCCAAAAAACTTTGGGGATTTGGTATGGCCTAAGATTCTTGTGGACCCCAGGGTCTTGAGAATATCAAGAACAATTATATTAGTTAGTTCTTTAAAAACTTAGGGGTGAGTTGATCGGCCAGGATCTTGGAAGAGAGCCCTGTTCTCATGAACACATTAAACAACTCCCACAAGTACAATCGTTTTTATTAAAGTGACTCCTTCTGGATATGGAATGGCATTGACAAGAACCATTCAAATGTATTGGTGTCCTCTAACTGACTTGGGGCCCACTAAATTCATGGCTATGAGATCAAAGAGTACCTCGATGATCAGAAGCAGTACCAGTGGACTTCAAAAATGGGATGCTGGAGTGGTTATTTGACAGGTTTAACAGGTCTCACAGAAGTACAGAAGTCCTTGATCTCTTAGTATAACCTGAACCAATAATAACACTGCAAAACCTGTTCCTGAGTTTTGCAGACCTGAGATAACCGCCCCAAGCATGCAAACATGAGCCAATTGTAACACCTTAGAACTAAAAGGCTGAGAGACCACCAGCTGTTAAACCATGTCATCATGCTCTTTGGTAGTGATGAGCCGAACACCCCCGGGTTCGGTTCGCACCAGAACCCGCGAACGGACCGAAAGTTCGCACGAACATTAGAACCCTATTAAATACAATGGATGCGAACGTTCGGATTCTAAAGTGCTAATTATAACGACTATTATCCATGTTATTGTCCAAAACAGAGTTTGGGAACCCGGCTTCTGCACCAGGGGACATGTATCAATGCAAAAAGAAGTTTTAAAAACGGACGTTTTCCGGGAGCAGTCATTTTAATGATGCATAAAGTGAAAAAAAAAAAGTCAAATATTCCTTTAAATATTGTACCTGGGGGGTGTCTAAAGTATGCCTGTGAAGTGCCACGTGTTTCCCGTGTTTAGAACTGTCCCTGCACAAAATAACATTTCTAAAGGGAAAAAAGTCATTTAAAACTGCTTGCGGCTTTAATGCAATGTCTGGTCCCGGTAATATGGATGAAAATCTTTAGGAAAAATGGCATAGCTACCCCATCAACCCCCCCCCCTACCCCAGCCCATTACCAGCCCCTTTGGGTCTTGTATGGATATTAAGGGGAACCCCGCACACAAAATAAAAAAGGACCTATATACTCTGAACAGCCGTATATACAGGTGGTGCATACAAGACAGGGACTGTAGGTTTGTTCTTATGTAGAATCTGTTTATAATTTTGAACAGCTGCATTGTTTAAGTGGAGCTCCATGGCAAATTCCTTTTTTTTAGCTTTTTGTAAAACATAGGGAACGGTTATCACCCCTGTCACATTTTTTTTGCTGTCTGTGCCCCTGTTCAGAACATTTCACCTCACTTTGCGTCCCAATGACAACTGTTTTTGAAATGTGGTGTTTTTATTGAAACAAGGATTGGTGATAAAGCATCAGTAGAGAGGAGACACCTTTCTCCCATATTAATTCTTAAAGGAGAGAATTTTCCTTCCAAGGGGTAGATTTCCTCTCACTTCCTGTTGTCTTCTTCCGTTTGCAAGTAGTAGTAGTTTGTAAGTTGGATGTTTGAAAGTAGGGACCTTCCGTATATACTCTGCAGAAATTGGCCCCTTAGGTGTTGGTGTTGGCACAACACTGAAAGCACTCACAGTTATTCTTGGTGGGTGCTGGAACGCCCTGCTGTCAAGTATAATATCAGGAATTGTAATAACATATAATTGTTGATCAGTGGTAGTAAAAATTGGGCCTTTGATGGTGGTGCTGGTGCCACAACACTGTAAGGCCTGACAGTTACTCTTGGTGGGCGCAGCAATGGTCCCTGCTGTGAATTATTAGATCAATAATTATAATTGCATGCCCCTGTTGAACAGGGGCTGAAAAATTGGGCCTTTGGTGGTGGTGGTGGTGGTGATGGTGGTGCTGGTGCCACAACACTGTAAGGCCTGACAGTTACTCTTGGTGGGCGCAGCAATGGTCCCTGCTGTGAATTATTAGATCAATAATTATAATTGCATGCCCCTGTTGAACAGGGGCTGAAAAATTGGGCCTTTGGTGGTGGTGATGGTGGTGCTGGTGCCACAACACTGTAAGGCCTGACAGTTACTCTTGGTGGGCGCAGCAATGGTCCCTGTTGTGAATTATTAGATCAACAATTATAATTGCATGCCCCTGTTGAACAGGGGCTGAAAAATTGGGCCTTAGGCACTGGTGGCACAACACTGCAACCCCTCACATATACTGTACTTGGAGCACAGCAATGAGGCCTGTTGCAAAGTATTGCATCAAAAATTGGGCCTTAGCCACTGGTGGCGGCACCCAGAAACCAAAATGATCTTCCAAGCTATCATCGTTAATCGTATCATTGAGGAGGAGGAGGATAGCCAGTCAACATAACAGCACAGGCACTCAGCATCAGCATCAGTCTTTAAGGGATGTGACATTTTAAAATCAATTAGTCTGTTATATCAGCATCTGGTGTGTGGTAGCTGGTGGTGATCCAAGACTGGTTCATCTTGATGAAAGTCAGTCGATCAACCGAGTCGGTGGACAGGCGCACCCTGTGATCCGTGACAAATCCTCCAGCAGCACTGAATGTGCGTTCTGAAAGAACGCTGGATGCAGGACAGGCCAGTAGCTCAATTGCATACTGTGCAAGCTCTGGCCAGTGATCCATCCTCAAGACCCAGTAAGCCAGAGGATTTTCGGTGGGGAAGGTGTCCAAGTCTGACCTTGCCCCTAGGTATTCCTGGACCATGTATATCAGACGCTGGCGATGGTTGCTGGAACCGATCATACTTTGGGGCTGCGGACTAAAGAATTGTCTGAACGCATCGGTCAGACGGCCACCTTCCCCACCGCTCCTTCTTTGACTGGCCGAAGCCTCAGCAACTCGTTGTCCAGGACCAGGAGTTTGTAACCTCCCAGTCTCTGGGAACGCATTGCACAGACCTTTCTGCAAGGCCTCCCGGAGTTGTCTCATCCTCTGCTCCCTCTGCGACGGTACGATAAGGTCCGCAACCTTACCCTTGTACCGTGGATCAAGGAGAGTGGCCAGCCAGTAATGGTCCCTCTCCTTGATCCGAAGAATACGAGGATCCTTCCGCAGACATTGCAGGATCAGGGAGGCCATGCAGCGTAGGTTAGCTGAGGCATTCAGTCCGGAGTCCTCTGGGTCACTAAGGACGACATGATCCGCAGCCACCTCCTCCCAGCCACGTACAAGTCCACTGGTTTCTTGGGACTGTAAATCATCCCTAAAAGACTGCTGCTGATGATGCTGAGTGCCAGCCTCCACCTCCATGCTGACACAATCCTCCTCCTCCTCCTCCTCCTCTTCCTGTGCGATGGGTGGGACAGAAGGAACACTGTCTGGGTAAAGGGGGCCTTGAGAGGCAAGGAAGTCCTCCTCTTCCTGCCTCTGTTCTGCCTCAAGTGCCCTGTCCATTATTCCACGCAGCGTGTGCTCCAACAGGTGGACAAGAGGTACAGTGTCACTGATGCATGCACTGTCACTGCTCACCATCCTTGTGGCCTCCTCAAATGGTGCCAGGACAGTGCATGCATCCCTGATCATGCCCCACTGGCGTGGTGAAAAAAACCTGAGCTCCCCTGACCCTGTCCTGGTGCCGTAGTCGCACAGGTACTCATTGATGGCCCTCTGCTGCGTGTGCAGCCGCTGCAGCATGGCCAACGTTGAGTTCCACCTGGTGGGCATGTCACATATAAGGCGGTTCTTGGGCAGGTTCAACTCCTTTTGAAGCTCAGCCAGGCGAGCACTGGCATTATAAGACCTGCGGAAATGCACACAGACTTTCCTGGCCTGCCTCAGGACATCCTGTAAGCCCGGGTACCTGCCCAAGAACCGCTGCACCACCAGGTTAAGGACGTGAGCCATACAGGGCACATGGGTCAGTTGTCCCTGTCGGAGGGCGGAGAGGAGGTTGGTGCCATTGTCGCAAACCACCATTCCTGGCTTAAGCTGGCGTGGCGTCAACCACCTCTCGGCCTGCCCCTGCAGAGCAGACAGGACCTCTGCCCCAGTGTGGCTCCTGTCCCCCAAACACACCAGCGCAAGCACGGCATGGCATCTTTTTGCCTGCGTACTTGCGTAGCCCCTTGAACGCCTACGGAGCACCGCTGGTTCCGAGGACAAACCACAGGAAGAGGCCATGGAGGAAGAAGAAGAGGAGGGGGTGGAGGAGAGAGGTGTGTCACAACCAGTAGTAGCATTTTGGAGGCGTGGCGGTGGAACAACCTCCAACACTACTGCACCTTGTCCTGCATCCTTCCCAGCTGCCAAAATAGTGACCCAATGGGCCGTGAAAGAAAGGTAACGTCCCTGTCCATGCCTGCTGGACCATGAGTCAGCGGTAATATGCACCTTACCGCTGACCGCCCTGTCCAGCAAGGCCAAGACATTGCCTTCCACATGCCTGTAGAGAGCCGGAATAGCCTTCCGTGCGAAAAAGTGGCGTTTGGGAACCTGCCACTGAGGAACCGCACATTGCACAAACTCACGGAAGGGGGCCGAGTCTACCAACTGAAAAGGCAGCAGTTGAAGCGCTAGCAATTTAGCCAAGCTAGCATTCAACCGCTGGGCATGTGGATGGCTGGGAGTGAACTTCTTTCGACGGTCCAGCAGCTGGGGCAGGGAAATTTGCCTGCTAGAATCGGACGTCGGTGTACTGCTAGCAGAGTGCCCGCAAGTACTTGGCTGTGACACACCTAATTCTACACCTTCATTCCTCTCAGAGCAGGTTTCAGAGAGGACTGAAGGTATACTGGGGTTGGAGATCCCAGCTGATGCGGTGCAAGAAGAGGTCATCTTTGTTCTTTGGTGTGGGTCTTTAAGGTAGGCTTGCCAACGAGCTGCATGGCAGGTCAACATATGTCTGATCAAGCATGTGGTGCCCAAGCGGCTGATGTTTTGGATACGCGATATACGCTTGAGACATATGTTGCAAACAGCAGCTGTGCGATCTGATGCACTCGCCTCAAAAAAGGCCCACACCAAAGAACTTTTTGAATGACGGGCAGAGGCAGCGCCCTGCACAGGCGGAGCTCTGCGGTGTGATTCCGTCGGTGTGCTGCCCATACGCTGGCCACTCAAGGGCATCCTGCCTCTTTGGAGATGTGCCTCCTCCTCCTCCTCCTCCTCCTCTCTCCTATTAGGCACCCACGTGGAGTCAGTGACCTCATCATCCCCTCCCTCCTCATCACTGGAGCCAATCTGGCAGTATGCTGCAGCTGCTGGAGCATGACTGCCAGATTGGTGTCCTTCTTGAGCATCCCCTCTCTCTGCTCTCACGCTGCTGCCTTCCTCTAGCTGGGTATCATCATCAGATCCTTCCAAACGCTGGGCATCCTCCTGGAGCATGTACCCAACACTGTGCTCAAACAGTTTGGGGGACTCCTCAGGAGGAGGGCATGGTGGGTCTAGGGAAGGATTGACTAATGAAGATAATGATACCAGAGAAGAGGACGCTTTGGCAGCTGCTTTGCCAGTACCCTGAGCCTGGGTGAGAGAGGATGAGGAGGATGAGGTGGGCTTGGTCATCCACTCTACCAAGTCTTCGGCATGATGTGGCTCAACATGTCCAGCTGCCGAAAACAAGGACAAGCGTGTCCCATGGCCATGTGCTGATGACAATGCACCGCGTACACGACCAGCACTGTTGCCCCCAGACACAGAGCCTGCTTGCCCTCTTTTTTTGCCTCCTGACTGTCTGCCTCTCCTTGGTTGCCTTCCAGACATTTTAATGGATGGCCTGCAGGGAGATGGGAAAAACAGCAATAAGGGCTACCTTCAGGTGTATATTGTGCAGGAGGCTTAGCAACAATGACACTGACACTGTCCTCTGCCTATCCTTCTCTGTCCCTAAACACAAGGATTGAAAATATGGTTCAGCAAAAAAGTTTTAGAACAGAATAGCACACTGACACTTTCCCTCACTGTCCTACTCTGTCCCTCCCTACAAACAAGATTTAGCACAGAATAGCACACTGATAATTTCTACGAGTGTCCTTCTCTGTCCCTCAACTCAAGGATTGAAAATATGGAACAGCAAAATTGGTTTAGAACAGAATAGCACACTGTCAGTTTCACTCACTGTACCTCTCTGTCCCTCAACTCAAGGATTGAAAATATGGAACAGCAAAATTGGTTTAGAACAGAATAGCACACTGTCAGTTTCACTCACTGTACCTCTCTGTCCCTCAACTCAAGGATTGAAAATATGGAACAGCAAAATTGGTTTAGAACAGAATAGCACACTGTCAGTTTCCCTCACTGTACCTCTCTGTCCCTCAACTCAAGGATTGAAAATATGGAACAGCAAAATTGGTTTAGAACAGAATAGCACACTGTCAGTTTCACTCACTGTACCTCTCTGTCCCTCAACTCAAGGATTGAAAATATGGTTCAGCAAAATTGGTTTAGAACAGAATAGCACACTGTCAGTTTCACTCACTGTACCTCTCTGTCCCTCAACTCAAGGATTGAAAATATGGTTCAGCAAAATAGTTTTAGAACACAATAGCACACTGACACTTTCCCTCACTGTACCTCTCTGTCCCTCAACTCAAGGATTGAAAATATGGAACAGCAAAATTGGTTTAGAACAGAATAGCACACTGTCAGTTTCACTCACTGTACCTCTCTGTCCCTCAACTCAAGGATTGAAAATATGGTTCAGCAAAATAGTTTTAGAACACAATAGCACACTGACACTTTCCCTCACTGTACCTCTCTGTCCCTCAACTCAAGGATTGAAAATATGGAACAGCAAAATTGGTTTAGAACAGAATAGCACACTGTCAGTTTCACTCACTGTACCTCTCTGTCCCTCAACTCAAGGATTGAAAATATGGTTCAGCAAAATAGTTTTAGAACACAATAGCACACTGTCAGTTTCACTCACTGTACCTCTCTGTCCCTCAACTCAAGGATTGAAAATATGGAACAGCAAAATTGGTTTAGAACAGAATAGCACACTGTCAGTTTCACTCACTGTACCTCTCTGTCCCTCAACTCAAGGATTGAAAATATGGTTCAGCAAAATAGTTTTAGAACAGAATAGCACACTGACACTTTCCCTCACTGTGCCTCTCTGTCCCTACAAACAAGGATTAGCACAGAATAGCACACTGTCACTGACACTCTCCCTTCCTTATTTGTCCCTAAACACAAGGAATCCAGGATTAGTAAAGGAAAAAAAATGACACTGTCCCTGCCTATGCTTCTCTTTCCCTGCTCCGGAACACACTACACAAGGCCGCCGCGCTGGCGGCCTTTTATAGTGTGGGGCGTGTACTAAACCCCATCAGCAATAATTGGCCACAGGCATCCTGATCAGAGTGGGGACCTTATCTGAGCACTCACAAAATTTTCTCAGGAGACCTCTAAATCCCACAGGTCTGGCTCCGTTTTTAATGATGAAAAAAAATAATTTTTTTAAAATGGTCATTAAAAATGATTGTGTGTGGGCTTCAGAGCAACGGGCATGAAAAAATTGGAACATGCTCTAATTTTTCACGTCGTTTTTTACATCGTCGTTTTTCTCGTCATGAAAAACGGCCGTGTGTGGGCTTTAACGACGTGAAAAAAAATGCGCATGCTCAGAATCAAGTATGAGACGGGAGCGCTCATTCTGGTAAAACTAGCGTTCGTAATGGAGATAGCACATTCGTCACGCTGTAACGGACTGAAAAGCACGAGGCTGAAAAGCGCGAATCGTCGCTCAACAAACTTTACTAACATGAAGGGTGATGCCATCTGAATGGAACTTCCCCTTTATAGTGCCGTCGTATGTGTTGTACGTCACCGCGCTTTACTCAAGCATTTTTTTCCACGATAGTGTGTAGGCAAGGCAGGCTTGAGAGGAATCACGTTGAGAAAAATGCTGTTTTTTTCAATGACATTAAAAACAGTTGTGTGTACGCGACATAAGGCTTCAGTTTTTAATCCTGTAAACAGCACCAGTGGACCTGAGTCTCTGCAGGTTTTCATTTCTCCTGACGCATATCAACCTCATTGGTAAACTGTGTGTCCTTAGTTATTTAATCACAGAGCTCCTTCTTAATATGGAAGGCGTGTGGGACATTTTGTTTTGTCCAAATAAGTCCCAGAATATAGGGCAGTCTTCCCTCGTCAACAGATCGTGTTGCAACCTCAGAATCGCTCCAGCCTTAAGAGGCAGCTCCCACTCATGTCATTGTTTTTCTCATAGACTTATGACAATAAAAGTCTAAAGGGAGTGATGAAATCTTAAAATAAATGATGCAAGAGCCAATAAACATTATAAAACACACTTCATATATCCCTGTAGCGATTCATAATACATATTACTAAATGGATGATTTACCTATGTAGTTGTTTCATGTACTTGTTTCATGTACAAGAACAAAAGCAAAGATAAATGATGTGTCACAAAACTGACAGATAGGTGATGCAAAAGAGGAAGTACGTTTAAGTGGTAGAGAAGCCTGTGTGTTTAAAATCTGTTGACAGGCAAGGTTTTGATAACAGAAGAGACCATAGAGGTCTCTTCTGTCATAAGTGTTACCCCTGTCTACCAGCGGGTAATGTGATGTGAGCTGTACATGCGCAGCTCAGGTCACATTTACGTCCCGCTATGTGTGCTGTAGCGATGTCACTCTTGTGCACCACAGCTCAGCCTCTCAAACAGCTGAAGATGGGAAACTAGACGAAGATGAATGCACAGAGGGGCCCGTGACAGCTCTCCACTGGAGGGCTCCATTTGTAGGTAAGTCTATCATAATGTGCTGACAGAATAAGAGTGAGAGATTAACCCAGAAATGGCATGGATCTGGTGGAACCAGTGATAAAGTCTGCCCATAGCCATCAGCACATACTGGTAATACAAGACTATGCCACATGGTATCCTGAAGTCATTCCATTACATAATACCTCAGCTAAGGCTATTGCCAAAGAGTTGCAGGAAAGGAAAGAGAAATGGGACTTTGAATGAGGCCCGCCATATCTAATAGAGTAAAGACATTTATGTAAATATAGATAAATTCACTGTTTATTAAAATATAAGGTACATATCAAAACTCTTGAATAGGTATTGTAATAAATAGTAGTCACATGACTTACACTTTATTTATACTGCTCATAGCATGAAATACAACCAATAGATTCTCATGATAATACAAACAATGAATTAGATACATAAACATATATGCATAAAGTAAAATACTGTATATTGGTATATGATAGCACCCGACACGTTTCATGGCGTTACAGCCACTCATCAGGAGTGTAGTACACCAGTATACTCTAAAGCAGTGGTTCTCAACTCCAGTCCTCAGGGCCCACCAACAGGCCAGGTTTGCAAGATAACTGAAATGCATCACAGGTGATATAATTTGCTGCTCAGGGATTGCAGTATTCTAGTCTGCATCTCACCAAGGTAATACTTAAAATCTGGCCTGTTAGTGGGTCCTGAGGACAGGAGTTGAGAACCACTGCTCTAAAGGAATATCAAAAATTAGAAATTAAAAATTGAAAAAATGAATATTAAATTATAAAGGGAATTGTTTACCCAAAGGAATGGCGACAGGTTATTGACTTGAAACTCTGTCCCAAAACTGGGTCCAGCCTCAGCACGGGAACTTGTGGGGATCTGAGGTAGAGTGTCTCCCCCAGGGTTGAGGCTGGAGAACCTTCCACAAACCGAGGAAAGCAGCCAAAAGGAAGCCAGGTGGTCACAGCACAATCCAGGGAGATATGTGTGCACATGATGTGCTTGGTATCCTACAAAAGTGTTTTAAAAAAGGCATATGAGTGATGTATGGAGAATGAAGGTTATCTAGGTGTTCCCTCAAGGGGACTACATGTGAAGTGGTGGTTATATGTAGGCACTGGATACTGTCCCATGAGTGCCTCCCCAGGGTGTAGAAATGTGATTTGAAGCCTCAAGTAGTTACCTGTGAATAGTTGAGAAACCAACTCGTGTCTGAGTACCCTTCCAGTGATAGGATCATGCAGGTGAGCCACCAGCTAACCTCAGGCTTAAATATCCCCGGATATGGGTGGAGTCCCGCCAACGTCATGCTGAACACGGCATTGCAGCACGGGGGAGGCAAAACCGTGGCATCTTCTGCCAGCAGCGGGTCCACGCCCACCTTGTCTGCAGCGTGAGATGAAAAAGAACGTCCCCAACGTCGAGGCATCAATGGACGCCATGTGCGGGGCGTCAATGCATGACGCCGATGCGCAGGAGGTCAATCCCCGCCCTCACCAACGGGAGAGGGGGAGGAAAGGACATCGCAACCCCGGAAGCAAACACAATCCGATCCCCAACAACCCAGGGCTGGGCTGAGTAGATGGAAATGGGAATGTAGTTGAAGTGGAAATACTAGGCAATACCCAAAGGGAGTAACTTGGATTAAGTTTAATTAAAATGGAGGCTAAAGCAAAAAAATAAATAAATATAAAAATAAATAAATTATAAAAATATGAGTAGGTGAGGATACTCAATAGGGGAAATGTTAGGAATGACAGGTCACTAAAGCGGGTGTTTTCCACCCAATTAGTTAAACAATTGAAGGGGGGTGAGACCTGGCAAAGCCAAATGGCAGACCTCCATCCCTGATCCCTCCATCCCTCTGTCCTGCAACTCATATCAGGGAGGGAGGTCTGCCATTTGGCTTTGCCAGGTCACACCCCCCTTCAATTGATTATTGCCAAAGGGCTTGTCCAGGTATTTAGCCACGTGGGTATTCTAAAAGAAATATAAAAGGGATCAGGGAACACCATTTATGTATAAAGTCCCTAAGGAATTGTGTAAGTTGTTCAAAATCTCCCACCTCCGTACCTCTGTCTACCACCCACAAACTGATGGTTTTGTGGCAAGATTTAACAAGATGCTCAAAAACATGTTAGAATGGTGGTGGACAAGGATGGGAAAAATTGGGATTTTTTGTTGCCATACCTCATATTTGTTATACGAGAGGTACCTCAGGCATCTACAGGTTACTCGCCTTTTGAACTACTGTATGGTAGAAATCCCAGGGGATTGCTAGATTTCACCAAAGAAACTTGGGAGGGAGAGACCACGCCCTATAGAAGCATCATCGAGCATATCTCGCTGATGCAGGATAAAATCGCGGCTGTCATGCCGCTTGTACTAGAACATATGGAGCAGGCCCAGAGAAAGGTTTATAATCGGGGTGCGAAGACCCAGACCTTCAAACCTGGGGATAGAGTGCTGGTACTATTTCCCACAGTTGAGAGTAAATTCCTAACAAAGTGGCAAGGTCCTTTTGAAATTATGGAAAGAGTAGGGCAGGGGTGCCCAACCTTTTGAAAAGTGAGGGCCACTTAAGTGACTTGATAACCGGTCGCGGGTCACAATGAGCAGACTCTGCTTATACAGAGCGGACAAGGACACAGCCCACTCTACTCTATGGGCCCTCCAATCCGATCTGCTCAGACGGAAGGGAACGGATCCCCTTCTGTTTTTTTTTTTTGTTGCCTATCGGATTGGAGAAGACCGTTTACATCTGCCATTCCATAAAGGTCTGATTGGGTCGGACCGATTGTGTGAAAGGGGCCTTAGGCTGCTTTCAAGCTGATGCGCTGGCGTTTACCGCAGCGCAGTTAACCTGTGGCTTTCCTGCGGGTTAGCTGCACTTTTCCTTAGGATTCTATTATATCCTGCAGGTGTGGTGCACTTTCTGAAAGCTCACCAAACCCACAGGTATTAACAGAAGTCTATGGCTCAGTGCAGGTAACCCACAGGTAAACTGCTCTGCACCTGCAAATCAGTTTGAAAGCAGCCCAGTAACCACTGAAGAACAGATATGCCCAGATATATACACTGTGATTTTAGTAATAAACTAACATATAATAACAGTCTTCCATTCATGTATCGCCGACTGTTGCTGTCCCAGGCAGAGTGCATTTGGTATCACTCCGCCTGTGACAGGAAGCGGCGCTTTACAGAAGGTAGCGACTTATGCCTCTCTGCTTCACAGCCGCTTGCGTCCCTTACCGCCACCTTCATTCACAACACTGATGCTCTGAGATTGACAATCAGTCATCCTAGAGCAGGAGGTCCCGGGCCACATCAGAGGGCTCCGCGAGCCACTGGTTGGGCACCCCTGGAGTAAGGGAAGTAAACTATGAAGTCCACCAGCCAGGAAGAAGGAAACCAAAGCAAATATATCACATTAATCTCTTAAAACCCTGTAAGGACAGAGAGACTTTGCTGGCAGTACCAACCCCCCAAAAGGACACGCCCCACATGACACATGAGGTGAGAAAGAATAGAGATTTTTTCTCTCACCTACACGGACTGACCACAATTATATAACATGACATAATTACGGATCTGGGTGTCCGTGTAAATGTAAAGCCCTATAAATAAAGTAAAAAACATGTTAAGCCCTGTACACACGATCGGATTTCCTATGGTTTTTAACCGATGGATTTTTCCATCAGAAAACCGATGAAGCTGACTTCCATCAGTCTTGCCTACACACCATCAGTCAAAAAACCGACCGTTCCAAACGCGGTGACGTAAAACACTCTGATGAGCCGAGAAAAATTAATTTCAATGCTTCTGAGCATGCGTCGACTTGATTCTGAGCATGCGTGGGTTTTTTATCTGATGGAGTTCCCCACAGACGATAGTAATTTGCTATTGGTTTTTTAACCATCAGATAAATTTAAAACATGTTCTATTTTTAAACACCGATGGAAAAAAAAACGATAGGGCCCATACACGATCGGTTTGTCCGATGAAAACAGTCCATCGGACTGTTTTCATCTGTAAAACCTATCGTGTGTACACGGCTTTAGAGTTAGGAGTGATAGAGGAGTCCCACAGTGACTGGACGAGTCCCATAGTGTTGGTCCCCAAGCCAGATAGGACCCTAAGGTTTTGTAAGGATTTCAGAAAGTTGAACAGCATGTCCAAATTCGATGTGTACCCAATGCCTCGGGTGGACAAGCTTGTTGACAGATTGGGAACTGCTCGGTACATAACCACTTTAGATCTGACTAAAGATTATTGGCAGATACCCTTGACGAAATCTGCAAGAGAAGGTGGCATTCTCTATCCCTGAGGGGTCATTCCAGTATAAGCGGATGCCTTTTGGTTTGCATGATGCTCCTGCCTCATTCCAGAGAATGATAGACAAGAAATCGCCAATATGCAGCCGCCTATTTGGATGGTGTAGTCATCCACAGCCCAAATTGGGAGACTCATTTGCCCCAGGTGCAAGCAGTAGTAAATTCCCTTAGGAAAGCAGGATTGAGGCCTGGTTCACACTGGGGCGACAAACGCTCCGACATTGGGAGCTCATGTCGCATGACGTGTGAAAATCAATGTTTCCCTATGGGAGCCGTCTTAACTGGTCCGACACATGTCGGTCCGACTTTGAGAATGCTCCCTGTACTACTTTGGTCCGACTTTGATCCGACTTCAGCCCATTGACTATCATTGAAGTCGGATCAAAGTCAGACCGCAGTCTTGCATGATCCGACTTTGGCATGCGACTTGTGCTGTACTGCTCTTGAGGGGGAACTCCAGGCCAAATTTTAAATAAAAAACCGGCATGGGTTCCCCCTCCAGGAGCATACCAGGCCCTTAGGTCTGGTCTGGATTTGAAGGGGCGCCCCTACGCCGAAAAAACGGCGTGGGGGTCCCCTCAAAATCCAAACCAGACCCTTATCCGAGCACGCAACCTGGCAGGCCGCAGGGGAAGAGGGGGGGACGAGAGAGCGGCCCCCCTCCCTCCTGAACCGTACCAGGCCGCATGCCCTCAACATGGGGGGGTTTGGTGCTCTGGGGCAGGGGGGCGACCTGCGGCCCCCCCACCCCAGAGCACCCTGCCCCCATGTTGATGAGGACAGGGCCTTTTCCCGACAACCCTGGCCGTTGGTTGTTGGGGTCTGCGGGCGGGGGGCTTATCGGAATCCGGGAGCCCCCTTCAATAAGGAGACCCCCGGATCCCGGGCCCCCCACCCTATGTGATTGAGTATGGGGTACATCGTACCCCTACCCATTCACCTGGTGGAAAAAAATTGCAATAAAAAAACCACACAGCTTTTTAAAGTATTTTATTGCACAGCTCCGGGGGTCTTCTTCCGACTTCGGGGGTCTCCGGTGTCGTCGCCGCGCTCTCCGGTTCTTTCTTCTGCCGGGCCTCCGCTAACTTCTTTTTAGCTCTTTTGCTAGCGGAGGCCCGGTCTTCTCCGTCGTCTCGTCCGGCTCTCCGTCGTCCTTCTGCCGGCCCCTCCACTAACTTCTTTAGCTCTTTTGCTAGTGGAGGGGCCGGTCTTCCCGTCGTCGCCGTCGGCGTCTTCTTCCCTCTTCTCCTTCTCGATGTTGACGCGTCGCTTCCTCCCGCTGTAATACTGGCTCTCCGCTCCGCTCCGCATTAATATAGGCTTCTCATGACGTCACAGTCACATGTTCCCATGACGTCACAGTCACATGCTCCGGGGCCATGTGCCCCGGAACATGTGACTGTGACGTCATGAGAAGCCTATATTAATGCGGAGCGGAGAGCCAGTATTACAGCGGGAGGAAGCGACGCGTCAACATCGAGGAGGAGAAGAGGGAAGAAGACGCCGACGGCGATGACGGGAAGACCGGCTCCTCCACTAGCAAAAGAAGTTAGTGGAGGGGCCGGCAGAAGGACAACAGAGAGCCGGACGAGACGACGGAGAAGACCAGGCCTTCGCTAGCAAAAGAGCTAAAAAGAAGTTAGCGGAGGCCCGGCAGAAGAAAGAACCGGAGAGCGCGGCGACGACACCGGAGACCCCCGAAGTCGGAAGAAGACCCCCGGAGCTGTGCAATAAAATACTTTAAAAAGCTGTGTGGTTTTTTTATTGCAATTTTTTTCCACCAGGTGAATGGTGTACCCCATACTCATTCACATAGGGTGGGGGGGCCGGGATCCAGGGGCCCCCTTATTAAAGGGGGCTCCCGTATTCCGATAAGCCCCCCGCCCGCAGACCCCGACAGCCAACGGCCAGGGTTGTCGGGAAGAGGCCCTGTCCTCATCAACATGGGGGCAGGGTGCTCTGGGGTGGGGGGGCCGCAGGTCGCCCCCCGCCCCAGAGCACCAAACCCCCCATGTTGAGGGCATGCGGCCTGGTACGGTTCAGGAGGGAGGGGGGGCCGCTCTATCATCCCCCCCTCTTCCCCTGCGGCCGGCCAGGTTGTGTGCTCGGATAAGGGTCTGGTTTGGATTTTGGGGGGGACCCCCACGCCGTTTTTTCGGCGTAGGGGCGCTACTTCAAATCCAGACCAGACCCAAGGACCTGGTATGCCTCTGGAGGGGGAACCCATGCCGGTTTTTTATTTAAAATTTGGCCTGGAGTTCCCGCTCAAGATTCATACCAAACACAGTGCCTGATATTGGCGGGGATCCAAGTCGGATCCCTGTTCATTGAAAGTCGGACATATGTCGGCTTCATGTCGCAGGGCAAAGTCGGATCCAAAGTAGGACAGATGTCGTGTCGCACTAGTGTGAACCCAGCCTTACTGTCAACTCCAGAAAGTTTGCCATAGGCTTGGAGGAAGCCAAATACCCAGGTTACGTTATTGGTCAAGGGCTGATTAAGCCTCAGATCAATAAGATTGAGGTAATTCAAAAGTGGCTCCAACCTATAAATAAAAAGCAAGTTCGTACATTTCTTAGAACCACAGGATACTATAGGCATTTTATACCCAATTCTGCCTCCATTGCAGCCCCTCTGACAGATCTGACAAAAGGTAGAGGGTTGGTCATAAAAGAGTGGATTCCTGAGGCAGAGAAGGCATTTCAAATGTTGAAGCAAGCTCTTTGTAAACAACCTGTGCTCCTGACCCCAGATTTCACAAATTTATTTGTGGTACAGAGATGCCTCTGATGTGGGACTGCCAAAATTAATACCCTGCAAACATAATAAAGGGACTTTTGTAGGCTACCTTGGGATACAGAAAATGAGTTTATATAAAAAAAAAAAAATTATTATACAAAAATATAAACACATGTGCTGCTAGAATATGAAACATAGCATATACTGTAAGTTTATCGTAAAGTCACATGCCAATGGTAACAGCAGGGCACCTGATGCGTTTTGAAACTCCCTTCTTCAGAGGTGCCGTATACAATAAAATAGACTATAATTGAAAAATATCAGAATTAGTCTAAATGCATCATATAGCAGAGTGACATACATGCACATGCATACTATCCAATAGTTATCTCCAATGTAACAAGGACAGTGTTACTGGTCAGTAGTGATGAGCCGAACACCCCCGGGTTCGGTTCGCACCAGAACCCGCGAACGGACCGAAAGTTCGTACGAACATTAGAACCCTATTAAATACAATGGATGCGAACGTTCGAATTCTAAAGTGCTAATTATAACAACTATTATGCATGTTATTGTCCTAAAAAGGGTTTGGGAACCCGGGTTCTGCACCAGGGGACATGTATCAATGCAAAAAGAAGTTTTAAAAACGGTCGTTTTTCGGGAGCAGTCATTTTAATGATGCATAAAGTGAAAAAAAAAAGTCAAATATTCCTTTAAATATCGTACCTGGGGGGTGTCTAAAGTATGCCTGTGAAGTGCCACGTGTTTCCCGTGTTTAGAACTGTCCCTGCACAAAATAACATTTCTAAAGGGAAAAAAGTCATTTAAAACTGCTTGCGGCTTTAATGCAATGTCTGGTCCTGGTAATATGGATGAAAATCTTTAAGAAAAATGGCATAGCTACCCCATGACCCCCCCCCCCCCCCTACCCCAGCCCATTACCAGCCCCTTTGGGTCTTGTATGGATATTAAGGGGAACCCCGCACATAAAATAAAAAACGCCCTATATACTCTGAACAGCCGTATACAGGCGGTGCATACAAGACAGGGACTGTAGGTTTGTTCTTATGTAGAATCTGTTTGTAATTTTGAACAGGTACATTGTTTAAGTGTAGCTCCAGCCCAAAAATCTATTTTTAAACTTTTTGGAAAACATAGGTAAGGGTTATCACCCCTGTAACATTTGTTTTGCTGTCTGTGCCCCTGTTCAGAACATTTCACCTCACTTTCCGTCCCAATGACAACTGTTTTTGAAATGTGGTGTTTTTCTTGAAACAAGGATTGCTGATAAAGCATCAGTACAGAGGAGACACCTTTCTCCCATATTAATTCTTACAGGAGAGAATTTTCCTTCCAAGGGGTAGATTTCCTCTCACTTCCTGTTGTCTTCTTGCGTTTGCAAGTAGGAGTCGTTTGTAAGTTGGATGTTTGAAAGTAGGGACCTGCCGTATATACTCTGCAGAAATAGGCCCCTTAGTTGTTGGTGTTGGCACAACACTGTAAGCACTCACAGTTACTCTTGGTTGGTGCTGGAACGCCCTGCTGTCAACTATTATATCAGGAATTTTAATTACATATAATTGTTGAACAGTGGTAGTATAAATTGGGCCTTTGATGGTGGTGCTGGTGCCACAACACTGTAAGCCCTGACAGTTACTCTTGGTGGGTGCAGCAATGGGCCCTGCTGTGAATTATTAGATCAAGAATTGTAATTGCATGCCCCTGTTGAACAGGGGCTGAAAAATTGGGCCTTTCGTGGTGGTGGTGGTGGTGGTGGTGGTGTTGCCACAACACTGTAAGCCCTCAGAGTTACTCTTGGTGGGTGCAGGAATGGGCCCTGCTGTGAATTATTAGATCAAGAATTGTAATTGCATGCCCCTGTTGAACAGGGGCTGAAAAACTGGGCCTTTCGTGGTGGTGGTGGTGGTGGTGGTGTTGCCACAACACTGTAAGCCCTCAGAGTTACTCTTGGTGGGTGCAGGAATGGGCCCTGCTGTGAATTATTAGATCAAGAATTGTAATTGCATGCCCCTGTTGAACAGGGGCTGAAAAATTGGGCCTTTCGTGGTGGTGGTGGTGGTGGTGGTGTTGCCACAACACTGTAAGCCCTCAGAGTTACTCTTGGTGGGTGCAGGAATGGGCCCTGCTGTGAATTATTAGATCAAGAATTGTAATTACATGCCCCTTTTGAACAGGGGCTGAAAAATTGGGCCTTTCGTGGTGGTGGTGGTGGTGGCGTTGCCACAACACTGTAAGCCCTCAGAGTTACTCTTGGTGGGTGCAGCAATGGGCCCTGCTGTGAATTATTAGATCAAGAATTGTAATTACATGCCCCTGTTGAACAGGGGCTGAAAAATTGGGCCTTAGGCACTGGTGGCACAACACTACAACCCCTCACAGATACTGTACTTGGAGCACAGCAATGAGCCCTGTTGCAAAGTATTGCTTCAAAAATTGTAATGACACGCCCCTGTTAAACAGGGGCTGAAAAATTGGGCCTTAGGCACTGGTGCCACAACACTCCAACCCCTCACAGATACTGTACTTGGAGCACAGCAATGAGCCCTATGGCAAATTATTGCTAAAAAAATTGTAATTACACGCCCCTGTAAAACAGGGGCTGAAAAATTGGGCCTTAGCCACTGGTGGCGGCACCCATAAACAAAAATGATCTTCCAAGCTATCATCATCAATCGTATCATTGAGGACTCGGAGGAGGAGGATAGCCAGTCAACATAACAGCACAGGCACTCAGCATCAGCATCAGTCTTGAAGGGATGTGACATGTTAAAATCAATTAGTCTGTTATATCAGCATCAGGTGTGTGGTAGCTGGTGGTGATCCAAGACTGGTTCATCTTGATGAAAGTCAGTCGATCAACCGAGTCGGTGGACAGGCGCACCCTGTGATCCGTGACAAATCCTCCAGCAGCACTGAATGTGCGTTCCGAAAGAACGCTGGATGCAGGACAGGCCAGTAGCTCAATTGCATACTGTGCAAGCTCTGGCCAGTGATCCATCCTCAAGACCCAGTAAGCCAGAGGATTTTCGGTGGGGAAGGTGTCCAAGTCTGACCTTGCCCCTAGATATTCCTGCACCATGTTTATCAGACGCTGGCGATGGTTGCTGGAACCGATCATACTTTGGGGCTGCGGACTAAAGAATTGTCTGAACGCATCGGTCAGACGGCCACCTTCCCCACCGCTCCTTCTTTGACTGGCCGAAGCCTCAGCAACTCATTGTCCAGGACCAGGAGATTGTAACCTCCCAGTCTCTGGGAACGCGTTGCACAGACCTTTCTGCAAGGCCTCCCGGAGTTGTCTCATCCTCTGCTCCCTCTGCGACGGTAACATAAGGTCCGCAACCTTACCCTTGTGTACCGTGGATCAAGGAGAGTGGCCAGCCAGTAATGGTCCCTCTCCTTGATCCGAAGAATACGAGGATCCTTCCGCAGACTTTGCAGGATCAGGGAGGCCATGCAGCGTAGGTTTGCTGAGGCATTCGCTCCGGAGTCCTCTGGGTCACTAAGGACGACATGATCCGCAGCCACCTCCTCCCAGCCACGTACAAGTCCACTGGTTTCTTGGGACTGTAAATCATCCCTAAAAGACTGCTGCTGATGATGCTGAGTGCCAGCCTCCACCTCCATGCTGACACAATCCTCCTCCTCCTCCTCCTCCTCTTCCTGTGCGATGGGTGGGACAGAAGGAACACTGTCTGGGTAAAGGGGGCCTTGAGAGGCAAGGAAGTCCTCCTCTTCCTGCCTCTGTTCTGCCTCAAGTGCCCTGTCCATTATTCCATGCAGCGTGTGCTCCAACAGGTGGACAAGAGGTACAGTGTCACTGATGCATGCACTGTCACTGCTCACCATCCTCGTGGCCTCCTCAAATGGTGCCAGGACAGTGCATGCATCCCTGATCATGCCCCACTGGCGTGGAGAAAAAAAACCAAGCTCCCCTGACCCTGTCCTGGTGCCGTAGTCGCACAGGTACTCATTGATGGCCCTCTGCTGCGTGTGCAGCCGCTGCAGCATGGCCAACGTTGAGTTCCACCTGGTGGGCATGTCACATATAAGGCGGTTCTTGGGCAGGTTCAACTCCTTTTGCAGCTCAGCCAGGCGAGCACTGGCATTATAAGATCTGCGGAAATGCACACAGACTTTCCTGGCCTGCCTCAGGACATCCTGTAAGCCCGGGTACCTGCCCAAGAACCGCTGCACCACCAGGTTAAGGACGTGAGCCACACAGGGCACATGGGTCAGTTGTCCCTGTCGGAGGGCGGAGAGGAGGTTGGTGCCATTGTCGCAAACCACCATTCCTGGCTTAAGCTGGCGTGGCGTCAACCACCTCTCGGCCTGGCCCTGCAGAGCAGACAGGACCTCTGCCCCAGTGTGGCTTCTGTCCCCCAAACACACCAGCGCAAGCAGGGCATGGCATCTTTTTGCCTGCGTACTTGCGTAGCCCCTTTAACGGCTACGGAGCACCGCTGGTTCAGAGGACAAACCACAGGAAGAGGCCATGGAGGAAGAAGAAGAGGAGGGGGTGGAGGAGAGAGGTGTGTCACAACCAGTAGTAGCATTTTGGAGGCGTGGCGGTGGAACAACCTCCAACACTACTGCACCTTGTCCTGCATCCTTCCCAGCTGCCAAAAGAGTGACCCAATGGGCCGTGAAAGAAAGGTAACGTCCCTGTCCATGCCTGCTGGACCATGAGTCAGCGGTAATATGCACCTTACCGCTGACCGCCCTGTCCAGCGAGGCCAAGACATTGCCTTCCACATGCCGGTAGAGAGCCGGAATAGCCTTCCGTGAGAAAAAGTGGCGTTTGGGAATCTGCCACTGAGGAACCGCACATTGCACAAACTCACGGAAGGGGGCCGAGTCTACCAACTGAAAAGGCAGCAGTTGAAGCGCTAGCAATTTAGCCAAGCTAGCATTCAACCGCTGGGCATGTGGATGGCTGGGAGCGAACTTCTTTCGACGGTCCAGCAGCTGGGGCAGGGAAATTTGCCTGCTAGAATCGGACGTCGGTGTACTGCTAGCAGAGTGGCCGCAAGTACTTGGCTGTGACACACCTAATTCTACACCTTCATTCCTCTCAGTGCATGTTTCAGAGAGGACTGAAGTTATAGTGGGGTCGGAGATCCCAGCTGATGCGGTGCAAGGAGAGGTCCGCTTTGTTCTTTGGTGTGGGTCTTTGAGGTAGGCTTGCCAACGAGCTGCATGGCAGGTCAACATATGTCTGGTCAGGCATGTGGTACCCAAGCGGCTGATGTTTTGGCCACGCGATATACGCTTGAGACATATGTTGCAAACAGCAGCTGTGCGATCTGATGCACTAGCCTCAAAAAAGGCCCACACCAAAGAACTTTTTGAATGACGGGCAGAGGCAGCGCCCTGCACAGGCGGAGCTCTGCGGTGTGATTCCGTCGGTGTACTGCCCTTACGCTGGCCACCAAAGGGCATCCTGCCTCGTTGGAGATGTGCCTCCTCCTCATCCTCCTCCTCCTCCTCTCTCCTATTAGGCACCCACGTGGAGTCAGTGACCTCATCATCCCCTCCCTCCTCATCACTGGAGCCAATCTGGCAGTATGCTGCAGCTGCTGGAACATGACTGCCAGATTGGTGTCCTTCTTGAGCATCCCCTCTGTCTGCTCTCACGCTACTGCCTTCCTGTAGCTGGGTTTCATCATCAGACCCTTCGAAACGCTGGGCATCCTCCTGGAGCATGTACCCAACACTGTGCTCAAACAGTTCGGGGGACTCCTCAGGAGGAGGACATGGTGGGTCTAGGGAAGGAGTGACTGATGATGAGTCTGACATTGATACCAGGGAAGAGGACGCTTTGGCAGCTGCTTTGCCAGTACCCTGAGCCTGGGTGAGAGAGGATGAGGAGGAGGAGGAGGGCTTGGTCATCCACTCTACCAAGTCTTCGGCATGATGTGGCTCAACATGTCCAGCTGCCGAAAAGAAGGACAAGCGTGTCCCATGGCCATGTGCTGATGACAATGCACCGCGTCCACGACCAGCACTGTTGCCCCCAGACACAGAGCCTGCTTGCCCTCTTTTATTGCCTCCTGACTGTCTGCCTCTCCTTGTTTGCCTTCCAGACATTCTAATAGATGGCCTGCAGGGAGATGGGAAAAAAGCAATAAGGGCTACCTTCAGGTGTCCTTCTCTGTCCCTTTACTTAAGGATTTCTAAATATGGTTGAGGATGATTGCTTTTGCACAGAATAGCACAACGACAATTTCCCTGACTGTCCAAAAAACAAGGATTTCAAAGATGGTTGATGAGGAATGCTTTAGCACACTATAGCACAAGGAGAATTTCCCTCACTGTCCTTCCCTGTCCCTAGAAACAAGGATTATCACAGTGAAAGAAACTGACACTCTTCCTACCTATAGTTTTCTGTCCCTAGAAAAAATGTTTTTTAAAGCTGATTGATGATCAATGCTTTAGCACACTATAGCACAAGTAGAATTTCCCTCACTGTCCTTCCCTGTCCCTAGAAACAAGGATTATCACAGTGAAAGAAACTGACACTCTTCCTACCTATAGTTTTCTGTCCCTAGAAAAAATGTTTTTTTAAAGCTGATTGATGATCAATGCTTTAGCACACTATAGCACAAGTAGAATTTCCCTCACTGTCCTTCCCTGTCCCTAGAAACAAGGATTATCACAGTGAAAGAAACTGACACTCTTCCTACCTATAGTTTTCTGTCCCTAGAAAAAATGTTTTTTTAAAGCTGATTGATGATCAATGCTTTAGCACACTATAGCACAAGTAGAATTTCCCTCACTGTCCTTCCCTGTCCCTAGAAACAAGGATTATCACAGTGAAAGAAACTGACACTCTTCCTACCTATAGTTTTCTGTCCCTAGAAAAAATGTTTTTTTAAAGCTGATTGATGATCAATGCTTTAGCACACTATAGCACAAGTAGAATTTCCCTCACTGTCCTTCCCTGTCCCTAGAAACAAGGATTATCACAGTGAAAGAAACTGACACTCTTCCTACCTATAGTTTTCTGTCCCTAGAAAAAATGTTTTTTTAAAGCTGATTGATGATCAATGCTTTAGCACACTATAGCACAAGTAGAATTTCCCTCACTGTCCTTCCCTGTCCCTAGAAACAAGGATTATCACAGTGAAAGAAACTGACACTCTTCCTACCTATAGTTTTCTGTCCCTAGAAAAAATGTTTTTTTAAAGCTGATTGATGATCAATGCTTTAGCACACTATAGCACAAGTAGAATTTCCCTCACTGTCCTTCCCTGTCCCTAGAAACAAGGATTATCACAGTGAAAGAAACTGACACTCTTCCTACTGTGACAGCAGGAAGGTAAAGTCACCTGGTTGCATCCAGGGGGGTAGATATATTTCTCCCAGATTCAGGCTTTATGCCGACTTATACAACTAGGGAGGGAGTTGATGAAGCCCAGCTGAGGCTAGTGGGCTCATGGATGACTCATACCTCTAGGGAGAGGGCTGGGCGTCGTGCAGGCAGGGAGTTGATGAGACCAGCTGAAGCCTGTCAGTTCGTTTAAGGCCTCTATAAAAACTCCCAGATTCATTAGGTGTTTGCTCATGCCTGGAACCAGACCTGTGTGGACTGTCTAGGGAGAGTGAACCCCGGTGCGGTGAGAAAAAGCCTGTGTTGCTATTTGTTTGGACATTGACTAAACCAGGGACTTAGGGACTAGGACAGCACCAGGCTGATCCCAGTTGTTAGTTAGGAAACCTGCATGTTTAGTCAGAGCCTGAGGTCAAGCTGACCAGGATTTATTTTGTTTATGTTTCTTTTTGGCTTTGCCGTGTTTTTGTCACTGTACATAGAGAAATAAACCGCACCTTTTGATTTTGAAAACCACAACCTCCGTCTGCTGGCCCTGTTTTTGTGTGGGGAGCCCAACCAGGGGGTCACACACACCCGCTACCGAGTTAACCCCCTCACAGTTGGTGGAGAACCAGTGGCAGTTTTTTTTAAGCCAGCATGGAGGAGATACTGAAACAGCTGGCTCTAGCAAATGCCAATCAACAGCAGACAAATGCAGGTTTGCAAAGGAGCCTTGCAGCCCAGCAGCAAGCTCACCAACAGAGTCTGGAAGCTCAGCAACAAGCCCAGCAGCAATCTGAGGCCCGCTTCATAGACCTGTTACAGAAGCAAGAGCAGAGACTACAACAAATGGAAGCAGTAATGCAGCAACGTCCGCAGACCAGTGAGGAAAGCCGTCCCACTAATACCGCGTCCTTTGGGGTGAGTCGTTTATTGACAAAAATGACTGGAGAGGATGATCCAGAGGTATTTTTGACCACATTTGAAAGGACTGCTGAAAGAGAAAAGTGGCCTGAGGAGCAGTGGGCTGGACTGGTGGCTCCTCTGTTAACTGGTGAATCGCAGAAGGCTTACTATGACCTAGAGCCTGACCAAGCAAAAGACTATGTGATGCTAAAAGCTGAAATATTGGCAAGGCTGGGTGTCACCCTGGCTGTCCGGGCTCAGCGTGTGCATAACTGGACTTTCCAGCTTGGAAAACCCCCCAGGTCTCAAATGTATGATCTCATTCACCTGAGCAGGAAGTGGCTACAGCCAGAGACTTTGTCCGCACCAGAGATTGTGGAACGTGTTGTAATGGATCGGTTTTTGAGAGCTCTTCCTACTGCCATCCAAAAGTGGGTAAGCCATGGAGACCCAGAGACGGCCGGTGGTCTTGTGGATCGTGTAGAGAAATACTTGGCTACAGAGAACCTGACGGCCTCTTCCAGAGACTCTCGGACTTTCCACCCTAAGACCAGATCATCCCCAGGGGCGGATAAGAGGATTCCAAGGGGTGAGGGTGGAGAGAGTGAGAGGGTGGGAGCTCTACCCAAAGTTTGGCGAGAACAGCCTGGGAAGTCAGGGGCTCAAGAGGCAGCCAAATGGATTGTTTGCTACCGCTGCCGGCAAGCGAGACATATTGCAGCAAATTGCCCGGTTGTGGAGGAACCCATGCAATGTGACTTTCTGACGGACCGACGTCAGTCGCTGTGTGCGACAGTCGCATGCACTGCCATTCGGGGAACTGAGAAACATTTATGCAAAATGTGTATTAATGGTAGAAATGTTGTGGTATTACTGGATTCAGGTAGCCTTGTGACCCTGATAAAGGCTGAATTAGTTAAAACAGAGGTCTCTGGGAATAGCAAGGTAGCTGTTATTTGTGTGCATGGGGACACCCAAGAGTATCCAGTGACTACAGTGTGTTTCGAGACCCCCAAAGGTACCCTCTCTCATCCAGTGGGGTTAGTATCTCAATTACCGCATGATGCCATTGTGGGAAGGGATTTTCCGAAGTTCTGGGAACTGTGGGATGATCCTGAGCCCCCCACTGGTGCCCCTATGTACCAGGAATGTGATAGCCAGAACTCCTCTGAGAGTGGTGAGGACTCTCCAGAATTTCCCTTGTCAGTATTGGCAGGGGAGACTCAAGAAACTGGAGAGGAGCCCACCTCCTCAGACGAAAACCTACCGTCTGTGGAGTTTTCTGATCTGGAGGTTCACAGGGAAAATTTTGCCACAGAACAGTTAAAAGACCCCGCCCTAATAAAGGCACGGGAAAACGTAGTGGAAATAGATGGCGAGTTAGTGAACCCAGATAATACCTGCACTTACCCATACTTCAGCGTAGAGAAGGACCTACTGTATCGGGTGGCAAAAAGGGCAGAAGAAACCGTTGAGCAGCTTGTGGTGCCCAAACCTTACAGGAAGTTGGTGTTGGAGTTGGCCCATGGGCACATTCTTGGAGGTCATCTGGGGACAGAGAAAACCCGAGAGAGGGTAGTACAGAGATTCTATTGGCCTGGGGTGATGAAGGACATAGAAAATTATTGTTCCTCCTGCCCTGTGTGTCAGAGGTCGGCCCCGATGCCACATTTCCGTAGCCCGCTGGTCCCTCTACCCATCATTGAGGTCCCGTTTGAGAGAATCGCAATGGATTTGGTAGGTCCTATAATCAAGTCCGCTAGGGGGCACCAGTACATATTGGTTATAATGGACTATGCCACCCGTTATCCAGAAGCGATCCCTCTCAGAAATACCTCGGCCAAAACCATAGCCAAAGAGCTATCTCTTGTTTTTAGCCGGGTGGGTATTTGTAAAGAACTGCTTACGGACCAAGGTACACCCTTTATGTCCCGGGTTATGAAAGAGCTGTGTAAATTGTTCAAAGTGACGCAATTGCGTACATCTGTGTATCACCCCCAAACCGATGGGCTGGTTGAAAGATTCAACAAAACCCTAAAACAAATGTTGAAGAAAGTGGTGGATAGAGATGGAAGGGATTGGGACTGTCTACTTCCTTATTTGATGTTTGCTTCTAAGGCTGTGCCCCTAACCAACCTGACGAAAGGGAAAGGGTCGGTCATGATTAAATGGACCCCCGAGGCTGAGGCAGCATTCCAATTCTTGAAACAAGCCTTATGTAGCCAGCCAGTGTTGTACTCACCCGACTTCTCTAAAGACTTTGTCGTACAAAGTGATGCGTCAGATGTGGGGTTAGGAGCAGTATTGTCCCAGGTCTGGAATGGGGAAGAGCACCCAGTCATTTACCTCAGCAGGAAGTTGAAGTCCCATGAGGTAAATTACGCCACGGTTGAAAAGGAGTGTTTAGCGGTGAAGTGGGCTCTAGATTCCCTTCGGTACTATCTGCTAGGTAGGCACTTTGACATGGTTACGGATCACGCTCCGTTAAAGTGGATGGCTCAAAACAAGGAGACAAATAGAAGAGTGAATAGGTGGTTCCTGGCCCTACAGGAATTCAACTTCACAGTAAAGCATCGCCCTGGCGTTCAAATGGGGAATGTGGATGCTTTGTCTCGAGTACATGAATGCCTGATTGCTGGTGTTCCAACCCCAAGGTTAAAACAAGAGGGGGGGTATGTGACAGCAGGAAGGTAAAAAGCACTGGTTGCATCCAGGGGGGTAGATATATTTCTCCCAGATTCAGGCTTTATGCCGACTTATACAACTAGGGAGGGAGTTGATGAAGCCCAGCTGAGGCTAGTGGGCTCATGGATGACTCATACCTCTAGGGAGAGGGCTGGGCGTCGTGCAGGCAGGGAGTTGATGAGACCAGCTGAAGCCTGTCAGTTCGTTTAAGGCCTCTATAAAAACTCCCAGATTCATTAGGTGTTTGCTCATGCCTGGAACCAGACCTGTGTGGACTGTCTAGGGAGAGTGAACCCCGGTGCGGTGAGAAAAAGCCTGTGTGGCTATTTGTTTGGACATTGACTAAACCAGGGACTTAGGGACTAGGACAGCACCAGGCTGATCCCAGTTGTTAGTTAGGAAACCTGCATGTTTAGTCAGAGGTCAAGCTGACCAGGATTTATTTTGTTTATGTTTCTTTTTGGCTTTGCTGTGTTTTTGTCACTGTACATAGAGAAATAAACCGCACCTTTTGATTTTGAAAACCACAACCTCCGTCTGCTGGCCCTGTTTTTGTGTGGGGAGCCCAACCAGGGGGTCACACACACCCGCTACCGAGTTAACCCCCTCACACTACCTATAGTTTTCTGTCCCTAGAAAAAATGTTTTTTTAAAGCTGATTGATGATCAATGCTTTAGCACACTATAGCACAAGTAGAATTTCCCTCACTGTCCTTCCCTGTCCCTAGAAACAAGGATTATCACAGTGAAAGAAACTGACACTCTTCCTACCTATAGTTTTCTGTCCCTAGAAAAAATGTTTTTTTAAAGCTGATTGATGATCAATGCTTTAGCACACTATAGCACAAGTAGAATTTCCCTCACTGTCCTTCCCTGTCCCTAGAAACAAGGATTATCACAGTGAAAGAAACTGACACTCTTCCTACCTATAGTTTTCTGTCCCTAGAAAAAATGTTTTTTTAAAGATGGTTGATGATCAATGCTTTAGCACACTATAGCACAAGGAGAATTTCCCTCACTGTCCTTCCCTGTCCCTAGAAACAAGGATTCGCACAGTAAAACACACTGACACTCTCCCTACCTATCCTTCTCTTTCCCTAAACTAAAGGAATCCAGGTTAAGCAAGAAAAAATAAATGTCACTGTCCCTGCCTATGCTTCTCTTTCCCTGCTCCGGAACACACTACACTAGGCCGCCGTGCTGGCGGCCTTTTATAGTGTGGGGCGTGTACTAAACACCCTCAGCAATAATTGGCCACAGGCATCCTGCCTGTGGCCAATCATTGCTCTCCTCGCTGCCGGCGCTGTGATTGGCCAAGCATGCGGGGTCACAGTGCATGCTTGGCCAATCACAGCGCCTGGATGACACTGCGATGGCGTAGTGCATTGTGGGCCGTTCGCGTCACTCGAATTAGGCGCGAACGGCCCAAATCGTTCGATCTTCGTCGAACGATCGAACAGCCGATGTTCGAGTCGAACGTATGTTCGACTCGAACACCGAGCTCATCCCTACTGGTCAGGAAAGAAAATACTAACCTATAAGTGCTATAAAGATATACATATATGTAGCCGCTGATTAAGATAAAATTAAAACCAAATCACTGATATTACACTGGTCCAACCATATGAGGGGTGCAAAGAGGACTTGCCCATACACATCCCCTAACCCCATCACCACTGGGGCAGCACATGGAGCAACTCAGGAACCAGATAGCTGCCAAAAATTCAATAAGGAAAAACTATGTATTGATATATATATAAAATATATATGTCATATTGAAGTAACATTATATAAAGTATGAAAGTATGACCGAAGAAAGCAGGGCCATACACTTATGCCTTGTACACACGGCCGGAATTTCCGATGAAAAAAGTCAGACAGAATTTTTTCAGCAGATATTCCGACCGCGTGTGTGCCCCATCTGACTTTTTCCGTCGGAAATTCCGTCGGAGTTAGAAAGAGAACATGTTCTCTTTTTTTTCCGGAAATTGCATTCGTCTGTATGGAACTCAGACGGAGAAAAAAACACGCATGCTCAGAATCAAGTCGACGCATGCTCGGAAGCATTGAACTTAATTTTTCTCGGCCCGTCGTAGTGTTGTACGTCACAGCGTTCTTGACGGTCGGAATTTGGTGTGACAGTGTGTATGCAAGACAGCTTGAACAGAATTCCGTCTGAGAAATCCGTCGGAGTTTATCCCGACAGAAAATTTGATCGTGTGTACAAGGCATTACATGGTCTGGAGGTATGCCAGATGAATTTAAAAAAATCAATTGATCACTCAAGTGTGAATAGAGGGCTGAACAGATTTAAGGTTAAAGAGGATTTATATGGCAGCCATCACATTTGAAAGAAGAAAGGTATACTTTGCTTAAAACTGCCAAGATGCTAGTATATGAAAGAAACAAGAGGCATATAAGGGAACATTAAAGTCCGAGTGTAAGTATTAACATACCTGTCTAGGACATAGGATGTGTGTCATGGCTTGAGGTCGATGCACTGAACACAGATATTAGTGCTCCTAATATAGGTGAAGGACTGGTTGTGAGCCAGCCAATCAATAACAGAGCTGCATAGGTGTGTGCAGCCTATTGCATTAGGATGTGCACCCCAAAGTTCAAAAACACATGGCTTTCTCTGCAACCTCAGCTGAATTGGACAGTGAATGAATGGGAAGAGCTCTGTGCTCAACAGTTCCTGTTCATTTACAAACGGACGCATAGTAAACACGGTTTACTATGCTTCAGTTATGAATTAACATAGTGAGTGTGTTCACTGTGTTCATTTAGAAAAGGAAGGGGCTGGTAAATGACATATCGACTAACCCTTTCCCCCCTGCTTTTCATCCTGACACATCTCCCATGGCAGCTGATGGTAGAGGAGAGAAGAGACAGGAAGCCAGCAGCACTGTGGAGGGCAACCTGGGGGGGGGGGGCCTGGGCAGTAGGGCAGCACCTCACAGAGTGATTAGGGTGTGCCCAGGCACACCTGGCACACCCCCTGCGCATGCCTATGCAGAGCTGTCAGGTAAAGTGGGGCCACTCCTATATTGAATGCAGCCAAACTAATCTGGCCTAGGCCTACCAAGTTGTCAGCAGTGTTAATTTTGGCAGCAAATTTCGATTTAGTTTTAGTTTTAGTCTTAGGACTAAAATGCCATTTTAGTTTTAGTCCCATTTTAGTCATCGTATTTTAGTCGACTAAAATCTCCAGTACATTTTAGTCTAATACAATAATTTTAGTCAACTAAAATTGAATGTGCACAGTACACAGCCCCCCACCCTCTGCACAATACACAGCCCCTCACCCTCTGCACAATACACAGCCCCCCACAGCTTACAGACCCCCACCCTGTGCACAATACAAAGCCCCCCACAGTACACAGCACAGCCCCCACCCTCTGCACAATACAAAGCCCCCCACAGTACACAGCACAGCCCCCACCCTCTGCACTATACAAAGCCCCTCACAGTACACAGCACAGCCCCCCACCCTCTGCACAATACAAAGCCCCCCACAGTATACAGCACAGCCCCCCACCCTCTGCACAATACAAAGCCCCCCACAGTACACAGCACAGCCCCCCACCCTCTGCACAATACAAAGCCCCCCACAGTATACAGCACAGCCCCACCCCCTCTGCACAATACAAAGCCCCCCACAGTACACAGCACAGCCCCCCACCCTCTGCACAATACAAAGCCCCCACAGTACACAGCACAGCCCCCACCCTCTGCACAATACAAAGCCCCCCACAATACACCCCCCCCTGCATTCCCAGGAGACCCCCAGTCTCTTGGGACAGCACTGCCAGCGTCCTTTAAAGTTAAGAATAAATCACTGCCAGCTCTTTCTCATACACAGCTCCTCCTGTGTCACTCTCATTGTAAATCAAAGTCTCTAAATTTACCTCAAAGCTTTGTTCTTGCAAGGACCCGGTCACACGGCTGCTCTCCTCTGAAGATTCATGGATGGTCATGTGACCGCTCTCCTCCTCCAATCTAAAGTAACACTCGGAGGAGGAGAGGGGCCAACAAGAACGAAGCTATTGAGGTTTGAAGCTTCAGTTTACAATGAGTGACACGGGAGGAGGAGCAGTATAGAAGAGGGGGCTGGCAATGATTTTTTCCTAATGATAGACTTTGCTGGCAGTGCTGTCCAAGGGCCAGGAGATGCGGGGCGGCTGGCTTGACCACCCCCCAATGTGTGGCACCCGGGGGCGGACTGGCCGATCACCGCCCCCTATTGGTAAAAAACAAATATTGCGTATAACACACACACACACACTGTGTTATACGCCGATAAATACAGAAAATTCATGAGGGTAAACGTTCCTCCTTGCCATTAACGTCCCGTTTTCGTTCCTTAACGAAAACGGATTCTATTTTCATCATAGTTTTCGTCAGTTGACGAAAATGTGCTGTACTTTTAGTTTAGTTTTCGTCACTGTAAAAAAAGCCTCTGACGAAAATTATGACGAAAACGTTTTCGTTGACAAAATTAACACTGGTTGTCAGCCACCCCATCCTACGCCAATTTGTACATGGGGGAGTGGGAATGCACGATTTTTTAATCTGGAGAATACTCCACCTTTATTGAACATGTCCTCATATGGCTTAGTTACATAAATGACATGTTTATGAAATGGGACCTTCCATTAACCCAATTACTAGAATATTTACAAAAATGTAACTCCAATGAATTTAACCTTAGTTTCACAATGACCTACAACCAGGAGTCCCTACCATTTCTTGATGTCATCATCTCCAAAAATCAGGAGGGTTACCTTATCAGCAGTCTTTTTTGCAAACCACTGTGCCACAGTGCACTGCTCGCCCAGGGGGTGGCTGACAATTTGGGACAACTAGCCACTTGCCAACCGCCTAACTGTAAATGTCTGTCATTACATTGATGGTAAATACCGTTGTTATGGCAGCTAACTGCTATATCCCGGTACATTTGTTTCTGTTAGGCGGCTGGCTTTCCGATAAAAGTGATCCCAGCTGCGCATTCGCAGCAAGATCACTTTTATAGGTGGCAGGAGAGGAGCCTCCCCCCTCCCAGCGCTTCCCGGTGTGGTCGATTGGTAGGCAGGAAGTCGATAGAGTTTAATATAAAGGGACAGTGTAAAGATAAAAAGTAACAAGTAAAATAAATAAGAAAAAAAAATCGTTGCGTTCGTTGGAGCAAGAGAAATAATTCTAGCACAGAATCTCCTCTGTAACTCTAAACAGGTAACTTGTAAAAACATGTAAAACGTCGCCTATGGAAAGTTTTAAGTACCGCAGTTTGTGGCCATTCCACGAGCGTGGGCAATTTTAAAGCATGACATGTTAGGTATCTATTTACTCGGCGTAACATCATCTTTCACATTATACAAAAAAATTGGGCTACTGTTTTGTTTCTGTTGTAATTTTGTTAAAATTTATTTTTTCCCCAAAAAAATTGTTTGAAAGACCGCTGCACAAATACAGTCTGACAAAATATTGCAATGACTGCCATATTATTCTCTAGGGTCTCTGCTAAATGAATTATATATAATGTTGGGAATTCTAAGTATTTTTCTAGCAGAAAATACAGATTTTTATTTGTAAAAACAAATGTCAGAAATGTCATCAGCAAGTGGCTAGGGCAGATTAGTTTGGCTGCATTCAATTTGGGACTGGCCCCACTTCACCTGACAGCTCTGTTATTGATTGGCTGGCTCACAACCAGTCCTCCACCTATATTAGGCACACTAATGTCTGTGCTCAGTGCATTGGCCTCAAGCCATGACACACATCCTATGTCCTAGACAGGTATGTTAATGCTTACACTCGGACTTTGATGGTCCCTTATATGCCTCTTGTTTCTTTCATATACTAGCCTCTTGGCAGTTTTAAGCAAAGTATACCTTACTCTTTCGTCCATGGACCGACACAGCTTCTCTATTGACAAAGTGGGTATTATCCGTTAATTAGGAGTGACTAGGCAGAAAAACTTGTAAAAAGTGTTGCATCACACCTTCTACAGTACCGCCCAGGGGGCGGACCCTCTGGGTATACCCTCTCAGTCTGCACATCGCAGATCAGTTTTTTTCTGTCTAGCAAGGAGTAGGACATGGCTCCCTTCGGGCTCATTGGTCCGGGGAAAAAAGATATATATATTTTTTATTTTTTTGCTACATTTGTTGTTTCCTGCGATCTTCGATCAACTGCCGACTGGGTGACAGGCTGGATCCTCGATCCTTGTAGTCTCCCCAGTTTCGGCCATCGAGCGTGTGCCGACCCTAGCTACGCGCTGGGTTTTCCACGACATGCCCGTCGCTCCACGGGTGGCCGGTGAGCCTACGCTCCAGGGCCTGCATCGGACCGCTCAGCTTCGGCTGACCTTACGGCCGAGTCGCAGCAGCCTGGCCGGTGAGCTTACGCTCCAAGGCTTGCATCGGACCGCTCAGCTTCGGCTGACCTTACGGCCGAGTCGCAGCAGCCTGTCCGGTGAGCGTCATGCTCCAGGGCATACATATGATCGTCCCTTCTGGGTCCAATCACAGCATGCCTGGCCAACAGTCACCTTCCGTGCGCGAACGATGATCTGTTTGGAATGTCTTCCAGCAGAATACATGCAGGATAGGTAAGTAAAACTCCCCTGCCTCGGCTGGGTGATTTAGCTGGACATTCCTGGAGAGATCAAGTAAGTGGTTGTGGCCCCTTTCTTCCCTCTCTCCCTGCCTTTCCCTCCTCCCTGGGCTTCTAGCTAAAGGTTGCTGGGTGCTGGGGGTCACCTAGGGGGTCCCACTGGAGCGGGGCTGGCTGTAACTAACATTTAAAAGAAATGTCATTTTTGCTTACCTGTGTTTCTGTGTCTCCATGCTGTCGGCGGCCATTTTGAGGTGGTCCATGCCAAGTTTGGCCTCTTGTAACTGCCTGGCGGCCATCTTCCTGTAGTTCGGCCACACCCACTGGCCCCTATCAGGTGATCGGCGGCCATGTTTGTCCACCCTGTATGCAGATATTGCCGTTCGGCGGCCATCTTTTTTGTGGGCTATGGCTGCCTGACCTCTATCTTCTGTCGGCGGCCATTTTCTTAGAGCCCACATTATCTTCCATACAGACGGTTTTGGCAACCATTTTGCGAGAGCCTCCGGCCTCTAGGGTGCATTACACTGGCGCGAAAATTCACACAGGAAGTGCTGATAAAAGAAGCAGACTGACACAGCAGCAAGGGGACAGCATCATAGGCGCAGCATAGCAGTACCTATCCAGGGTGGTGAGTCCTCTGGGTAACCCAGCATCTCTGCAGCGCAGGAGGGTGGCCTATTGATATCTTGCCTGGAGCCCTGTGAGTGTCAGCGTGTGGTCAGCATGGCATCTGAGCCAGATGTCTTCTCCCCTGAAACACCAGATTTAGCAGCTGGTGTCCCTGAGGTGTCTATGGACGCTATGTCGGCAATCCTAGAGGCGTTTGCTGCCAGGGTGGAAGCAGCACACGGGAATACAGGGGGTAATAAACGCCCCCGTCCCCTGCAATCTTCTGGGGATATTTCTGATGCAGAACCAGGTCCAGCTACGGCTCATGGCCCAGATTCTGATGCATCAGAGACTGCAGACCGTGACCGATCGGACAGTGAGGAGGACTCCAAGTCCAGGTCAGTACGCGAGACGGCTTTGGTATCTGACCTTATTACTGCAGTGCGGGATACGCTAAAGTTGGAAAGGACTGAAGAAGTAGCAGATACTCCAGTCCCCTTTGGGTTTCGTAAACCTGCCCGCACTGCTAAGGTGTTCCCTTGTGTGTCTTATTTTGACAAACTCTTATACAAGGAATGGGAGAACCCACTGAGGGTCTTTACAGCCCCAAAGAGGTTTGCAGTACGGTACCCCTTTGAGGAGAGTTTTCTGAAGATATGGACCTCTCCCCCTATAGTGGACCCTTCGGTGTCCAGACTTAATAGAGCCACCACTATTCCAGTAGAAGGGGCTCCTGTTTTCAAGGACCATGTGGATGAGAAGGCTGAAGCACTCGCTCGCTACCTATACTCAGTGGTAGGCTCAGCAGTACGCCCGGCATTGGCGGGGGCCCTAGTGTCTCAGACACTTACTGAATGGGCAAAATTGCTACTCCAGGGGTTAAAGGAGCGAGATGCTAATGAGATAACTTTGGCTGACCAGTTGGTCCAGGGCCTTAAGTTTGTCTGCGAGTCAGACATGGATACTATTCCCCTGCTGTCAAGAGCTTCGGTTTATGCAGTAGCAATACGCCGCCTGATCTGGCTAAAGGGCTGGTCTGCGGACCAGACTTCCAAGAAAGCCCTATTGGATCTGCCTTTTAAGGGCGACAGACTTTTTGGGGCTTCTCTGGATGACATCATCAAGGATGCTACAGGAGGTAAAAGCACTTTGCTTCCCCAAACTAGCAAGGGTAGGGGACCACGCCAAGGGCAAGGGCCCTCCTTTACTGCACGTAAGCGGTTTTTTCGCCCTCTTAAGGCGACAGGGAAAAGACCCCAGGCCGATAAAGCGCCTGCCCAAGGACAAAAGCGTCCTTGGTCCCGCAGACCCAACAAGCCTGTGGACAAATCTGCGTCCACATGAAGGTCCGCCCCCACCCAGCTCTCGGGTGGGGGGACGTCTTCGCAAATTCGCGACTCAGTGGACTGCTCTAGTCTCCGACAGGTGGGTTTGCGAAGTAATCTCCTCAGGCTACAAGATAGAATTTCTCTCTTGTCCACCAGACAGATTCATCACCTCCAATCTCCAGCTACTACCGACCCGTCGGGAGGCCCTGTATGGGGCGGTCCAGGGTCTACTGGAACGCGGGGTAGTTATTCCAGTTCCAGAACAGGAACGGGGTCAGGGTTTTTACTCAAATCTGTTCATTGTGCCAAAGAAGGAGGGGGTTCGTCCAATCTTGGATCTCAGAGCCCTCAATTGCTTTGTGAAGGTACAAAGATTTCGGATGGAGTCGGTTCGATCCGTAGTCACGGCTCTCCATCCGGGGGACTTTCTGGCCTCCTTGGACATCAAGGACGCATACCTGCATGTCCCCATATACTCCAGACACCAGAGGTTTCTGCGATTTGCTATCGGGAAGAACCACTACCAGTTTGTGGCCCTCCCGTTTGGCCTTGCCTCAGCACCCAGGACGTTCACCAAGGTGCTCGCTCCGATTCTGGCACTTCTAAGACAGCGGGGTATCGCTATCACAGGTTACTTGGACGACCTTCTGCTGAAGGGCCCTTCAAGCTCAGAATTAGAGGTAAGCGTGTCCATTACCTGTCAGACTCTTCGAGACTGTGGTTGGATACTAAACACGCAAAAGTCAGTATTGGTGCCCACTCAACGCCTAGTGTACCTGGGGTTGATTCTGGATTCCTCAGAGGCAAAGGTATTCCTCCCTGTGGAGAAGTTGCAGACCCTCCGGGCTGCAGTACGGCAGCTGACTTCCAGGAATTGGTCGTCACTCCGTTTTTGCATGCGAGTGTTGGGCCTCATGGTAGCCTCCTTCGAGGCGGTCCCATATGCTCAATACCACACTCGAGTGTTACAGAGGGAAGTTCTGTCCAGATGGAACAGATGCCCTTCATCTCTGGATTATCAAATCCGAGTGAGCCACCTAGTCAGGAGATCCCTGGTATGGTGGCTGACAGCACCGGCTCTAATGGCCGGGAAGTCATTTCTTCCGGTTTACTGGATAGTGATCACGACGGACGCCAGCCTTACAGGTTGGGGGGGAGTCTGGGGTGTCCAGTCGGCGCAAGGTCGCTGGACCCCAGAGGAAGCCCTCCTGCCGATCAATGTCCTGGAGATCCGGGCGATCAAGCTGTGCCTCTTCAAATGGTCTCAGAGACTGCAAGGGCGTCCAGTCAGGATCCAGTCAGACAACGCCACAGCAGTGGCATATGTCAATCATCAAGGAGGAACAAGAAGCTCAGCTGCAGCATCGGAGATCGCTCGCATCCTGAAGTGGGCAGAGAGGAGCGTACCGGCACTGTCGGCCGTGTACATTCCGGGTGTGGAAAACTGGCAGGCGGACTACCTGAGCCGCCAGATGCTGGACCAGGGAGAATGGTCCTTACACCCGGAGGTGTTCCAACTCCTCTGCCAAAGATGGGGCACACCAGACGTAGATCTTCTGGCTTCCCGACTCAATCGGAAGGTATTGAGGTTTGTGGCCCGGTCAAGAGACCCATGGGCAGACGCAACGGACGCGTTGGTAGCATCGTGGGGCCAGTATCGGCTAATCTATGCCTTCCCTCCCTTAAGGCTTCTTCCTCTTCTGCTCCGCAGAGTGGAGGCAGAGGGAATTCCAATGATCCTAATCGCTCCAGATTGGCCTCAGCGTCCTTGGTACGCCGATCTAGTACGTCTGGTAGCAGACGTCCCCTGGCGCCTACCACTACGGAAGGACCTGCTGTCGCAAGGTCCCATATTCCATCCTGCTTTACAGTCATTGGCTTTAACGGCATGGCTGTTGAGAACCAGGTACTGAGAGACCGGGGCCTGTCAGACTCAGTAATTTCTACTATGAGAAGTGCTCGGAAACCGTCCTCTAGGAAGGTCTATCACCGCACTTGGAGGGCCTACATCTCCATGTGTGAGGAAATGAAATGGCATCCGCGTACCTATTTGGTTTCCAGAATCCTGCTGTTTTTACAGCATGGGGTAGACCAAAGGCTTGCCCTAAGTACGATTAAGGGACAGATATCTGCCCTGGCTGTCTTTTTTCAGCGACCCCTGGCGACTCACTCTCTCGTGAGTACATTTGTGCAGGGGGTTCGACATGTGGCCCCTCCGGTCCGCCCCCCGTTACCTCCGTGGGACTTGAACCTGGTCCTCTCGGTGCTTCAGAAGGCACCGTTTGAGAATATTAGAGATATTCCCCTGTTGACACTTTCTCAGAAGGTGGTCTTTTTGGTGGCTGTTACGTCAGTTAGACGAGTCTCTGAGCTGGCAGCCTTGTCCTGCAAGGCTCCCTATTTGATTTTCCACAAGGATAAGGTGGTGCTGCGGCCGCAGCCTTCCTTTCTTCCGAAGGTCGTTTCGGCTTTTCATCTCAACAAAGACATTGTACTTCCATCCTTGTGTCCTCAGCCGTCGAATCCTAAGGAGTCGGCGTTGCATTCCTTGGACGTTGTCCGAGCTTTGAGAGTATACATATCTGCTACTTCCCTGTTCCGGAAGTCAGACTCACTGTTTGTTTCGGTGGCTGGTCCCAAGAAGGGCCAAGCAGTCTCATCGGCCACCATCTCTAGGTGGATCCGACAGATAGTAATCCAGGCTTACGCCTTAAAGGGTCAGGCGCCCCCCTTTCCTGTCACGGCGCATTCGACCAGGGCAATAGGTGCCTCTTGGGCTTTCCGACATCAAGCGTCTGTTTCCCAACTATGTAAAGCGGCGACTTGGTCGTCCGCTCACACTTTCACAAAATTCTACAAAGTTGATGTAGGTGCATCTTCGGATGCCTCTTTCGGCCGCAAGGTTTTGCAGGCGGCTGTTTAGAGTTGCAACTCCTCCGTTGGAGGAGTGCTGTTTTGTGTTTTGGGGTGAAGTTTGTTTTTATGCTGTTACCACCCCTCGTTTTTTCTCTGACACTGCTTTGGGACGTCCCACTTTGTCAATAGAGAAGCTGTGTCGGTCCATGGACGAAAGAGTAAATAGGATTTTTTACTCACCGTAAAATCCTTTTCTCTGAGTCCATGGACCGACACAGCACCCACCCCTCCTTTTAAGTTTGTACTGCTTTTTGACGAACTGATCTGCGATGTGCAGACTGAGAGGGTATACCCAGAGGGTCCGCCCCCTGGGCGGTACTGTAGAAGGTGTGATGCAACACTTTTTACAAGTTTTTCTGCCTAGTCACTCCTAATTAACGGATAATACCCACTTTGTCAATAGAGAAGCTGTGTCGGTCCATGGACTCAGAGAAAAGGATTTTACGGTGAGTAAAAAATCCTATTTTCTTCTTTCAGATTTGTTGTGATGGCTGCCATATAAATCCTCTTTAACCTTTTAATCTGCTCAGCCCTCTATTTACGTTGTGTAATCAATAGATTTTTTGGTTTCATCTGGCATTCATCCAGACCATGTAGGTGTATTGCCCTGCTTTCTTATGTCATACTTTCACTTATATAATGTTACTTCAATATGACATGTGCGCGCGCACGCACGGGCACGCGCACTTGCACACACAGAGTTTTTCCTCATTGTATTTTTGCCAGCTATCTGGTTCCTGAGTTATTCCATCTAGGTTATAGGATGTGTATGGGCAAGTCCTCTTTGTGCCCCTCATATGGTTGAACCGATTGTAATCTCAGTGATTTGGTTTTAATTTCATCTTAATCAGCGGCTACATATATGTAAATCTTTTATAGCACTTCTGGGTTAGTATTTTCTTTCCTCACCAGTACCATTATCCTGGTTACATTGGAAATCACTATTGGACAGTGTGCATGTATGTCACTCTGCTACAGTTGTTCTCATAAGTTTACATACCTTGGCAGAATTTATGATTTCTTGGCCATTTTTCAGATTTTATGAATGATAAAACACTTTTCTTTCACTCATGGTTAGTGTTTGGCTGAAGCCATTTTTTATAAATCAACTGTGTTTACTCTTTTTAACCACTTCTCTACTGGGCACTTAAACCCCCTTCCTGCCCAAGCCATTTTTCAGCTTTCAGCGCTGTGACAATTTGAATGGCAATTGCGCAGTCGTGCGACACTGTACCCAAACAAAATTTGCGTCCTTTCTTTTGGTGGTACTTGATCACCTCTGCCGTTTTTTATTTTTTGCTCTATAAACAAGAGCGACAAGTTTTAAAAAAAAACACAATATTTTTTACTTTTTGCTATAATGTATTTTTTTTTCCCCTCAGTTTAGGCCGATACGTATTCTTCTACATATTTTTGGTAAAAAAAAATCGCAATAAGCGTATATTGATTGGTTTTCGCAAAAGTTCTAGCGTCTACAAAATAGGGGATGGATTTATAGCTTTTCCTTTTCTTTTTTTTTTTTTACTAGTAATGGCAGCGATTGATTTTTTTTTTTTTTTTTTATATCGTGACTGTGTTATTGCGACGGACACTTTTGACACATTTTTGTGACCATTCACATTTATACAGCGATCTGTGCTATAAAAATGCATTGATTACTGTATAAACATGACTGGCAGGGAAGGGGTTAACACTAGGGGGCGAGGAAGGGGTTAAATGTGTTCCCTATTAGTGATTCTTACTGTGGGGGGAGGGGACTGACTGGGGGAGGAGACCGATCTGTGTCCCTATGTACAAGGGACACACCATCGGTCTCCTCTCCCTGACAGAACGTGGATCTGTGTGTTTTCACACACAGATCCACGGTCCTGCTCGGTTACTGGGTAATCGTGGGCGGCCGCCGGGCACACGCATCGGGTGCCCAGTGACGCGGCGCGCGCCCCCTAGTGGATTTTAGAGGCGCGACATCATATGACATCCGCCCAGAATAACAGTCTCCCTGCCGCCATCAATTGACGGCGGCCGGTTGACAACTGGTTAAACAATAATCACAACAGAAACTACCCAAATGACCATGATTAAAAGTTAACATACCCTGGTTATTTTGGCCTGATAACATGCACACAAGTTGACACAAGGGGGTTTGAATGGCTATTAAAGGTAACCATCCTCACGTGTGTGTGTGTGTGTGTGTGTGTGTGTGTGTGTATGTGTGTGTGTGTGTGTGTATATATATATATATATATATATATATATATATATATGAGTTCAATGAGTTTCTGGACTCCTGACAGACCCTTGCATCTTTCATCCAATGCTGCACTGAAGTTTCTGGATTCTGAGTAATTGGGAAAGCAAAAGAATTGTCAAAGGATCTATTTGGAAAATGTATTTGAACTGTATAAAACAGGAAAGGGATATAAAAAGATATCCAAGGAATTGAGAATGCCAATCAGCAGTGTTAAAACTCTAATCAATAAATGAAAAATTAGGGGTTCTATTGAAACCAAACCACGGTCAGGTAGACCAACTAAAATTTCAGCCACGACTGGCAGGAAAATTGTTCAGGATGCAAAGAAAAACCCACAAATAACTTCAGGTGAAATACAGGACTCTCTTAAAACATGTAGTGTGGCTGTTTCAAGATGCACAATAAGGAGGCACTTAAAGAAAGATAGGCTGCATGAAGTCGCCAGAAGAAAGCCATTACTACGCAAATGCCACAAAGTATCCCGCCTACAATACGCCAAACAGCACAGAGACAAGCCTCAAACCTTCTTGCACAAAGTCATTGGGAGTGATGAGACCAAAATTTTAGCTTTTTTGCCACAACCATAAACACTTTGGAGAGGGGTCAACAAGGCCTATGATGAAAGGTACACTATTCCTACTGTGAAACACGGAGGTGGATCACTGATGTTTTGGGGATGTGTGAGCTACAAAGGCACAGGAAATTTGGTCAAAATTGATGGCAAGATGAATGCAGTATGTTATCAAAAAATAATGAAGGAACATTTGCATTCATCAGCCAGGAAGCTGTGCATAGGACGTACTTGGACATTCCAACATGCCAATGATCAAAACCACAAGGCCAAGTCAATCTGTCATTGGCTACAGCAGAATAAAGTGAAGTTTCTGGAGTGGCCATCTCAGTCTCCTGACCTCAACTCTCACTCAGTCACTCTGGGGAGATCTCAAACGTGCAGTTCATGCAAGACAGCCCAAGAATTTACAGGAACTGGAGGCTTTTTGCCAAGAGGAATGGGCAGCTTTACTGTCTGAGAAGATAAAGAGCCTCATCCACAAATACCACAAAAGACTTCAAGCTGTCATTGATGTTAAACGGGGCAATACATGGTTTTAAGAACTGGGGTATGTAAACTTTTGATCAGGGTCATTTGGGTAGTTTCTGTTGTGATTATGATCTAAAAAGAGTAAACACGGTTGATAATGGCTTCAGCAAAACGCTAAGCATGAGTGAAAAATGTTTTTGTGTTATCATTCATATTCTCAGAAAAATGGCCAAGAAATCACAAATTCTGCCAGGGTACGTAAACTTATGAGCACAACTGTACAGTGGGTCAAAAAAGTATTTAGTCAGCCACCAATTGTGCAAGTTCTCCCACTTAAAAAGATGAGATGCCTGTAATTGTCATCATAGGTATACCTCAACTATGAGAGACAAAATGTGGAAACAAATCCAGACAATCACATTGTCTGTCTGATTTGGAAAGAATTTATTTTCAGATTATGGTGGAAAATAAGTATTTGGTCAATATCAAAAGTTCATCTCAATACTTTGTTATATATCCTTTGTTGGCAATGGCAGAGATCAAACGTTTCCTGTAAGTCTTCACACGGTTGTCACACACTGTTGCTGGTATGTTGGCCCATTCCTCCATGCAGGGCAACATGCCTCCATGCTGGGCAACACAGACTTTCAACTCCCTCCAAAGGTTTCCTATGGGGTTGAGATCTGGAGACTGGCTAGGCCACTCCAGGACCTTGAAATGCTTCTTATGAAGCCACTCCATCTTTGCCCGGGCGGTGTGTTTGGGATCATTGTCATGCTGAAAGACCCAGCCACGCTTCATCTTCAATGCCCTTGCTGATGGGATGAGGTTTGCACTCAAAATCTCTCGATACATGGCCCCATTCATTCTTTCATGTACACGGATCAGTCGTCCTGTTCCCTTTGCAGAGAGACAGCCCCAAAGCATGATGTTGCCACCCCCATGCTTCACAGTAGGTATGGTGTTCTTTGGTTGCAACTCAGCATTCTCTCTCCTCCAAACACGATGAGTTGTGTTTCTACCTAACAGTTCTACTTTGGTTTCATCTGACCATATGACATTCTCCCAATCCTCTTATGGATCATCCAAATGCTCTCTAGCAAACCTCAGACTGGCCCAAACATGTACTGGCTTAAGCAGGGGGACACGTCTGGCACTGCAGGATCTGAGTCCCTGGCGGCGTAGTGTGTTACTGATGGTAGCCTTTGTTAAGTTTGGTCCCAGCTCTCTGCAGGTCATTCACTAGGTCCCCCCGTGGGGTTCTGGGATTTTTGCTCACCGTTCTTGTGATCATTTTGACCCCACGGGGTGAGATCTTGCGTGGAGCCCCAGATCGAGGGAGATTATCAGTGGTCTTGTATGTCTTCCATTTTTTCCAATTATTGCTCCCACAGTTGATTTCTTCACACCAAGCTGCTTGCTTATTGCAGATTCAGTCTTCCCAGCCTGGTGCTGGTCTACAATTTTGTTTCTGGTGTCCTTTGACTGCTCTTTGGTCTTCACCATAGTGGAGCTTGGAGTGTGACTGTTGAGGTTGTTGACAGGTGTCGTTTATACTGATAACAATTTCAAACAGGTGCCATTAATACAGGTAATGAGTGGAGGACAGAGGAGCTTCTTAAAGAAGAAGATACAGGTCTGTGAAACAGAAATCTTGCTTGTTTGTAGGTGACCAAATACTTATTTTCCACCATAATTTGCAAATAAATTCTTTCCAAATCAAACAATGTGATTGTCTGTCTGGTTTTGTTTCCACATTTTGTCTCTCATAGTTGAGGTATACCTATGATGACAATTACAGGCCTCTCTCATCTTTTTAAGTGGGAGAACTTGCACAATTGGTGGCTGACTAAATACTTTTTTGCCCCACTGTATATGATGCATTTGGACTAATTCTGACAAATTTTAGATTTTTTTTCAATTATAGTTTTATTCTATTCTATACGGCACCTCTGAATAAGGGAGCTTCAAAACGCGTCAGCCCCTGCTGTTATCATTGGCATGTGACTATATGATAAACTTATGTGCTATGTTTCATATTCTAGCCATTATTTTTATTTTACAAATAAAAAAAATGTTTTTAAATAAACTTGTTTTTTTGTAGCCTAAGGTAACCTACAAAAGCTTCATTATTATGTTTGAAGGGTATTCATTTTGGTAATTCTTGGGATGATGGCTACAGTTTGACAGTTTTTTTTTTTTTTTTTTTATATCAGATTCATCACTGGTTTGGGACTGAGTGCTGTACTGTACGGAGTTGGGGAGGAGCACCCGGTAGTCTACCTTAGAAGAAAGCTTAATAGACATGAGAAAAACAATGCCATTGCTGAGAAGGAATGTTTGATTATCAAATGGGACTTGGATGCCCTCAAATTACCTGTTCGGGAGACAATTCAAACTAGTCACTGTTCATGCCCCTCTCAAATGGATGTGTAATAATGAGAAAAGAAAATGTGTCAAGGTGGTTCCTTGCTGTTCAAGCATTTAAATTCACAGTAGAGCATGGAGCTGGGAAACTTCAGAATAATGTAGATGCCCTTTCTAGTGTCCATTGCCTTGCTGGGACAGTTTCTCTGCTGCTGCAGGGGCTTGAGCCGAGGGGGGGGGGGGGTTTGGAATCATGGGCTTTGCTGATTATCCTCAATCAGCCCAGAGGCCACACCACCTCTGCATACTCAGCTTTTTATTATAAAAAGAATGGTGATAATAGCACCACGGTGTGCCCCCCCCCCCCCCCCCCCCACACACACAAAAATAAATAAGTCCACATGGAAAATCAAGTGCAAATGATAAGATTATAAATTATAGGCAACCATCACGTGTGACATTATGAAAGGTGAGTTGATTGAGAGATAATCGCATGCTTTCATATTTGGAAAACCACGGTGGAATCTGGTCCAGGTTTTCCAGGCCACCTTGGCAGTGTGGGTTTCAAAGTGGATTTTTCTTTCCACCTGTGACCCCCAGCAGGTGGTATAGATTAGGAAGGACTGGAGCTCTTGGCTGGGGACTCAGGAAAACAAAGAGCTATTGATGTGGAGATAGAGAAAAAGGTTTGCACCATGTTTGTTTTGTTGGTGACTGGGAGAAGCCCTTCACCTGTGAGAGAAATCTCTTCTGTTTAGTTAGTTCCTGGATGGCAAGGATTTCGTTTCTGTTTTGTTTGAGTTCCATGCAACCTTTTAAGTCAAATTGGCTACAAGTCAGACTTTAAAGAGACCTGTTGTCTGGACTGCCTTTCTCCCAGGGAAGGTGATCCCCATTTGAGCCAACCCCCACAGATGTTAAAGTACAAAGCTGTCAAAATACCCAGTAGCAGCTGTATTTGAATATTGGCACCTCTGATAGCCCTGTGGAGTGAAAAGACTCGACTAGCCATGTGCATCTTAGTAGATTCAATCTGAAATCAAGTAAGCTTACAATTTCCTATTTGAGCTAGCAAGGCTGCTTGTGCTGCTTTGAAAGAAGTGTCATCAGCCCTGCCTGAGTTATTTTCGGCTGGAGTGCAGAACACCTCCCTTTCTCCTCATCTCTATAAAACAAGGGGAAAGTATCATGTAATCCAGTAGGAGAGAACACTGCTTTGGATTTCAGTGCAGCCAAATCACTGTTGTCAGTTCACCATGGGAAGTTAGAAGTTTTCTAAACTTTTCACATCAACAGGTATTTTGCCATGTGTTTGCAGTGTAAAACAAAAATGAAGAAAATGTGCCGGCATTGTGGAGATTTAATAAATATATATATATATATATATATATATAATTTTTTTTTTTTTTATTTGCTCAGAACAGTGGCGTCCCGGAGGGGGGCTGGAGCCCCGAATGGGTGCCCGAAAAGCTCCGGGTCTCAGACAACAACCGTTGCATTGTTGGCCCCGAGTGGAAACCGATCTGATCCCGAGCGCCGTCGCGTGCGGCGGAGTGACATAGCAGGTCTCGCATTCTGGACCCTGCAGCACCTATGATGGACATCCCACTAGTCCAATTCCGGGACCGTGGGAAGTGTGATGTCCATCATAGGCACTGCAATCTCCAGAAGGCGGGAATTACAATGCCGCCCGGCGCCACATCAGAATGAGATCCTCGCTCGGGTGGGCGGCTCTCCTCCTCTGGCTGCCTGCTGTGATAAAAATGGGCACACCGCACACCACGGCTGAACTGAGCTGCAGGACACATGAAGTCTGTTTCCTGGTCAGGTAGGTCAGTGTATGTATGTCAGTTAGGTCACACAACCCCACCGCCCAGCCAAAAACCCCCCTGCCACTGCCAACCCCCCCCCCCCCCCCCGGTGCTGGCCTCAGACTTCAGGCTGAAGCCCCTTGTCTTTTTGCCACCTAGCAACGCCCCTGGCTCAGACATACAATTTTGAGTGAGGCTGGGTTCACACTATTGTGAATTGAATGCATCCAAATCGCAATAGCAGGAGATTTTCAGGTCCGAATTCAGCCCAAAATTCGAGCTGAAATCTGACCTAGAAATAGGTAGCCGCTCCCAGGTGAGAAGCCTTGATGGTGATCCACCTCACAGAAATCACAGGTGCTGGTGATGCATTCAGCAAGGCAGGAATAAGAGTATATTTCTGGACAGCCCCGCACTCTGAAAACGTTGCCTTTATTCAAATAAGAACAGCACAAGCCACAGCAAAACAGCAAACTGGACAGCTGACGCGTTTCACACTATTCCTAGTGTTTAATCCTAGCTAAATGACACAAAAAACATTTCAAATATATAACACTCTTGAAAGACCATGTGACTGAAAAAAGAAGTGGTGAATATGCAGCGAATTAGTGCTTAAACTGAGTGATTCAAACCTCCTGTGAACATGATTAAAGTGTGGTGAATGGTGAAGAGACAATAGAACACTAATAAGTGATATTGAAATGAATGGATTCAAACAAATAGCTGAAACGATGAACCAGGATGCACCGGACCGCTGCTGGGAGCCGCATGTGGCGATGGTGTGAACCCAGCCTGAATGTTTAATAAAATCAAGGGGCTTTTTTGGTAAGCACTGGCACCAGACATCTTTGAACTACACCAAGTGTCATTTTCACTGGCCCTATTAAAAAGGAACTTCATCCAAGCTACCTAAAATTTTATTTCTGAAGTTCTTTCTTCCTCTACCATCTTGGAAGAATATCATATGTGTAGCACTCTCTACCTTAGGTAGGTGCTGAGTGCAGGTTTTTTTTGTATGTTCTGTCAGAGCAGGTAAATTTAAGCAGGCCTATGCTGCAAGCTAGTTTGTTTTTTGATCTGGGGGCAGGGAGTGGTTAGTATAGCAGTAGGTGGGTGACATGTACTTCAGCTTTTGGGCGCCTCCCCTGCTTCCAGTGAGAATGTTCTGGAAGAGGGGCAGGGCTGAGAGTTGGAGTGACATGGAGTACATGTGAGGAGCACTGACCAATCCCCAACTAGGATTGGCAGGGGGCAGGCCTCCTACATATACTCGTGGTCCTTGTGAACAAGCAAGGTTTACTCGTGTGAAACGCGTCAAGTGTAATCTTTGCAAGTTTGTCTGGCTCTTGACAATAAAGAGAACTTCAGCAGCATCCTTTTGGATTCAAGTGTGCAATCAATTCCTTTTCTTCTTTACAATTGGGGGTGAGCCTGGATAAGCACCTTGAACCGGGTGTGTCCTTTTCTTGCCTGAAGCGGTGTGTGGGCTCTTGTTTGTTTCCATATACTCATGGTCAGCCTGCTGGGGGAAGAGTTGTCAGCTGGGTGAACTGAAGGATGGAGTGCTAGACTGTCGTGCTGGAGGAACACCCCCTCCCCATCTGGGGGGGGGGGGTGTGGATCCGGCGGAGAAGATTAGGAGCTGGGAGGGAGCCTCTTCTTACCCGGTCATGGAGAGGTGTCCTGGAACAGGAGCTGGAAAGACAGTTGGTCTGGGTAAATCCTTCAGGAAGGACCTGGGGCAGGAGTCGGTGAGTGGAGATCTGGAAGAGGCATGCCAGGGGAGCTGGGTGCAGAGCCAGAGGGAAAAACTGTGGTGAGTTGTGCCAAATTGATGCAAAGTCATGAGGGTGGGCAGGATTTGCAAGTCGGACTTGCTGGGAGCGGTAGTCCATCACCTTTGAAGTAATATTTTCAAACTGGAAACAGCCATGATGGGGGTACTGCAGACCCCAGGCCTTCAATGGTTACATGTTCTATCCATGCTGGGGGGCTTATTCGGAGTAAGGCCAAGTCATATCTGATGGTGTGGCAGAGGTACTAAGACTGTGACAGGGAAAGTAGTCTGAGGCAGAAGTGTGTCAAGCTGTGTGCAGGAGGAAGAGAAGTGTGGAGGAGCAGAATTCTGTAAAGTTTAGTGTCAGCCATCTTATCCTATTTCAAGAGTGCGACACATCTATTGAATTAACATTCAACTATTAAACCTTCTATGGGCATTCCATGTCCCTATTCCCTATCCAAGTTCAATTCCCCAAATAAAATAAACAAAACAAAGCAAAAGACATCCTCATTGAATACAGAGTGGGTCGGATGGATGTCTGGCAGCAGGGTGAAATGTGTGGATGTTGTAACTAGTAGCAACCAACCGCTACATATGAATGTGCAAACAAGCTATGGATGTCTGCCAGTAGATCCGGTCATGTGTGAAACCCTTCAACCTCCCCCCCCCCCCCACATGCTCACACAGCATGTGGCTCTTCCAGGCCCCATATACGAGTAGAGGCCTTCTACACATGTGTTTAGGTTTTTTGTTTTTACACATGTACAGATGCACTGCAAGTCTCTGTTAGGGCCTATAGACCCCATCCTAAAGGCCCACGCATGTACACTATTTGAACAGATCTCATGTTTCACACGTCATTGTTGCCTAAGGCCTGGTTCACACTGGTGTGACATGGGCTCCAACTTTGAGAGCACGTGTCGCAGGACATGTAAAAAATCAATGTTTCCCTAGGAGAGCCCTCTTAACTGGTCCGACTTGTGTCGGTCTGACTTTGGAAAAGGTTCCTGCACTACTTTGGTCCAACTTCTGTCTGATTTCAGCCCATAGAATTGAATGGAAGTCGCATCCAAGTCGGATCCTCATCTTAATTGATGTGATTTGGATCTGACATTACAGAAGATTACACAGGAATTCCCTGAAGTCCCCTGGCCAGGTCACGGCAGTGTAACAAATGTTTTAATTTTTTTGGGCAAAAGAAAGGGGGAGGGGAGCAAAGGAAAGAGTAATTTTCATGGGGTAAAGTGGAACTTAACTGTGTCTGAGCACCACAAACTGAAAGTACAAATTTTATAAATTTTTATTATTCACAGCAAACTCACCTATCCATCTATTGACTTAACTTAGTAGGAGACTCCATAGAGCTTTAGTATATTCTATCATACGTCCCTTCCCTATCAAAGCCCTGTTTATAATCAGTTGTTGTGAATTGACATTATATTCACCACCTTCTCCCAGCATAGTGCATAAAAAATCTGATTTGGGGTTGTCCTATTTAAAAACGAAAAAACAAAAAAACACATTGATAGTCTCCTTCAGTCATTTCAATGTAAAGTTGTAATCTCATAAAGAATAAAGAACTCTCTTGGTGAGGTCAAGACTACCCGTGTGTACTTGTCATTTACCAGAACCACAAGAACATATAGACCTAAATAAACATGATCTTCCTTGTTCTATCACTTCTGATCTTCTATCATCTTGCTTTATTACTACTACTTTATTATTTTTCAATTGTATTAAACTGTCTATTTCTACTAGACATGTGCATTCGTTTTCGTCCGAATTTCAGCTATTTTCGTTATCGTTTTAACAAACGAAAACGAAAGCACAGAATCCGAAAACCAAAAGATCCGACATAAACAAATGCTTTATTTTCGTTTTCGTTGCTACAACAGTTCGATATAGATAGGAGATTCGACGTGACGCTGACAATAACAATCTGTGTCTATCGAACCTGTGGTCGAATGTGCCTAACCTTAACTCTATTAGTCCAAGATTATTCTACATAGAGAGAAAAGATTCGACATAGGAGAGAAAAGATTCGACATTATAGAGAGAAAAGATTCGTTATTATAGAGAGAAAAGATTTGACATTATAGAGAGAAAAGATCACTGCTTGTGGGCGGAACATTCGACCGGAAATGTATGATTGCAGAGTCGTACAGTTTCACTGCTCCGTCGAATCTTCTTTGAACATTCGACAGACACCATAAGCCTTCAATGACAGATTCGACCTTAATTAATTCAGATTTTCGGACGAATGCAATTTTTAACAAAAAACGAAATAAATAAAAACAAATTTCGGGAGTAACTTAATAAATTTATTTTTCGGACGAAAACGAAATTCCGAAACGAAATATTTCAGTGTGCACATGTCTAATTTCTACTTCATTTCGCAAAAGAACATTCAATTCTATTTGTGTGCCATATAACAAGACTTCATTTCTATTTTATGCCTTTTCATTTCTTTAATAGTTTTTCAAAGTATTCATCCTAGCTTTCTAATATTTTCTCCTCATTCCCAAATTAGAATTCCATTTTTATCTCCATACATCATCATTCACGACTGAACCGTGAACTAATCTCTTTGAGCAAACTCCTATTTTCTTTCTTTTCAAACAACTCTTCTGTTCTCTGGCAAATTTCTTTCTTTTGCCCTTTGTTTCACCAGTATATTTCCTTCTTCTTTTTTTTTTTCCCTGATACATTAATTCATAGCTGCTCATGTGGTTTTTGTTTTTTCTTTGGGTTCATTTCAGCATTTTGGACCTGGCCTTATTCCTTTCTTCTAGTGTCTTTCCACTCTACCTATTAAAATGGCCTTCCTTTTGTGATTCAGTTTGATAACTAATGTGTTAATGTAGATATTATTATTATTTTGTACTACCTTTTTTTCTGTTTCTTGATCATTTTGCATTTTCCCAATAATCTCACCAGTATTCAGCATGAAAAAAGAGGATCTGAATTCTAGAAATTGTGTCCAAAAAAGGCAGGCTGAGGCCAAAGGAATAATCTCATTAATATCCCACTAACTGATCTTTTCCCTATTCTTGAATAACCACGGCTTGTTTGGCAGAGGTGGGGCTGTACTTCCTTATGTCAGGGCCTCCAGCAAGGAGAACAGTGAGCAGCACAATAGACATCACAAAATCTCAGACTTAAAGCCTCGTACTTACGACCGAGTTTCTCGGCAAGAACCAGCAAGAAACTTGCTGGCAGAGCTTTCTTGCCTAGTAAATCGGTCGTGTGTACGCGGCTTTCAGTTTTCTCGTCAAACTGGCAAGCATCTCGGCGAGAAAAATAGAGAACCTGCTCTCTATTTTCTCGTCGAGATTCTTGTCGGCATGTTTCTCGACGAGAAAAGGTGTGTGTGTGTGTGTACACTTACCTGTCGCCATGGAAACCCGCGCATGCTCAAAATGACTTTGACGCATGCGCGGTAGCTTCCTAGGCATAGGTAGGGTGTAGCAAGATGGCGGCGACGGCATCGAATGTGATGAGCGCACCCTCGTCGTAGTCGATGACGTCACCGCGTTCGCTCCATTTAAAGAACCGCAGGTTTCTTGTCCAAGAAAAATGACAAGTTTTTTCCTGACGAGATTCTCGGCCGTGTGTACGAGGCCTAAAGCCTCGTACACACGACCGAGTTTCTCGTCAAAAAACGACAAGAAAACTGGCGAGAGAGCTTTCTTGCAGAGAAAACCGTTCGTGTGTATGGTTTTTCGTCGAGAAAACTGTTTGTGTGTATGCTTTTCCGAGTCTTCAAAAATCGCGCATGCTCAGAATCAAGTATGAGACGGGAGTGCTTTTTCTGGTAAAACAAGACTTCGTAGTGGAGATAGCACATTCGTCACGCTGTAAATTATTGCATCGTTTAAATGTTGCGCATTTAAATCATCTTTAGAATGGTACAATAATGAAAAATAAAGAACTTGTTTTGCTACTGATATTCACACAGAGTTCTGACTAACTTTTTTTAAACCTTTTTCATGCTGATCTCATGAATATTTAGCTGTATTATATCGAGCAAGATCTCCTTAATAATTATATTTTTAAAATTTTGAATACAGATCTTCATTTTAAATGATTCTTTATTTTATAGTTAGCTCCATGATTTTATTTTTTATTTTTGTTGTGTCAAGCTTACCCCATTTTTTTTTTTTTTTTTTTTTTTAGACCTTCAAGGAGATTTTTTTTTGTGTTAGTTGTCCCTTTTTTATTTTATTTGTTAAAATGTATCTGCCTACTCCAAAGCTAAATTTATAATTATTATAAAAACACATAGTCAACTATTAACTGTAAATAAAATTTTTTTATTAATGTATCTAACAAAATAAATAGAAGGCAGCGCTGGAGAACCTGCTGCCATTTGTGCATCCATGGGACCCCAGAGCACACATCAACACTGTGTGGACAATAAAATTGGGAGCTTGACAAGCACATCAGTTGTGAGCACAATCTGATGCTGGACTCCCAGAGGTCAGGAACAGCAGCAGGTGATAAACATGTCCCAAGTCTGTGGTACTACAACAGGCTGCCTTCTGTCAGACCACATTGAAGCAAGGCCATCACTTCCTGGTCTTCTTGGCAGCCTTCCCTGCAGCCTTCCTTTTGCGTGTGGCTGGAGGCTGTGCCACTGGAGGTGTACTCGTGTCAGGAGAAGGAGGAGGAGGTTGAGGTTGTGAAAGCTGGGCGACCTCACATATGGCCGTATTGGGGGTAATTCTCCCCATCACCCCCTTGTTCATTAATGTGATCAGCAGGGGCTCGCATAGGAGGCGTTGTTCCATGCTCATCACCTTGAGTTTGGCCCCAACTAGGCTGGCAATGGCCTCTTCAGTGGATGTTGGCTCCTGGAGGGTGGCATGTGCCTCTCTAATCAGGGCCATTGCTGCCTCACTTGTGCTCCTGTCCCTCCTGGGCCTTTTTGGAAGGCGGATGGGAGGCACCTGAGATCTGGTCCTGCTACTTGGCCCTGCCACCTCCTGTGTGCCACTGGGCCCTGCCACCTCCTGGCTCACAGTGGGCCCTGCCACCTCCTGGCTCACAGTGGGCCCTGCCACCTCCTGGCTCACAGTGGGCCCTGCCACCTCCTGGCTCACAGTGGGCCCTGCCACCTCCTGGCTCACAGTGGGCCCTGCCACCTCCTGGCTCACAGTGGGCCCTGCCACCTCCTGGCTCACAGTGGGCCCTGCCTCCTCCTGGCTCACAGTGGGCCCTGCCTCCTCCTGGCTCACAGTGGGCCCTGCCTCCTCCTGGCTCACAGTGGGCCCTGCCTCCTCCTGGCTGATGTCATCCTGTGTATGAAAAAGGGACTTAGTTTTTGGTTCATCATTTACACACAAATTATAGCTCCTGACTGTTGCAAATTGAATGTAAATCAATAGAAAAGACTATTATTATGACCCCATAATTTTTCAGTCATCTCCCCCAATTTTGGGCCCACTACTGTCTATTGATATTTAGATCACTTTTTGGCCCCTTTTTTTTTTTTTTTTACATATCTTGTTATTCATGCATTAATTTTCTCACAATACATTTTTAGAAAATACTATACCTGGCTCCAGATGTCGAAATCAGGTTCTTCCAGGATGGCTGCCTCCAAAGAAGGCTCAGGTTGGCTGCAGGGAAGTCTGGGAGGAAGACTAGACAGTGATGGCCTTGCCTCAAGGTGGTCGTTCAGAAAGGACATCCTGCTGTAGTACCACAAAGTCGGGACATATACATCAGCTGCTGCTGCTCCTGACCTCTGAGAAGCCAGGACCCTAAAGCGCTCAGTCCTGTATGTGCCTCTCAAGCTCCCAATTTTACTGTCCACCTGTTGTGTGGTTGCTGTGGGTACCCTGGTATGCACAAATGGGAGCAGGGTCTCCAGCGCTGCTTTCCTCGCTCCTTTTTTTTGGTGAATGGGGTTTTCGGTCTCCCACAGAGTGGGCAGCTCCCTTACCCGGTCAATAAATTCACCAAGAAATTCCATATCGCTGATGAAAGCATTCATTTTTGGTCTGCAAGCCAAAACACAAGACAAAAAAAGTAATGTCAGTCACACAGTCTAACCTCCTGTAAATCTGATTCCCTATATATATCCTCAAACAATCTCTAGGCAGTATAGGCCACCGATTTCACAAAGTATAAAAATCACATACCTTCGTTCTCACGTCCGTCACTTTTCCTCCTCTCTCCGCACACAGAACGTAGTAACGTCACGTGTGTTTGCTTTATATACACTACGCATGCGTGAAACTCCGTACACGTCGCCCGCCCATGACGTTCACATTATCAACTTTTCACCGCCCCTTCTCTTTCGGCGCACAGACAGATATGGCGGAGTCACAGCAGGTGTCTGCTAATTCATCAAATAACGATGATGAGACCAGCCCAGACCGTGAAACGTCACGATCAAGGAGGAGATTCAAGGCATCTAATATGTCTTACGCGGAGATGGCGGAGATGGTGGACATATTGCTAAAGTCGGATTATGATGCAAAGCATGGGCCGTATAGCCACCCTAATCTAAGGAAGTCCAAAATAATGAAGAAAGTAGTGAAAAGTCTGAAGAAGAATTTCGGGGTGAAACGATCAAAGGAGCAGCTTAGAAAGAGGTGGTCTGACCTCAAACTGAGGGAGCCAGAGCAGTTAAGGAGCATTAAGAGAATGCTAGAAAAAAGTAAGTACTTCTCCTGTGTTCCTATTATTGTATTTCAGAACTTGCATGTTGTTGCATTTTACTATTGTACCTTTAGAAAATGTAATCGGTAAAACTTGGTTTGGCCCAGTAATCGTTCGTTACAGACACATCGTTCGCACACTATATACGAGGTTTTGCGAAGATACAGGGTTCCAATAATTTAGAGAGAGGCCTGTTTTTATTCCATAAATGTTATTACTGTGTTGGCTAGATGATGTGTTTGGAAAGAGAATGAAATGCAAACTTTAATCAGTGTAAAGGAGAGGACACTCAGCAGCTGTTTCCACATCTGGACTCTGGAGCACTATAGTGTGGGCCACCAGAACCACCTTTTTAGGGTGCCCCACACAGGTGCATCAGTGCATTTTTGGGGTGCCTCCATGTGTAAAAAAATGTCATCAAAAGGTGAATAGTCAAGATTTGTATATTTTGAAATAATGTCCTCAGCTTGTAACTCGGCCCAAACAGACACTTGTACCCCACTTCCAAACAATGTAGCATGTTCATATTTTTTAGCTAAAATATCTGTGTGCTAAGTATACCTTTTTTGTTTCATTCTCATAGGGGAGAGAAGACTGGGAGGACACCACTCCAGGGAGCACAGGAACCCCAAGCCTTCTAAAGAACCCCAACTGTGACGAACGCAAGTGTCAGATCCCCGCCCTCCGCGCTAACTTGCGTCGAAGGACCGGCCAACCTCACACCACGCTGTCACTTGCGTAACAATGCCCCTCTCAGCTGCGTCCAGCACAAAGATTTTCCAGCTTGCGGGACGACAATCTGAGTGCCAGCAGCCTGAGAGCGATTGTTACCGGGCTAATGTCACAATTAACCCTTTCTCTGCCACCACCCCGGTTTAAACAAAGCCCGAGCCAGGGGATACTCGTGATTTTAACAATACCAATTATGATTTTAGTAGCGCTCTTCAAGAGGCAGGTTCGTTTATAGTTTGCATTAAGAGTTTTTAGAGACAAGAGTAACCTTTCCAACATAAGGATTTATTTTGAAAAGGGTCAAGTTGATGCAATAAAATGTTACAGAAAAATATGTTTCAAGAGATAACAGAATATAGCCACAAAGCAATAAGGTAGAATTGAAGAAGAAGAATACTTGCAATTAAATGTCCAAAGGTTGATCAGAGTTCAATCGGTGAATCCGGTTCTCAACTTGGCAGAGGTTCTTGCTTAAATGTCCAAAGGAGAACTCTGCAGTTGTTGTTTCTTTGATGGTGAAAGGAGAACTGTTTGTGCTCTCTGAGAGCTCCTTTTTCATTCAATCTTCAGGGGGTGTTGACAGGGACCAATGACCAATTACTGGTCCTCTTGAGACAGGGGCTGAGCCCTGGGAGGTGTCTCACTCATGTACCCCTTTTGAGATACATATTCATAACTCTGCAACTATACGTTTTACATACTAACAATCTTCATATTCTTATTCAGTGTTATTTAACTTTTCATTTGAATCCAAACATGACCAGCCTGTCAGCTCCAGTTAACCCAGGGGCAATAACGGTCACTACTCGGGTTCCCTATGGCCTAACCTATCCATGTCTGGACTGGACGCGTTACAAATTCTCTGAGGAGACTGAATATATTTATGTTAGGACGGTGGGTTTTGTTATTCGAAAGTTATGAAACATGTTGAATTTTATACTCCAATTCTTCCTATGTAAGCTTGAGGGTCACTGAGGATTTTACGACCCTGGCCTGTTATAACTCTGAGGCTTTACAAGGTGACATTTTTACGACAGGCCAGGAACTGTAAAGTGCTATCTGTTCTGGCCTGGTTTGTTAAAAGCTTGTCTGTTTATATAACCCTCTTTGAAGTATGGGGCTGCAAATTCCTTCAGGGTGAGGGAGGGGGAAAGAGCGAGTTGATTTCTGTAACTTGCTCTAACCCACAAACTGTCATGGACACCAGTCCCAACAAAATGGTTGCACTAATGCTCTAGGCATGTGTCCATTTTGTGAGATCGTCACACCAACCTCACCAAGAACCCCAACCTGAGGATGTTGAGGAAGTTGAAGAGGTGGAGGAAGGAGAAGTGGATGACGTGGTGGAACTGGTCACCACAACAGGTCAGTATCTGTCACCACAGCTTCAGGTAAGAGATGTAGGCCTGCAGAGTTATAATACCTTTTTGTATTTTTTTTTTTTTTATAGGGGATGAAAATGTTGTTGTGAAAAGTAAGCGTTTCTCTGCTGAGAGTGCCCTACGAATCATCCAGCAAGCCAAAATTTGAAGATGCACACAGTGTGTCAACATGTGCCATCTGCCATCAGGGGATATTCATGTACGGGTGCAACCCCTTCCTCGCATCTCAAGTAGGGGAAAGGAAGAAGGGGTTGCACCCCCAAAACACGTCCATTGATCACCCCTGATGGCAGATAGCACATGTTGACAATAGGGATCAGGAGGCAAAAAAAACTTTTTAAAAAGACTCTAAATTGTGTGCATCTTCAAATTTTGGCTTGGTCAGGGGTGCCAACACCCCATATTATGATGGGCAGATAGAGACATTTTTCGTTAAATTGAATGTCTGATATTGCCAAGAAGTGTACAATGTTGTAGTTTGTTGTATGGTAATGAAGGTTTTGTATTTTCTTCTTACCCCAAAAAAAAGGCCTGTTTCTGGCCAAAACCCCCCAAACAAATAGTAACCCCGAAAAAAAATATTTAACGTGTGTGAATGTGCACAGAGTAAAATGTTTGAACAACAACGTGTAGCTTCTTTTTCAAATACGCTCTAACCTTCTTTGTGTATATTTTTGGTGTTACTAGTGAAATGGTTGGTATTTACTAAAGGAAAATACACTTGGCACTACAAATGCACTATGACAAACTAAGAGACAGCAAAAAAAAAACACCAATGCATCAGATTAAACCAGATATTTATTTTGTTCTTTCTCCCAAATTTGTTAGACATGGCCTGGCATAGGAATTGCCCCCCTACCCGTGAAATATTCTACATATTTCTGGCGAACCTCACGGGAATTTTGGGGGGGCAAGCCAGGACGGCCAGATTCTAGGCCTGGCAGGGTATTGCCACTTGAAAGTCCTGCCTCAGACACAATTGAGGCCATATAATTTGTGGCTTTCCTTATAAGAAAATTGTGTAGCACACAGCAACAGAAGACTACGTAGTTTAGTTTGTACTTCGCCAAGTTAATTGGTGTCATGAAAAGGCGGAACCGGCTGGCCATTATCCCACAGGCATTCTCCGCGACTCTTCGGGCCCTGGCCAGCCGGTAGTTGAACACCCTCTTCACCGGGGTCAGGGTCCTCTGGGGAAATGGCCTCATGAGATGCGGTCCCAGTCCAAAGGCTTCATCAGTCAAAAACACAAAGGGGAGTCCTTCAACATTCCCTGCATCCGGTGGCAATGCAAGGTCGTCACTCTGGAGATGGAGGGCAAACTCTGTCTGGCTGAAGGATCCCCCATCGGACATCCGGCCATTCTTCCCCACATCCACATAGAGGAATTCATACTGTGCTGACACCACCGCCATCAGCACAATACTATGAAACCCCTTGTAGTTGTAGAAGTAGGACCCAGAACAGGGTGGCGGCACGATGCGGACGTGCTTCCCGTCAATGGCTCCACCGCAGTTGGGGAAGTCCCACCGCGTGGAAAACTCAGATGCCACAGTCTGCCATTCATGTGGCGTGGAAGGAAGCTGTGGAGTCAAACAAGATAAAAAAATATTAGTACTTTTGCACATAACATTGCAAGCAGATTATACTAAAAAACATTCTTGACCAAACATCATTATACGTTTCCGTTGAATGTGTTTTTAAATACTCAAATAGAAGGCTCAAGTATCATATTCATCATCCCCTCTGATGGTCCATTGTAAAAATATTGGGGGGGTGCTAGATGAGTTTGGGAATGCTCAAAAATAAGGACAATTTACATTTTTAAAAAGTTCAGGGGGGGGGGGGGAGGGTAAAGCACTACAATGGAGATGTAAAAATGCATTGGGAAGTGACTCGGCTAGGTGTGTTTGGGCACAGGATAGCATTGCAGTGGCGGTACGTCCATAGTGGGCGCAGGAGCGCTGCCCCCTCTCTCTCCTGGGCCCGTCACTCAGAACAATACATAGGTTCATGCCTTGCATGAACCTATGTATTGTCGATGCCGCCCACTATTAAGGTGGATGGCCCCCTGTTGAGCGACGCCCATCTGAATAACAGCGGCTGGTTGGTTTTTGGAAGTGCCTATCAGAGCCAGCGGCTATGATAGGCTTCCCGATTACAGCCTGAGGGCTGTAATTGGCTTCCAAAAAGTTAACCAGGGGACTCAGGGGGGGTGCGTTCCCTGGTTAAACACTGACAGGCTCCTCAGCCAATCATGTTCACCGGGTCTGGTTACCGGTAACCTGATTGGCTGATGCAACATCGAGGGCGGGAGAAGACATCGAGGAGAGAAGGACGGCGCTGACCAGAGGAAGGTAAGTGCAGGGCTGGGGGGGGGAACTGCCTGTATTTGTGGACAAACTGGCTGCGTTTGATCGGCACAGTGGCTGCGTTTAATGGGCACAGTGGCGGAAATGTTTTTTTTTTTTTTGGCTGCCCGCCCAAACATTTTGAGCACCAGCCGACACTGCTGGAGAGGTTAGTGAAGGGGAATATGCATGGAGGAGAAAAAAGGGGCATTTAAAAGCTTACAGCATGCATGAGGACAAAGGGGACATTCTCAGCATATTACAATCATGGTAATTAGGGAAGGATGAAAGAAATACAATACATTAGCATACATGAAATACATAGAATGTGATGTTAAAGGAGAAAACTTACCCTAATATAGTCCTCCTGCAGGACTTGGATAATGGCAGAACAGGTCTCTGGGATTAAGACGCCCAGAGCCTGGGGGGAGATGCCTGTCGTGAACTTCAGGTCCTGCAGACTTCTGCCTGTCGCCAGGTAGCGTAACGTGGCGATGAGCCTCTGCTCAGCACTGATGGCTTCCCGCATAACGGTGTCCTGTCTGGTAATATAGGGGGACACCAAAGCCAACAGATGCTGAAAAACGGGGTCGGACATCCGCAGAAAATTCCTGTAGTCCTCAGGATTATTCTCCACGATCTCCCGCAGCAGAGGCATATGACAGAATTGGTCATGCTGGAGCAACCAATTCTTGGTCCATGAACTCTTCCTCACCCTGTTCATGGACTCGTCTTGGTCCAAGACAAGCAGACCAACACCAAGCACACGCACAGCACGAACTCTATGACGAGAACGTACCCGTGACATGGCTAGGAGATGGTCGTCTGATCAGAACGTACTAAACAGAACGCACTTAAGAACAGCAAGGCCTATGAAGAACGAACTGAAAATCAGAAACGAACGGGCAAGAACACACTGTAAAACAGATACGACCTGCCTACACGCCCTGAAAGACAAGATCCGAACCCACAAGCACAAACTGAACCGCAGAAAATGAACTGAAAGCACGAAGACTGAAAAGCGCGAATCGTCTCTTCCCAAACTTTTACTCCACACGCGGTAACACGAGATCAGCAAATGCAGCCCAAGGGGTGGCGCCATTGAAATCGATCTTCCCCTTTTATACTGCCGTCGTACGTGACCGCGCAGAACAACGACGAGATTTGGAATTGACAGTGTGTATGCAAGGAAAGCTTGACAAGAATCTCGTCAAGCTTGACGAGAATCTTTTCGACAAACTGTTTTTTTACGACGAGAAACTCGGTCGTGTGTACGAGGCCTAACATTCAGAGGTAGCTGTGCCCTAGGTTCAGAAAGCAGATATACAACTTAAATTACACTTGCCATAGATCAAATCTTGGCCAGTTGAGTGGGGACGGGCTGAGATTCAATCCATCTATGGGCAGGCTGGTTGTACAAAAGTCGATCCATCAATCAACTTCAGTACAACCAGCCTGCTGGATTCATTGAATGCTATTACTGCTTGTCAGCTATAGCCACCAGCAGTAATCATTGTGCCCTGAAGACAAAAAAGACTAACCACAGGTAGAACACAATAGCATTGAGGAAGGGATTCCTCCATAAACACTGACTGTTGATGGGGGAGCCAAGCGATTTTTCTTTCCTGCAACCTATGGTTGCAGGAAAGAAAATCAAATCGTCCATTGCTTACCTAAGACTGTAAGTATAGGTGGGCTGCTATTTTTCAAAAAGAAGTCAAGATAAAATGTAAATTTTTCAGGGTACTACTCATGGGCGTCCGCTCCATAGGGCAAGGGGGGTCGTTTGCCCCCCCCTGGAATCGAGAAGATGTTGGCCAAATTTGCAGTGTTCTACACCCTCTGCCGCCCTTAAAACCACTTCAAGCCCCACACAGATCTGCACTGCAGCACATGTACTCCCTCCGCTTCTCCCCGAGCCCACCACACCTCCCCGTCACCGCTTTAAGGCGGCTGCGTCTTGTGGTTTGGCAGCACTGGCTGGGTGGGGCCTCGCACTGCAACCCGATTGGCCCCGGCTCTTCTCGTTCTCCTGGGCATGGGCCGGCTTCGCCCCTGGCCTTTGGACTGTGCAGCGCGCCCGGAGAGAGAAGAAGAAAAAGAGCCGGGGGGAGATGGCGGAGCGGAGGGTGTCTCGAGTCGGTGGTGGTAGTACCTCGGGGGCCTGGCCTCCTGCGGGGTGGCCTGCTGCACACACCCGCTGGACCTGCTGAAGGTGAGAAGGAAGGAGAGCCAGGCTGTGTGTGCGGTATGGTGTAATGTAAAGGGGTCCAGTGGTGCAGGGTGCTGTGTAATGTAAAGGGGTCCAGTGATGCAGGGTGTTGTGTATTGTAAAGGCACAGTGGGTGTTTTTACATTTTAACGTGGGGGGTCGCTTTTAACCCCCGCTAGCGGTCGAAGAAAGGGTAAAATGCGACGGTGTATCACTGCTGCCGAAGCGCCCCCCCCCTCCCTGAAAAAAATTCAGCGGACGCCCATGGTACTACTTAATAACAGTTAGCACTTGTAGATGTCTAGATGTTGCCTATAGCATAGCAAATCTTAAGTGATATTAACCACTTGCCAATGCATGTGGCCGGCCACCCGCGATCGCTCCAGAGAGCCAGAACGGGGATCTGTCAAGGTAAACAAACAGATCCCCGTTCTCACAGGGGAGTTCAGCGTTATCGTCTGTTCCTAGTGATTAGGAACAGCGATCTCTCTGTCTGTACTCCCAGTCAGTCCCCTTCCCCCACAGTTAAAACACATTTAACCCCTTGATTGCCCCCTAGTGTTAACCCCTTCCCTGCCAGTGACATTTATACAGTAATCAGTGCATTTTTATACCACTGATCGCTGTATAAATGTCATTGGTCCCAAAATTGTGTCAAAAGTGTCCGATCTGTCCGTCACAATCCCACTAAAAATCATTGATCACCACCATTACTAGTAAAAAAATAAAATTAATAAAAATGCCATCAATCTATCCCCTTGTAGTGGACCCCTCAAAATGGGGGTCGTTATGCCTAAATTTAGGGGGTAGCCTGAGCGAATAGTTGGGCTCAGGCTGATAGAATTATGTAAATTTGGTTTCTGCTCTGAGGTGATGTTGTCTGGCAGTGCAGTTCCCTGTGGCCTCTGGGTGGCGCTGTCACCCAGGTCTCGGGTTGAACCACAGGTGACATTGCAACACTATTGGGTGTCCTCTCTCGGTGGCCGTGCAGGGGGCGTGGTCTGCCCGCTGTGCATGCCGGGAGAGGGTACTTAAGGAGCGGACGCCATTGGCGCGGGTCTCTTCGGCGCGTACCCCACCTTCAGTGGCCCTAATGGCCAGGGGTACGTGTGTGTGTGTGTGTGTGTGTGTGTGTGTGTGTATGTATGTGTATTCGGTCCCGGGCACCTTTTAGCCCTTGGCTGTATCGTTCCAGGTAGGCCCAGCACCTTTTAGCTGAGGCCTACGCCAGAAAGCGGAGTCCCAGGGTACCCGTGGGAGGGTGACCCGCTCTGAAGGAGAGGGAACCAGGGGAGGACCTATCCAGGGGATCGGTGAAGGAAGTCACTGTCTCGGGAGAGGCCTGGTTACCTGTCAGAGGGAAGGATTCCATTATCTGCCAAAAGTCTTGTAATGTGCCCTATTGGCATAAAAGTTCTCAAGTGTTGCAAGTGCTGGGAAGTTTGGGACTAAGAGGTTCATATCCTGATCAAATCCTTAGGAAAAGAACTTAAAGTGAATGTTCGTGCTCCACACCGGCTGCTAGGACCGTGAGAGGGGTCTATCCGGGTGAGCAAAACCCACTCAGGCTTGAGTGGCGACGAGGGTAATTAAGTGCCGCGTGCCTGAACCTGCCTCCCTGTTCAACTTTCTCTATCTCCAACCTTTCCTGTCAAGTTGCAAGTAAAATAAACTCTTTTATTGGGTTTAATACTGTCTGGACAATGGCCTTTTTCAAAGAGAGATAGAATAGACTTTTCCCTACACTCTAGGGACGAGAACCAATGGAAAGAGGTAACTCGCTGCAGGACCCAAAACTATTAATACTGCTCACCCTCTACAAGATGGAGAATACTGGGCATGTGGCATGGTGTCCCATCTGCTGGCGGAGGTAAGCAGCGGAGTTAGGGATGTTTGTACTACACTCTATTCTGTGTACGCTATAACTTTTGCGCAATACAATCAATATACACTTATTTATACACTTTTACTTGCAAAAAATGAAAAACCAAAGAGGTGATCAAATACCACCAAAAGAAAGCTCTATTTGTGGGAAAAAAAGGCAACAACAATTTTGTTTGGGTACAGCGACGAACGGCCGCACAATTGTCGGTTAAAGTAGCGAAGTGCCGTATCGCAAAAAAATGGTCTGGTCATTAAGGGGGCAAATCTTCCGGTCCTTAAGAAGTTAAAGTGATTTGTAAGGTCTAGTTTTTTCTTTCTATAAAAATAACAAACATGTTATACTTACCTGCTCTGTTGTACCCGAGCCGAGCCACATCTCCCTGTGTCCATTCAGACACGGAGCCCCAGTCTGGCCCCTCTCTCTCCTGATTAGCTAACTGAGTTTGGCTGAGACACAGCAGCGGCGCCATTGACTCCCGTCGCTATCAATCATGAGAAGAGTCTCGGATGGCTGAGGAATTCGTAGCCATCGCTAGACAGATTTGGGGCTCAGGTAAGTATTAGGAGGGCTGTTGCACACAGAAGGCTTTTTATCTTTTATATTGTAAAGCGTTGTTGACGCTATATAAATCCTGTATAATAATAATAATAATAATATCTTAATGCATAGAATGCAGTAAGAAAAAAAAAAACTTCTGACTTTACCACTAGGGATGAGCCGAACACCACCCGGTTCGCATCCAGAACATGCGAACGGACCGAAAGTTTGCGCGAACGTTCGAACACCGTTAAAGCCTATGAGACTCGAACGTGAGAAATTTAAAGGCTAATATGCAAGTTATTGTTTTAAAAAGGGTTTGGGGACCTGGGTCCTGCCCCAGGGGACATGTATCGATGCAAAAAAAATTAGGAATGGGCCAACATACCAGCAACAGTGTGTGACAACTTACAGAAAATGTTTGACCTCTGTCATTGCCAACAAAGTATATATAACAAAGTATTGAGATGAACTTTTGATATTGACCAAATACTTATTTTCCACCATAATTTGCAAAAAAAAAAATCTTTCCAAATCAGACAATGTGATTGTCTGGATTTGTTTCCACATTTTGTCTCTCATAGTTGAGGTATACCTATGATGACAATTACAGGCCTCTCTCATCTTTTTAAGTGGGAGAACTTGCACAATTGGTGGCTGACTAAATACTTTTTTGCCCCACTGTAAGTAATTTAAAACTGCTTGCGGCTTTAATGTAATGTCTGGTCCCGGCAATATGGATGAAAATCATTCAGAAAAACAGCATGGGTACCCTTCCCCCCCCCCCCAGCCCATTACCAGGCCCTTTGGGTCTTGTATGGATATTAAGGAAAACCCTGCACCCAAATTAAAAAAAGAAAAGGCGTGGGGCCCCCAGGCCCTATATACTCTGAACAGCAGTATACAGGCGGTGCAAACAAGACAGGGACTGTAGGTTTAAGCTTTTAAGCTTTTTGGAAAACATAGGGAAGGGTTATCACCCCAGTAAAAAAAAAATTGCTGTCTGTGCACCTGTTCCGAAGATTTTACCTCACTTTCTGTCCCAATGACAATTGGATTTAGAAAATTTGTGGTTTTTAGGGAAACAAGGATTGATGATAAAGCATCAGTGGAGAGGAGACACCTTTTTCCCATATTAACTCTTACAGGAGAGAATTTCCCTTCCTAGGGGTAGATTTCCTCTGACTTCCTATTGTCTCCCTCCGTTTGTAAGTCGGATGTTTGAAAGTAGGGGCCTGCCCTATATACTCTGCAGAAATGTTGGCCTTGTGTTGGTGTTGGTGGTACCAGAACACTGTAAGCCCTCAGTTACTCTTGGTGGGCGCTAAAACGGGCCCTGCTGTGAAATATTAGATCAAAAATTGTAATTACACGCCCCTGTTAAACAGGGGCAGACAAATTGGGCCTTAGCCCCTGGTGCTGGTGCCACAACACTGCAACCCCTCACAGATACTCTAGTTGAGCGCAGGAACAAGCCCTGATACAAAATATTACAGCAAAAAATGTAATTGCACGCCCCTGTTAAACAGGGGCAGAAAATGTTCATAGAAGCTATCAACATGAACATTGAGGAGGAATAGGATAGTCACTCAGCATCAGCATAGGCAGTCTTGAAGGGATCTCACATTCATAAAAAAATATTCGGTTACATCAGCATCAGGTGCTTGGTAGCTGGTGATCCTAGACTGATTCATTTTTATGAAGGTGAGATGATCAAACGAGTCGGTGGACAGGCGCACTCTGTGATCAGTTACAAAGCCTCTAGCAGCGCTGAATGTGCGTTCTGAAAGAACGCTGGATGCAGGACAGGCCAGTAGCTCAATTGCATACTGTGCAAGCTTTGGCCAGTGATCCATCCTCAGGACCAAGTAACCCAGAGTATTTTCGGTTGAAAAGGTCTCCAAGTCTGATCTTGCTCCTAGGTATTCCTGCACCATGTATATCAAACGCTAGCGATGGTTGCTATAACCGATCAGACCTTGGGGCTGCGGACTAAAAAAATTGTCTAAACGCATCATTCAGATGGCCACTGTGACAGGGGGGGTCACTTTGGACACAGGGTGAGCCAGGAAACCATGGACATTAAGAATATGGCTTGGATTGCTTGAAATTGAAATAGTAATATTAGTCCACAATATGTACTGATTGTTTTATTCTGAATCTAAAAGGGTGTCTGAAGACCCTTTTAGTGTGAATAGGGATAATTAATTCTATACTTGTGTGGATTGTACTCAGACAGACAGGCTACAAATTCTTTCATTGTGAGATGTGTATTGAAGGTCGTTAGGTTTCTATTGTGTAAAGTCTTTTGATTGGGAGACAAAAGCTAGCCTAACAAGTCATTTAGTCATTTAAACTAAAAGGGGATTAGAACCTGTTGTCTCCTAACAGGTGTTAAAATAATGTGTATTGGGTCTTGTTATGTTGTGGGTGGAGCTGGACCATTGTTCATTTTAGATTAATGCAGTATTGGATGTGTATAAAAAGTACAATGTTTTTTCAATAAGGTCAGTCTATCTAGGGAAGATACAGAGCATGTGTCTCGTTCTTTCAGAAGGATTAATTCCTATGGGAAGTGGTCGTCTGACTGTGGAGGATCGACAATGAATTTGTGTCCAGGAGAGGGAAGAGATCTAAACGGCGTTACCCCCTTTGATATTTGGGGTGCCGTTACAGCCACCTTCTCCACTGCTCCTTCTGTGACTGACCGTAGCCTTAGCAACACGTTGACCAGGACTTCGTAACCTCCCAGGCTCTGGAAACGCATTGCACAAACCTTTCTGCAAGGCCTCCCGAAGATGTTTCATCCTCTGCTCCCTCTGCGATGGCTGGATAAGTTCCGGAACCTTACCCTTGTAATGTGGATCAAGGAGGGTTGCCAGCCAGTAATGATCCCTCTCCTTGATACCACGAACCCGAGGGTCCTTTCGCAGGCTTTGCAGGATCAGGGAGGCCATGCAGCGTAGGTTTGCTGAGGCATTCGGTCCGGAGTCCTCTGGGTCACTAAGGACGACATGATCCGCAGCCACCACCTCCCAGCCACGTACAAGTCCATGGGTTTCTGGGGACTGTAAACGATCCCTTGAAGACTGCTGCTGATGCTGAGTGCTAGGCTCCACCTCCATGCTGACACAATCCTCCTCCTCTTCCTGTGTGATCGGCGGGCCCGCAGGAACACTGTCTGGATAAAGGGGGGCCTTGAGAGGTAAGGAAGTCCTCTTCTTCCTCCCTCCTGTTCTGCCTCAAGTGCCCTGTCCATTATTCCACGCAGAGTGTGCTCCAACAGGTACCCAAAGGGACAGTATTACTAATGCCTGCACTGTCGCTGCTCACCATCCTCGTGGCCTTCTTAAATGGTGACAGGACAGTGCATGCATTCTTGATCATGAGCCACTGGCGTGGCGAAAAAAATCCAAGCTCCCCTGACGCTGTCCTGGTGCCATAGTCGCACAGGTACTCATTGATGGCCCTCTGCTGCGTGTGCAGCCGCTGCAGCATGGCCAACGTTGAGTTCCACCTGGTGGGCATGTCACAGATTAGGCGGATCTTGGGCAGGATGTATTCCTTTTTGGAGGTCAGCCAGCCGAGCACTGGCATTATATGACCGGCGGAAATGCACACAGACTTTCCTGGCCTGCCTCAGGAGATCCTGTAAGCCCGGGTACCTGCACGAGAACCACTGCACCACCAAATTAAGGACGTGAGCCAAACAGTGCACATGGGTCAAGTGTCCCTGTCGGAGGGCGGAGAGGAGGTTGGTGCCATTGTCGCAAACCACCATTCTTGGCTGAAGCTGGCATGGCGTCAACGACCTCTGAGCCTGCCCCTGCAGAGCTGACAGAATCTCTGCCCCAGTGTGGCTCCTGTCCCCTAAGCACACCAGCTCAAGCACCGCATGACATCTTTTTGCCTGAGTGGTTGCGTAGCCCCTTGAACGTCTACGGAGCACCGCTGGTTCCGAGGACAAATCTATAGAGGAAGAGGCCATGGAGGAAGAAGAAGAGGAGGGGGTGTAGGAGAGAGGTGTGTCAGAATCACCACTAGTAGCATTTTGGAGGCGTGGTGGCGGAACAAGCTCCAACAATATTGCACCTTGTCCTGCATCCTTCCCTGCTGCCAGCAGAGTCACCCAGTGCGCCGTGAAAGAAAGGTAACATCCCTGTCCATGCCTGCTGGACCATGAGTCAGCGGTAATATGCACCTTACCGCTGACTGCCCTGTCCAGCGAGGCCAAGACATTGCCTTCCACATGCCGGTAGAGAGCCGGGATCGCATTCCGTGAAAAAAAGCGGCGTTTGGGAAACTGCCACTGAGGTACCGCACATTCCACAAATTCACGAAAGGGGGCAGAGTCTACCAACTGAAAAGGCAGCAGTTGGAGTGCTAGCAATTTAGCCAAGCTAGCATTCAGCCGCTGGGCAAGTGGATGGCTGGGACCGAATTTCTTTTGCCGGTTTAGCAACTGGTGTAGGGAAATTTGCCTGCTATAATCAGATGTTGGTTTAGCGATAACAGATTGCCCGCATGTACTTGCCACACCTAATTCTACACCTTCATTCCTCTCAGTGCAGGTTTCTGAGAGAACTGAAGGTATAGTGGGGTTGGAGATCCCAGCTGATGAGAAGCAAGGAGAGGTCCACCTTGTTCTTTGGTGTGGGTCTTTTAAGTATGCTTGCCAGCGGACTGCATGGCAGTTCGACATATATCTGGTCAAGCATGTGCTGTTTTGGCCACGCTTGATACGCTTCAGACATATGTTGCAAACAGCAACGGTGCGATCTACTGCACACGTCTCAAAAAAGGCCCACACCAAAGAACTTTTGAAAAAACGCACGGAGTCAACAGCACCCTACACATGCGGAGCTCTGCTGTGTGATGCAGTTGGTTGGCTGCCCTTAAGCTGGCCCCTGGAGATGTGCCTCCTCCTCCTTTCTCCTATCAGGCACCCACGTAGAGTCAGTGATCTCATCATCCCCTCCCTCGTCACTGGAGAAAACCTGGCAGTATGCTGCAGCTGGGGGAACATGACTGTCAGTTTGTTGTCCTTCTTGGGCACCCCCCTCTCTCTGGGCTCACGTTACTACCCCCTCTCTCTGGGCTCACGTTACTGCCTTCCTCTAGCTGGGTTCCATCATCGGAGTCTTCAAAACGCTGGGCATCCTCCTGGAGCATGTACCCAACACTGTGGTCAAACAGTTCAGGGGACTCCTCAGGAGGACATGGTGGGGCTAGGGAAGGAGTGACTGATGCCATTGAGCCGAGGGAAGAGGCCGCTTTGGCAGCTGCTTTGCCAGACAAAGTACCCTGAGCCTGGGTGAGAAAGGATGAGGACGACTCGGTCATCCACTCTACCAAGTCTTGGGCATGTTGCGGCTCAACATGGCCAGCTGCCGAAAAGAAGGACAAGCGTGTCCCACGGCCACGTGCTGATGAGGATGCACTGTGTCCACGACCAGCACTGTTGGCTCTAGACACAGAGCCTGCTTGCCCTCTTTTATTGCCTTGTGACTGTCTGCCTCTCCTTGTTTGCCTTCCAGACATACTAATGGCCTGCAGTGAGATGTAGCTGCACAAAGGTGGTGTGTGTGTGTGTGTGTGTGTGTGTGTGTGTGTATATGTATGTGTGTATATATATATATATATATATATATATATATATAATATACACACACACACACACACACACACCTCTATCTCTGTACTGATTATAATGCAGCTATAAGAATCAACTGCCTGCTGTGGTATAGTATGAGAAAAGCAGCAATTGTCTTCAGTTAGTTTTAGATGAACACTGTGCAGAGGACACAGTACACTAACTGAAAATACTTGCAGCTCTCTGCCTGTGGTTTTATTATGAGAACACCACAAATTGTATTCAGGTAAGCTTTAGGTAAACGCTATGCAAAGCACACAGTACACTAAGTCAAACACTGCAGCTAGCACAATCACCTGCCTGCCTGTCACAGTATAGAGAATAACAGGAACAGATCTAGCTAAACTGAATACAGTGTATAAATATATATACAACACCCAGGATGCAAATATATCCTCTACACACTGTAACTGCAGCTAACTGACTCGCCTGCCTGCTCTATCTAACTCAATATAAATGACACTGTCTCTCTCTGTAAGCTCTCTCTTTAACCAACACCGCAACACACTACACAAGGGCGCCACGGAGGAGGCCTTATATAGGGTGGGGCGTGTACTAAAACCCCCTGAGACATAATTGGCCAAAGCCTCAGCTACATAAGACCTGTCAGGCTGCCGCAACGTCATTCCCGGGTGTCTCCGGTGGAGACAGGACCGTGTGCTGTTCCTCGCTGGACATCATAGCTGGAGTAAATTTTTTTTACACTTTCTTTGTGAAATGGTAGGGGTACAATGTACCCCTTACAATTCACATAGGGGGGGCCGGGATCTGGGGGTCCCCTTTGTTAAAGGGGTCTTCCAGATTCCGATAAACACCCCGCCCCGCAAAACCCCCACAACCACCGGGCAAGGGTTGTGGGATGAGGCCCTTGTCCCCATCAACATGGGGACATGGTGCTTCAGGGTCCAGACCCCAAAGCATCCTCCCCATGTTGAGGGCATGTGGCCTGGTATGGTTTAGGAGGGGGGGCGCTCTCCTCACCCCCCCTCTTTTCCTGCGGCCTGCCAGGTTGCGTGCTCGGATAAGGGTCTGGTATCGATTTTTGGGGCCCGGTAATTGAATTTGGGGCGACCAACCCACCCACCCTCTGGCATTTTTTTCCTTTTTTTTTTTTTTTTTTTATCAATGACTTTCAATGACTTTTCTCTGTATTGCTGGGAGCTGACAATTTATTACAGCCGCGAGTACTTTTAAATGACTTTTTTTTTTCCTTCAGAAATTACATTTTGTGCAGGGACAGTTCTAAGCACGGGAAACAAGTGCTACTTTACAGGCATACTATACACACCCCCAGGTACGAAATTTAAAGGAATATTTCACTTTTATTGTTTCACTTTAAGCATTATTAAAATCATTGCTTCCGAAAAAACAGCCGTTTTTAAAACTATTTTTTGCATTGATACATGTCCCCTGGGGTAGGACCCAGTGTCAGGAAAGGTTCCATCCGCTGGTGGCATTTATTATTTATCTTGCAGTACTGTGGTCCACCAGCAGGTGTCTCCTGGCAGTTTGTAACTGTCAGGAGAATCTTTCCCTGCTGGTGTTGTATTATCTTTTGGACGCAGTACTGGTTTCCACCAGCGGATGGATCCTGGCAGTGTGGAGCAGACTGCCCTCCCTCCGATCAGGTGTGACCTGAAGCTAATCAGGCATTCCTATAAATACCCGGCAGGTGTATACACACACTGCCCTGGTATCGTCCTCGTGCCCTGACCTGTAGCCTGTCTGCTTGAACCTTGATCCATGTATCCTGATCCCTGTAACCTGAACCTGTAACCTGATCCTGAACCTGTTGTGTCCGTCCTAATCCCTGATCTGCAGCCTGGCTGCCCCCTGCTTGATCCTGTCTCCCTGTCCTGATCCATCCTTACCCCATCTGCTGATCCCCCTGTGTATGACCTCGGCCTGGCCCTGTTTATGATTCTGGTTCCCCCATTACTTGTACATATTTGTCTGTTACTGTTATTAATTGTGGGTTCTGTTTGGTATTGGTTGTTGTGCACTGTGTGGTATTGGAGGTGGTTATATATATATTATTTCACTTATCCTTAACCACTTAAGCCCCGGACCATTTGGTAGCTAAAGGACCAGAGGTGAATTCAGAATTTTGCACTGCGCTGCTTTAACTGTAAATTGTGCGGACATGCAATGTTGTACCCAAACGAAATTTGCGTCCTTTTCTTCCCACAAATAGAGCTTTCTTTTAATGGTATTTGATTGCCTCTGCGATTTTTATTTTTTGCGATATAAACGGAAAAAGACCGAAAATTTTGAAAAAAATGATATTTTCTACTTTTTGTTATAAGAAAAATCGAATAAACTCAATTTTAGTCATACATTTAGGCCAAAATGTATTCAGCCACATGTCTTTAGTAAAAAAAATTTCAATAAGCGTATATTTATCGGTTTGCGCAAAAGTTATAGCGTTTACAAACTAGGGTACATTTTCTGGAATTTACACAGCTTTTAATTTATGACTGCCTATCTCATTTCTTGAGGTGCTAAAATGACAGGGCAGTACAAACCCCCCCCCCAAATGACCCCATTTTAGAAAGTAGACACCCCAAGGAAATTGCTGAGAGGCATGTTGAGCCCATTGAATATTTTTTTTTTTTTTTTGTCCCAAGTGATTGAATAATGACAAAAAAAAAAAAAAAATTACAAAAAGTTGTCACTAAATGATATATTGCTCACACATGCCATGGTTATATGTGGAATTGCACCCCAAAATACATTCTGCTGCTTCTCCTGAGTACGGGGATACCACATGTGTGGGACTTTTTAGGAGCCTAGCCACGTACGGGACCCCGGAAACCAAGTACCGCCCTTCAGGATTTCTAAGGGCGCAAATTTTTGATTTCACTCCTCACTACCTATCACAGTTTTGAAGGCCATAAAATGCCAAAATAGCACAAAACTCCCCCAAATGACCCCATTTTGGAAAGTAGACACCCCAAGCTGTTTGCTGAGAGGCATGGTGAGTATTTTACAGCTCTCATTTGTTTTTGAAAATGAAGAAAGAACATTTTTTTTTTTCTTTTTTTTTTTTTTCAATTTTCAAAACTTTGACAAAAAGTGAGATCTGCAAAATACTCACAATACCTCTCAGCAAATAGCTTGGGGTGTCTACTTTCCAAAATGGGGTCATTTGGGGGGGTTTTGTGCCATCTGGGCATTCCATGGCCTCCGAAACTGTGATAGGCAGTGAGAAGTGAAATCAAAAATTGACACCCTTAGAAAGCCTGAAGGCGGGTGCTTGGTTTTTGGGGTCCCGTACGCGGCTAGGCTCCCAAAAAGTCTCACACATGTGGATCCCCGTACTCAGGAGAAGCAACAGAATGTATTTTGGGGTGTAATTCCACATATGCCCATGGCATGTTTGAGCAATATATCATTTAGTGACAACTTTGTGCAAAAAAATAAATAAATAAATAAAAAATAAATTATTTTTTCCGCAACTTGTGTCAACATATAAAATATTCCATTGACTCGACATGCCTCTCAGTATATAGCTTGGGGTGTCTACTTTCCAAAATGGGGTCATTTGGGGGGGTTTTTGAACTGTTCTGGCATTTTTATACACAACATTAGGAAGCTTACATCCACTCTTCTAACCACTTGAAGACAAAGCCCTTTTTGACACTTTTTGTTTACATGAAAACATATTTTTTTTTGCAAGAAAATTATGTTGAACCCCCAAACATTATATATATTTTTAAAGCAAAGGCCCTACAGAATAAAATGGTGGGTGTTGCATTTTTTTTTTCTACACAGTATTTGCGCAGCGATTTTTCAAACGAATTTTTTTGGGAAAAAATACACTTTTTTTAATTTTAATGCACTAAAACACACTATATTGCCCAAATGTTTGATGAAATAAAAAAGATGATCTTAGGGCCGAGTACATAGATACCAAAACACGACATGCTTTAAAATTTCGCACAAACGCGCATTGGCGACAAACTACATACATTTTTAAAAGCATTTACAGGTTAACCCCGTTAGATTTACAGAGGAGGTCTACTGCTAAAATTACTGCCCTCGATCTGACCTTCGCGGTGATACCTCACATGCATGGTGCAATTGCTGTTTACATATGACGCCAGACTGACGCTTGCGTTCGCCATTGGGCAAGAGGCAGGGCAGGACGGGTGCTTTTTTTTTTTTTTTTTTTCTTCTATTATCAATTTTGCTATTTTATTTTAAACTGTTGCTTCCATATTTATTTATTTTTATCACTTTTATTGTTATTTCAGGGAATGTAAATATCCCCTATGATAGCAATAGGTAATGACAGGTACTCTTTTTTGAAAAAACTGGGGTTTTATTGGACCCCTAGATCTTTCCTCTGCCCTCAAAGCATCTGACCACACCAAGATCGGTATGATAAAATGCTTTCCCAATTTCCAATGG